>CM060249.1:41022902-41622902 GCA_030684275.1 Acipenser oxyrinchus oxyrinchus
TTTGATTTGCCATTGTATGCTGCAGAGCTGCCCTTACACTCTGAGAGCCGATGTCTCTGCTTCCCTGCCTCCTCTGCATACTACATACCAAAAAAATGTACTTTTCAGAACTAAAAAAAGAAAGTGTTTGTTAACATTCACGTATTAAGCTGAATAAGAACTTTTTTTTGGATTAAATCTAGGAAAAAATATGCTATTTACATTAAATCCAGGAAAAAACACCTGTTAAAACATTAGTGCATTTTATTACACTTGTCGCCCCATATATGGAAGCCGCCATTTCGGCTCTGTGCACTGCAGTTTCACTGACACTCGCCACTTCAAACATAATTTCTCCGGTTCTACAAGTCCTAGTGATCATCAACAGCTCATTTGAAAGGTAAGAACTTTGACTAATTAACTGTAATTTATGTATTTATTAAAAAAATGTTATCCTTTTTTTTAAAAAAGTTTTAATTTACAGAATTGCCTCTTTAATCATAGTCGCGCCCACTGTCTCTCAGCGCCCCCTTACTGTCTCTCCGCACCCCACTGGTTTAGTGGTTAGAGATGAGGGACATTGCCCCTAACCTTTAACACATTTTCTGCAGAGATACAAGTAGCTGGTAAATCCATCTGTTACATATGTGAGCAGCAGGAGGATGATGGGAAATGTAGTTCTGAGAGGTCCATGTGGGTACATGTGAAGCCATCTTGAGGGAGGGAATGCAATTTAAAAGTTTAAAAAAGTGGTCAAAATGTAAAAAAAAAAAAAAAAATTAAACAATACACACACCTTATGTAAACAGTTGTAGCAACACATGGGAACATGCTCTACCCCAAACTTTTAACATTCTAAGAGATATTAGTCCCTACTATATTATATAATTGAAATTAGTTTGGGGCAAGGCGTTCTTTATATGTAAATGACAGCCTACATTCTTTATTGAACACAGTAAGATACAATAATATGTAAAAAAGTGAAACATGTGCACAATGAATAACAATGAGGCATACATTTCTGTATCAATGAGTTAAACAAAAAAATAAATAAATGGGTGGTTTTATTATCTGAAGGTTATTTAAACTATTTGTCTCCTTGACTTATTTTATTCAAAAGTCAGTACCACTGAAGGCATCCAATGTTCTGATCGCTCTCTTGTCTTTACACATCTTCAAAGAATTGAGATATTTTACAGCAAAAATGAGAGAAGTTTGGTTTTCATCCATTTGCATTTATGTATAATATTTTCCAAACAAAATGACATTTATTAGGAAGACAAGAGAATGATCAAAATCCGTCCTGAAAATAACAGATGATATCTTTTATCCAAAATACATTAGAAAATTGAATGTACAACTGAAAAACAAGTGAGAGATTTGTTTCAGGATGAAAGCTGCAAATGGTGCAATTTGAATCAATAATTGAATGTATTTTAACTGGGTAAACCTTATGTATGATAGCAAACCAAATCGCTTTAATTTAAGGCATACTCATGAGAAATTGTCCATGCTTTCTTCCAATTAACATTGCAGTTTAGAAATGACTTAAGATAATGAAGCTAGTGCAGTTGGAAGCCTTGTCAGGAAAGGATATTTATTTTTACACTTAAATTCCTATATATTAACATGCTAAAAATCAAATGATTCTGGGACGCCAGAATCACCGTCGAGCCCTCTTGAGGTGTCGTGGGCTAGTCGACGAAACACCGAGGATGGAAGGTGCCCACTTGAAGACCCCAGAGATGTACCCTACTTAGCTCAATCCAGACGGTTGTCATGCTGATGCGCTGGGGAGACCGCACTGTGGTTGATCCCCGGAGCCAGCATCGCAGCCGTTGTGTGTGCTGATAAGCTTAGGAGGCAAAATAAGCTGATCCTTGGAGCCAGCATTACACTTCAGCCATCAACACCAGACAGAAGGATATCTACATCATCATATGGAAGGAAGCGCAAATGGATGGAGACACATATGGATCACATTAGTTTACTGTGAAGCTACGTCTTAGTTGGTGCTTATCTTGGCGAGAGCCAAGTTCAAATCAGCATGAAGTTTTAACATCTACTCTCATGTAATGGAAATCAAAAAGTGTTGCACAACTTATACCGTGTGATGTTAGGAAGAAGCAGTTCTGGCAGTTGCAAATGTTTAAGGTAAACTCGTATCACAACGTGGGGAAAAAGTAAGTGGGCATGGAGGACTGAACTGTAAATGTACACACTTGCATGTATATATATATATGTGTGTGTGTGTGTGTGTGTGTGTGTGTGTGTGTAATCAGGATGTACTGATTATCTGAAATGTTTTCTTCCCCCAGGCGAACCCTTTCTCAAATGCAGGAATATTTGAAGGAGGACCTGGATGAGGATTCAGAGTTCAGTCTTCTGACTCATACATTTGGACCAGAGGCCTCTTTAACACTCAGTTTCCTGATTGACGCACTAAAACTTGATAGTTAATTTTTTGTTGTTGTATGAATTGTAAACTAAATAGATACATGTATATATCACAATCTTTGTCAATAAAATGTTAACATGAAATGTTTTATGACTGAAGAATATTTAAATAATTGCATTTGCAGAAATGACATGCAGCACAACAATTACATTTTTGTCATTCAAGCCTGAGAAAAAAAAAAATCACAAACAGCTTCTTTAAAATCATTGTCATTGTAGTTGGTAAGGAGACCAGCATTTAGTAACATGTTTCATACAATCTGCCTCTTATAGTTTTTTTTTTTTTTGGAAGTTCACTAACCTTTCCAAATAGTCCATCGCCTGTCTTGTGACTAAAATGTCTGTATACAGCAGAACTGTATTTTCTTAAAGATGGTCTGTGTGTATAACCAGCTTGTGTTTTAATTGTCATTCCATTACGAACAGTATATCGCTGTAATGAACAGAGATTACTTGCCCCAGCTGTGGTTACTTGAATAGACATGATCAGAGAGTGTATTTGGAGGCAATACCTGTTGCTGTCCTGCAGGGGCTCTCATTTGATGTTTTGTTTTGAAACTTCGTGCTCAGTTTGGAAACTGGCTTGATCTTGCATGACTTGTCCTCCATGCAATCTTTTTCCAAAGTGTGGGAGAGAATATCTGTTTTTAATATTTTCATGCAATTCATCAATGTGTTTTGCAAGGTGCTCTGGAATTGATTGCTATTTCTGCAGTTTTCAATATGTTTTGTAATGATTTCTTGTGTAACCTCTTTGGAGGAGTGCATAGGGCAGAGATGAATCTCTTTTGCTGAAAGAGATTCTGCCTGTGAAAGATCATTTGTGATCTTTTTCAAATGACTTGCCAAAATCGTCACAGACAACACTTGGACAAGTATGAAAATGAGCAACATGTGCATAGGTAAGTAGTCGCTGAAGTATAATATGTTTCCTTAACAAACATGCTTTGTACGTCTCTGATGTTTGCATGTAATACCTCTTGCACCAACTGGACAACTACAGAAGCATTCAGCAGGGCATACCTTGTAAGGGATGCCAGAGGTAAATTCTGATGGGACATTATAAAGGTATATGTTATCCTCTGTTAGACAGATTTTGCTAATCCAAACTTTTACCATCATTCTGGAAGCACATTGTAGTACTGCAGCAGATTTCTCAGCAACACAGTTCGGTATCCAATCAGCTGCCTGCAAGTCCCTAATGACAGTAAAGTAATTATCTGCCTTATTTAGGAGCACTATGAGGTCATCTTATCGTTTGTTTCTAACACCTGATAAAAACTGGTTGATGGAAAAACACATTTAAAGAGAACCAAAGGGGTATTTCACAATCAGTGTTTCAAGTATATTGTAGATTTACTATGGAAAAATATATAAAATAGTGTAATAATAATCAAAGTTTATAAATTGGGAATTTTATAAAGTTCCATGACAAATAAACACCAACATCTACCTCAATGAGGAAAAACAATCACAAAAATGAAACCACCTGTTCTCGCTCATCTGTAAGTAGAACTTTCTCGAAAACAAAGAATTTTAGGAAAAATCTTTTGTAGCAAGTTTTTGGTTTTGTGGATGAGGAAAAAAAAGTTACAAGAAATAGATGTCTACAATTTTTAAAATTTTTTTTTTGCAAAACTCCTAAAATTGTAATTCAAAAGTATTCATACCCTTTGATGCTATGATAGTATTGTCTACAAGGTGCTAGAAATTTCATTATGATAATGCAGAACCCAATTCTAGAAAATGCTGTATTGTAGGTGAACATTCTTTGAGAGTGTGGCAGGGTGACGTTGTGGTGACATCAGGCCAGAAGCAGAAAGGAAAAAACAGACACCAGGTACAGTTTCAAAAAGACACGGCGTGTGCCGTTTATTTTCACACAACAAAAATAAAATAAATATTTAAACAAAAAGACTTGCCCACAGAGTGAAAATAAAACAGTTAAACAAAATAATCATGAACACAGAAACTAAACTCAGGCCAGGCTGGGCATTCGCTTTCACTGATCCTGTATTTTTCTATTGTAAATTCCTCTCTCTCGCTCCGCTCGCTCTCGTTCCTCCTCTGAACACCCACCTGGAATGCAGAGAGCTGCAGTTTTATATGCAGGTGACCATCTCCCGATTTAGCAACAAATGATTCCCTTAATTCGGGAGATGGCCACCTTCTGCATGAGGTTTTTAATTACTTCTGGCAGAGGACGAGTGCTAATCTCGACTCTGCCAGAACACGTGTTTAAATGTAAATAAACAAAACATACGGCTTCGCCGTCACATTTACAAACACAAAAACAAAACAAGACTACGCCGTCATATTTAAATACATAAATCATAATACAAATACAAAATAACACAGGGGCGGAGGGGGAAACCCCGTTCTAAAAATAAATAAACAAATAAACGTACAGGCTCCTCGCCCTGTTACAGAGAGTATAAACGGTTAGGCATAGGATGATTGCTGTCATTACCAATAAGTCAATATGGGAAAAAGTAAAGAGTTATCTGAAGGCAGAAAAGTATTTATTGTCATAAAGCTGGAGAAGGATACAAGAAGATTTCCAAGGATTTGAGTATCCCAATTTCAACTATTGTTTCTATTATCAAGAAGTACAAGACTCATGGTACTGTCACAACGCTCCCTCGGTCTGGAAGAAAGAAGGTTCTTTCACCAAGAACAAGTAGAAGAATTGTGAGGAAAGTTAATAACAATCCGAGATTGACTGCTAAAGATATTCAAGTGAATTGGCTGCAAGTGGGACTGGGGTTTCCATTTAAAGGAAAAAGCCACTCTTAGGAAAACGACACAAGGACAATCGCTTAAAGTTTGCAAAACGGTATTTGAATGATGGATATGAGTTCTGGTCAAAGGTTTTGTGGAGTGATGAAACAAAAATCAAGTTATTTAGTCACACTGATAGTCGTTGCGTTTGCAGAAAGTCTGGTGAGGCATACAAAGAAAAGAACACCATACCTACTGTCAAGAATGGAGGTGGTAATATCCTTCTATGGGGCTGTTTTTTCTCTAATGGCACAGAAAATTTAGTTCCAATACATGGTAAAATACTGTAAAATAGATTCCATAGCATATCAAAAGATATTGGCCAATCATCTGAAACCCTCCTCTACAAAACTTGGTTTAAAGCGCAACTAGACGTTCCAACATGACAACAATCCAAAACACACATCAAAATCTACTTCAGAATGGTTAAAGAAGAATAAAAGGTTCTGGAATGGCCTAGTCAAAGTCCCGATCTAAATCTGATTGAGAATCTTTGGTATGAGTTGAAGAAGGCTGTGCACAAGAGAAGTCCTCGGAATTTGAATGCACTGGAACAATTTTGCGTTGAAGAATGGTCAAAAATCACTAAAGAATCATGCCAAAAGCTCATTGTCAAATATCCTAATTGTTTAAAAGAGGTTATAATTGATAAAGGTGCCTCAACTAGCTATTAATTTCATTTTCGTTGTCAGGATATGAATACTTTTGAATTAGCATTTTTGGAGTTTTGCAAAGAAAATGCTGAAATAAATAATTGTAGACATCTATTTCTTGCAACTTTTTCCTCATCCACAAAGCAAAACTTTTGCTACTAAATATTTTTCCTATAATTGTTTTTGAGAAGTGTCTAGAAATTATAAAATTATAAACATGCATTTGTTGTGGTGAATTTATGATGCAACTAAATGGCTCCCGAGTGTCACACATGACCCCTTGGTAAACTAGTGCAACCACGTCTCCAATCTGTGGCTGCCACATCGCTTACCTTCTGGGCATCAGTGTGGAGTAGTGGTAAGGGCTCTGGACTCTTGACCGGAGGGTTGTGGGTTCAATCCCAGGTAGGGGACACTGCTGCTGTACCTTTTAGCAAGGTACTTTACCTAGATTGCTCCAGTAAAAACCCAACTGTATAAATGGGTAATTGTATGTAAAAATAATGTGATATCCTGTAACGATTGTAAGTCACCCTGGATAAGGGCGTCTGCTAAGAAATAAATTCTTGCAGTGGACTCTCACCTTCATCCAGACTGGCAGACTTCCCGACCCTGAGAAAGAACTGTCAGACCAGCCCGTCAAAAGAACTCTGTTCTCGCTGCTTAGCACCCTCACAGGTCGGGAGGAAGATTTACAACCAAGCATCATTGTACTTCTGTCACAGGGGGGGCATTACAAATCGTTTTACAAATTGGTGCTGAAAGAGCATTTTCTTTAATGAAGCGTGTCAAAACCTACCTCCGATCAACAGTAAAGCAAGGAAAGCTCACTGCCTTTGCTGTGTTGGCGATTGAGAAAGAAACAAGCCACGTTAAAATGCATTTGACTTAAGGTTGCCAACTGTCCATTAAGGCCAGTCCGTAAAAAAAAGTCACATTTGAACATTGAAACGTAAATAAATAAAAAACATTGTGATTTTGAATCAAAATAAACGTGGTATATTTTTTATTGCTTTTTTTGCTTTCCCAATCAGCTTGAATGACATATCCCTACACCTTATGTGATGGCAGTGAAAAGTATCAAAAGAAGAATACCAATTAACAATACTGTGCTTAAATTAGTATGCACATTCTTCAACCAAGTAAGTAAACAAAGCATCGCGAGCTCAGGAGACATGGTCCAACTTGCAATAGTTTTTTGTTATTGGAAATATGCTGGATAGCATAGAATTAATGCAGTAACAAGTGACTGACTTGATGGATCTTAGACAGGATCTGGCAGCTGATGAAAACTGGCACAAAATTGCTCTCTTGTCTACTCCTAGTGGACAGCCATGTTTTCCTACACTTGCCAAGGTTGCCATTAATATGTTGGCTTTGCCACACAGTACTGCAGAATTAGAACAAGGTTTTTTTTCTTAGATGAAATCAATTGTCTACAGACATTCTGAATGGAATTGTGACTATCAAGACTGCTGTTAAAAACAGCACCAGCTTCAGACCAACGAAGCAAATGATCCAGTAAATAAGTACACAAAACAAGCCTATTTTATAATGTATTTTACTGTTTCTATTTTCTTTTTAATTATGTCTGTAAAAAAAAATACAGATTTGGTCAGTTGTTCAGTTCAGAGTAGTGCATGAAACGTTAGTCCTAATTAATAACTATAATTTAAAAACAAAAATGATACCTTTTTCAAATTGGTCTAGGGTCCACTGCTCTGTTAGCATCTCAGCATCCAATCACTTTATTCACCGACATATGCACAACTGATGGCGCAGCATCATCTTATAACCTTAACTCCGCCCCTTATGCAAATCAGGGTGCCAGAGTTCAGGCACATGCCATTGGTCCTCAGCCACACACTAGGACCAATGGGCACAGACAAACAACAACCAATGAGGACAGACAGATAACAACCAATCACAGGGAAGACACAGAACGCACACACGCCAGCTAGAATTACACAGACACAGACAATGGTCATCAACAAAACGCTGGCTCGCCTCCATGACCGGTACTACTGAGGACGCTGCCGCAGCGATGTAGAGACCCACTGCCGGCGGTGCGATGACTGCACCACCAAGAAAGGCCCGGAGAACAGTCGACGTCTCCCTACAGCAGTACCAGATCGGTGAACCAATAGAGAGGGTGGCCATCAATGTCATAGGTCCTTTCCCCATCTCTGACAGTGGGAACTTGTTTGTTTTGGCAGCGGTAGAATACTTCATGTAGTGGCCAGAAGTCTACGTGCTGCCCAACCAGGAGGTGCAGACGGTGGCGGACGCGCTCATCGGCGGGTTCTTTTTCCGGTTCGGGGTTCCCCAGGAGCTCCACTCAGACCAAGGGCAGAACTTTGAAAGCAATGTCTTCAGCGATGTCTGCAAGTGGCTGGGGATCAGAAAAACCTGCACCACGCCCCCTCAACCCTCAACGCTCTGCACCCAACTGGCCTTCACCACCAGTGAGCACCAGCGGGATTGTCGCACTGGAGTGCAGGAGTCCACCTGCTGCACTTCTGCCCTGTTAATTATGGGGCGGGAGCCAGCTGCAATCTCGTAAGGGCAACTATGGGAGAGAGGATGCCACTTTTAGCCTGGGGAGAAGGAAGGGACAGTCTCCCAAACTGGACACTCCTTGGGTAGGACTGCGTACTGTGCTGCAGCGAGCGGGTGAGGTGAGCTACCGGGCACGACTTTGCATCCGGAATTTAAAGCTTGTGCTCCACCCCGACTGCCTCACCCCTATCACGGGCCGGAGCCTGCAGCAAGACCACCTTCAACCCCGCCACTGACTCCCCCTGTTTTGCCAACAGCACAGTCCTCCACCACCAGTTCGGGACCTGCAAGGGACTCTCCCCAAGGCAAGGCAACAATACTGCCGACCGCATGCTCGATACAGGGACTTTGTGACTTAGTGATCCGTGCATTTGTATTTCTGTACTGTATTCCCTGTTGTCTGTTTGTGTTTACATTATTTGTTTATTTATTTGTTTATTTAGCAGACGCCTTTATCCAAGGCGACTTACAGAGACTAGGGTGTGTGAACTGTGCATCAGCTGCAGAGTCACTTACAATTACGTCTCACCCGAAAGACGGAGCACAAGGAGGTTAAGTGACTTGCTCAGGGTCACACAATGAGTCAGTGGCTGAGGTGGGATTTGAACCGGGGACCTCCTGGTTACAAGCCCTTTTCTTTAACCACTGGACCACACAGCCTCCTACTGGACCACACAGCATGCTGTGTGTGTCATTCCCTCTCCGCTGTATTCCACCATTGCTTGTTTACCTTTTGTGTGTGAATTCCCGTACCATGTAACCTGCTGTTTGTTTGTCTGCCCTGGTCTGTTCCCATTGGTTGTTATCTGTGCATCCTCATTGGTTGTTGTTTGTCTGTGCACATTGGTCCTAGCGTGCTGCTGAGGGCCAACGGGATGTGTCCAAAACCTGGTACACTATTTGCATGAAGGGGCAGGCTAGGCCTGTAAGAAGGCGCTGCAGTGCTGTTCAGATGTGGTTGCTGCAGGAAAGCGTTGAAGCAGACAGAGTAGTGGTCTATTAGTGGGTGCTGGAAATAGCATCCAAATTAATAAAAGATTGGAACTTAAAGAAGTGTGTCCAGTGAAACGCTACAATAATTACATACTGTCATAATTTGAAAATGTTGCCATTCTCTTCCAAAAAAAATCAGTGAAATTTGACACTGCTGCATTGACTCTCAACAGAAAAATGTATCCCACAATCTCTTGCGCGCACCGTGACAGACGTAAAGGCAGAGTCCACAAGCAGAGAGAAATCATTTTTAATTAGTTCTATTACATTTGTACATACTTTTAATGTAAGGTTGCCAATAACTTTGTCATAAGCAAATATTTTAAATTGCTTAAGTGTTTGTTTTTTTTAGTTTTTTTTTAGATTGTTAAACTTTATTTTGGTCTATGTCATATTAATAGTGTCTAATGTTCATTACATGACTGTGTTTAACATGTTTTCTTCAATTCTCTTCCATTATCTTTTGTATGCCAATGTATGTAATAATACGTACGTGCAAAGTGGTCTCCCGACCCCGTCGTCCTATTTTGGCAGCAGTTTCTTTGGTTGTGCCTGGCTGCGGCACATGACTGCACTGCTTTACTTCCTGCATCAACAGTTGCTATGGAGACGAGTTGTTGTCTCGTAGCAGTTTATAGAAAACTCTGTTATAGTAAAAACCAAAACAAAAGTTTATGAGAACTAATATGCAGGTAAACGTGTTTCTTATTTTCATGTTTTAATATTTATTGTTTGTTTAGACGTATATAGGAATTATAAGTACCACAACGTAGTATTGTGGTTGAATAGTATATAACAAAAACAAAAAAATGAATTGTTTTGTAGGTAAACCTGTAGCGAATACTATTTATTTATTTTGTATACAGTTTAACATGCTTCAGAACTACTGTATGCCTATTGCGTAGCTATTTGTGTAAACAATGTAACATGGTTTTCCTCATTTACAGTCCTTGTGATTGTTTGTCACTGTTTTACTATTCTTTCCCTAGTCATTCACTGTATGTACTGTAACGTTTTCGGTTCCCCCAGGCATGGGTTTCTCACAGGCGGAGGTGGGACACCAAACCGGGGCTTCCCGCACTGAAGCATAGCGCCAATAGCGCTGTACAAAAGAGTCGGCTCCCTTGCAGGAGCGTATATCGGGCTTCATATTTGATTGCGTCACCTACCAACCCTGACCCCTACCCCCGTGCACGCTACAGTACATACACAATGGTATAGTTTACTGCAGTTCACGGGATGATTTCAATTTAAATAGTTGCATAATCGCAAAAAGCATCAGTCCACTTTAAAAAGGGAAGAGTATCTTATCTATCCATACATCGATCTGTTTGTATCTCTAGTTGATTTTTTTTTTTAAACCAGCTCATTGATGTAGCCTAAGCTATAGAGCAAATTTTGATTTCCAGATTTATAACAGCAATTAAAAACTTTGCTGCCCTTGTACCTGTAATAAACAGAATTCTTCCTGAAGTTGATTTGGAGTCAAAGTGTTGCCTTCTGACAACCCTCTCTGTCATTTTAGACTTTTTTTACAGACAGAAAGAGACCAAAGAGACTCACACTGTTAGATGTTTGGGTTTGATAACCTTATAGAAGGGGCTCTATTTGAATTCTATTACGAGTGACTTGTTTAGATCTGCTGCTGTTTAAATCAGTTGAATATGTGCCTATATCTGACTGGGTGGTGCCCAGGACTGCAGCACTGAAAGGGGGCCCTGGTGGTGTGTGCACTGTACCTGATTGCAAGATGGTCATTATTATTTTTCAGTGTTTAAAAACAGCAGCTGTTTTACCATCCTTTTATCTCTGGCTATACTATACCTGGTTTGATGTTTTCTAATATGCTTTACCATACCTCTCTGGGCTTTACAATCCTTACTCTAATTTAACATAAAAGGGATTATTAATAAATATTTTGTTCTTGTTAAAGATATGATCTCAGGAAAGGCTAAAGCACTCCCAGGGAAAGGGGTCGGAAAGACCCCTGTGAAGCAGTCAGCCCAGGCAAAGAAACCAGGTACTAACCAGATAATCATTTGCCCCTGACTGTACTTGCAGAGAGAAAACCCAATAGTTCTATGTGGATAACGTAAAAATAATGAATGAGTGACTTATGGTGACAGATGTTTTTGTTTCACGAAAAAACATTGTAGTTGCTGCAATGAGCTCTGAATTGAAATCTTGGTGAAGCCGCTATTGTTATGTAACTGCTACAAGCTGGTCTTTGAAATATTAAAAAAAAGAACATTGTTTTGTACGTGTGTGTGTGTGACATGTTTGCTCTTTTTCTCCCTCAGTCCCAGGACAGCGGGCTAACACGAAAAACAATTCAGGCCAAAAGGCAGTTTCCAAAAGTGCATCAAAAATCACAACAGAAAAGAAGGGTGCTGAAAAGGGTGTCAAAGCAGCAAGCACAGCTGGGAGCAAGAAAGGTACATTTCCACGAAACATGCCATTACTTGAGATAAGAAAGTGACTCCCTACTGTGTGTGTAGTCTGGACAGATATTGTTTAGATAAAGTACAATTTGGGGACAAAAATCAAGCACAGCCACTTTAACATCTTGAAACTTATTCCCAGAGGAACTATAATTCAGTTTTTCATCCTATATGCTCGTTAAGAATGTTGTATTTGAAATACTGGCTCAACACATGAAAAGTGTTATGAGTGTCAGTACCCTTGCCCCTTTGTACTATAGTGCATTGCTGCTGTAATGCCATTAAAGATCATTTGGTAAGGGAATGTTTGGGAATCACCAGAGGTCAAATTATGGAACTGAGAAAAAGGATCTTAAAGAGGCAAGCTTTCAGCTACAGCTGTTTCAATTCTATAACATGAAGCAGTTGAAAGGTCACAATATTACATCATTTCTCAAGACCAGGAAAGGAAAAAAATGCATCTTAACAACACAGGCATGCAAGTGACAGCTAGTTAGATTATATATAATGATTTCCATTACATGAGAGTAGATGTTAAAACTTCATGCTGATTTGAACTTGGCTCTCGCCAAGATAAGCACCAACTAAGACGTAGCTTCACAGTAAACTAATGTGATCCATATGTGTCTCCATCCATTTGCGCTTCCTTCCATATGATGATGTAGATATCCTTCTGTCTGGTGTTGATGGCTGAAGTGTAATGCTGGCTCCAGGGATCAGCTTATTTTGCCTCCCTAGCGCATCAGCACACACAACGGCTGCGATGCTGGCTCCGGGATCAACCATAGTGCGGTCTCCCAAGCGCATCAGCATGACAACCGCCTGGATTGAGCTAAGTAGGGTACATCTCTGGGGTCTTCAAGTGGGCACCTTCCATCCTCGGTGTTTCGTCGACTAGCCCACGACACCTCAAGAGGGCTCGACGGTGATTCTGGCGTCCCAGCATCACCCCCTCCGTCCCCACTCAACTCAGCCCAGCTTACTTACCTGTACATCAGCCTTTCTTTCTTTCTATTGTGCTTGAGATCCCCAGCCAGAATCTTTCCGTCTCAACCACAGCCTAAGTTCTTCACTGTGCGACGCAACTCTTGGCCATTGAATCCGACATCTCTGAGAAACCGGGTTGTAGAGTGTGCCACAAATCCTCGACATCCCACTTCCACTGGGTAAACCCAGACTCTCCATCCTCGCTGTTCCGCTTCAGTGGCTAGTTGAGCATACCGCAGTTTCTTCCTCTCATACGCCTCATCTACAGCATCCTCCCATGGCACTGTTAACTCTACCAGGTGAACAAGGCGTGCTGATCCAGACCACAAGACAATATCTGGTCGAAGGTTTGTGGTGGCAATCTCAGGTGGAAAAATAAGCCGTTGACCAACATCTGCCAGCATTTTCCAGTCTCTAGCAGCTTCCAGTTGTCCTGGGCGAGGATTGGTTTTAACACCTTTTCTTGGTGGTTGCTCTCCTGGGCGGAGGAATGTTGTCTTTTGTGTGTAATGTTTTGATGGAACAGGTGGCAACTTATTGGTCATGTTACGCTTGTCTTCCAATGCTAAGGCCAAACATCGCAGCACCTGGTCATGGCCAAGTAAACCGTCCTTGGCTAAGAGCCACCTTACATCCTGTCAAAATGTGCCTTAATGTTGCAGGTGATGAACACAAAGGACATGAGGGATCCTCTCCTACCCAGAGGTTTAGGTTCTGTGGTGATGGGAGAACATCATATGTTGACCTTATAAGGAAACTGATCCTGCTCTGTTCCATTGACCATAGGTCTTGCCAGCCAATCTTGCGTTGTTCTACACTCTCCCATCTCATCCATTCTCCCTGCTTGCCCTGGGAAATGACCTTTATACACCTCATCCTCTCCTCCTGCTTTTGCACCTTGTTGACTACAAGCTTCCTCCGTTGCGCTGGGGCTGCCTTGTGCCATGTAGGAGGAGCTGAACTGAGACCAATGATTATGTCAAATGATTATGTCAACATTTGAGTAACTGAACTTATAACCATTCAGAATGATTGCAAACATAAAAATGAAGGGGAGGGGTAAAGGATAGGGCTCCAAATTGAAAGTAAAATAATACATACACAGATCAACAGAGTACAAGTTTGAATGTGATGCCAGGTTATAATAAAATCAAAATAATAACTAAAGAAAAGAACACAGCACGTTTTAAAATGAACACAGAAAATGTGAACACACAAGTGTAAGGCCAGTAAAAACATGTAGAGCCTGTGTGCAGACTTTACTCATCTTGAACATGCTGACTCTCAGAAAGAAAGGCTAAGAGAGGCAAAACAAATATCAGCAAAATCAACCTCATCAGCCTGTGGTATTTATATTCAGCTCCCAGAGTATAGCCAGTATATAGTTGGTTATCTTTTGGCTTCTAAGGTTTCCAACTGTTCTTTTCTGACAGAAGAGAGTGTGTTCAATTTATTGTTAGTATTTAAAACTTGAGGGGGGCAGCCAGAAACATATGATAGTGTAGTGTGCACGGGGGTAGGGGTCAGGGCTGGTAGGTGACGCAATCTAAACATGAACACATAAGCCTGATATCCGCTCCTGCAAGGGAGCCCGGCTCTTTTGTTCAGTGGTATCAGCACTACGCTTTAAAGTGGGAAGTCCTGGGTTCACGTTCGACTTCCACCTGTGAGAAGCCCCTGTTTGCAGGAACTGAGGTCTGCCACATTGGTGTCAGAAGTGGACGTAGGTACCCCTGCATGCACTTGGAAGCCTGTAGCCTGGTGAGCAAGTCCGAGGGTGGACTTGAGTTTGGTAGGGGAGAGTGTAGCGTACACGGAGGTAGGGGTCAGGGCTGGTAGGTGACACAATCTAAACTTGATCACATAAGCCCGATATCCACTCCTGCAAGGGAGCCTGGCTCTTTTGTACAGTGGTATGGAGGCTGTGTGGTCCAGTGGTTAAAGAAAAGGGCTTGTAACCAGGAAGTGCCCGGTTCAAATCCCACCTCAGCCACTGACTCATTTTGTGACCCTGAGCAAGTCACTTGACCTCCTTGTGCTCCGTCTTTCGGGTGAGATGTAATTGTAAGTGACTCTGCAGCTGATGCATAGTTCACACACCCTAGTCTCTGTAAGTCGCCTTGGATAAAGGCGTCTGCTAAATAAACAAATAATAATAATAATAATAATATGGGCACTATGCATCAAAGCAGGAGGTACCGGTTTCTCATCCGACCTCCACCTGTGCAAAGCCCCTGCTTGCGGGAACTTAGGTTCGCCACAATATGTTCCTCAAATACTCAAATCACAATTACACTTTATCAGTACAAGACCTTTGCATATAGAAGTCTCTTAAAACTTTTCACGTCTTTAGCCTCCTTCAAAATGGGGGTAAAGCAATCCAGCGGAGTGGAGCCCTGGTGTGCAAATGCTGACTCTCTTTCTCTGGGAATGTCAAAATTCACACTTGTTTGCGCCCCAATCCATATAATTTAGTAGATGACAGTAGATCTTTTTAAGTAAAACGTTATTAGCTGATGACAAGCAAAAAAAAAAAGGGTTAATGGTTAATCATGATGTACTGAAGTATCAGATAATTACAGTATATGCTCATATGCTGTAATTTGTATTTATAGTATGGTATAGATTGCTGACTTTTTTATGCTTAGCTTATGTCCCCTGTCTGCCACTTAAAACCAGTGTAACATTTTAGAAAGCCCTAGACAAATTAATACCGTGTAATAATGTAACCATGTTAAATTGTTGGTCCTCCCATTATCCTATTATGCCATTTCACATACAGATTATGAGATGGTGTAACAGGGAGAGACCTGGACTGGCCGTCTGACGCATGCACGATGCTGCAGGAAGGGGGCGGCAGTCCCGTGGGGTCTGCCTGCCAGTCATGGCGGTGACACGGAGAGGTGGGGAAGAGAGTGTGTGTGCTTTCCCCCTCTCTGAGTGGCTGGGAGGCGGGCTTTAATGGGACTGTTAGCCTATAAAGTAATGCTCTGTTGTTTCCTCAGATCTGCCCCTTTAGACTGGACCAGCGAGCAAAGCGGTCTGAGTTTGACTACCAAGGACGGAGGATAACAGCCGTCCGAAAAGGAAACTTAAAGAAAATAATTTTAAAGAAAGAGAGGGAAAAGTGGGGAATTGTTGGGCAGCCCCAGTATTGTTGTGCAGTGAGTTGGAGACAGCAGAGTGTAGGGCGGAGTCCCGGTCGTCTGGGTAGCGGCGACTGGGGAGATCCACGCTGCAGTGCAGCACATTTATTTTGTAGTTTTTCCTTACTGTGTTTTATTTTCCCTGTTTCTTTTTGCCTTCTTCGTTCTTTATAATTTGTGAGCACCTGCGAGTGCGGACTGTACCTGAGTACCCTGCCGTGGTATTCCCGTTGGCTCTGGATACCATAGCTGGTAGCCAGACCACGGACCATAAGCGCCCTCTACGGGCTAAAAGAAGTCAGTGCACCCACCAGAGTAAAAATAAAACCAAGCACCTGTGTGGTGTTTTCAAATACCATTTCTGTCTCCCGTGTCAGTGAATACCGCACCCTTCCACACGTGGTGTCAGAAGTGGGATTCACTGGCACTGCCCAAACAAAGCAGTGCACCCACCCACGGAGAAGAAATGGATGCCGTCCAGTTTGCGGCCATGATGGACCTCCTGCGCCAGACCCTAACTGCTGCGGTGCAGGGGACTGCTCGACCGGCAGGTCCTGACCCCAGGTTACAGAGACCCACAAAGATGACAGCCGAGGATAAACCCGAAGCCTACTTGGAGGTGTTTGAGGCCATGGCGACCTCGGCCGGGTGGGCTCAGGCACAGTGGGCCAGCTACCTCTTGCCCCAGCTGACGGGGAGGCACAGGCAGCAGCGAGAACGCTATCCCCTGAGAGGATGATGGACTACCCGTGCTGAAAGCGGCCATCCTTAATCGCGTGGGGCCACCCCAGAAGGGTATCGGCGAAAGTTCCGGGAGGAGCGGTTTTCAGCAGAGGAGCATCCCAGAACCATCGCCCACCGTTTAAAGGATTACGCCATGGGCTGGCTGAACCCGACGCGAGCACCAAAGCCAGGTTGGTGGAGGTGATCGTGGTGGAGCGCTTCCTGGAGTGCTTGGCACCGGCACCTCGGCTGTGGGTGCAACGGCAGGCACCTGCCACTCTGGATCGGGCGGTCGAGTTGGCGGAGCAGTACCAGGCAGCAGAGCCAACGCCAGCAAGACTGCCTGGAAGGAGCACAAGGGCTGTATCACCCCCTCCACTGGCCCCGGAGAGGGCGAAGGGACTGGGGGAAGGGGTAGACAGGTATTTGGGCGGGGGTGTCAGCGGAGCTCCGGCCCGGGAACTGGGGCAGGGTGGGGTTACCCACGGGCTGCTGCGGTGTCGGACCGGGGTCTCGCGGACACCTTACCGTCGAGCCCCTTTGATGGCTCCAGTGTTTCCTCCCCTTGTTGAAGCGTCGGGCGAAACCAGCCCACCAAGGTGTTGGGCGTGCAGGAGGTGGGCCACATCGCCGGGATTGCCCGTGATGGAATGTGACCTCAGCCGACCAGGTAAGCATGTTCAATTACCTCAGTCACTTCAGCAGACGGGTTTTGTTATTCCTGTGACCGTGGATGGTACAAAACCCAGGCGCTCCTGGATTCAGGGTGTGGTCAGTCCCTAATACAGGATAGCCTAATCTCACCGGGCATAAACAAATATTGGGACGGGTGCATATTAAATGTATTCATGGGGATATACGCTCTTATCCTAAGGTTAGTATAACGGTGAAAATTGGCCAGCAGGTGGCGTGGGTGCAGGTGGGGTTGTGTCCTCGATTGCCAGTACCGGTAGTTCTGGGACGGGACTGTGGGCAGTTCAAGAGTTGGTTGGCTGCCCTGACAGCCCCGTCCTCCCTATTGGCTAAGAAAGAGGAAGTAATTGAGAGATCTTTCCCTTTCGCGACCGGAGTGGTTTTGTCATAAATTTAAACCCCGTAAAACTAAGCGGGGCGCCGGGCTGCTAAGAATGAGGGCTGGCAGTGGAAGGGGTTTGAGAAGTTTCAGGTGGGGGCGATTGGTGAAGAGTCTGGGGGAGGCCGCGGAGCCAGCGCAGGGGTCTGGTTCGGCTGCCTCTGCTCAGGACCGACCTGATCCCGAGCTGGAAGCCATGGGAGCTGATTTTTGGCTCGTTCCGTGACTTCCGACTTGAGCAAGGGCGTGACGGCGTGCTGGGCAGGCTCTTTGACCAAGCAGCTGTGGTTAATGGTCGGGTGGTCGAGCCCAGGCAGCGCCGCCACGTACCCTCACTTTGAAATCGCCGAGACCTCCTGTACCGTGTTGACAAATTGCCCCAGACCGGGAAGTGCGTCACCAGTTGCTGATTCCTCAACCATTTAAGGAGGATTTATTGCGGCTGGCTCACGCTATTCCTTTGTCTGGTCATTTGGGCAGGGATAAGACTAAAGCAAGGCTTGTGTCACGGTTCTACTGGATGGGGCTGGATGGTGGCGTCAGGCGTTTTTGTGAGCGTTGTGGGGAGTGTCAGAAGGCTAGTCCTAGAGCCGTCCCACGAGCCCCACTGGTGCCGTTGCCCCTGGTGGAAGCTCCGTTTGGCGTATTGGAATGGATTTGGTTGGGCCGTTGGAGAGAAGTGCGGCGGGATACACACACCTATTGGTCATTCTGGATTACGCCACGCGTTATCCAGAGGCCATTCCCCCGCTCTGCCTCAGCCAAATCTGTTGCCAACGAGCTTGTGAAGGTCTTTTCCCGAGTGGGGATTCCCAAAGAAATACTAACCGACCAAGGCACCAACTTTATGTCCCGACTAATCCGCGGAACATGTAAGCTTTTGGGAATTAAGACCATTAGGACCTCGGTGTTTCATCCTCAGACCGATGGTCTTGTGGAGCGCTTTAATAAGACCCTTAAGAACATGTTGCGCAGATTTATTAATAGTGATGTGCGTTACTGGGACCAGCTGATTCCTCCCCTTCTCTTTGCGATCAGAGAGGTACCCCAGGCGTCCACGGGTTTTTCGCCATTCGAGCTGCTGTATGGGCGAAGACCGCGGGGTGTACTCGATCTGGTCAGAGAGATGTGGGAGGAACAGCAGGATAATTCGACTAATACAGTCCGGTATGTGTTGGACCTGCGCAAACGTCTTGAGTCTGTGGGAAAATGGGCGCATGACAATTTGCAGCAGGCTCAGCACAGACAGGAGACGCAGTACAACCGAGGAGCCGGTTACGCACATTTCAGCCGGGGATAAAGTACTTCTATTATTACCCAGTTCTGAGTCGAAACTTCTGGCTAAGTGGCAAGGACCCTTTGAGGTTACACGCGGATTGGGAATGTGGACTATGAGATCTGCCAGCGGAGCGACGGAGGGAGAAACACATTTATCATATAAACCTCTTGAAGCCCTGGCTGCAACCGGAGGCATTGGTAGTGGCGCAGGCAGATGACGTCACAGACCTGGGACCTGATCTTTCTGTGGTGGCGAAAACAGGGTCGGTACAGATTGCAGAAAATCTGACACCAACACAGAAATGTCAGGCACGGGCACTTGTGACGGAATTTCCTGATGTGTTTTCTCCGTCCGGGGCAGACTCGAGTAGCCCACCATCACATTGAGACTGAGCGGGCGCTGGTTCGCCAGAGGCCGTACCGCATACCTGGCGTAAAAGGCAGGTAATAAAAGCGGAGATTGATGAGATGCTGAGACTGGGGGTAATAGAAGAGTCCCAAAGTGACTGGAACAGTCCGATTGTTTTAGTGGATAAGCCAGGCGGGTCCACTAGGTTTTGCATTGACTTCAGGCGAGTTAATGAGAAATCGAGGTTTGGCGCTTATCCCATGCCCCGGGTAGATGAGTTGCTGGAGCGTCTTGGCACAGCTCATTTTATGACGACACTGGATTTAACGAAGGGGTACTGGCAGATACCCCTGACCTCAGAATCCCGAGAGAGGACGGCGTTTTCGACTCCCTTCGGGTTATACCAATTTAGGACCATGCCTTTTGGGTTGCACGGCGCACCAGCCACTTTCCAGCGGATGATGGATCGCATTTTGCGGCCCCATCAGCAGTGTGCCGCTGCTTACATAGATGACGTGGTTATCCACAGTGCGGATTGGCCGAGTCATCTGTGTAAGGTAGCGGCGGTATTGCAATCCTTGCGGAAGGCTGGGCTCACTGCTAACCCAAAGAAATGTGCCATTGGGAAGAGTGAGTCGGAGTATTTGGGGTATCGAGTAGGGGCGGCCAGATCAGACCGCTGATTGCTAAGGTGAAAGCCTTGGCTGACTGGCGGTCCCTACGACCAAAACCCAGGTGCGCTCTTTCCTGGGACTAGCGGGCTATTATAGGAAGTTTATTCCAAACTTCGCCACGCTTCGCTCGCCCTTGACAGACCTCACCCGGAAGGCTGCCCCAAATACGGTTCAGTGGACGGAGCCGTGCCAGAGGGCCTTTCTCGCTCTGAAGCGAAGGCTGTGTAGCAAGCCAGTGCTGTGCAGTCCTGATTTCAGCAAGGGGTTCACCCTGCAGACGGATGCGTCAGAGACAGGTCTCGGGGCAGTGTTGTCTCAGGAGGTGCGGGGAAGTGAGCACCCAGTCCTGTACATCAGCAGGAAGCTCCTTCCCTGTGAAAAGAACTATAGTACCATCGAGAAGGAGTGTCTCGCAGTAAAATGGGCAGTCGAGTCACTCCGGTACTACCTCCTGGGGCGACACTTCACCCTGGTGACAGATCATGCCCCCTTAGCATGGCTTCACGGATGAAAAATAATAATGCCAGAATCACGCGGTGGTACTTGGCCCTGCAGCCCTATGCCTTCAGGGTTGTCCACCGAGCAGGAAAGCTCCATCTAAATGCTGATTTTTTCTCTCGGGAAGGCATGGGGGTGTAGGATTTCGAATGGACCGGTGGTGCCATTCTGAGGGGAGGATATGTAACAGGGAGAGACCTGGACTGGCCGTCTGGCGCATGCACGATGCTGCAGGAAGGGGCGGCAGTCCGTGGGGTCTGCCTGCCAGTCATAGGCGGTGACACGGAGAGGTGGGGAAGAGAGTGTGTGTGCTTTCCCCTCTCTGAGTGGCTGGGAGGCGGGCTTTAATGGGACTGTTAGCCTATAAAGTAATGCTCTGTTGTTTCCTCAGATCTGCCCCTTTAGACTGGACCAGCGAGCAAAGCGGTCTGAGTTTGACTACCAGGGCGGGAGGATAACAGCCGTCCGAAAAGGAAACTTAAAGAAAATAATTTTAAAGAAAGAGAGGGAAAAGTGGGGAATTGTTGGGCAGCCCCAGTATTGTTGTGCAGTGAGTTGGAGACAGCAGAGTGTAGGACGGAGTCCGGGTCGTCTGGTAGCGGCGACTGGGGAGATCCACGCTGCGAAGTGCAGCACATTTATTTTGTAGTTTTTCCTTACTGTGTTTTATTTTCCCTGTTTCTTTTTGCCTTCTTCGTTCTTTATAATTTGTGAGCACCTGCGAGTGCCGGACTGTACCTGAGTACCCTGCCGTGGTATTCCCCGTTGGCTCTGGATACCATAGCTGGTAGCCAGACCACGGACCACAAGCGCCCTCTACGGGCTAAAAGAAGTCAGTGCACCCACCAGAGTAAAAATAAAACCAAGCACCTGTGTGGTGTTTTCAAATACCATTTCTGTCTCCCGTGTCAGTGAATACCCGCACCCTTCCACAGATGGTCTCTTAACTAGAAGGGTATTTCCATTAACACGCAAAGTCTTTAGTAAGAAAACTCCCTGATCAGTAAGAATGAATTCATGTTTGGAATTCTTTCACTTTTATAAACATTCTATCCAGTTCCGGATGCTTCACACCGTGAAACCATGCCAAATTTGAAAACAGAATCTTTCACAAAGCAGAACTTTAAACACATATTCTAAAGCTGTTTGATGTCTTTTCTCTTATGGTCTACAAAATTAGGATCAAATAGTGCATGGTTTACAGAGGTTTATAATTACCTACTTTCGACTATCAATACATAAAAATGTATATATACACACACACACAGATTTATAGGGTGCTGCTAAACTCAAGGACACCAAAGGACACTAAAGGACACATATTCAAGTGTGAATGACAGTGTTTTCTTGTTTTTAAAATGTAAAGGACAGAGTTTTTTTTAACAGAAAAGTGTGAAGGAGAGGGTTTTTTCAACTTTAATAATGTGTCCTTTGGTGTCCTTCAGTTTAGTAGCTCCCAATTTATTTTTGTAGCAGGGCTTCCTCTACGTCCTTGTATAAGACCCACTTTATTCCTGGCTTCAGCTTGCCGTTTGGTTTCATATAATTAACATAACAAAGCCAAACACAGTGTGCTGTGAGGTGACTTCAGGGACATATTCTTAGTCATGACTACCATTCTCTTTCATTCCCTTGTTCCAATTAAAGTCACCATAGTCATAGCAAAAGGCCAAATTAACCCACCAGTGTGTAGAATAGTTGATTACATTTCTTAGATATTAATATCCACTGCAGAGGATTTTGGGACTATTACTATTTTATTTATTGATTTATTGGTGTGTAAAATGGTTGATTACATTTCTTAGATATTAAAATGAATACAGTTTCGTGATTCTTCTGTTTTATGTAGAAGTATACATAGGCCATGGTCACCCTGTGTACTGCTCAGAGATTTGAAAACTTATAAGACCACAAATGAAGCATTGTCCCTTGTGGGAGATTCAGTTAGGTAACAGCTGCCAGGGAGATCTTTATCTGCCTTGAGTGAATGGTGCTGCCAATGTTTTACTTAGTGGCTGAAGCTGCAGGCATTCCTGCTTGATAACTGCTGACAGTGACAGGTAAGAGCACTTGACGAAAGACAAGGTCACTGCAGAGGATTTTGGGGCTTTTACTATTTTATTTAATGATTTGTTTTTCTTTTAGGTGCCTAAGAAAGCAATGAAAATGCTATTTGAACTTTTATCCATACATAAAATGGATTTCAAACAGGATAGTCTTTTGGGCATCCACAATCTAGTGCCTACTCTGTATTCTCTCCCTACACCACTATCTCCTAGCTGGAGACTGCATTTGGTATCTTGTCTCTACTTGATATTACACTGCCCTCTAGTGGACATTACCCCATTACAGCACCAGGAACTCTGAGCAAGGAGTCCTCAGGTGTTTGCTCTTTACATTGAATCTGACTGGAAGATTCAATTATTGTGGAATAATTATTATTATTATTATTATTATTATTGTTGAATAATAGGCTGGTACTGCTTTTTATCTTCTTTGCTCACGTTGCTGGGAAATGGAGTCCAGCCATGCAGTTTTTGAATCTGTTAATTGACCAATTAGTTTGATTATTATTTTTTGGTTCCAGAGGTAAGCCGTGAAGAAAAGGCGGCCCTCTCAATCCAGTGCGCATTCCGTAAACACCTCGCCAGGAAGGAGTTGGTCAAGAGGAGGAAAGAGAAGGTGGAATATGAAGAGTTAATGGACCGTCTAGAAAAAGAGGTGAAGAGTGTGGCATCGTATTTATTATATGTATTAAATTAAACTGTTTAGTACAGTGGTTCTCAAACTGTTTGGACCGTCCCCCTTCCTATTGTCTGTTGTGCTTGCGCCCCCTTCACACACACATGTACATATACGTTTTATAATCATTCATTCTGATTGATGCTTACTGCAATTAGCTGAAGCATCAGAGCCAGCACCATCTCAAAGCACCCTAGTCTTATAGTTAAACACACACATTTGAAGCTACTTACTCTAAGTATTTGGTATGTCTTCTACTGCATTTCCTACCTCAAGTTTGAGGTAGTCTAAATAGCATGAAATCAATGAGTAAACTATTCATTAGCATTAATTAAATAATAAACCAGTGGCCATCCAGTAATACCTTAGTAAACATGTTTAACTTGAAGTATCCTGAAATACATGGTAAAAAGCATAGCAAAATGTAGTAAAACATGATAAAAGCATAGGTCGAAGTGGTAGTGTTCTTTTAGGTAATGTGGAAAATAAATAAATACATACATGAATCAGCTAACACTTCAAGCAGAGTGGTACCAGTGCCTCCCTCTCCAAGCACTCACTGTCCTGAGCTCCTGGCCTGCTCTGTGGATCATGAGAATGATAAGGCTGTTGCTTGTTCCAGGCGTTCGTTGCAATGGTGCGGAGGGAACAGGAGCAGGCGGAGCGGGAGAGACAGAAGGAGGAGGATGAGAGGAAGAAGAGGCGGGAGGAAGAGAAGCGAAGGAAGCGGATCCTGGAAGCCGCCTTTGAGGGGGATGTGGAAGAAATCCTGGCTGTGCTGAAGGAGGCAAGTGCCCTCCAGTAACAACATGCTGGATACCATGCAGATATTTCACAGGAGCATGGGGACCAGGCAGTGTGGAATGTAGCATGCCTTTTACACAGAAATGAATCTGTCTGACTCAACTACCGTGGGATCATTTTAGATTTAATTTTAGACTTTGAGGTTGACTTCCCGCCAGGAAAGGACACAGCTGGAATGTATTGGGGAATCACTCTGAATCAATGATCTATCCATGATTATCCCTAAAACAGGTGATTGATGATCCCCCAGTGCTGAAAAAGGTTCCAATAAAATCATCAGTGGCTTATCAGACGTGTAAATTGATCAAATCAGCCCCTTACCATGAGGCTTGCAAAAAAGAAAACAGATCAGGGCTGTATTCTGAAACTGTTTGGAATTTGGGGCATTTAATTGCAGAGTAATTTATCAATTGAGATTAATTAATTGATTGAGATTTCCATAAAAAACAAAAACAAAAAAAAACAACTTATATTTCTATTTTTACTGTATTTCAAAAACACAACTTCAAAACACTCAATCAGAATTACAAAGTGCGACTATAAGAAACTGTAAGAAATGTCTACTTTGATATTGCTAAAGCTAAACCCACTGTTTTTTTTTGTGTTTTTTTAAATTTTAGCCTTTGCTTCTTTAACTCTAAGCGTGTTTGTTTTTATCTACTGTCAGATGTTGGACTTGGACGCGGATATGGGTGTGGGGTTGGACAAGCTGGGGAAGAAGCAGCGACTGCACAGCCGATTAAAGATGATTGAGTGTAGCGACCCTCATGGGAACACCCCCCTCTCAGAGGCAGCAGGGGGTGGGCACCCGGAGGCTATCACACTCCTGGTAGAGAACGGGGCTGACATCAACACCAAGGCAAGCCCACACACAGGATAATACATTTACTCTACACTGAAAAGGATTGGGCAATATTGCATATTCAAACATAGACAGGTTTAAAAATATGTTCTAAAAAACACGACAGGTATCCTGGAAGTATCCTGGAAGTAGTCCCAGCTGAGATCATAAGCACATAAGAAAATCTACGGGCGAGACAAAGTCATTGGGCCCATCAATGCTTGTTCTTTCAGAAATGATAGGGTGCAAATTTTACACTCTAAAAAGCATAATTACCCAGAATTTGGCATATTTTTAACCATTCCACCTGCTACATTTTTAGTTGTTCTTTTTTTAGGGTGCCTTTGGGAGGACACCCCTGTACCGAGCAGCTTTCGGGGGTCACCTGAGAGCAGTTCAAACCCTCCTGCAGCTTGGGGCGGACCCCAGGGTGTACGCAGATGATGGCAACACACCTGAACAGGTAACTTTATAAAATAAATATCAGGAATACATTTTTAGTGTTTTGCAGTCTGTAGGCTAGAGCTTGCATTTGTTGGTGTTTCGGGTCCCAGATTGTATATATGTGATTATGCCACCATTCTTTGAATAGTTACTAGTTACTCTGAGAAGAAATAAAACAGAGAGATTGTCAGATGAATACAGTATAGGGATAATTCCCTTTCAAGAACCTTGTTACCCGACCCGAGCCCGACGGGACCCGTGTCGGGTTCAGGTAGGGGCGGGGGTAGTTTGTATATTATAGTTCAGGCTTGGGTCGGGTCGGGTGAGTGTGTTATCAGTGAGTGGATTATGGCATTTTTAATTTTAAGTGAGTATTTTTTTCTTCCTCTGTGTGCAAGTGCTTCCTAAGACTCACTTCCTGCTTCACGATTTTCGAAAAACCACTCACCATGCACCATAGGTTCTTTGAGAAATGACCTCCCTTTAATATCATCTCCCAAACCCGCTTAATCGTTTTGTGCAGCCTGTCAGATGCTGCATTGCCTGGCTTTACTAAGTAACCACAGGATATAATTCATTTCTAACACAACTAACAACCAATAATCATTTTGCCTGATAAACTGACATTTTGTTCAGCCAGTCAAAGGCTGCGTGGGCGGTCATAACAGGATAGAGTTTAGTTACAAAACACCAACGTCAGCCAATTTTAACATAGTCTTATACAAATGCACACAAAAACACCAAGTGCAACGCCTAATTGATAGCTCTCATCAGTCGACAATTCATACATTTTTTAGATAGACACAAAGTGTTTCGTTCCAGTTAATGATACAAAACGTATTTGTGCTGTAGTAAACTATATGCATTTCTTTAAATGTAGAGAACGACTAAATGTACGGTATTAAAACACTGCTCTTTAATTCACCGTTAGTTTTCTTTCTTTTTTTTCTTGCACTTGTAATGTGCTGTCATAGGCAAACGTGAAACTCTGTTTATATCATGACCCGTTTTATATCACGAATTATGCCTGCACAGCAATCATGATATGAAGTGGGTTCATCTGTATATAGGCTGATAGAGTAAAAAAAAAAAACTACCAACAGGAGACAGTAGCAGTGGAGCGTTCCGTTGCTGGAAAGGGTACGTTTAAATCCAGTGTTTGGAAAAATTCTGACATTGTTGTATTCAGCGGTATTAAAAGTACATGTGGCTATGTAGAATGCAAATATTACTGCTCGCAGAGCCTGTGACGCAGTCAGAGCCCTCCCCCAAGGGCATAAAAGTACTGCACTCACAGACCGCACCATTTGTCCTTTCGAGACTGACCTGATGGACGAGCCTTGTTCAGATAAGTACTTGTTACCTCTATCTGCTATATATTTTGCATTGATTTTGTTTTTACACAAAATGCATGTGATATTAAAATAACCGCTGTAATAGTTTTCACTAATTACGCATCATTTGTGCACTACAACCTGTTGCTTGTTACATTCCACTGCGGCATTGTGCCCCGCATGAAGCTAGTGGCTTAGTCGCTCCTTCCCAGGGATCCAGCAACGTAAGTCGGCTGACTTATGCTCTCCCTCCAGGCTGCTTAGCTCCGGCTGGAGGTATTATTTCTCGTTTTATTATAAGACAATATTTACTCTAATATTTTATTACTGTTTGTAGAGAAGTTTCTCTTGTGTTTTCTGTTTCTTTTACACAGACAGGCCGATCTGCAACGTGGTGGTTTGCACATGTACAGTGAGAGAAGCTGCTGGGCTCAGCAGCACTGTGTAGGATCAAGATATGCATTTCTGGTGTTGATTGCTTGCAATCTCATCCATAGTATCTTGATGCCGCTTTGGTGCCTTAGCATCACCATCTAACGAGCAGGCTTCCCTCAGTTTCATGTGTTTAAGACTGAGTGGTTTTGCCAGTGGCTTGTACATTGCTATTCATGGTGACTGCAAACCGGTGGACCAGTACCGTATGGTACCATAGTCACCAACCCGCTGCTTTCCCGTGCCGGTACCGAACTGTGACCGACACGGTGCTAAAGTCACCAAACTGGTACCGGACCAACTTGTTACCGCCCCAGGATGGTTCCGGTTTTGACCCGGTATCCTACTTTACCGACCCAGTGCTAAAGTCACCGAACCGAACCGGTTTCTACCCGATCCTACACGGCCCGCTAAGGACCGGGGCTCACGCCCCCAGTCTGGTACCAAACCGGTCCTGTTCGGTCTTCACCCGCTTCGGTTGCGGTCTATAAGCAGATTGAGGCAGCATTGCTTGCTTCTTCCATCAGGCCTGGGTTTTATCCCTGCGAGACATGCAAAGCCAGCCTGCCTGTTGAGGACAAGCACGGCAGATGCTCTTCCTGCCTGAGGCCAGAGTACGCCAAGGAGACACTGGTGAACCTCAGTTTCAGTTTCTCAGTTTTGTGCACATTTCTCTCCCGCAGCTCTACAGAGTGCTGTACATCCCTTACTTCTGCACAGCGCTCTTCCCCATCGCCCTCTGTTAGAGAAGTGGCTGCATCCTCACCCCACGGCTGTGTGCCAAAGGAGACCGTATTCACGGTCTTCCTCATCTTCCTCTGCTTCTCCTTCTCCTCCCCCCGAGGAAGAAGAAGAAGAGTCGGCGTTCCAAACGATCGGCGGACTCAGAGCAGATGGAAAAGCTCTGGGCAGCTGTTTCCCAGGGGACTATGGACGCAGATTGGCCACAGGAGGACATACTGATGAGGTGGGCAAACAGGAGCTGGCATTCCTATCTGCAGACGTGGAGATCGACGACACGTCCCCTGTGGTTAAACTCTCCCTGTCAGCAGAGCTTCTACCGCTGATCAAGAGGGCCACTGGAATTTTGCAAGTGCCCTGGCCTACAGAAGGGGAAACAAGGCAGTCCATCTTTGATGAGCCTACCATCTCTCCCATGTCCAGTGTTTTCTTTTTGCAGTAGTCCTGGGATCATCCAGCTGCAGCTCCTGCTGTTTCCTGGTCAATGGACGCCTATACAGGGTGCACGATGCGGAGAAGCTGGGCCTGGCCCATTTTCCACCGGCTTCAATTGCCGCCTTGGTCCAGGCGCCTAATTTAGCGCTCCTGTCCATGGACACTACCTGCCCCAACAAGCAGTGCCGGGTCTCAGAGGTGATCCTCAAGCGTGCCTATTCAGCCAGTGCGTTTCCCTCATGGCTAGGCAATTATAATAGTATTCTGGTAGCCAACCAGTCCTATTTGCTTAGTTTCCTTCCTGACAGTAACAGGCCCTCACCACAACAGCTGGATGAGCTGCATCTGATTAATAAGAACTGCTACGTGTGTCAAAGCAGGTTCTAGGCAGGAACCTGGCTGCACTGATAGCTGCACGACTGGCTCATTTGTGCCATCTCTGGCACAGGCAGAGGCCCACATGGAACTTGTCACCAGCCACCTTCAACAGTTGGGCCTTTCGATGAATCATGCGAAGAGCTTCTGAGGTTGAGGTCATCACAAAGATCAGGTGTGGAACTGAGGAAGCGAGGCGAGACACGTGGTGTTCCGTCTACACGTGCCCTGTGTCGTTTCCTGGAGTTGAGTTAGGTGGGTCAGGAAGGAGGAGCCTGTGGGGACCTGGGCACTAAGCTTGCAGGTGTCCCGGCTGTCCACAGGCCCAGCAGAGTCGGGGGATAGACTGACGGGGCCTACCATCCTTTACAGTCACGGCGTGCAGGAGGGCAACCAGGTCTGCAGGCCAAAGGCCTTCCAACTGCCAGTCCCATCAAAGCCTGGGGTCTTGACTGTGTTGTAGGGGCTCTTAGCTGCCAGTCTAGTGTCCCTCTTTGGACCCTACAGACAACCGCTGCCGCGGTGGGGCACATTACCATCTCGCTCTACAATGTGTGAACCCGAATGCCCCATCCACCACACTATCGCTTCATAGTCCTGGCTTAAACTCAGGTCTAACAAAAATGCCTCTAAAGCTTTCCCCTTTAGGCTGGCAGTAAGTTGAATTGCTTTATCCACACTGTCCCATCCCTCATGTTGAGCAAACAATTCAAACTGGAGAAGGAATGCATACCAGTTGGCCTTACTGTCATATAAGCGATAGTGTGGGGCCTTGATGTCTCCCATGGGCCATTGTTGTTGTGAGCCCCGCTGGGGGAGGGGCGCCGTGACCTTCGCCTCGTGTCTTTGGCTCTTCATGGGCGTGGCCATTTTGGCTGCGTGCGTCACTGTTGGCACCTCCTCCCTTGTCTCCGCCCGTCGGACTCAGCAGTGGCACCATCGCTCACCTCGCCCCACTCAAATGTGCACACCAGGCTCTATCTTTTCATTTTCCTGACGCTTTCTCCAGACGGTCGGCTCCACGTCAGAAATGGCGTCTCTTCCATCTCCTCCCAAGTCCTCTCTTTGATTCTGAGTAGCTTTTGATCCATACCAGTGTATTGTACTCGGAAATCACAGTGACTCAGGGCTAAACACCACGTTTATTGGCACTGACAAGTGCATGAAATATAACAAATACATCAAATAAACAGTTATGTGCTGCCACAGGAATTGCAAGGTTGCTGTTGGCCACAGCCATGGCGTAACTATATTTTTGATACTCTAATCTAGACAGAGTTCTTGTCCATTCATTAAGAAAGAGCGAACACGGCCACTCCCCCAGTCTTATAACCCTTGCTAGTCCCGCCCCGCCCCCTTCCTCGAGTCTCTCTGGCCAACCATTAGCAGCAGTCCTGTGTCTTTGCTCCGTCACTCCCCATAGAGCCCTATGGGGACCCGTCAATCAGCGTCCAGGCTGGTGATTGGCCCTCAGGGCAGGGCTAATGAGGATGTGCACTTCCATAATCCAGCTAGGGGGAAACAAAGAACCTCAGTTCACATTTTGGTATTAAAAAAACAAACAGATACAATAAACACTAATGCTCATTCCCAGATACATTGATTGGGTTTCTGCATCTGCCTTCCCCACATTCTGAACCCCAATAAAGTCGGTGTGGACAAGACCGGTGACAACATACTTCACGTATCATATCACTGCCTCAGTAATGGATCTATAGAACCATCCAAGATAACTGACATTTAGCATTTGCCATTCTGGTTAACTGGGCTGGACGCTGGGTCCTTGCAATAGCGTGTATAGACTCCTGTGCCTGTTCCATGTCACACATCCATTCAAAATTAGAATACGGTCATGATGTGCCTTGTTGGCAGTCTTTGCCTTCATCAGTTTCACACAGTTATAATGATTACTTGATTTTACATGCACCTTTAAAATTCACTATCTTAAAGGTAGATGACCAAGTCACAAATGTGCCACTCTGGCTTTTGCAGCCAGTCAAATTGTGAAAGCCAGGTTACTTGAAAAGTGTGCTGCCTCTTTTCTCTGTCATATCATCGTCTTTTTTTTCTTTTGTGGTGGGGGCGGGGTGGGTGGGGTATAAGCATACATTTTGTAAAATTACTTTACACTCACTTAAAAGATGCAAATGTTTTGGTATTATAAACTAAGTCTACTATTTAGACATCAAAACAATATAAAAAAAGTCAAAACACAAGTTCAAGTTAATAGCCATTTCCTCACATTACGTTTCTTTGAAACGGACCATATGAAATTGTTGTTCTACTATTTTACACTAAATCTTGTAATACGAAAACGTTAGTAATAGGTCATATTTAAGCAATCATCCCGTACATCTATATAGTTTTAAATAAGTGTGTTGTGTTCAAGCAATTGGGCTTTTTCAAACTGAATGCAGTAGGGATTCAAGGAAATGCATGCACATGGATTAGGGGTGGTTAACATGTAGACAACAGAAAGTACTGATTAGAGGAGAAAAAATGGAGCGAGGTAACCAGTGGTGTACCACAGGGATCAGTATTAGGTCCTCTGCTATTCCGAATCTACATTAATGATTTAGATTCTGGTATAGTAAGCAAACTTGTTATATTTGCAGATGACACAAAAATAGGAGGAGTGGCAAACACTGTTGCAGCAGCAAAGGTCATTCAAAATGATCTAGACAACATTCAGAACTGGGCAGACACATGGCAAATGACATTTAATAGAGAAAAGTGTAAGGTACTGTGCACAGGCAATAAAAATGTGCATTATAAATACCATATGGGAGATACTGATATTGAAGAAGGAATCTATTAAAAAGACCTAGGAGTTTATGTTGACTCAGAAATGTCTTCATCTAGACAATGTGGGGAAGCTATAGGCCAACAAGATGCTCAGATATATTGTGAAAAGTGTTGAATTTAAATCAAGGGAAGTAATGTTAAAACTTTACAATGCATTAGTAAGATCTCATCTAGAATATTGTGTTCAGTTCTGATCACGTCGTTACAAAAAGGATATTGCTGCTCTAGAAAGAGTGCAAAGAAGAGCGACCAGAATTATCCCGGATTTAAAAGGCATGTCGTATGCAGACAGGCTTAAATAATTTAATCTATTCAGACTTGAACAAAGAAGACTATGCGGTGATCTGATTCAAGCATTCAAAATTCTCAAAGGTATTGACAATGTCGACCCAGGGAACTTTTTCGACCTGAAATAAGAAACATGTACCAGGGGTCACAAATGGAGATTAGATAAAGGGGCATTCAGAACAGAAAATAGGAGGCACTTTTTTACACAGAGAATTGTGTGGGTCTGGAACCAACTCCCCAGTAATGTTGTTGAAGCTGACACCCTGGGATCCTTCAAGAAGCTGCTTGATGAGATTCTGGGATCAATAAACTACTAACAACCAAACGAGCAAGATGGGCCGAATGGCCTCCTCTCGTTTGTAAACTTTCTTATGTTCTAATTGAAAAATGAAACATAATGTGAGAAAATGGCCGTTTTTCTACTGTTTTGATGTCTAAAAGTACATTTTGTTTATACTGAAAGTTCAGAGTTAAACCACGGCGATGAATAAATGAATAGCGTAAGTAATTACACAGACAAAATTCAATGAAACGCTGATGCATTCGCATATTGCAAAATTCAGAATGACTAGGGGAGATGAAGGGAGGTTTCAGTTCTGAGTGACTGTTTTGTAAGCATTATGAATGTTTGTTCACCACTGCTACATCCCGTTAGAAAATTGGCTTTTCCTGCATTTTTTAAGTGCAAGCCTGTGAACGTGAGAGTATATCTGTACACTTTTTTTTAGGCACTCCTAGGACTACTGAGACACAGACATCAACTAGTCCTCATCAGTTTTAACTCCCCTCAGGCGAACGGGCGAGCGTTACTTTCTAACCTGCAGTAGAATGGTTGCCTGTGTGACATTAAAGAATAACCAGACAGCATGTGAGGCAGCATTGCCTCCTGGTGTGTGTGTGAGGCAGGTCAGCAGCAAAGCGAAGGGTAGCAGGTGAGGAGGTAGACCAGGAAACTCTGTGACAATACTGTTGCAATACTGTTAGAGGCTTGTGTATGAGAATTTGCTATAATACGTAGCTGTGGAACACAATCAGGTATTTAAAAACAATGGTTTGTTTCGCTGAATTCACTGTTCAGAACCCACCTTTAAAAAAATAATAATAATAATGAGTGGCTCCCCTGGTAAAAACCTTGTGGTGTGCAGGGGTAATCATGCAGTCAGGAGAAGTTGGGAATCTTCCCTGGGGAGTCTACAGGGAATTTTGCATTGGTTCTGTCTGTTCTCCTGGTTAATTAGGCAAAATGGTCAGACTTTCCTCATCGCATTAAGCAGCCCCTACTGCCTAGGTGCCTGGTGAGCTCAAGTGGACACCTGTAGAATTGGCCTATGACCTCCAGGGGCCTGTAGCTTGCTGACATCCGTTGTAGAGCTACTGGATGTGAAGATGCTATTTAGCTTTGAAGTGGGATAGGAGGACATCCACTGTTCTTCATTTCTCCTGCGCTGTTGTAGGGAGTTGCTGCAGTGATGGAACATTATTGGATATTCTAAATTGGTGAGAAAAAACAAAACATTTAATAAAGTAAATCTAAATAAGTGTGTGGCAAAGTGCCCGCCCCTGTGTGTATTTTGTGTTATGTGTTGTGTTTTAATGTTGGTGTATAGTCATTGGTACACGGGATATAAACGGGTCTGTGTAACACGAGTGTTTAAAATGTATATTTGTATTTAGGCACGAGGATTGCACAGCACTTCACGTGCAAGTAAAAAGTAATAATATGTGAGCACGGGAATTGCACTTTAATTAATTCACGTGCAGTTGTACCGAGATTCCAATTGAATGATTGACTAGCAATCGAGTCTCGGTACAACTGCATAAAAGCAGCATGTTTTCACTCACTCGGGGTGGTGTGTTCGGTGAGTGGAGAACGGGTGTGGAGAAAACAAAAGGAAAGTAAAATAACGATACTTGTTTGTTTAAAACTCACCGTGTCCGTTTGTCTGTATAGTCCGTTTTGTTTACCTGTTTATTTTGGCCGCAAGTGCCGTGTCCTGTTTTTGTGTTCTGTTGATTTATTAAATGCTGAGCGAAACCATTCGCTGAGCTCCACCAAACTCCACCTCTCTGTCGTTTATTTCCTGGCTCTGGTCTGACGTCACCCACTTCAGCCGTCTTTGTGACACGTGGTGTCAGAACCGGGATCTTACAGCGCCTCCAGGACTCAGGCCAGAGCGGGAACCGCAGTTTTTTTTTCTTTTTTTGAAAAACAAAAGGAGAAGAAATGGGGAGAGGAGCACAGGAGGGCAAAGGGAGAAAGGCGGAAGCAGGGCTGTGGTGTTTCAACTGTGGCCAAACTAGCCACACCACCATACCCTGCTCCGTCCACAGGACCCTTCAGGCAATGGCCCAAAGACTGGGATGGAGGGAGTGGTGCCCTGGCTGTGGGGCATATGGGCACACGTTGGCCCTATGCCCCATGCAGGATGAAGAAGAGGAGCCCTTGCTGCCACGTCCTATGCCTGAATGGGAGGAGCCTGAGCGTCCACAGCCCAAGCGGGAGGAGCCCGAATGTCCTACGCCTGAGTGGGAGGAGCCCGAACGTCCTACGCCTGAGTGGGAGGAGCCCGAACGTCCTACGCCTGAATGGGAGGAGCCCGAACGTCCTACGCCTGAATGGGAGGAGTCGGTGCGTCCACAGTACAAGAGGGAGGAGTCGGTGCGTCCACAGCCCAAGAGGGAGGAGTCGGTGTGTCCACAGCCCAAGAGGGAGGAGTCGGTGCGTCCATGGCCCAAGAAGGGGAAGGTAGAGCGTCCACAGCCCCAGTCTCCACCAGCAGAGGGTGAATTCCTGCTGGTTCCACCTCCATTGCCATGGGAGGACTGCTTGCAGCTCCCACCTCCACCAGCAGAGGGTGAATTCCTGCTGGTCCCGCCTCCACCACCTCCATCGGCAGGAGCAGAGCAGCAGGAGCTGCCTCTGCCTCCGCCACCTCCACCGCCAGGAGCAGAGCAGCAGGAGCTGCTTCTGCCTCCTCCACCAGCAGAGGGTGAATGCCTGCTGGGTCCCTGTCCACCAGCAGAGGGTGAATGCCTGCTGGGTCCCTGTCCACCAGCAGAGGGTGAATGTCTGCTGGGTCCCGGTCCACCAGCAGAGGGTGAATGCCTGCTGGGTCCCTGTCCACCAGCAGAGGGTGAAGGCCTGCTGGTCTCCCCTTCCGAGGCAGAGCCGCACCAGTCCCCTGTAAGAGAGGGAGGGCCGCACCAGTCCCCTGAAACAAGGGTAGACTACACGCTGCTCCCACCTCCGCCGCCAGGAGACTACACGCCGCTCCCACCTCCACTGGCAGGAGCAGAGCAGCAGGAGCTGCCTCTGCCTCCGCCACCTTCACCGGCAGGAGACTACACGCCTCCGCCACCTCCACCGGCAGGAGCAGAGCAGCAGGAGCTGCCTCTGCCTCTGCCACCTCCATCGGCAGGAGCAGAGCAGCAGGAGCTGCCTCTGCCTCCGCCAACCCCACCAGCAGAGGAGGAATGCCTGCTGGTATCACTTCCCCCACCGTCACGAGGAGAGGAGCAGGAGCTGCCTCTCCCTTCACCAGAAAAACCAGGACTAGATGCTGGCGGTCCTCAGCAGCCCTTGCATAGGCTGCTGAGGAAAGCATGGGGAGGAACCGCCCAGCCGCAGTGGCCGAGAAGAGGGCCAAAACCCGCACCCCAGCTTGTCCCGACTCCCTGCCTCGCTTCGCCCGAGGATGCCTGCCTCGCTTCGCCCAAGGATGCCTGCCTCGCTTCGCCCAAGGATGCCTGCCTCGCTTCGCCCAAGGATGCCGGCCTCGCTTCGCCTGGGGTTGCCAGTTGCTCCGCATCGCCTGGGGTTGCCAGCCGCTCCGCATCGCCTGGGGTTGCCAGCCGCTCCGCATCGCCTGGGGTTGCCAGCCACTCCGCATCGCCTGGGGTTGCCAGCCGCTCCGCATCGCCTGGGGTTGCCAGCCGCTCCGCATCGCCTGGGGTTGCCAGCCGCTCCGCATCGCCTGGGGCTGCCTGTTGCTCCGCATCGCCTGGGGCTGCCTTTTGCTCCACAGGGTACGAGGGAGAAGTGGAGCTCCCGCTGCCGCCTCTATGGCCAGGGGCTCCCCTCCCGAGTTCGCCTCCCGAGGGTCCACTGCTGCTGCTGTCGCCTCCCGAGGGTCCGCTGCTGCTGCGTCGCCTCCCGAGGGTCCGCTGCTGCTGCGTCGCCTCCCGAGGGTCCGCTGCTGCTGCCGTCGCCTCCCGAGGGTCCGCTGCTGCTGCCGCCTCCCGAGGGTCGCTGCTGCTGCCGCCGCCTCCCGAGGGTCCGCTGCTGCTGCCGTCGCCTGGGGTCGCCAGGGATCCTGCTTCGCCTGGGGTCGCCGAGGGTCCTGCTTCGCCTGGGGTCGCTACACTGTGGCCAGAGCCCCATGAAGGGAGCTGCCGGCCATGAAGAAAGGGGAGGTCAGGATACCAACTCCCCAGCCGCATTTCCGTGGCAGGAAACACGGTGGCCAGAGCCCCACGGAGGGGAGCTGGCGGCCACGAAGAAGGGGAGGTCAGGAGACCAGCTCCCTCGCAGCAGTTTCGCTGCGGAGATCGTGTGGTCGGAGCCCCACGGAGGGGAAATGCCGCCATGAAGAAGGGGGAGGTCAGGAGACCAGCCCCAGCCGCACTTTCGGCAGGATAGTGTGTGGCGGAGCCCCGGAAGAGGGAGCTGATAGCCACGAAGAAGTGGGGAGTGGAGGACATTCCACCATGGCCACCCCCAGAAACACCTTGCTTCTCCCTCTTCCGGGACTTTAAGACTGAGGGGGAGGTGGCCATTGAGGCCATGTGTGCTTTGCACAAGGGGGTATATGTGGCAAAGTGCCCGCCCTGTGTGTATTTTGTGTTATGTGTTGTGTTTTAATGTTGGTGTATAGTCATTGGTACACGGGATATAAATCGGTCTGTGTAACACGAGTGTTTAAAATGTATATTTGTTTTTAGGCACGAGGATTGCACAACACTTCACGCAAGTAAAAGTAATAATATGTGAGCACGGGAATTGCACTTTAGTTAATTCACATGCAGTTGTACCGAGATTCCAATTGAATGATTGACTAGCAATCGAAGTCTCGGTACAACTGCATAAAAGCAGCATGTTTTCACTCACTCGGGTGGTGTGTTCGGTGAGTGGAGAACGGTGTGAAGAAAACAAAAGGAAAGTAAAATAACGATACTTGTTTGTTTAAAACTCACCGTGTCCGTTTGTCTGTATAGTCCGTTTTGTTTACCTGTTTATTTTGGCCGCAAGTGCCGTGTCCTGTTTTTGTGTTCTGTTGATTTATTAAATGCTGAGCGAAACCATTCGCTGAGCTCCACCAAACTCCACCTCTCTGTCGTTTATTTCCTGGCTCTGGTCTGACGTCACCCACTACAGCCGTCTTTGTGACAAAGTGTTATCTCGTTTTGAATCAGTAGTGTTTGCTGTACAGTGCCTCTTGGTTTGCCAGACTGGGCTTGCCCTGTTTTCTCTGTTCAGGTGGCCTCGTTGGACAGTGTGGTGAGGACCCTGCAGGACTGGGACCTGAAGACCACAGAGTCCATGCTGCAGAAAATGGAGGCTGAGAGGCAGAGGAGGGCAGCAGAGGAACAGAAACAGAAAGCGGTGGAGGCCGATCGGTGAGACACAACACAACCGGACACGTTTACTAAGCTTTTCCCATTAAACTGGGTGAATTCTCTCTAGACGACCCACCAGGCTGGGGACAAATAGTTTTTTTGCAATTATAGCAAAGTTATTAAACAAACAATAGAGGGGTGGGGTAACATTAATTTCCTCCCAATGCCACCTTATTTGCCTCTTTTTACAAACTATTGTATTTTTAGAACCCCCATAATGCAACAAACAAATAAAATATGAATAATATAAATATATTATTATTTGTTTATTTAGCAGACGCCTTTATCCAAGGCGACTTACAGAGACTAGGGTGTGTGAACTATGCATCAGCTGCAGAGTCACTTACAATTACATCTCACCCGAAAGACGGAGCACAAGGAGGTTAAGTGACTTGCTCAGGATCACACAATGAGTCAGTGGCTGAGGTGGGATTTGAACCGGGGACCTCCTGGTTACAAGCCCTTTTCTTTAACCACTGGACCACACAGCCACCCATATATAAACAAACCAGAAAATTAAGTGTAAACATTTATAATATCTAACATTTTTTGTGAATGCATATTGAGGAGATTAAAAGAGAGTAAAGGAGTTAAGGGCAGGAAGCGGGCATACAGGCATCATAAAAAGGTAAGCTAACCTGCAATCAACCTAACCACATATATCCCTCTAACCTCTTAATCCTTAAAGTAAATACAGTAGATCTGATTATTTCTGTGAATCTCAACTAATATATATGACCATCACTTCATAGATCTCACATTTTCCAAAAGATGTTGTGTCAAATATATGTTTATTGGTATAGCTCAGAAAAAGAATAATTTGAATGAACTGAGTCGCATCACTCTGGGCTACAGTGAGCTTGAGAGAAACTGAGTCCCGGACAATGCATTCACTTTAGTTTTGTAGATTCCAAAACACACCCATGTAATGATGTCATTTATGACCTCTCTTTCCTATACCTATGTACTTGTGGCAGATTTCCAAGCCTTACAAACATTCCTTTTGAATCTGTGTGGCGGAGTGTCCCGGCCCTATATATATTTGTGCACTGTTTTTGTATTATTGTTTGCGGCGCGGATAAAAGCGCCGCATCTTTTGTTATTGTTTTTGTATTTTTAAAAACTTTGTGAGGATGCTTGGCTGATCAGCTACTGATTATTTAACTAGCTGACAGTCATGCATCCTTACTAAACTCGTGCAGACTGTGGCCGAGGGGTAATAAGATAATTAACAGCTAGTTAACCCCTCGGCCAGAGTATAAGAACCTGCAGCTGTCCGTGCTGCGGGGTTGAGTGTAGAGAGGAGAGAACGGGGAGCGGAGAGAGCGAGGAGAGAGATAGATTAAAAACCAGCCCGCTTATTTGTTTGATTATTTGTTTGGCCAACGCGCCTTTTTGTTTTGTTTGTTGATTGTTTAAATCTTTTTGTTTTGTATTATTATTTATTAAAAACGCTGACCGCAGTAGCATTCAGCTTCACCCGTCCATCCATTGTTGTTTTGGTTCAGTTACTTCCTGGTCCGTGACGTCACCACACCTCACCACTGCAAGCCATCCTGCCACAATCTGTTATCTCTGATTTCACCCATCCCCCATGCAAGCAGAGGCCCCTTCTCTCCTTACATTCCTGAGCTCAAATACCACACCCTGAATCTCAGTTCAATTTGTTACAGAAAATAACATATAATAAAATAATAATTAGTTCTAATACAAAAAACTATTACAAAATTCCTTACAATGTGCACATTATGGTAAATGTGTATTTAATTTGTTTTAATGGCATTGAAAAGCACACTTGACTTACCTCAGCATTTGCTTCTTTCAAAGTTTGCACCAACTGTTAACAAAACAAGAAGTAGAAAACAACCCAGGTACACAGTCAGCCTAGGTATTTCAGTTTTCGTTAACAGGTTTCCATTCCATGTAGAGAATAAAGTAGTTTGCGCTCTTGCTAACATAAATACTTTACACAAACCCACGTACATTTCTCTTTTCTCTTCTTGGAGAGCTGACTGAGAGACGCTGGTCAGGAACAGCAATTGGTCTGCGTACAATAGTCTTGTCCTGCTCATATCACCAATACCATGTCCAAAAAGATTATCAACGATAAATGAAACAGCTTTTGCTTTTTTTTTCCCAGGCTGAGAGATGAAGTCCAACAGCTGATTAAAGAACATGAGAGGTGCCAGAAAGAGGTACGGAACTCTTGTAACATGTAACTGGTGTAATCAGCAGGCTTGATACATATAATACAGTATTCACTCCCTCCCAATGCATCTTAGAGGTGTAGTGTTTGAGTTTTGTACATGAATGAAACACATATACACTAGAACGGGGTGCACAAATTCAGTCCTTAAGGCCCAAGTTTTATAGATTAAATGATAAAAAAAAAATAAAAAAAAGTTTAATTGGTTGAGTTAACTAATTTAGGATACAGGTGTGTGACAAAGTGATTTGTAGTGCACAGGTGTAGAGGTGATGTGATTACGAAAAAGAAGACAGATCATCATCCAAACAGTGGTTTATTGTTGTAATCCTGGTCTGGCGACTGCAAAGAATAATCCCAGGTAATACACAGCAATGTGTATTGCACTGTTTCAAACAACGGGTTACAGTCTAATAAACAAACAAGTGTATAATTAGACACAACAAAAAAAACAAAAAACAAACACCAAACACTCATGGTACAATTTTGGTTCTCCTTTAGCGGTTCGCTCTTAACCAAAACAAAAGGAACAGATCGTTCCCACATCCCCTTTTGTACTGTCAGTCACGCCCCCTTGGTTAGCGAGTGCAGCCGTTTCTCCTCCAATCCGCAGTTGCCACATCGCTTCCCTTCTGGGGCGATGACTTGGTGTACCGTAGCTCCGCCCCCTTTCTAGATGGTCGACTTCCACCTTTCCCTGGAATGAATTGTCAGTCCGGGGCACTCTATTCTCTTTACACAGCACCCTCACAGGTTGGGAGGGAGATTTATAACCAAGATTCATTCTTTCTGTGTCACAAGGTGGAATAAAGACCAGGAAGCCTCCACACCTCAAGGACAGACATTGTGCACTCCTGCACTAGAATACATTTGAATACATACTATCATTGATATCTGGGCATATCAATGATAGAGATTACTGGTTTTTGTGATAACTATTCACAAAGATTCAAATCCTGAATTATTTAAAGAATGTTTATCCAGATGGTGTTTTTATTAATAAAATAAAGTTAGCGTGCTACTGCTTTAATTTGTGTTCATGTCACCACTATAATTAGGAGAAGATTAATCTAGAAACACGCTTAACTGTTTCATTGCAGTCCTGTGCTCTGTACAACACAAGTGACTTTCTTGGGTGATCAAAACCATAAGAAAAAAACAATGGGTGTTACCTTTAGGTGTTTTGTAGGTGGAAGCATATATATCTTTAAATGAATACAAACATAAGTATAACTGCATAAGTATACAAGGTAAAAGTTTTTAATACAATGTTTTGTCCTCCTGATGTTTGTAGCTGCAGAAGGCGTACTGTGAACTGAATAAGAGGATCTCTGAACATGACAAGTGTGAGAGGAAGAACATGGGCAAAACAGAGCTGACACTGACGGTGAGCTGGAGGTTTATACAAAGCTTATAATCAAATGAAAAGTGATGTACTACTACATTGATAAATCAAAATATTGTTTTGTTCAGCACTAAAGTATTTAACCGACTACCCTCCATGCTTCAGCCGAGCACTCTAATTCCTGAGCGACTCTAATCCAATGCCTTCTACATTGGAGCCTAGCTCTCACCCTGGTCCCTCAACCTGTCTAACAGCAGTGACTGTGCCCACAGGCTATTCATGACGCAGAGGATGTGGTGGAGAAAGCCAAGGTAGCTGCGCTGCATGCAGAAGAGCAGCTCTCACTGTCCAGACTGGAGCTGAGGGAGCAGTCTGGGGGAGGTGGGTATCTGAACACCATCTGTAACAACCAGCCTGCTGAGGGACCAGCTACAAGGGTCAATTATAGGACTGAGTCAGGAAAACACTGCCGAATTTAAATCCCACTGCATATAACAGAGTGGCCAAACCGCTGCTCCTGGGCAGTTTAGGTGCGGCTCCCAGTGAAATGCTGGGTGACACACACTTTGCAGCTCGAATGAACTGAAAAAATAATAATAAACAAACGAAAAGAAAAGAGAGAAAAAGTAAAAATAGACACAATGAAGTTTATTATTTTTGTTCTCTGTATTCATTAGTGTTTATTATTCTTTCTTCTCTCCCCTAAGTTTCTTTGAGCCTGCATGTTCACTGCAAGGACATTTAGTCACTTGATGACCTTTGACACCGCGTGCTGGCACATGCGTATTTCGATCACCTCGAGTGTGCAGTTGAAAATGAATTTCATCATTTTGAATTAAATGCTTGTTCGTTTTGTGGAGACAATGGCATTGAGCAAACCTTCCACAAGTAATAAACAAAAGTATGAGGTTTTAAGACAGAATTGGAGGAAGAGTTTGCTTTCAGTGAAAACAGTGGTAAACCTGTGTCTCATCTGCAACAAATCACTTACTGTAGTCTGTACAAAGCGAGAAACCTAAAACGTCATTATGAAACAAATCATAACAAATTTTCATCTGAATATCATCCTGGATCAGACTTGAGGAGAAACAAGCTGGCCTCTTGTGGCAATGTGCCCCGCCCCTGTGTGCATGTGTGTGTTACATGTTGTATGTTGCGTGTGGTGTGTTAAATGTTGGTGTATAGAGATGGCTGCACGGGATATAAATGGGTGTGTGCAGCACGAGTTATTTAAGATGTAATTGTATTTAGGCACGGGATTGCACATCACTGCACGTGCATTTAAAGTATTTAATATCTGGGCACGAGGTTGCACGTAATTAATTCACGTGCTGGGATTCAAGTGAATAATTAATTAGTAATTGAATCCCAGCACAACAGTATAAATAGATGCACGTTTCATTCACTCGGGGTTGGGTGTTCGAGAGTGGAGAACGGGTGTGGAGAAGGAGTAAATTAAATTAAAGTAAAGTACAGTAAAGTAAATTGATAGTTGTTTGTACTCACCGTGTTTGTTTGTCTGTTTATTTTGGCGTAAGTGCCGTGTGCTGTTTTTGTGTTCTTTTATTTTGTTTATTAAATGCTGAGCACAACCAAGTGCTCAGCTTCACCAACCTCACTGTCTGTTGTGTATTACTTCCTGTCTCTGGTCTGACGTCACCCACTGTCGGCCGTCTTTGTGACACGTGGTGTCATCGTGGGATTACCAGCGCCTCCAAGACTCAGACCAGAGCAGGAGTACCGTGTGTTTTTTTTTGGAGAGAAAAAAAGGGAAAAAAAAAAATGGATTTTTTTTTTTGAGAAATGGAGGGAGGAAAGACGCTAGAGAGGAAGCAACAGCAGCACCCATCCTGCAGGCCAGTGTCAGAGGAGGTGATCGACTGGCTGCTGGATCAGGAGAAGCAAGGGGGGCCCAGAGTAACATCAGCGCAGCAGTTGCAGGCGGTGTTAAAAAGGTGCCCTGCACCGCTACTAACAAGGCTGTTGTCCTCTCTAGCCAAAGGGGAGGAGCCCAAATGTCCCACGCCTGAGTGGGAGGAGCCCGAACGTCCCACGCCTGAGTGGGAGGAGCCCTAACGCCCCACGCCTGAGTGGGAGGAGCCCGAACGCCCCACGCCTGAGTGGGAGGAGCCCAACGTCCCACGCCTGAGTGGGAGGAGCCCGAACGTCCCACGCCTGAGTGGGAGGAGCCCAACGTCCCACGCCTGAGTGGGAGGAGCCCGAACGTCCTAAGCCCAAGAGGGGGAGTCGCGCCCACAGCCCAAAAGGGAGGAGTCGGGCGCCCACAGCCCAAAAGGGAGGAGTCGGTGCGCCCACAGCCCAAAAGGGAGGAGTCGGTGCGTCCACAGCCCAAAAGGGAGGAGTCGGTGCCCACAGCCCAAAAGGGAGGAGTCGGTGCGCCCACAGCCCAAAGAGAGGGAAGTCGGGCTTCCACAGCCCTAGGACCCAAGCTGCCAGCAGAGGGAGAATGCCTGCTGGTTCCACCTCCACCAGCAGAAAGAATGCCTGCTGTCCCCATGTCCACCAGCAGAGGAAGAATGCCTGCTGTCCCCGTGTCCACCAGCAGAGGAAGAATGCCTGCTGTCCCCGTGGTCCACCAGCAGAGGAAGAATGCCTGCTGTCCCCGTGTCCACCAGCAGAGGAAGAATGCCTGCTGTCCCCGTGTCCACCAGCAGAGGAAGAATGCCTGCTGTCCCCGTGTCCCCCAGCAGAGGGTGAATGCCTGCTGGGTTCCCATCCACCAGCAGAGTGTGAACGCCTGCTGGTATCACTTCCCCCACCGTCACCACCCGGAGGAGAGGAACAGGAGCTGCCTCTGCCTCCACCACAGTCCCCTGCAAGAGCGGGAGAGCCGCACCAGTCCCCTGCAAGAGAGGCGGAGCCGCACCAGTCCCCTGCAACAGTAGGAGACCACACGCTGCTCGCACCTCCATCGCCAGGAGACTGCACGCTGCTCCCACCTCCACCGCTTCCTCCACTAGGAGCAGAGCAGCAGGAGCTGCCTCTGCCTCCTCCACCAGCAGACGGTGAGTACCTGCTGGTTCCGCCTCCACCGTTGTGGGAGGACTGCTTGCCCCTCCCACCTCCACCAGCAGAGGGTGAATACCTGCTGGTTCCGCCTTCATTGTCGTGGGAGGACTGCTTGCCCCTCCCACCTCCACCAGCAGAGGGTGAATACCTGCTGGTTCCGCCTTCCCAACATGGAAGGACCACTTGCTGCTTCCACCTCCACCACAGGGAGTACGGGGCCGAGCCCCAGAAAGGGAGCCACCGCTACAAAGACAGGGGAGAGGTCAGGAGACCACTTTCCCCAGCAGCAGTTTCGCTGCAGGAGTTTCTTGTGGCCGGAGCCCCACAGGAGGGAGCCACTGCCACTAAGAAAGGGGAGAGGTCAGAGACCAGCATCCCCCGCAGCAATTTCGCTGCAGGAGTGGACCAGCATGCTGTCAGCCGTGCCACTACCGGCAGGGGTGCTGACAGCATTGCCAGCCATGGGCCCACTGAAGCCTCCCTTCCCAGCCCGAGACTTTGTCCTGGACTGCTGGGTTTTTATGGGGAGGTGGCCGTTGAGGCCATGTGCTGCACAAGGGGGTATATGTGGCAATGTGCCCCGCCCTGTGTGCATGTGTGTGTTACATGTTGTATGTTTGTGGTGTGTTAAATGTTGGTGTATAGAGATGGCTGCACGGGATATAAATGGGTGTGTGCAGCACGAGTTATTTAAGATGTAATTGTATTTAGGCACGGGATTGCACATCACTGCACGTGCATTTAAAGTATTTAATATCTGAGCACGAGGTTGCACGTAATTAATTCACGTGCTGGGATTCAAGTGAATAATTAATTAGTAATTGAATCCCAGCACAACAGTATAAATAGATGCACGTTTCATTCACTCGGGGTTGGGTGTTCGAGAGTGGAGAACGGGTGTGGAGAAGGAGTAAATTAAATTAAAGTAAAGTACAGTAAAGTAAATTGATAGTTGTTTGTACTCACCGTGTTTGTTTGTCTGTTTATTTTGGCGTAAGTGCCGTGTGCTGTTTTTGTGTTCTTTTATTTTGTTTATTAAATGCTGAGCACAACCAAGTGCTCAGCTTCACCAACCTCACTGTCTGTTGTGTATTACTTCCTGTCTCTGGTCTGACGTCACCCACTGTCGGCCGTCTTTGTGACACCTCTTTAAAAGCATGTCTCAGCAGTCAGCAGATGCTCCTTTCGGCGTTCAGTAAAGAAACTGATGTAACGAACTGAGTTTTGTATGCCATGGAATATTGCTCGTGCCAAACGTCCTTATAGAATGCATGTTTAACTGTTTAAATGTTATTTTGCATTATATTTACATATCTTATGTCTTGTCATGAGTAGGTACTGTAATCCCTTTCAAAATGAATACAGTGCATTTGTAATCCACAAAGCTCTCAAAAGTATTTAATACATGCAGCAGCCATACAAAAAAAAGCTTTTTTTATTTTATTTTTTAAACCGATTATTCAGATCTTCAAGGGAAGAGCTTGTCAAAAAGAATCCTTACAAAAGTGTCTTTTTATGCTGTTTTTGGTGAAATTTTGCTTCATAATAAGTAAATATATGTTATTTAAAGTGCCTGTTACATTCAGTATAAACATAAATAATGGTGAAAAAAAAGTGTTATATTTAAACTTTAATACACTGTAGATTTACAGTACAATACAAATGACACAGAAACTGTGCAGGCTCTGTAATGTTCTATCCCTTGTTCTTGTTTATTTTGCTGCCATCAGGAGATAACAATGACTGTACTGCACTGAGTAAGTGCAAGATTCCATTATAATGTTTAAGAATTAAAAAAATGTTTAAAACAAAGTATTTAAAATGAGTTGCTCGCAAACATTTCATGTTTTACAGTATGTGTCTTGTGGCTCTCGGCCATATGAACATTTTGATATGCGGCTCGTAGGGTCAGGAAGTTTGGCCACCCCTGGCATATAACATTCAAAGAGTACTTTAAGTAATTTCTGCACTGCGTGATCTGTGCAGCAGACTGGACTGAGCAGCTGAATGTCACATTGTAAGTGTTTAAACGTACTGTAAAAGTTTGGCTTGTGTAGAAAATGTCAAGGATCAGATGTGGTTTGTTGGTTTGTTTTAGCATCTTTCCCCTCCTTACACTTATCTCTAATGGATTTTATGACGAAAAATAAATACTGAAAAGTTCCCGGGAACTTCTGTGTAGTCTGTTGACCTTAATTTGAAGTAGGTCCTGCAGTGTTCAAACATTGTCTGATTTATTAGTTTTTTAACATTATTATTACCGTTATTAGGGTCTGTATCGGAGCTCATAGGAATGAAGTGCTCGGTACGAGAGCTGGACGACGTGCTGTTCAAAGATGTGGGAAACAAAATCCAGCAAGATGGCAGGTGAGGAACAACATGGTGACGACTGTGCACCCCTTGTGGCTGCAGTATTGAAGCAGTATTGTCACACAGTATGTACACTAAAACCTTCATTACCTGGTGTAAAGGGTAAAGAGCTTGTACTGTAATCATTGCGGGAGATTTCTTGAAATTTGCAGTCATAATTCAATTATCTGAACAAATAGATTTTAGGAAACGTCCCCCAAGGTTTTAGTGTATTTGAATACTGTGTTAATGCTTGCAAAGTTTGAAAGAATCTTGTGATGTAATTTTCTCCATAGCTATAAAATACTTAAAATGCTGAATTTATTAATTTAGTACTTCTAAAGTTTGAACAAAGCAGCAGTTTGGTGGCTTTCAGTCTGTAATGTGTTTGATTTGTCCTCAGGTGGCCTCTGCTCATCGACCCGTCAGGCCAAGCCTCCACGTTCCTGAGATATCGAGACACCAACTACGCAGACGCCCTGAATCCTGAACACATGAAACCCGAGGTCCTGTGCCTGGCCCTGCTGGGAGCCATCAGGTGAGGCACTACCAGGGAGAGCACAAGGAGATGGGGCACAGCACTGCACTGTAGTGGAGGAAGGGCTCTACACACAATAGGCATATTTGTTTCGAACCTCAAGATCCAGAGTCCTCCGGGTTTTATAATTAAATAATTAACTGATTAAGTTCAAAGGTTTTGCAAGACTGCTGGCTATTTATACAGAGTTTCCATGTTAGGAAACAGATGTAAGCTTTAAAAAGTGAATTCATTCTAAAATAAAGTTTTTGGTTAGATACTGCTTTTTGGTACATTAAAAGTGCTGTCTCCTGTTCAGGTTTGGTAAGCCTCTGGTCATCAACATGATGGAAGTGAACTTGTTTGAATCTGTGGAGAATCAGTTTGACCAAATACAGGCTGGGCTGATGGAACAGCTTCTAACCAAGCAGCTGCTCCAGAATGAAAGGTACTGCAGGACTATACTTATCAAAATTATGGGTATTCTGTATTTACAGCCAGTATGTTACTAACACACAGTACGTATTCATGTAACAGAGGGGATACACATAGGTTCTAAGTGAGTAGTGCACAAATAATCAACGAGTGAGGGAAGACTTGAGTTAACCACAAAGAACCATTCTTTTCTGTCTATACCACACATAATTAACCATTAAGTAATTTATTTTTCTTTTAAGGATTAAACGTTTCCATTGCTATGGGGAGCTCTGAATTCAAAGCCTGCTGACGTTGTGACTTCACACTGCTACAAGCTTCCATTGAAATATGAAATGAATTCACTTTGGAACCCCCACACATGTAATATACATACACACTAAAAAAAAGTATTAAACCAGCAGTCAGAAATTGCAATTGTCTGTAGGTTTGCAACTTTTAGTTTGTTACGCAGGGATTTTATGTATCCACATATATACTTATACTCACACCATCGGGATTTGTGTTAATTGATTTTTTAATTAATTTATAATGCGCTAATCTTTTTTTTTTTTAAGTAAACATGTGAATAAGGCAGCAAGAAAGGTATTCAAACCATGTTTAGATTAAATTACAATATAATTAATGTAATTAATGAAATTAAGTAAAAAGGTGATAGTGTACAGTAGATGAAGAAGAATGCATTTTAGGCTACTAGTTGAATACTTGTCTGAGTCACTGTAAGTAATATACCAAACCCTTTAAGAGCCTCTTGGTTGAAAGAGTGACTGGAAAGTCATCAATGACCACACCAACAGAGAAGCTACAATACGTAGACACCTTTTACTCTGAGGCAGATGAATAACATTGTATAATGTGTAGTCTAATGGTCTCTATTCAGGTATCTGTCGCTGGTGCGACCCTTGGATGACCCTCAGTATTCTAAGACAGAGTTCAGGTCCTCAAGGTCAGAGAAATTCAAGCTTCTCTTTGTGACAAAGCTCCGCAACCCTCCTGAATCACTGTTGACTGCTCTCTACCCCATCGAGGTAACCATTCCGCAGCCAAGGTAGTGGAGAAAGGACCACGACTTCATCACCTGCACTACGTTGCTGCTGGTTTGAGTGTTGTTAACAGGATGTAAAGGGTTAATAGAATACCTACTTTCTACAACCTTAGAATATCTTTAAATAAAATAAATTTAAAAACAGTTATTTAAAACAGTCAATTGTCAAGGCAAATTTCAAGTGACCAGCAAAAATATATATATATATATATATATATATATATATATATATATATATATATATATATATATATATATATATAATGATGTTTTGATTTTACTGCAGAATCTACAGAATAGATACATGCATGAAATTTATACAGAAACTAACATTAGACTGTAATTCATCAGAATGTGCAGATTTTTTTTATTGTTAAATAACAACACGTAATGAGAATTTGCCATTGATTAAACACCTGGTTGCTTACATGTGTCAGTAAACCGCAGTATTCTTTAATTCTCTCAGTCAAGTTCCTTTACAGATATATTCAATAAAAAGGGTTCAACTGCCACTTTGTTTTAACCCCTGGCCATATCAATGATAGACCACGCACTATATATCACAATTGATACACAGTACCCATACAGCTATGGCCAAAGGTTTTGCATCACCCTATAGAATTACCAAATTTTGCTTCATAGTTGAATGAAACTTGCTCAATAATGTTACGTTAACATATTGAATTACGTACTGCTTTGTAGTTTACCATAGATTTAATGAAAAACAGGCAAAAAATTTGACATTTCGAAATCCAACATGAAATACGGTACTACTATTATGGCTTCCAGTAGGCTTTTGTAATATCATTTTGTATGTTCATATAGTTTTTTTTTTGTTTTTTTTTTAAATTGTGTCTCAATCCTAAAATTCGATTGAAAACTTTTGGCCATAGCTGTATACTAAGATTCTCTTTTTTCATTGTTTTAAATCCCTGATGGTATACATAGTATACCATCAGGGATTTAAAACAATGGTAGACAGACTAATGGCCTTGAGATACTGAGACTGTTTTTTATGAAAAGGAGAAAAGACGAAAATTACCTGTAATATGGTTTCTTTGTAGAATGATGAACTCCACACACCGAGTGAACTCCCAGTCTCCATGTTGCTCGGATCAGGAGAAAAAAAAAATCTCTTTCCCAGAGATCATTGATATAATCCTTTTTGGCACCAAAGTCAGTGTCCCACCTCCATAAAAAAACCTGTCATTTAGTAAAAAAAAAAAAAAAAACACAGTGAAGGGAAAAAGGGGGAAAGATGGTGGGATATAGGTGTGTGGAGTGCATCATTCTACGAAAAAGCCATATTACAGGTAATCTTAGTCCTCTTACCTCGTATGATGAACTCCACAAACCAAGTGAACTCTACCATAGGAAGTATACAAAGGGTGGTAGGTTAGATAGTGGTGCGTTCCGACTCCCTTTGACTGGCGTTTGTTACCATCGGAGCGCTCTCCCACCAAACCCCAGCCTTGTCTCAGTGATGCTTCCTCCCATTCTGTGGTCCTTCTCTCTTTATTCATTTTTCTAGGACAGAAAATAGGAGAAAACATTTCAATTTGAAAAGGAAACACATCACCATTTTGTTCCCTTTTCCTCTTTTCTGCAATGTTTATGTGTGCGGCTGAGACTGCCATTATTTGCATTAATTCTTTACATTTTGGCCAGTCTTGTCCCAAAATAACTGGGTGTGGCAACCTACCAGGTGACGTTTTATCGGTCCCACCGATAAGTACACTTTTAGTGTTGGGTATGTCGCCGTATCTCCATGGATACAGGAGATGGCCTTCTGACCTCGTGGCAGCCACGACACACCGCCCAAGGGAGCTGTTCGAATTAAGGTCTGCTCACACCCTGTGTCCACTAATGCGTGGGTTTTCACGTTCCCTAAAACCACATCAATCATACAAGGCCCTGACCATTTTCCCCGCGCTTACCTATTTCAGGTGCCCAATTACATACAGCCACGTCAGACTCCATTGCAGCGGGGCAGGACCTGGGCAGATGTCGCGGTTGGTTACACCTAAAACATGTTGGGGGGACAGAGGGAACATTGATTACGTATCTGTCCCATTGCTGGTATGGCAACAGGGCAGGGGCAGCACCTCTACCCCAGCTGGGGGCCAACCTTGGTCTCCATGAAGGGGAGGCAAGGGGGCCCATTGGGGTCGGCGGTCTTGGAGGTCTGGATCCCAGGGCTGATGCCAGTGGTGGTGGAGGAGAGAGAGGAGGTGCTCGGCTGCTCCAAAGGGCGGGAACTGACAGAGTATCCCTGTCGGGGCGGAGACCAGGGAGTCCTCAAAATCCTTCACGGCGTCCTCCAGGGTGTCGGGGTTGTGGCGCCGTATCCAAGCTTGGGTATCGGCGCCGACCACATGGCAGAATTGCTCCACAACCACCGCCTCCCCCATTTGCAGGTTGGTTTTCTTCTCGGGTCAGCCAGTGTACCATTTGGTCACACAACCGTTCCGCGACCACCCTGGGGTGTGTCTCCGGGGACCTTTGGTACTCCCTGAACCGTACCCGGTGAGTCTCTTCCTCTGTATTGCTTCATTACCATTGTTATTATTTACTGTTTTGCCATCAGGCCATTGGATTTATTATTATTATTATTATTTGTTTATTTAGCAGACGCCTTTATCCAAGGCGACTTACAGAGACTAGGGTTTGTGAACTATGCATCAGCTGCAGAGTCACTTACAACTACATCTCACCTGAAAGACGGAGCACAAGGAGATTAAGTGACTTGCTCAGGGTCACACAATGAGTCAGTGGCTGAGGTGAGATTTGAACCAGGGACCTCCTGGTTACAAGCCCTTTTCTTTAACCACTGGACCACACAGCCTCCTGTAAAAAACATTAAACAACATTGCACCTGGATTATCGTTGTCTGTCTGTTTATTAATCACTGCTGCATTACCTTCACCTGCACACTGTTAACCACTTTGCCACAGGCCCCCAGGAAGATTAAAGACTGTGCCGGGAAGAGAGGTGATTTTTCTTTGTTTACCAATAGGCCCAGGTCCTGAAAAAGGTGAATATTCCTGTCTCCGTGTTCCAAAGCTTTTTCCCTGGATGGAGCCCGTACTAACCAATCGTCTATGTAAGGATAAGCATGGATGCCCCGACCCCGGAGATGTGCTACCACTTCAGCCATCACCTTGGTGAACACCCTGTGGGCTGTAAGAGATCCCAAAAGGAAGCACCCTGAACTGGTACTGACAGTCCCTGTTGGCAAAACTGAGATATTTCCTGAAATCTTTGTGTATGGGAAGATGGAAGTGGGCATCCTTCAGGTCTATAGAAATCAGCCAGTCCCCTGGTTGAATTGCTTTGATGATGGTGGCCAGTGAGACCATCTTGAACTTTTCTGACAGAATGTATTTGTTCAGACTCCTATCTAGAATGGGTCTGAACTTCCTGTTCTTTTTGTGAATTAAGAAATACTGGAGTAGTGGCCCTGCCCTTGAGAAGATGAGGGGACCCATTCTATGGCAAGGGAAAGGAGCATTGATTTTATCTCCTCCTGTAGAAAGACCCCCTGTGGGCGTGGCGAGTCCACAGGGGGTTGATAGTGGTTGAAACTAGAATGGTATTTTGTAGCCATGTTTTATGCCCCAGGACCCAGGGATTTTATGTTATTTTCTGCCAGCTTTTTAGAAAATGAGAAACTCTTCCCCCTACTGGCAGAGGTGTGTGGGTGGAAAGACACAGGTTGATAACAGGACAATGTCAGGAAGTAGAGTGCCTACCTCTTCTTTATTATAGCCACAGGAGGATCCATATGGCCTGGAACCTTGACCACATTGATAACAGGCCTGTCCTCCAAAGGATGATTGGGTTGGCTGAAAGACATTTGCCTGTAAAAATATCCCCTACTGGTGGATGTACCTCTCCCGGCTGTCATGCAGGAGCTGATGGCCTGTCTTGCCTCTTTCATGTGTGCCAGGGAATCCTTAAGACCTGTGCCGAATAGTAAGTCCCCCTGAAATGGTAACTCCAGTATTTTTGACTGTGTGTCAGGGGTTAAAGAGGATGTCTTCATCTGCAGACATGCCTTTCTGCGACCAAATTTGCCACAGCCCTAGCATTGGTGTCAATGCTGTCGCATGCCGTCTGGAGCTGGATCTTTGCAGCATTTTTGCCCTCATCTGCAAGCTGCATGGCCAGTTCGATGTTCTCCGGGGAAAGGGTCTGCAGGGAAGCAGACACCTGGCTCCACAGCTTGTGTTGATATTTGGCAGCATTTATTTGATAATTACTAATGCAAATTTTGCAAGTGGAAGCGGAGTAGTCCTTCTTCAGGAAGGTATCGATCTTCCTGTCTGCCTGATCTGGAGGATGCACCTGCGGCTGGTGTAGCCGTGATCTGGGGCCTACAGGCTGTGGAGGCAGATCCTGTCTTGAGTCCTCAAACTCCTTTAGCCACTGAAAGAAAATATCTTTGGCTTCTGGGCTAATCATTACCTGTGCAGGAGTCGGCTGAGCAGGAATCTCAGCGTTGGCTGCCGCTGTTTTAGCCGGCGCGTATTTCTCCCCGCTGCTGCGAGAATGTGTGGTTCCCTTTCAGGTATGAAATGTAACCATTACCTAATGGGATATAATTTCTTATAGCCCAAATTACCTGAGCACTTATATCAAAGCTGCTTCTTTAAGAGCCCTGTATGCGTTGGGCGTCGTCTACGCCCTCAGGAGATAAATACAAGTGGCACATAAGGCTCCGTGCCATTTTCTCTTTCAGCCTGCCTGAGGAAGGAGTGTGCTCTGACTAAGTCATAACTACGGCGATAAGTTGATTAATTAACTTTTTCTCTCTCATTTCATATCTTGAAATAATTTTTTAGCAATAGGTTCTGATGAAGTCCCCTCCGTGGCCATGTGCCCTGTGCGGCCGGCTCTCTCCCCCTTCCCCATGATTCAGTATCTTGTTGCAGCTAAGTTCACGCTCTCTCCCTTGCTACTTGGCTCAGTGTCTAAGAAGTTTTCTGTTTTCTTTCAAAAATCCAGCGTGCACATAGGCTGTCTATGTGTACACAGACAATATACTGTGCTAGCCGTCTGGTTTTTTTCCAGTCAGCTTTTCGCGCTACAGAGACACCGCCAGTGTTAATGAGCAGGAACCTTTTCGACTGGAGAATATTCAGAGTGTCTCTATGCCGTTGCTGTGCAAGAAGGCAACTCTGGCTTGCTCAGGCTTGAGTATCTGACAAGGTCAAGGTATCATTACTGGATGCACCTGTAACACCAGGGCATACATTTGGACTGGCAGTGGATAAGATGGTAAAATGCTCTCACCAAGCACGTGTGTCTTCCAAGGAGTTGGCACGCCTCCTCCCCAAGCATAAGCCCCCAGCCCATAAGCCAGCAAAGCATTGGCAAAACAGGCATCCTCAGCCACAAAAGCAGATTCAGGCTCCTGCAGTCCCTGCTAGAGCTAATGTGCAGAATGGTTTTCATGGTATGCAACGCGGAAGCCAGCGCAATTATCGTCGCCCTGCTCACAAACAGCAGCCGAAGGCGTGAGCTTGTACGAGCCAGCAACCCTAGGGATTTGCTGCCACAGGTCCAGAGCCTGTTCTGTCAGGCCCACCTGGATTGTTGTCAATCACGCACCACAGACACCTGGGTGATTACCACCGTCAGGGCCGGTTACTCTCTGCATGGTCATGAACCCTCAAAACACTGTCAATTTCAATTGTTCACCCTCTCAGCGAGAGAGAAGGGTGTTACTCCAGGTACTTTCTGGTGCTGAAACGGGATGGCTGCCTCAGACCATTCTTCGACCTCAAGACAGCTCAATCTGTACTTGAGTACGAAGGTTCAAGATGCTGACAACGCGGCAACTGTTGCAGTCAGTAAGGTCAGATGACTGGTTCATTACAGTGGACCTAAAGGATGCCTATTTTCACATCCCTATAAGACCCGGCCACAGGAAGTACTTGCGGTTCGCCTTTCAGGGCATCGCGTATGAATTCCGTGTACTGACGTTTGGCCTCTCTCTAGCTCCTCTCACTTTTTCAAAGTGCATGGCTGCTTATTGGCCCCTCTGAGACTAAAAGACTTCAGAGTAATCAATTACCTGGATGACTGCACACGAGACTGGTCACCAACCAACGGTTAGGTAGCACAGTGAATCAGTTGAAAAACCGCTTAAAGCCCTCTCAAAGGGCTGTCTATCTTGGCGTAAGCCTCAATTGCAGAAACATGATCGCCAATCTGTCAGACGACAGAATCCAGAGGCTAACTGTCTGCTTGGTGCTGTTTGAGCTCAACGCAGCGGTGAGGGTACTCACCTTCCAGAGACTTCTGGGCCTGATGGCAGCAGCATCCCAGATCCTCCCCTTAAGGCTCTTATGCATGCGTCCTCTCCAAGCCTGGTTCAACCACAGGGTCCCGCACCCTGTCTTAGAATGCCACTGTTTACTTAGTGTCTCGTCACTGTATGGAGGCTCTCGTGGTGGAAAAAAACAGCTCATCTGTACTTGGGCACAGCTGTGGGCGCTGTCTGGAACGGCTTTGGAGTGCAGGGAGTGTGGGAACCCCCAGGGGAGGGTCTTCGCATAAATGTTTTGGAGATGCGGGCGGTTCATCTGGCCCTGCAGCAATTTTTTCCAGAGATACAAGGGAGACATGTGCTGATACGTACAGACAACACCACAGTGGTGGCTTATATCAACCACCAGGGGGTTCTCCGGTCTCTTGGTCTCAATCGTGTTGCCCGGGAGCTTTTGCTATGGGCTCACGACCACATGCTTTCAGTAAAAGCAGTTCACCTACCAGGGGTGAGGTACTGGACGTCAGACCTCTGCAGAGGGGGCCCCCACAGTTCGGAATGGCGACTTCACCCAGAGGTTAGGAACCTCATCTGGGAGAGGATCGGGTGTGCACAGATATATCTCTTTGCGACCCAGGGGTCCACCCATTGTTCCCGCTGGTATTCCCTAGTGGAGAGCGGTCACCCGCTCGGCATAGACGCGCTGGCCCACAGATGGCCCAGGACTCTGCTCTAATGCTTTCCCACCATTGCCACTGCTTCCACTGTGCGTGGAAAAAATGAAGCAAGATAGGGCCCGGGTACTCTTAGTAGCCCCAAAGTGGTCCAGGAGAACATGGTTCTCGTCACTGGCACAGCTCCTGTACGGTCAACCATGTGAGCTGCCGGCCCGTCGCGACTTGCTGAGCCAGGCGAGGGGGACTCTGGCACCGAGATCCAACACCTCTGCAGCTTTGGGTCTGGCCCCTGAGTGGAGACATTGAGCCATCTCGGGTTATCTGACAAAGTCATTTAGACGTATCAGAATGCCAGAGTCAGTCACGTGAACTGGACCCCACGACTTGTCCCATGGTGGATGTACTGCAATTTTTGCAGGACCTTTTTGATAAAGGGAGATCTCCCTCCACGCTTTCTCAGCTATCCATGTTAAAATTGACTCAGTCTCCCTCAGGAGCACACTTCCTGGCGGGACAGTTTTTGAAGGGTGCTCGGAGGTTAAGACCCCCTAGAAAGGAACTTGTTCCTTGCTGACGACTTAATGTGGTGCTGGATGCGCTTACAAAACCAACATTTGAGCCCCCCACCCCCAGTAACTAGAAGGTTCAGTGACTCTTATATATCATCCTTAAGAAAAGGAAAAAAGATTTCTCGTCATTTAATTTATTAAGCTCCTTTTAGTATTTTAAAAACTCCTGTACAGTATTGCCTGTATTAAAGTCTGTGGGGCTACAGAATCGTAAACTCTTCATAGTTACCCTTTGGGAAGTGGGTGCAGCTCTCCACATCATTGAGACCAGTAATAAGAACCAGATTGCAAAGCAGTGAAAACATATACCTGGAGAAAACACTTCAGAGAGCCTGGACTTCATTAGATACAAATAACTCAGATCTGATTAACACAACTCCATTAAACAATCCTCAAGAATCAGGTATTATTAGAATCATTACCTGGGGACCTACTACCTTCTCTGCATACAGAAGCAAAGCAAGGCCTGGTAATATGTTGGCCTCAATGCACTTTGTCCTGTATAGAGTCCTGCTCTTATAAAAGTTTACCGCGGTAACTTTGCAGTTTTCCAATGGATATACTGCAATTATGCATTTACAATGGTTTGCCATGTTTTTAAATATGCATTACCATACCTTTACTCTGTACTTTACCAATATTTTTACAATGCTTTATTACACTTTGGTATTCTTTTACTATGACAAACTTATATCAATCAATCAATGTTTATTTTATAGAGCACCTTTCATAGTGGACCACCATCACAAAGCGCTTTACAAGATGCAGTAACAATAAGAAAAGCCATAATACTTTAAATACAGAGAAATGCATAATACATGCTATACAGTTAAAAAAATAAAAAAATAAAAAAAATAAAATAAAAATAAAAAAATGGTATAATACATGATAGTAGCATAATACATGAAAAAGTAGCAGCAACACAGCAGCTAATAGCAGATATCAGGCTTAAAGAGCATGGAAAGCAAGAGAGAACAGATGGGTCTTGAGAGTTGATTTAAAGCGAGCGACGGTGGGAGCATCACGCACCAAAGCTGGGAGAGAGTTCCAGATAGTCGGAGCCATGAAGCTAAACAAGCGTTCTCCAAGTGTGGTGCACTTTTGCTTGGGCATAACAAGCAGGCTAGAGTCGGAGGACCTCAGCTTGTGGGCAGGGACATAGGGGGTCAGCAAGTTGAGGAGGTACTCGGGACCTGTGTGATGAAGGGCATTGTAGGTGAGCAGGAGAGTTTTGAAAGTAATCCTGAACTTTACAAGTAGCCAGTGCAGCTGGGCAAGACGGGGGGTGATGTGATCACGTTTTTTACATCTGGTAAGGATCCTGGCAGCGGCATTCTGAACTAGCTGCAGTCGGTTTATGGTGCGTGCCAGGTGACCACCATATAGAGAGTTGCAGTAGTCGAGTCGAGAGGAGACAAATGCATGACAAAGTATCTCTGCATCCTGGAGGGAAAGGTAGGGACAGACTTTGGAGATGTTTCGAAGATGGTAGAAGGAAGATTTGACCATTGAGGAGATGTGGGCATCAAAGGAGAGGTTGCTGTCAAGAAGTACACCAAGGCTTCATACTGTGGGGGAAGGCAGCAACAGACAGTTTCCGAGGTTCAAGGCAGCCATATAGAGATTCTTAAGTTGAGTTTTAGATCCTACTAGAAGGAGTTCAGATTTGCTAGTGTTCAGCTAAAGAAAATTGGCAGACATCCAGACCTTGATGTCTTGAATGCAAGCCGAGAGCCGGACCATGGCAGAAGGGCTTCCAGGGTCATGTTTTAAGTAGAGCTGGGTGTCAGCATAGGAGTGAAACATGAGGCTGTGTTGGTGGATGAGGTGACCCAAGGGAAGCATGTAGATATTAAAGAGAAGGGGCCCAAGAACAGAGCCTGTGTAACTCGGTCAAGCTTAAGGGCAGCAGGAACCGAGCCAGAGTCCAAGAGAGCAAGATCAGAAGCACAGAGACGGACGAGGTTAGTCGACCTGGGGTCCAGGGGGCACGTGGCAGTAGCTGATTTCAACAGTAAGCCAGAGACATCAGCAATGGAGAGAGAAGGAGGAGAGGGCAGGAGGGACAACCGGAGGAGCATCAAGGTGGTCAAGTAGTAAACTGGGTTTGTGGTGAGAAAGCGTAGAATAGATGTTGCCACTTTTGTTTCCGAAAGAAAGAGGAGAAATCATGTCAGTGAGAGAGGAGGATGAACAGGAGATTGATCTGCCAGTGGCTGGATGTAAGATTTGGTCAGTGGCCTTAAAGAGAGCATGGGTTTACCGTGTCCCATAGTTATGATTTCAGAGAAGTACTTCACCCTGGCCGCGCAGAGACGACCTCCACTTGCGCTCAAGCTTGCGGCAGACAGACTTAAGCACTTGAAGATCGAGGGTTTACCATGGACAGTTTCAATCTTTCTTTGTAAGCAACAGTGTCGATGATATGAGTAAGGGTGGCATTGTAGAGGGTCACCGCATCATCAACTGAGGACGGGAGAGTACCAGTTAGAGGGACACATTCTGAGAGTTTCAGAGGATTCAGCAGATTCTTGGGACGTAAGAAGATAACAGTATCAGTAGCGGAGGAGGAAGCAGGGAGATTAATATTAGCAGTGATTAAGAAATGGTCAGAGAGAGATATATCTGAGACTGAGAGATTGTAGATATCAAGGCCCCTGGTGATCAGCAGATTCATGGTGTGTCCTCGGGTGTGTTGAAATCAGTCACTAGAGGGGAGGAAGGAAGTCACCTAGGAGTAGGATTGGCAGTAGAAGTGCAGACGAGGGAGAGGAATTCTGAAAATAAAAGTTGCTCTTTGGTGGACGGTGGATAACAGCAAGATTGAGGGACAAGGGAGAGGGGAGCTTGATGGCAAGATGCTCAAATGAAGGCAGGCAAAGAAAGAACTGAGGAAGCGAGCACAGAATTTGTCAAAGAGGGAATAGCCCTTTGGGGTGGCTAGATGCAACAAGTGCATATCGTTTACACTGCCAGGTTTCAGTAAGACAGAGAAGACCAAGATTGGTATTGGTTAGAAGTTCTCTGAGAAGCAGAGATTTGTTAGAGAGCGACAATTGAAAAAGGAGATTTTCAAGTTTGTAGCAGGCAACATAGGGGGAGAAGAAGTTAGTAACAGTATGTGCAGCAGGTACTTACCAGTGTTCATTTTGGGAGTGGAGAACGAGTGAGCCCGCTTTGTCCAAGAGATCCAGACATTAGGTGTCAAAGTAGGAATGAGGCCTCTAGTAGCCATTGGGAGGGAGTTGGGAAAGATCCTCGCTCCACCTGTCCTCGCTGTGACTGCCACAGCTCAGACTGCCCTTGGACATGTGGTCCGTAGACGGCTGGCGTTCTAAGACACTGATTGCCAATTTATACTATCCTGTAGGCCTGGAGCCCTATACTTAACACATGTTCCTAATCAGCCTCCGAATTCAACACAGCTCAGCATACAAAGGAATTCTAAATTACTATGTTTAAGTGCAGTCTGGTTGCCTTAACAAGCAAAGATTTAAACTATTAAAATTAACTGTAATTCACTTACCTATTTCAATGTTGTTTTTGCCAGCGGTTGAAAACACACACGTCTCTGTAGGGTATTGTGCTGTCCAGACATGAGATGGTAAACTAGATGTTCCATCTCTTCTCTACTTTGGACAATAAACAATGCCATATGGACACTGTAAAGAGACAACATCACATCTGTACAAGCCAAAACAATACCTGTGAGAGGTATTGAGAGTTCACTGGAAATACCTTACTGTGCTGTTTTAGAATCACGTTACAGCTTCAGGTAACTCCGATCTCACCCGAAGTTTGGTGGTTGTGTTTACATGCAGGGCTACCACCGAAAATATAACATCATCATTCTTTTTTGGTCAAGAAGAAGTAGGCCCACCTCCTAATTCTAACTTGAGTGACAGCTTTCTATTAAACTATGTTGGTGTTCAAGTTACCTTGAACATTAAACATCAATGGTGTAGCTGCATCAATGCGATTCATACCCTTATTTATATTTTTGTACTCTGTACCATTAAATCTTGTAATTTTTGTACAATACCTACGTAGAATAACATTTTCTAATGACAATCATATTTGTTTTGTTAGCTATATTAACAAAACTGATTGCATCAATAAAATAGTATTTAGACCAAACAATAAATATTCAGCATGTTTATTACTAATGTGATAAAGTTAGCAATGAAGGAAATAGTTAACCCAAGTTTCATTCTCCTCCGACAAGGTGTCGGTATTTGGGTTACTTTTATTGAGATCAACTGCTAAAGATCCCTGAGATCCCAGTATCACCTCTGTGGTTTGCAGCCACAGCTCGGGTCACACAGCTACTTGAAGGCTGCAGGATCTGTGCAGACAGCTGCCTCTGCCTTGTGGCCTTGAAGCACACTACTAGAACACCACCAGACTACTCAGACTTTGATCCTCGTATTATTTATTTTCCAGTTTTAAAACACAAAGATGTACAACCTGGTAGTGTGGGATTTCTCAGTACAACACTCAATTTAGGCAATGTAAAACTGTTCACATTGGAATTAGTATGGCTGGTTAGATTAGGATACTCAAAGCATGTACTACAGTCTTTACCTCCTATCTATCCGATTTTGAAACCCCACATTTACTGTATTCCACAAGTGTCTTAATAACAACAATAAGAATAAGAATAATTTTCTGTATCTTCAAAGGTCAAAGAACATTTCTGACAACATTAAATACTTTATGAAGAGACAATTAACTCCTTGGAAGGCTAAATAAAAAATACATTGGTTATGTCTCATTTAGCAAACCAATTCCAACACCATATTCCCAATGGATAATCAAACCTCTTCCTTAGCTGCTGCTTAGTCTCACAAAATGAACAGGAGGCAAACGGCTGCAGCACTTTAAAACTTTAAATAGCCAATACAACAGTGAAGGAGCAATAACTTTATAACTGTGCCGGTGTCCACTACTTAGCCAAACAGGAAGGAACTGAATGAAAGCATCATAAGTCTATGTGAACGATTGCTCTGCAGAGTTTCATGGTTTCAGATTACTGTGTGCAGTAATTTGACTGTTTATTTTACTTTATTTCATTTTGTTCTTCACTAAAGTCTCTCCTGACAAAGGGATGATATCAATGGAATAAATGAAACAGTACTACAACAACACAAAGGATTGTGTATGAGATATCAATTCATGTTCACAAACAAGCCCCCCCCAGACAATAAAGCACTGACTGACAAACAATGTAACCAGTGCACACATCTACAGAGGTAATAATCAGGTAATAACCGCACAGTACCTGAAAGGCTAAAATATTTATTTAAAATCAATAATTTATTGGATTATCCACTATTCTAGTTTCTCTTGTCGCATGACTGCCTGCCATCCTTTTAAAGAGTATAGCTAGACTTGTCTTATCCCTGTCTCCCGATAGTCACAAGGGTCGAGTGTATGTTCGACCCAGACTTTAGACTACAAGTTTAAAAAATGTAGCGCAGATCACAGCGACTCAGGGAAATTTATAATGTTTTTTAGTGGATGCAAGACAAATACTCACAATGTTAATAAACAATATTTACATCATTTATTTAAAAATTACACAACACCTTTAAACAATCATTTAATATCTTTATATCAATGACACTCATTTGGCAAACAGGCATGACAAATCACATGTTGTTGCACAGGGCTTGTTCATGCAAGTCCTGCACATTTCATCATTCAGTCTCCTAGATTACATGTGTCCCTTGTAATGCTGGAGATTGAGATGCCTTAGACAGTTGGTTCCCCTGCTTATGACCATTCACTAGTTATTACTAGCTTCCCTTTTCAGCATATACATTCTCATGGGTTCAGTGAAAGTAATGCAGCTCGTTAATATCTAATGATCAGGTCCTGTCAATTAGACCTAATACCCCAAATCACATATGATGTCCCCTGAACCATATGCAGATTTGGCATGGAATGACACTCAAGATACCATGCTAATTGACATATCCAGTGACTCATTTTTACAGATTTTTTCTTGACTTTCATGTTTTGAAATTAAGAACATGAAGTAGGCAACAATATGTAATACTGTCTCACTCCTCCATGTCTGTGTGTCTGTCTGTATCACTCCTCCATGTCTGTCTGTCTCACTGCTCCATGTCTATGTGTCTGTCTGTGTCTTGCCCCTCCATGTCTGTGTGTCTCTGTCTCACGCCTGCCTGCCTATCTGGCTGTCCTCCTCACTCATCCCCTGCACGGTACTCTTCTGTGACAGTCCGCAGCGTGTCGAAGGCCTGCAGGAAGTCCTGGTCCTCACAGCCATAGCGCTGGTACCAGTGCAAGTAGGCTCGTGCCTGGAACATGTCATGTGCTCGCTCGCCGACTCTCTGCAGCAGGTCCGTCACACTGCTGTGGTTGGAGCACACGGTGAGTGAGCGAGAGGAAGGGCTGGGACTCACCACATCCTGCGGGTCTGTAAACAAACAGGGGTGTCACTCACAGCAACATCCACAAGCACACTGCTCAGTGTAGGATGGAAATCACATGAGAGTAAAATGTATTGGTTAAAATGATTGAAGAGATAAAGCATGTGCAAAAATGCATGGAATAAAACATGGTAAACAATTAACCAAAGAGATTGGTTAATGGTCGGTTGCAGGCTAAATTCTACTGATAATTAGCAAGATAACAAAAACAGACAGTAGTCACGTATGGTCCAAGTCATATGGTATAAAAACCTGGCACGGAGACACAGACAAGGAAGCCTCTAATACCTTGTGACAGGATGGCAGAGGATACTGGCATTCTCAAGACTCAGAGACAGGGTATTTTAGCAAACGGGGTGTTATTTTAATAAACCAAAACATAAATAAAACAAAGAAACGCCACATGGCAAAATAAAGGGCACAGTTTCCAAAACAAAGATTTAAACAAAACAACAAAAATATCTTAAACATACAAAACTCAGTCAGGAAGGCAGCAAACACACAGCCACCAGCACTTCAGTGCTTCTCTTTTGTTCTCTCACGTGCTGCAGCATGGCCAGCTGGGCCAATTAAATAATTAATTATATAATCCCCCAATTTGATGATTGGGGTCATTTGTTTAATTGGCAGTCATTCCGGCTCTGGCCTGTAGCTCCACTCCAGAGCCAGAATGGTCACCAATCACGTGACCCCCCTTCCCTTAAAGGGGCAGGACAATTTTGCCCTGCCACATACCTCCAGGATCATCAGTGATTCAGTCTGACGACTCTTTCTGGGACTGAGGTAATCTGATCAATTGCCTATCTATGTTAACACCAGTGGAACGTATTGTATCTAAACAATAATGTTCAATGTAGAATGTAATGTGGGTATTTGGAACTAATAAATAGCAAACGTTAAAATATGAACCATGGTCTGGTCTCATCCTTCTAGCGTAACAAAGTTGTTAATTCCATGCTTACCTTAATTTATACACCTTACAACTGGAGTCTGACACACTGTCTAATCAGGGTCACTAGTCCTGTACCAGGTACCCTCAATTAAGTGTATTACTAAATCTCCTCTATACCATGCTGTGATGAGTGCAATCAGTTTGGAGTAGATTTAGCAGAGGCTAAACGCTTAGACGCAAGTTTCGCGAATGCCTTCTTCATTAATTGTACACTGAAGGTAGCATTAGCAGAAACGTTTGCCGCCTTGCCTTATTTTCTTATATTCTTTTTTTACTACAGTGTATTACAGAGAGATTATCTCATGCAAGACAGATGGGCAGCACCTTCATAGTCCAGCAGGGAGATACATAAGAACATAAGTACATTTACAAACAAGAGGCCATTCATCTCATCAATGCTCGTCCGGTTTTTAGAAGCTGATTGATCTCAAAACTTTGTAAAGTTGCGTCTTTAAGGATCCCAGTAATTCAGTATCAACAACATGGCTAAAGCATTCTATACACTCACCATTCTCTGTGTAAAGCAACATATCCTAGCCTCTTTCCTAAGCCTGTCTCCACCTAATTCCCAACTATGTCCTCTTGTTCTGTTTTCTTGTATCGGCTATTGACTGGCATTTTAAAAGACTATTTCAGTCCCATCCCTAGTTTTGGATTTACAACATCTTCGTACTCAAGCAGAGAGGGCAGTACACACACGGTGACCCCTGCTAGCATGCACTGACCTGTCCAGTAGTCGATGGGGAAGGGGTTCCAGGCAGCACAGCGGTGACCATGCCTTAGTCTCCGCAGGATGGGGTCTAGAGAGGACAGGAAGGAGTTGCTCTGGTCACCCCGAGCAACAGCAAGCACTGCTGAGCTGTAGTGCTGCAAGAGCAGTGAGATTAAGGAGGCAAAGTCTTCAGTTTCCCTAATAAAGTTTGAAACCACCCTTTCAGGTAGTTTAGATCAGGACAGAATACCTCTTAACAGCCATGTCTGTGGAGCAGCGTGGAGCCAGGGAAATACTGGTTTTGAATGCCAAGTCACTAGAGACCTTGGGGAGAATTGAATTTAAGGCTTCTTTGATATTCTTAAATGTCTGTTTATTTCTATACTGAGCATCAAAAGAACCTTATCACTTATATTTGAGTATCAAAAGAAACATATCACTTATATTTGAGCATCTACAGAAACTTATCACTTATATTTGGATAAAATTCACTAGATGTGATCGGAAAATGACAAACTCTGTTTTAGAGCAGATGCAGTGACTTTATTGTGCTGATTAACGATTGACATTCTTCTTCTTCTTCTTCTTCTTATTTGTTTATTTAGCAGACGCCTTTATCCAAGGCGACTTACAGAGACTAGGGTGTGTGAACTATGCATCAGCTGCAGAGTCACTTACAATTATGTCTCACCCGAAAGACGGAGCACAAGGAGGTTAAGTGACTTGCTCAGGGTCACACAATGAGTCAGTGGCTGAGGTGGGATTTGAACTGGGGACCTCCTGGTTACAAGCCCTTTTCTTTAACCACTGGACCACATAGCCTCCTCACGAAGATGCTGTCGATCTTGGGCAGGTGTTGTGACTCTTGGTCTCCCAGTTCGTGGCCTGTCATTGACAGAGTGTGTCTGGTTATACCGTCTTGCCAGGTTTAAAATTGCTGGCTGTGAGCACCCAAGACGACGAGCCACAGTACGCTGCCCTAGTCCAGCCTCCAACATGCCGATTGCACGAAGGCGCTGTTCTCGACAGACGTGGCATATTGTTTTTTTTCTGTGATTTTCTTTATTGCTTTTATTCAAGCTTGCAATTCAACATATCCAGTGTCCAATCAACTGTCTCACTAATTAGATGATTAAGTGCATAAGCTTCAGTCAGTCACTCAAGCGTGGCATGGTCAAGGATCGAAAGATCGAATGATTAAAAAGAAACCAAAAACATTTCGTCAATGTCCATTATTTATATACCTTATTTTTTTCGAAAATAAATGTGTTATAATAGTGATAAGTTTCTTTTGATGCTCGGTATATTTACATAACATAAATATTTCTCTTTTCAGAAAAAAAAAAAAAAAGTGCTACTGACATCCACTGTGCTATATCCCATATACAAAACTGCAAGTTTGCAATCCACATTTCTTTTAATCAAACTTGGGGACCATTCCTCACTTAACTCCCCAGGACACAGCCTGGAAGTGAGAGCAAAGCTGTGCGATGTGGGAGAGGGGTTTGATGTTGGATGAAAGGATACTAGATTGCCAGATGGAGAGTGGCGTGGTAGCATCTGGAGGGTGGAAGCTGCCAGGCTGTCCCACAGAACGGTGCTTCTGGAAATGAACCAAAAACGTGTACAATGTGCAAAAGAAGCCTTTACCTCTCAAGACAGAAATAACAGTGTGTGCATCTGCGTATGTATGTGTGTGTTTTTGTTATGCAATATTTGTGCATGTGTACATATTTTATTGTCTTTTAGGACACTTCCAATAAAGACAACAAGCTTCCTATAAAATCTACTTGCCTAGAGGCAACAAATGTATATTGTTTGGAGTTGAGAACTGCAAGTTAATACGTATCATAGTTGAGTGTCAGGTGTATCTTATTACAACAGAAATCATTTCACACAGTTTGAGCAACTTCACTTTGCGGTCCTCTCACCCATACTACACAAGAACACATCTCTAGTATGATAGCTTTTTTATACAGTCAGTTATAAACTCTAGTTACATAAAGAGATATGAACATGGTGTTTTTTTTTTACCACAGAATACATTGAGCAATATTTGTCCCATCACTACTTTTAAGAATGTTCACAGCATATCTGCAGCACTGTCAATAACGTGAGTGTGGTCACAGGGTCCTACCTGGTGTGTGCCTGGGTGGTGTGCAGGAACTTTGTAGCCGGGACGGGACTCACTGATCTCAGCAGCTCCCAGGGCTCCAGACCCAGACTGATCCCGCTGCATGGACAGGACAAGCATTAAAATGGCCTCTTCACAAATCTTTTTAAATCACTCGTACATACTTATTTTAAATCTGACCACACAAATCCTGAAAACACAAACTTGGATCATGTACATTGGGAATTGTTTGCTTTCCTTTGTTTTTATTTTTGCATTTCTGTTTTCATGACTGTTTTTCATTTTCTGTTAACTGTTTTGTATGATTGGTTTCTTTTTTGCTATTGATTTTATAAAATGTTATTTCTTGACGCGTTTTCTTGCCAGGACCCTCTTGAAAATGTACTGTATATCTCAAGGGTTCTATTCTAGTTAAATAAATACATTGGAATTCGACATTTGAGGACAGGGAACTTGTCAGCAACAGTCATCACTTTAACTACAAATATCTGCTACTTTTTTAATTGGATTCTTCTAGTGAACTCCCAGACTCGTTTGCTTTGGCTGTCCTGTCAGTAACCATTGCCTAGATCAGGGTACAGCAAGCTGAGACAACCTTTCTGGACACTCACGAGGGCCGCGTTACCCTGTTTTATATTTGATTATCTCAATGCAATTCTTCTGACCTAGTTTGCCCATTTTTTATTACATCATTTCTCACCGGTTATCTGTAAGGCAATTTCAGACACAACCTCATGTTCACACAACAACCTAGCCCTAGCAATATCTCACAGGCCAGAGCAAAATATATTTTTTTAAAGTATACTGCGTAAAGTGCACACCACAGAGAAAAAGGAGATTACAAAGCCCAGAACATTAGACACAAGGCACACAAAGGAATACTGTTCATAGATTTTTTGCAGAGACAATAATTAGGTTGATCATGTTGTGTGACATGTGATCCCTGCAGCTCTGTATAGCAGCTACCCACCTGGGAGTTGTGAGGTTGTGGACTGGGTACAACAGGCCAGCCAGACAGGAGGCTATGTGTGAGTTCATGCTGGACAGGGAGGCCTGTGCCTGGGGGCTGGAGAGCGAGGAGGGTCTGTGGCTCTGCAGAGACAGCACTCGGCTCAGAGCTTCATCGTTGTGGAACAGCAGAACTCCGTCAGCGGCTCTGCAGAATCACTCACAGATTATTAATCATCCAAATTTAAATCCAGCCTCCTGTCCCCTAAACCTTCGGCTAATCTTTGTTTTTTCACAAACATTAATGTATATGGTACTTTTGCAGTAACATTTATGGCAAATTCATATAAAAGCTGATATTTTCAACTTAAAATCTACCGTTGACACAATTTATTAATGTTTAAATAAATTGCAGATGATATTAGGATTTAAACAAACCTAAATGTAATATCTTTGCTGTACTGGGAAAGTCTGCAAGCCTCTTCTCAGACTTGCCGTCTCTTTCTCTCAACCAGGAAAAGACCCCCACTTATGCTAGCTTCAAAGACTTCCAGCTGTGACCACAAGCTTCGTTTTATTGTTTTGAATAAACAAAAATGGTCTGGTTAAGACAAACAGTCTCTCTTTGGAGGTACTTTAAAGAGATTGGCCCACTTGTTCCCAGTACAGTGTAAAGTGACCAAGATATCTGGTTTACAAGGCTTTGTCTGGAGAAAATGGGAGTGGTTTGTACTCAAAGACCACATGACCAATTATGTTTGCTTTCAAGCTGTCCAATCATGTACCAGAATTTGTATCACGTGACTTTTTATAAACACTCAAGATTCAATTTGAACTGATCATTGATATATGTTCGGGAGTCATTGTAGCTATGTGATTGGAAGATCTGGACAAGGAACGCCTGTTTGAGCAGTTTTAAAAATGCTTGTACAAACAGCATCAAACTCTCTTGCTATCCAAAAAACTCTCTTTTCATTCAAGAAAAACTCTCCATTCAACATGAGCTTTGCACAAACTCCTCTGCTTGCTGTTTCTGAGACCAACAAGCTACAAGAGGGTGGGGAGAGATCTTTGAAAGCCTACCATCTGAAACACACTGCTGCTTGTTGGGATGAACAGCTGCTTGTGTTTTTTTAAATTTTCTAAAAATCCCACAGCCAGAAATTCATTTATTTGAGGAAATCACCAGGAAAAGTAAAACAAAATCATTCTTAGGAATTTGCAAAATCTTTGAAAACTTTATCCTGAGCATGTTTTAAACATTTTCTAAATGAAAGTTTGGTAACTACATATTGATTTATTAAATGCCATGGTGCATAAAAAATATAGGATTAATTTGTAAATGGTGCATAATGAAATATTACATGAATCCATTGTTTGAACATATCTGGAATTCTTAATCTGATAAAATATATGAATGCATTTTTTAATGTATTTAGAATTCTGATAAAAAAAAAAAAAATGTTTAATACTTTTCTGAACACACTTAACTAATTACAAAATTAGTTATTAAAAATCTTAAGCTGATACTTCTAACCTACCTAATTTTGTAACATAGAAATAAATAAAAGTAATTTTACTTTTTATTTCTGAACGTTATTAAAGCACTGTTAAGCTATAATACCTTTTACATTAATGGGGAATATTGTTTAAAATATTAAATTAGCTATATACTACGAACATAAAAAAGGATATAGAGAAGATATATTAATCTTGGTATTTTAATTGAATTTATTTACATTGACCGATAAAGAACGATTTTGTCACGGAGGTCATGGAATTCATGAAAATCGTGAATTTGAATGTAGTCAGTGAAATCTTGGAAATGGATGTAAAAACACATTTGATTGGGCGCTTCTTTTATTTTCTTTAAAAAATGCAGTATATCATGCACTGAAAACACAAATCTGTGAGTATCTGTACATTGTTTGGTTGCGTATGCGAGAACCATTTACGTGTAATTATGTAGGTCAGCGAATGAGATAGCTGAGCGAGCAAGCATGTAAATGGGTGACAGCTAAAATACCAAAGAATTGTGAAAGCTGTTTTCTGTAAAGACAGAAGAACAAATGTTCCGGAGAATAGAAATGTACCAACTTAAAGAGGCTTTCTTTACAACATGCTGTTTCAGAATCGTGGAAAAATCTAAATCCTGGTTCACACTTCTGTCTCAGATTAATTATTAGATACATTAGGCGCATACAGCTATAAAAACTGTGCAGCTTCACTATTTGCTAGATGAAGGACACATTGTGTCGCAGTCCTTTTCTCTGCGCAAAGTGGTCGCAGCTGTTGTTCATAGTTTAAATACAGACTGCATTCGTGAAATTGGATACAATGACATTTAAGTAGATGTGCTGAGTTTATACCTCTTAGACAACAGGTTTAAAAAAAACGAAAAAGTGATGTCATTGGTACATCTGTCCTCACAACCAACAGAGAACCCGAAGGGAGAATTTCAAACATTAATTAGAGAGATATGGGTATATGACATTGAGAGATATTTTAGATATTTTAGAATGACAGGTGAAAGGTATGACGATCTGTTAAGGCGATACACCTTTCCAAGATTGTAGATTATGTCATTACGACTTGTCACACAGGGTTGGAGAACCTTGACTCCAACCAGAAATGATGTCAAAGTCTGAAGCATGTACTGTAAGTTTTGTCCTCTAAAGTAACATTTAAACTTGTCAGTAGTCAAGAGCAATATTCTTTATATTATTGTTTTTGGTGTACTATTTAAAAGTGTATGTTGAAGCTAAACTACATTATTTGGTGACCTTTCTGTGAATTCTTGCTTTTTTGCCGCACCTCGCCCGTTAAATGTACTAAAAATTACTGTGCCAAAAACGTAGCCTTAACTATAATTAATTTATATACTAACCCAATGTAGTTTACTTAATTTACCCTAGATGATCAATATTAAGTTAAAATATCCATTACACTATACAAAATACTTTTTTTTAACAAATTTGACATAATACCTTTATAAGAAACAGCCTGTGAACCTAAATGTTAAAAAAAAAGAAATATGTCAAATTAACTAAAAATCCTGACAACTCCTCTTCTGTGGTGGCAGGTTATTCCTGGTGAACATCAGCTTCAAACACAAAGAACCACAAATATAGATACACACAGGCACAGGCAGAGTGCAGTCAGGTACCTTTGCAGAGCTGCGAGGCACAGCAGAGTGTTGTAGTGCTGTAAGGGGCTCTCCCCTGCCTGGTGCGGGGCCACAGAAACAGAGAGGATGTGACCCACAGGATACGCCTCCCTGATCTCTTCACACAGACGAGCACCTAACCCTGAAGAGAGAAGCAAACCACACTGTCACACGCTGACCCCCACTTCAGCTGGAGGAATAAAATGGTCATGCTCTGAAGGTTCCACTCCAATCCACAAGGGTGAAGCACCCGCTGACATCTACAGTATATTGTACTTACTTTTTATACTGTGGCTGGAGCCTTAATTACCCATTAAACAATTACCTTATTAAGGCTCCAGCCACATTCCCATGGGCTTTACCAGACCGGCTTTTTGCTGGTCTCAAACAATAAACAATAATGTCGGAGGGCTTTCGTCCGTCCGCATACACATATCCAAAAATATATAATAATAATACAACACAAATAATAATCATATATAAATAATAAAAGGGGCGGGCACCTTGCCTCTTAGACAACACTGGAAGAATAAGAGCTACTCGTGTATGAAATCAACTCTTCCTTCTTTTAATCCCAAGCCATCTGTTCACCAATTCCAGCAACCCAGCAAGCAACCCGTTTAATCCCCACAGATAATTCAGAGTTGACTGTAGTATTTTTTCTCTTTCCGGGGAAATCAGTCGGTTAAAATATGTGTTAGAATAACACTATGAACAAAAGCAACTTTCTCTTACCCTTTTAAACCTATTAACATAAAATTATCAAGAAAAAGCATTGCTTTTCAATATGTTGTGTTCATTACAGCTATGAATTAGGCCGAATTCTAATTCCAGTTAATTAATGTTTGTTTTAAGGTCTTTGTTTCAGATTGAATGAGAAACACAATAACATTCCACTGACCACAATCAATCAATCAATCAATCAGTCAGTATTTATTTTATATAGAGCTTTTCATAGTGGACCACCATCACAAACCGCTTTACAAGATAGTGAGGAACAATGCATAATACATTAAAATCAAAAAATGCATTGAATTACAGGCAAAGCAAGAGAGAACAAGTGGGTCTTGAGAGTTGATTTGAAGCAAGCGACTCAGGCCTGCACTGCTGTAAAGTAGGTTCAGGTTTGCTGAAGACGATGTCTCCCACTGGGTTCACCTCAGTTTTTCATGCATTTCCCCAAAAATAAATAAATAAAATGCAATACTCACCAGCTCCTGTTCCCCCACTCAAACTGTGGAAAAGCACTGTCCCTGAATAGCAGTCCCTCCTCTCTGTCTCCTTCCGAAAACTCTCCATGGTCCTCTGCAGCAACCCTCTCTCCCCCTCATTGGGGGGCCCGTAGTACCCTGTCCAATAAACACAACACAGCATCCCCTGGGATTAAACATAGTCGCTTGACTACAGCAGTTCAGATACACTGGAAGTATAAGGTGTCCTTTATAACAGTTTACACTGTACATTTGCAAGGTAATTTTGCAGTTTTCCCAAGGTTACACAATGTATTTATCACAGTTTACTATGGTTTGCCAATTTTTTTTAATTTTTTTAATATGCTTACCATACCTCTATGGGCTTTGGAATGGTTTACTATACTTTGATATGCTGTTACGCAACTGAAAACCTTAATGGAATTGTCTTTCCTTAGGCATATTTTACCCCCAGCTACAATCAATGCAGGGCAAATAAAATATGTGGATAGGCATCAAATTATTATATGACACGTGGAATCTACCTGCCATGCACTGTCCTGTTACCCTGCAATAAAACCATAAGGGAGCCATAAAGAGTCCTGATAACAGCTATTACTATGAACCTGGTGACAACAGTCATTCTCGTCTCGGATTTTATCGGAAGACTTATCTCCTTGTACACTTGAAGTGCCCTGCAGTTATCTCCATCTCCTAAACAATGCCCTTCTAGCTTTGCCGGCAGCACAGACAGGCCCCAGTTGTACTGCTCCTCCCCTTGCTCCGTTCTGATGTGGTTCTGGTCCTCTGGGTCTTACCATAGGCCCAGTTACTGCCCCGTCCTTCTTGTCCCACTATGAGATTGGACTCCCTGAAGCACCTGAAACAGTAGTAATGACCAAAGTGTTCAGTCCCTTGAGCTGGCAGGTGACTAACTGGGGTTTTCATGTTCATATATTGGGTTTGTTTATTATTAAAGAACATATGTGATCAGTGTGAATTGAGATTAAAGTTGTATCAGGTGAGGCTCCCTGAATGAGGCTCAGTTCTAACCACTAGACCACACTGCCACCCAGTCCCTCTGCTCTAACCACTAGGCCACACTCTCTCCCAGTCCCTCAGCTCTAACTACAAGAACACACTGCTTCCTAGTCCCTCTGCTCTAAGCAGTAGACCACACTGCCTCCCAGTCCCTCTGGTCTAAATAGTGGACAACACTGCCCCATGACTAGAAGGTCTCACCCATGTTTTACTTGTTTCTGTGCCTTCCGCAGCACCTTGGGCTCACTGTCAACACAGACTGCACCTAGCTTCCCGTCTCTGCTGAGAAATGGGTACCTTAAAATTCAGAGAAAGAAAGAAATAACCAAATAATAAAATGATTATGTATGTGCACACACAAACACAATCAAAACTCTACAACAAATATTAAATAAAACATAGGAACATTTGTCCTTATGTCAAATATAATTCTGGTACAATTAATCAATGAGTAAAACAATGTGAATTTACTTGAACATCAAGTAAAAAATTTGGCCTACATGAAAACACACAGAGGTCGCACTAGCTTTTCTGTTCGTGCATTCCTGAAATGCACATGCCCAAAATTTTGCGTCCCATCCATCAAATATATATTTTAACACAAAGGCTAAGAAACTCCAGGGATGTACATTTTTAAAAAATATCTGTATGTGTATAGATATACATATAAACACAGACACACCTTTTTATTTGTTATATATACTAACAGTAGACCGTTCGCATGACCACGAGACAGGATTCTAAGTACTGTTTGTTGCCTTCATCTACATGTGTTTTAATATTCTTCTGCAATCCAATAACAGCAACAGCATCGCTGTGTCTTTAAAGCGAAGATTCTTGAAAAACTGTACAACCGTGCGTTATAGTTTTTTTTCCCCCCCAGCAGCTCTTTCACACACAGTATGTCTTGCTGTCTTGATAAACAAGCCACAGATACTTCATCTCCCAAAATTATAAGAACATATTTTCGTTTGCGTTTTTGTGCATTACTACTACTTGCAATTGCTTCGGTCACTGTAGTACTCGCAGTCAGAAGTAGATGGCTGAGATGCAGATAAGCAATCTTCATGAGAATCCCCTGAAGATGCTGACTGCTTAGCAAAAAAACTTCCGACTGACAACTGACTTGCTGTCAGTGTGCACTCTGCACTAGGTATTCATTTTTATCCCTGTTAAACTAGTGCGGAAAATAACAAAAGCACAACATTAAATTAGGCAACTGCAAAAATGAAATGAGAGTTAAAAGTAGGATTGGGGATGAACAATTCATGTAATTTGTCAGCTCTGTTTGAAATAAAATTAAAGGGACCAGAATTAGGCTCAGGCAAGATATGAAGGTAAAAGCAAAGATTATTTTGCAATTAACAGCTTTTTCTGAGTTTAATTATGAAACAGAATCATCTAAATTTGTCACCTGATTAACGAAAACTTCAAGCCCTACTCGTGTGTGTTTGTGTGTTCGCATTTACTTTTTCCAAAATACTTGTTTTATTTCTTAGCAATATGGACCTCTGTTAACATGGGGCATAACACATTATTTTAAAATAAAACACAGTGCATGGTGGGATACTTTCGTATTAATTTCCAATGTTCATTGCATTGCTTGGAACTGTAACCAACCTATTCTAATAGCATTAGTGTGTGTACATATTACACCCAACTAAACATGAAATGGTACTTCAGTGTGGACACTAAAGTTTGAGCTGGATTAATTAAAACGTTTTTGAGTACGGTTCTCAAGATCGATTATGTAGTGTGGACAGGGCCTAAAAATTAATATTGCTGGCAAAGCCAAATATGAGGCTTATTGCTGCCACCTACAGGACTGGAGTGTACCTTAACCAATGCTGTTATATTGCAGAACAGTTTTTTTTTTTTTTTTAAAACAAGCAAGTATTTTATGGTCACTGCTGCAGTGTAATAGATTACCACGAATACGCATGTCTGTGTCTCTTTCCATTCTGTGCGTCCCGTGAACGTAAGACAAAATCTTTTTCCATCCATTGGATTTATTTTGCGTCTAGGATGCAAAATTTTGCGTTAACGCGACCTCTGCATACACGCATGCATACATACATACATAAAATCTCTGAAAGACAGAGGTTTAAAAATAAGTTGCTGAGTTTGGTTTTGGTTAGATCAAGCATTAGCTCAGTCGGCGGACTAAAAGCCTCACACACACACTGGTACTATACTGGTCGAGAGTGAGAGAGGAAGGTAATGGCAGAGAGATCAGCTTCTGGGATCCTTCAAGAAGCTGCTTGATGAGATTCTGGGATCAATAAGCTACTAACAACCAAACGAGCAAGATGGGCTGAATGGCCTCCTCTCGTTTGTAAACTTTCTTATGTTCTTATGTACCTGTCTGCTTCACAGCTGTGGCCACCTCCCTCAGTAATAATTCTCCACCACTCCTGCCCGATCTGGTTACCACACTGACCAACATGCAGCCAGACCGCAGACATCTGCAGAGCCAAACAAACAAGGATGTTAATATTTCCGAGTTTAAGCCAAGTGTTAAACATTTACTTTTTTTCCAAATCGTTTAACCACAGTGCATGCAAATATACAGGTCCAGTCCTGTCAGCTATTGAAGAATAAGCTGTCTGCAATTCAATAGCAATTCTTTTCACAGGTGCTCTTAAATAATGGCACTGTACAAGTGAACTCTGTAGGGGGCCCTCTAGATAAACAGCAAGAAACCAGACAACCCCCCCCGGGATAAACATCAACTGAGGGAAGTTAAAGGTCAATGCAATCCAACACTCAAATCAAGTTATAACAAGCAGAATCTCTCTGCCATTCACTTTCATTGGGATTCCAAGTGATTGTCATCCTGCGATAACATGACACTGTATCAGTAAACAAACACCACAAAGGATCCCAATTGACAGCATTTTGACAGCAGCCTATCGCTCAACCCAACGGCTGCATTGATTGAAATCAGATACAGAGCAAAAGCACTTTTTTTAACTAAAATTCAGGACCATAAAAAAGAAAAGGCCAAAACACTTGAGAACGTATTGAGTGTACCACACTTTTTCCCACTCAGAAGGCTGTTATCTCTATGCGCCACCTAGTTATAACTTAAAAAACAACACAAACAAACAGGCCAAGGAAAAGACACTTTTCTCTGTCAAAAGAGGGCCCAATAACTTCCCTACATCCATGATAAACTTTCCCCAACCGTCAAAAGCCAATGACCATGGCAGACATCCAGCAAATTGACTGAAATATTAATATCTAATGCTAAAGTCTGTTATTCTTCACATTGGCATGACTGGCAGCTGTTTTTTTATGATTATTTTAAAAAGAAATCCCCTTCAGCAATGGTTTAACAAATTGAAAGTGCAACTCCTGTAATTATATGATTACATGCACATGAACACAGGCTCCCCTACAATGTGAACTAACTAACTAAAGCTAACAGTTCTAATTATTTTTACTTCAATGCCCAACCCTCACATTTCAAAGCAATATTCTCAAAAATCAATGCCTTACTGTTTTATGTTGATCTTTTTGTGATTTCTAGACTGAAGTGAAATTGTATTGAGAATAACATTAGTCCTGTCACATCAACATGGGTCCTATTTTAAAGACAGTGCGTATGCCTTGACCATCCATGTTCCTTGACTGACGGCTTCGTTTAATAACAAATAAAGCTGCTTATCTAAGTTTAGTAGATATTTGTCTAGCTTCACACACCCAGATCAATGATAATATTTGACTACCTAATGTTAATTTAGTCAAAGTAGTGCAAGACTAATGCCAATCCAGGTCTGTGAAACCATTTGAAAATGTTTAACCCTTTGTGGAGTCACGTATCACTTTAACTGTAACACGCGTTTCAATGAAAACGTACACTTGCTTTAGAATTCATAGCCCTCTCTATTACATTTTACTTTTGTATTCAATTCACCTTGCGTGGTGCAGCAGACCTACTTATCCTATTTAACCAACAGTCTCAAGAAAATGAACCAAATTTACAGACTGATTAGTGGAGTTTGTATTTGCCTTGCATAGTTCCCCAGACCCTCTTTCTTCTTTTAATGTAATGTTTCTATAAAAATGTTACTGCAACCACAATGTAACGTTAAATAAATAAATAAATAAATCACTTACTGCGTAATAGGTTTTGGCAAAACGTATCAACTCTGACAAAAAATTTAAGCAACGTTTGAAACCAATAATGAATAATACTACAATCAAACATCAGTTAGTACTCAATACGAATTTAGCTAACAACACACAAGTGACAGTTGAGATTACAGTACTAAACGATATCTCCAGTTCACAGATCGCAAAAGTTGTGATACCATCCTGTGGTGACCGCATGATGTGCATTTGAAAGCTGAACTTTTCCCCTAGACAAAACCTTTTTTTTTAAGTAGTTTTCCTCCTTCTAGATCTGTTTCGCTGCCGTTTCGGCGACCATCCAGGTTACACCGATGCAGGATTGGTTAGTAGGAAGTTAGTTTGTTTCAGTTTCCGTTTCGAAGGGAGAACAACGAGACAGAGAGAGAGAGTGAGAGCGAAATAAACCAAACTGTGCTTCTGTGTACACCTGAACCTATGCAACGAGTTTAATTTCGCCCAAAACGTTTATAGAATTGCAGTGTTCCATTTCCACCCACCACTACCAAAAAATAAATTGTGTAGGGAAATGAAATCCAAATAAACACTGATTACACGGAATAACACAAGTCCGACATCACTACCCATACCCCCTTCCTTCCCTCCAGTGTAACAAGACCTGGGAAAGACTACGGTTGTGAGGTCGTCACTACATGAGGTTGTAATACAACTTGCATGGTGGTGAACGACGAAGAAGGAGGAGCCGCCGCCGTGGGTAAATTATATTAAATTGGAACTTTAAAAACGGAATACAAGTAGGACACTTTTTTTTTTTTAAACGAACCGTATATATATTTTTTTATCGATATTACACGGTTGCATTGACCCGGTCGCACAGATTTTATCTGTTTTGCCTGTTTGATGAATCTCGTTTCGAGAAGTTCCCGGTTTGGAAATAGGATTTGCTGGATGTTTTTGAGTGAAAAGAAAGGACAGTTTCTTATCGGCGGTGAAGATGGGGGACTTTTATGACCCAGAGCATCCGACGGAGTGAGTATATATATATATATATATACATTTATTTATATAGTAGTACCGTATTTATTCAGTGCATGCATACGTAGTACCACAACATAAAACAAACAACAAAACATGACACACAGCATGAAAATAACACGAGTTTAAAAACGACCCCGAGACAGACTGATTTTTGTTTTGTGCTCATTTTACCGCGCATTAAAAATCATTCTCTAAAAGGGGAGTTTGCTAACCGTGTTGTTTTGATGGAATAGTGCTGGAGGTGTCCCGGTAGACGTGCGGGTGAGTATTGAAGAATGCCTTTGGCATAAACACAAGAGGCACACTTTGCATTTCAACAGCGTGTAAAACTAAACGCCTGTCCAGCACCCTATTCCCACAGTGTAATTGGTGTAAAGCATTTATTCTTCATCCGAATTGTGCTTTTGGCGGGGAATGTAAGGAAACAAGAGAGCGGCACAACAGCACTCGATACAACAGGCCTAGCTCCATTTGTAAGTAGGCCCGGATCCGCGTACTAAAGTAGAGCTATCAGCCCACCTGTGAATGACTCCAGTGAGAGCTTGGGAGCTGTATTCTGTCGTGTAGTTATATATGTGGTTATACACAGACAGACCAATTTGTAATATACAAGAGCAGTTATATATTGCTCGTGTATTACAATACGTGTCCAGTGTTTACATTCCAAGCATTTACCTTTGTTTTTAATCTGTAGGGTAATGCATTGTTCTAGCTAATAATTTACTAGACGGCATAAAATAAAAACACCTTGTCGGAATTTTAAAAAGGGGTAAAAACAACCCAACTTATTTTTACAATATGTTTTATTAAGAGGTAAAACAATATGGGGACACAGTAGTAAGTTTGCTTATAATGTCAAGTGAGTGGTTAGAAATGGCTTCTTTCTGTGTTACGATAAAAACACTCCCACAAGCACAACGAAACAAAGAAGACATCAAAATAATTAGCCAGGGAATGACACGATGCTTTTGCTAAGGCGAACGACCTCACAAAGCACGGTGTCTGAACTATCGGTTTAGAAACACAGCTCTGAGGGCGATTGTCTTTGTTTTCCCTCATTAGGGATACACCTAGGTCTGCCTTGTTACATTGCCGAGTCTGCTTTTGTGCTGTTCTAGTTTAGCACTTTATTGTAGGTAATGAGAGACTGCAGTGGCAAAGCGTTAAAGAAGGTTCTTTACACGGTTTTGATTGTGTTATTACTAGCGACTACACTATTTTATTATTATTATTATTATTATTATTATTATTATTATTATTATTATTATTTGTTTATTTAGCAGACGCCTTTGTCCAAAGCGACTTACAGAGACTATGAAACATTCCTGACCCTTCTTATGGTAGCCTAAAATTAAATGTCAGAAAAAAAGTAAATACTCTCCCGCCGAGGATGCATAGGGGTCATTCGCCTAATCATATAGGGTTACTTAAGCCCTTGCGTTATTTGTAGTGTCATCCCCAACATGGAAAGAAATACTGGCATTTTTACCACCTTCAGACACTGTCTCGCCATTTGGAAGGCGTAAGTTACACACCGCAGGTCTTTTGGATGCACAGACACAGCACCTGCCCTGCTGGTACCTTTTTCACAATCACACCTTAGAAATTCCTCCACATAACTGGTTCCACTTCAGCTGGAATGTAGTGGACGCACAAGGGTACATACATTAACCCCCAAAAAAACCAAACCAAAAAAACCCAACAACTTTGTACTAGATTTTCACATATGTCTAGGCAAACAGCTGTTGATGACAGCCATATTGGTTGACAGATGAAAATGAAGAAACAATGTTGATATCTTTTATTGGATGAACATAAGTTTAAAAACTCAAGTTTTCAGCACCACACAGGCCCCTTCATCAGGAGAAATTGTGTTTGAGAAGTAATGTAGACTGCATATCTCGATGATTCAATTGGCAGGTTCAAAAACATGTTTTGGAATACCTGTAAACATTACTATGGCATAAATTAGGCCATTGGTGAAGCCTCCTGGAGTTTAAAAAATTGTACCCACCATTTTCTCATTGCCGATTTGCCTTAAATTGTATTTATTTGGTCACCTTTCCCATGTCTTTTTATGGCATTTGCAAATTGCAATTATTCTGAGCTGTTCTGGGTTCTTGAGTTGTTTTTTTTCTTTATCTCTCTTTACCAGTTTGTGAGTTTGTCTGGGAAATTGTAACAGTTCATGACCTAACAGACTTCCTAATTCCATTAGAATCATGTGAGAAAATGGCTTTTCAACATGGCTGATCCATCTACTCCCTCTCTAAGTTGTTTGTGTCAGTAAGAAAGGTCACATGGTTTGAATGGAATCAGGATATGTTTAATGCTAGACGATTAGAATTGTTGACAAGCAAGAAGCAAGTTCAAAGCCAAATAAAGACATGATAAATCAATGTTTGTCAGAAACATTTAAAATGATTGCAAACATCATAAAAAGACAAGGTAAAGGTGATCAAAATACAATTACATTTGAAACTACAGTCAAACCTGCTCATGCGACCACCTTTATTTAGTGACCACCTGGTCTAAGTGACCACTTTAAATTCCCCCCAGTGATATTTGTGCTTTTATTGGACTGTATTAAGCGACCACCTGTCTAACGCGACCAGCGACCACAATTCTCTTACCCAGCAATGGACTCAAAACTGTATTAAGCACCCTTACACAGGGCTATTGTTATAAGAAAAATATGGTTTTAAATGGTTCGTCCTAAATTCAAAGGAATACGGTAACCATTTTAGCGGTCTTTTATCCGTAATCAATAAAACAACAGCACACTCTTGTAAAGGAAGAGAGAAAACCAGGAGAAACAAAAAGGACCTCCCTAGATGACAGAATTTAAAGTTATTAAACTTGTAAAGACAGTAAGTGCCAGAAAAACTGCTGAAAAATTCGGCATTAGAAAGACGCAGATACAGCATTTTGAAACGTAAAGAACTAGGGCTTGAAGTTTTAGGTTTTTATTTTTGTTCACGTGACCGTGTTTTTAGCCGATTCAATATCTTAATTAAACTGTTAATTACTAAATAGTCACTTCTTTTTACCTTGATGTCCTGATTGACTTGCTGATTCTGTTTCACCTTCTTCATTATTCGAACACAAGAGTAAGCAATGACATTAGTCACTTCCCCTAGATGTTACTTTAACTTGCATTTCGTTCTCGCAGTTGCCTGGGAACTAGGTAGCTTCCAATGTGTCCATTTCGTGCTGTGTTGTTCTTTCCCGCTAATTTAACAGAATGTTCTCATAATTAGGATGTAGCGGCTTAAGACTAAAAGGCAAACCGTTAAAAGGAAAAAAAAAACACAGAAAAATTCAAGTCATGCTTATAAGAATATGAAAACTATGTGCGCGGTAATCGAAAAAGATCTTATGCTGGTGTTGGTTTCAGGGTACCTGAAAGGCAGACACAGGCATTGAAAGGGTTTAAAACATTTTGTGTGACCTTAGACAGGCAGGCAAGCATTCATTGCTTTCACAAAATAATTTGTTTTGTAAATGCATTATCTAAATGAATGTTATTAAATTACATACTTCCTTTTGTTCATATTACATTTTCTGGCTTTTACAGTGTATGTAAGACATACATAATTACAGGAAAGCGTGTCATAAGTTATGGGCCCTCTTTTCTAAGAGACCACCTGTGTTAAGAGGCCACTAGTAGGTTAGACTGTCCCTTGAGTAATCGCTGAATACAGGTGACTGTACTACTTTAACAAACAGAAACACAATGCTTTCTTACATTTGTTGTAATTTAAAATGTGTACTGTTACAAAATGTACACCACCGAGTGTGCTGGCAGCGTAGTAGTGATAGAAAGTTCAGTTGTGAATTATTATTAAGCTTTTGAGTTTTATAAGGGATATGGACTAAAAAGAAGTTCAGTGCTATGTAACTGTGAATTGATTTTAAAAGTACAGTAGTCTATGGCTAAGAGAACACCCCTCGGGAAGAAAGCAAAGTTTTCTTATAGCCGAAGTGTTCTTTAAGACAGAGTTAGCACCAGACACACTGAGTCAATAAATAAATAAATATGTATTGCTTGTCATGATGCACGTGCATCAACTTATGAAAGCAACTGAATAAGCTTTAAGGCAAAAGCAATAGGCAAGTATATGTTAATAAACTATAATAATAAAGTAACAGACAAACTAACGTTAATAAACTGTCAAACTAAATTAACACAGCACCCTTACACATGTTAAAAAATGCAGCAGCAATATACAAGACATGCACATTATTTAACAGAACAGTGAAGCAACTCACCAGAACGAGAAACACCAAATGGTTTGACATGTGTCTGTTCGTGCTCTTGAAAAAAACCTGAATCAATTTCCAACTTTTTTTGTAGCAAGAGAAACAACGGTGCATTTTGCTATTTGTTTACATGCCATTTTGTAGCAATGATGCACTGGCAAAGTGATGGTGAGTGAATACAGGTGGTTGCAGTGCAGAGCGAATATAAAAACAGACAGACAATGATTTCCAGGTGCAAGGGTGTTTATTGATTAAATTAACAATGTCCAGAGCCTTATGGCAAACACTTGTAAATGATAATGTTGGAGTGATACAGCGGCTTGTATCACTCGGTATTTGTAAATCCCCGGGTTTGACCCGTAACCAAAAGTCCAGTTTTACACACCACCACTAAACACAAACACAGTTCTTAGTGATAGTGAATACGTGCAAGTGGTGTAATACAGCTCTCCGTGAAATGCAGGGGTGAAAGTGATGTCTGGGTTTATGCTGGCTTTTGCTACAGCTCCGGATCGTGCAACTGGTAGTCTATTAAAAAACAGACGACAGTTAACAAAACACTAACAAACACAAGACAAAACTCATGGTTCACGATACAGCACACAGACTCCTTGTAGGTTTTCAACACTAACCATTTACCAAGGAACAGATCACGTATGCTAAGTCCCCTATTTATATCCTCGCTCATGACCCCTAGGTTAACGAGCGCATCCGCTCCTCCAATCCTCAGATGCCACACCGTTTACTGTCTGGGTCATTGAGTTTGGATACTGTAGCTGCGCCCCTTTCCTAAATGACCAACTTCCACCTACCCTATGGAATAAATTGTCGTGCCATTTAGTTAAGGGTACTCTGTTCCCTTTACACAGTGCCCTCACAGGTCGAGAGGGAGATCTAACACCAAGCACCATTCGATCTCTGTCACAGGCACACTCATGGAAATTGGAATACAAAACAATTGAATGATATGACGGCGGTTCTGGAAAGATTTAATAAACCAATCAGTGTGCCTCAAGACACTCTTGCAATGACTTTGAAAAGACTGAATAAACCATTGTAATTTAAATTGAATGATGAGTTATCAGGTTACAAAACAGTACTGTGTTGGTGCCAAGAAGGTGATCTTTTAAGCAAAGTTCCTGTTCCTTTAGTCGGAGCATTTACAATAGGAAGAATCTGTTTCACCACAAGGGTGTTTCCTTAGGCGAATGTTCTCTTAGGAGGTGTTCCTATACGTGGAGACTACTGTAATTTATAATGCATACTGACACCTCATGAAAGAATACACTGGCCCGTAGGTAGCTTGAAAAAAACAAATTCTATTGAAAAAGCCCTGCAGTGGAGTGGTTAAATAGCTTACTCTTGGACAGCTGTCAGGAGGAAAATGGACTACCTTCACATTCTTGAGCTGTCCTGCATTCTCATCATATTGGCCTATCTTTCTCTCAAATATTACTTTGTTTTAAAATTCAAATATTGACTTTCTGTTAATTTTTTACAATATATAGTCAAAGCATCTTAATAGTTAATGTCTCCCGCCACTATTGCTATATTGAAATGTATCAAACTGAATATGCGTCTGTGCTGTTGTTGTATGTCATTAGGAGGGATCCTAGTTTTCCGCAATAAAAAAAAAGAAATTCACACATAAGAAAAAAAAAGAAAAATCAGCGTTATTCCGCAATTAAAATAAAAGGCTAAAATTGAGTCGTCCCCCCTCGTCACATTATAAAATACACAAACAGTACTATTGAATAACACTTAACATCGGAAGTATTTATTGGCACACTTTTAAATTCTAAGGAAGTTACAAGCTCACCAATGCCATCAATCAATATAAACATTACCATTTTACTTTAAACATTACAAATACTTCTGTGTAGTAATAAGAAAAAACAAAAAATATAGTATTCATATTAGTTTATCTCCGAGTTACTCTTTGTCATCTGGATCGCTATAGCCAAACTCATTGACCCGATCTTTAGGGGTGATTTTTTTTAAAATCGTTTTCGGAATCTTAAACAGCTTGTTCAGCAGTAACAGCACACTGGATACTGAAGTAAACTGCAGTTACGTGTAACAGCACGCCTCGTTCAACCTTGACCTCTGTACACCAGAAGCATTTTTATTGAACAAGTATGTATATGTAAATTTAAAGCAAAATTGCCTGTGTTGATGATTATATATAAGTGTATTGATTTGGTTGTCAAACAAACAAAAAAAGCCTTGCATGTTTTTTGCCTCGGCCCAAGTCTAAAACTATAAATCCTCTGACAGCATAGAAAATGCGTGTTTTTCCCACGTTATTCCGAAGCAAACGGAGTCCTAGGATCCCTGGTCACTTGTGTGCAAACTGCTGCATAAAATAAAATTCCTCCACCAGAGTGGTCTTGCAATTCTGGTGAAGATCTTTGTTTTTAAGTGTGTTGCATGATGATGACATCCCACTGAGTGTTACAAATACCAAAGATAATGACACACAGTGTGTGTGGGAGGGGGGAGGTGTACAGGTAAATTTGTAAGAATAATGAAAGCAAGCAAACAAACAGAAAACAAAACAAACCTACAGCATCAAGAACACTGCAACTATGGACCATGCCATGAGAATGATTAGCAGACACAGTTCTTAGAGGTATTCAGTTTATTGAGGTCAGTGATTAAAGGATGCTGTCTGCCGTAGCTTTGCGAAAAAGAGATGGGATTTTTATCCAGATTGTACCGCATGCAACAGTTGTGATTTTCCCATACCGAAACCGACGTTTGCATAAAATTCCAAACTGAACTATACTGACAAAAAATAAAACCAAAACCAATAGGGTTTTTTATTTTTATTTTTTTTATTTATAAACCATGAATAAGCATTGTAGTTCCTGCACTGCCGGCAGCCATTTTCTAGACCGGTCATAATACCCCTTAATAATTACTATAGTACAAATCAAAAGTTATGACAAGACCTACCTGATTGATTCTGACAGCCCTCAGGTTTGTTGATAAAAGGTTGGTGCTACTAGCACTGCAGGCATACACAAGAACTCAGTCTGCATACCCTAAATTAAACCTTTTGTTAAAAAAATGCACCTTGGAAGTGAAAAGCTGAAGTTTGTATAGACCTACTAAAAAATAATAATGATGCTGAACTGACTAAAACAGCCAAATGCCAAAATGGAAGCTGCAGATGTTTCTTTAACTATTAAACAAATGGGTTTCACTTTTTGTTGAATAGCAAAAATAAGTATTTTTCACGAGTAAGAAAATAAACAGAAGTTATTGTTTACGTTTACATTAAGTTGTCAGACTGATGTGTAAATGTATACAATAGCACCTGTGGGACATTATGTCAAATCAAGCAACATTTAGTCTGATGTTCATGAAACTCGGTACATAGTAATGCTAAGTTATGAAAAAACGATGAATTTTAAGCTCTTAAACCCAATTGGTTTCTGAGATATGGCTGATCATAACTTGGAGGTTGTCGACCCATTTTCACCTCCCAGAAGTTGTGGAAAATTGTACACATGGCAGTAAGAAGCTAATAACTTTTGAAATATTTATTATAGGGCTACAACATTTTCCATGTTAATAGATTTTTTTTTGTCAAAGATTGCGAAAATGACATCAAACACTCTTAAGTTATCATTTCATGGCCAAATGTCAAGGGTAGTTTTTCCAGTAGTCAGGTAGTTCCACAGATGTGCAAAAATGAAGATATGGTATCAAGTTGAGATTTACACACAAGGGAGTCCTAATAGGGGTCTAACTTTGTTCAGAATTTCATTTTGGGATCTTTCTCTATTCCTGAGATATTAAGGAATATCCAAAAAAAGCTTTTTTGCCAGACGGAATTGCATTTTCAGGGCATAGTCTAGTCCAATTAGGGGAAACAAAAACATTTCTTGGTAAATGCTTGAACATGTTAAGTCTTTTAACATATTGTTTGTGTCAAATCGTTTTAAAGTATGTGGCACTTACAAGGTAGTAGGGGGCAACCATCACATCGAGGCGAGAAGTGGGAACATTTTGAAAAAAGGGATTCAAATGGTGCATTCTGTTGCATTTTTGCATGGTTTAAGCATGTGCTGGACTAGTAGTGGTCTGCTTGTAGTGTCTGACAAAGTATTCCATTAGTGCAGTGAAGGGGCTTTATTACAGCACAGCTTACAGCAAGGCAAAATCAACATGAAGAAAGAATTACTGTTGGAGCATCAAAAAAGAACTGGTATTTGCTAAGAAAATCACTGAAATAGTCAATTCAGATCCTGTGTCTGACTCCTCATCTGATGGGTGGCCAAGCTTCTGTGCAGCAACACTAACGTCTACTTGCATTTCTTGGTTTTCAGTGGGAGTCTGAGTGCTCTGAGACAGGAAGCGCGCACAACTAATTGCGCAGTAGCATGCAAGTATGGCAGCGTCCATGACTCGCTTTCATACTGTAACAATACGATTGTTTTTAACAATGAACCCATGCAGTACAGCAATAAAGAACTTGGAAAATTTATAGGAACAAGACCCCAAAGTGGTAATAAAACCCAAATTGAGCGATTTTTAAAATGTATGTCTATTTATTTATTTATTTATTTAACTTCTCACACATATAACTGATAGCCCCCATGAAACTAAAAACAAATATAAACAACCAAAACTGAGCAATATTATGTAGGTCTATATCATGGAACCATTCAGGAATTATAGCTAAGTAGTGTGACGAGGACTATACGAGTAAAAAAAATAAAAAATAAAAAAATAACCCCATTCAGTCCTACCAGGATCCTGGTTTTCTGTAATATCCCACTGGCCAGCCAGGATGTGTAGATTTCTTCCTGTGTCTTCCAGCAAACCCGTCTCAATTCTTCCATTGTGTGTGTGTCATATATTATACAGTGGTTTGCAGAAGTATTCACCCCCTAAATGTCACATTTTGTTAAATAACAAACTTTTTTTATTCAAAGCTGTAGTGGTTAAACTGAAAACTGTTCTATGAGGAGGAGGTGAAATGTCAGCAAAACTTGCAAAGAAAATGTACAAAGTGAAATGTACTGGTTGCATAAGTATTCAGCCCCTTAAGTCAGTACTTGGTAGAAGTACCTTTTGCAGCAATTTTTTGGATAGGTCTCTACTAGCTTTGCACAGTAGGATGGTGAAACGTTTGCCCATTCTTCATGGGAAAATTGCTCCAGTTCTGATAAGTTTGTTGGGGATCGTCGATGGACTGCAATCTTCAAGTCTCCCCATACATTTTCGATTGGAATCAGGTCAGGACGTTGACTGAGCCATTCAAGAACTGATTCACTCCAGTGTGGCTTTGGCTTTGTGCTTCGGATCATTGTCCTGCTGAAATGTAAATGTCCTCCCCAGTTTCAGATTCTTGGCTGAGTCAAACAGGTTTTCCTCAAGGATTTGCATGTACTTTGTATCATCCATTCTCCCCTCTATCCTGACAAGCTTCCCAGTCCCTGCTGAAGAGAAGCATCCCCATAACATGATGCTGCCACCACCGTGCTTGACAATTGGGGTGGTGTTGACTGGGTGATGTGCAGTGTTTGGCTTGCGCCAGATGTAACGCTTGGAGTTTTGACCGAAAAGTTCAATTTTTGTCTCGTCTGACCACAAAACCTTTTTACACGTCTGCAGTATAATCTACATGCATTTTCGCAAACTCCATACATGCTTTAAGATGAGGCTTTTTGAATAATGGCTTCTTTCTTGCCACCAGTCCATACAGGCCAGCTTTATGTAGGGACCAGCTTATTGTTGATGTGTGAACACTGACTCCCATCTCAGACACAGAACTTTGCATATCTCTCAAGGTCATTGTTGGCTTCAGAGTGACATCCTGGACCAGTTTCCTGCTTGCCGGGTGCTCAGTTTGGGAGGACGACCTGATCTGGGTGGTATGATGCATCTTCCACGTCTTAATGATGGATTTCACTGTACTGAGAGGGATAATCAGTGCCTTTGAAATGTTCTTGTACCCTTCTCCTGCTCTGTACCTCTCTACCACTTTATCCCTGACTTGTTTTGAAAGCTCCTTGGTCGTCATAGTTGCTTTGTTGGATCACTATGTGAGTTGCAGCTTGAAAGTCTTCATATACCTGAGGGAAAGTATGTACAAGTTAAACCACTTTGAGTACACACAGGCTGAAACCATTCCACTAATTTTGTGACCTATCAAACAAATTTGCACCTGAGCTGATTTAGGGCTGCAAAGGGGTTGAGTACTTAGGCAACTGAGATTTAATCTGTTTTTCTCTGTAAATCTTACTTATTTATATTCTATATGCATTTTTAACTTAATCAATATGGAGTAGTTTGTGTAGATTTTACATATAGTCTAATTTGAAAGCGTTGTGGAGTCCGCTCAGGTGCCAACAAAATGTGAAAACTTTGCAGGGGGGTGAATAGTTCTATATATATATAGTGCCTATAGAAAGTCTACACCCACTTTCAACATTTTCACCTTTTGTTGCCTTACAGCCTGGAATTAAAATGCATTAACATATTTTTTTTCATTTATCTACACATCTTACCCCACAACTTCCAAGTGAAAAAAATATTCTAAAAATTTGTAGAAAATTAATTAAAAATAAAAACTGAAAGCTTGGTTGGAGCAATCCTAAATTAGCTCAGGTGTAACCAATCGCCTTCAAAATCACACACCAAGTTAAGTGGCCTCCACCTGTGTTAAATTGTAGTGATTCACATGATTTCAGGATAAATTCAGCAGTTCCTGTAGGTTCCCTCTGTTGGGTAGTGCATTTTAAAGCAAAGACTCAACCGTGAGCACCAAGGAGCTTTCAAAGAGCTCCGGGACAAAGTTTGTTGAAAGGCACAGATCAGGATATGAGTATAAAAAAATATCAAAGGCCTTGAATATCCCTTGGAGCACGGTCAAGACAATTTATTAAGAAGTGGAAGTTGTATGGCACCACCAAGACCCTGCCTAGATCAGGCCGTCCCTCCAAACTGGATGACCGAGCAAGAAGGAGACTGATCAGAGAGGCTACCAAGAGGCCAATGGCAACTTTACAAGAGCTACAGACTTTTATGGCCAAGACTGGTCAAAGTGTGCATGTGACAACAATATTCCAAGCACTCCACAGATCTGGCCTGTATGGTAGGGTGGCAAGAAGGAATCCATTACTCAAGAAAGCCCACCTTGAATCCCGTTTTGAGGTATTGAAAAAACACTCAGGAGATTCTGTAGCCATATGGCAAAAAGTTTTGTGGTCTGATAAAACTAAAATGGAACTTTTTGGCCTAAATGCAAAGTGTTATGTTTGGCGCAAACCCAACACAGCGCATCACCCAAAGAACATCATCCCTACTGTGAAGCATGGTGGTGGCAGCATCATGTTATGGGGATGTTTCTCATCAGCAGGGACTGGGGCACTTGTCAGAATAGAAAGGAAACTGTATGGAGCAAAGTACAGAGAAGTCCTTGAGGAAAACCTGCTGCCCTCTGCAAGAAAGCTGAAACTGGGAAGGAAGTTCACATTTCAGCACGACAACAACCCAAAGCACACAGCCAAAGCTACACTGGAGTGGCTAAGGAACAAAAAGGTAAATGCCCTTGAGTGGCCCAGTCAGAGCCCCGACCTAAATCCAATCGAAAATTTGTGGCATGACTTGAAGATTGCTGTCCATCAAAGCTCCCCAAGGAACTTGACAGAGCCTGAACAGTTTTGTAAAGAAGAATGGTTAAATATTGGCAAATCTAGGTGTGCAAAGTTGGTAGAGACCTATCCCAACAGACTCACAGCTGTAATTGCTGCCAAAGGTGCTTCCACCAAGTATTAACTCAGGGGGTGGAGACTTATCCAATTATGATCTTTCAGGTTTGTATTTAAATGCATGAAACTCTGAGGCACTGACACAACAAAATGTGAAAAAAGTTCAAGGGGGTGTAGACTTTCTATAGGCACTGTATATGTATGTATGTGTAGTATGTATGTGTAGTATGTATGTGTATATATTAATTAATATACACACAATCCTGTTATCTCTAATGGACCTGGCAGCCATCAATTCCTTCATTTTGTACAACTAAGGAATGCACCAGGGAAAATCAGTAGGAGAGATTTCATCTTGAAGCTAGCCACAGCACTTCAGCAGAAACATTTCGATCAGAAAACTGCAAAGCTGCAGCAGCTGAACCTGTATTCTGTGCTGCACTGAATGACACACGCAAGAGCTAACACCTGTTACTTTTGTTTTAAATTAAAAACTACTTTTGTTTTTTACAGTTTTGTATGTACATACCTATCTGTTTACACACTAGTTTGTTGTAAAATGTTAATTTTATTATATTAATTTTTTGAAGTAATGCTTTGTGGTAAGTTAGAAAACAAACCCTTTTATGTTTAATTATTCATTTAAATACGCCATTTCGGCTGTGCAGAACTTTTGAGTTGTCTCCGATAGTTGTCTTTCATTTTAATATTGATGTTTAAAATGTACCGTCATAATGACTGCCGAGTATAAACGCGGCAGTTCCAGTCTTAACATGGTAATTTTTGTGGTGCATATGTAGAATAATATTGTCTGGCATTAGGTTTGAGTACTTGAAATTAACGCTTGAGTACCGAAAGCACTAAATTACTCGAAATTGCACCCCTAGAACTAATACCCATAGCACACCTCTCCCCACCTTTATTTAAAAAAAGAAAAATAAAAAAAAAATATTAAATTTAGTTTTTTGTTTTTTTTAAGATGGGGACTCATGGAGATGTTATATTCTTACTACACAAAAAAAAGGTAGAAACTGATTTATATTACACCTGTTCTCAAGAAAAAACTGGACTGAAAAAATGGGGGTTAGTACTAGTGGCTGTACAAGATATAGGAGATGCTGCGAATGAGATTAGTAAGTGATATTTGCTAACTCACAGTAATATAGTGATCATAGTGTAAAATGTTTTGCAACAGTGTCTTTGACATTTTATTTAATAAATGTTAATGTATTGACTAGTATGCCCCTCCCGTGGTGTATTCCTCCTCACACCATCACACTACCTCCACCATACCAGTCATACTGCACAATGCTCTCCTGGTTTTAGTACTTTCCCCTCTGCCACACTCGTAGTCATCCATCAGCAACACTGAGGTTGAAGCATGACTTGTCTGTGAAGACCACCTGTCTCCTGTACCACCCAGCATCAGAGTGCTGCATCCCACTACAACCTATCAAACTTAAGTCCATTAGTTTGAAGTCCAAAGCTTCCTTCAGCAGACCACACAGTTAGTGTTTCGTTTCATGTTTTTTTCCCCCCCGTGTCACTGCTCTTCGCTGCTGGCCTACCTACTCAACTCCTCTGATGTAATTCTGACCTTTTTACCATTTGGTTTTATTTTTTTTACCCCCATTTTGATGTTTCTTTTTCTAGGTTCAACCCCCAAAATGAATTCATGTTTCTGAATGTGGGCCATTCCATGAAAATGTTTGTTTCAATCTAACTTATCAGTACTAGACTTTTTTTGATGCAGATTATTAGAACTGACCCATCACCATCAACACAAAAATATGTGAGTTTACTGTCATCAATGTAACTATTTTCATGAAAAGGCGTTATATTGACCAGATAGCAGCAAGTCTTTCATGATCGACTCACTTGCTGTGACCCGTATGTACAGTGTTGTTTGCTCTGTGCTGGTCTGTACACTGCAGGAATATTGCTGCAGACCAGTGCAGTCAACGCAGTGTACTGTCGTACCTTTTTATTTAAAAGTTGTGTTTTTAGCGGAGAAACCCAATGGCGAGTAAATGTGGAATTAACTGGAGCAGTGTTTCTTTAATCCTGTCAGGTGTGACATTACCTTGAAGCGCTTGCTGCTCTGAGTTCATTCCTGCCAGGCCAGAGGCTGCAAACCAGCACTGGCTATCGATTTGCAGAGACCAGCAGTAAATGGATACATTCGTGGAAACAGAGATCAGGTACCACCCATTGTTTACTCACACACAAAGGGGACTCGAGTGTTGCAGAACCTAGATCACTCCCCACCCACCCCCCTTTTTTGTTTTGTTGTTGTTGCTTGCATTCATGTAAAATTATAACACAAGCCTTTCTATGTGTTGATGAATTCCACCCGGCTCTCTTGCATTTGGTGTAAAAAGTTTGTTTATTTTTGTTTTAAAATGTGTGCAGCAGTGATATGATTGAGCTGGTTCCTCCTGTGAGTTCACAATGGCTCTTTGCATACACACAGTTTACTGGTCCTAGGGATGGATTGTGTATGTTTACCATGATGCACTTTGCTGCCACATCCTGCCCCAGCTTAAGTTTGTCTACATTCCCCAAGCATAGCATAAAGCCCAGCATAAACACGGCAACACGTTTCCAGACAAAATGCTTCCTCATGTATGCTGGATGTTTCCAGAAACAAGGAAGCATGTTTCCTGGAGTAGACCAGGGTTCTACTTTTGAGAAACATTTGCCTTTTGTCAATCAGGAGAGAGACTGTGAGCATAAGTCATTGATCATGTGACTATGCAAGATGATGACTTTTACAGAAGATGACATGGTATGGAATCCTGCTACAAGCATTCATTTTATTGATATGTACACTGGTGCATTGTAGTGTCATTTTGGGTTATTAGTGGTCCTACAAGCCTCAGCAACTCCAAGTGTCTGGATCCATTTTTGGAGCTTGAAAAAGTTTCCAGACAACATTACCTGACAATTTTTAAAAAGAAACATGTTTCCTTGTGTATGCAGGGCTTACGTGGGGTGCTTGGGGTGCACAGACAGGTTAGTAGAGCTGCACAAATGAATTTCTTTCAGATCAGGGTTATTGGTGTTGATTGGGCTAATTTACATTCCAAGTGAAACAAATGAAGAAAGAGCTGCTTGGATTTTTGTGTAATGCTGTTCTCCAGTCTAAAGCCTTGCATGCACGAGGAAACATGTTTCTTCAACAATTGTCAGGAAATGTTTTCTAGAAACTTTTTCAAGCTCCAAAAATGGAGAAAGGCCTTATTGCACTCAGTGGTGCTGCACTTCTAATTGCACTAAAGCTTTATAAAAGAAGGGGAAAGCACAGGAACAGTTATGTGGATAAGAGAGTGGATCCAAATCATTAGGAGAGCGTACCATAATCTTTTAAATGAGTTAAGCTTAGTTATCACAATTTTTTTCTTATGGATCCAGACACTTTTGAGGAGCTGCTGACGTTTGTAGACCACGAATAACCTGAAACGACACAACAATGTGTTGGCGTACATATCAATAAAACAATTGATTGTAGCAGGATTCCAAACTATTTCATCTTCTGTAGACGTCATTGGGTGCGTTCATGGAGATCATTCTGCACCGATTCTGTGCAGAATCTGACCAATTTAGCCAATGATCTTCCAAGAATGATCTCTGTGAATGCACCCATTGCATAATCACATGATTGATGACTCATGCTCACAGTCTCTCCTAATTGGCTAAAGGCAAAATATTTCTTGAACATGTTTCTCAAAATATAACCCTGGTCTACTCCGGGAAACATGTTTCCTTGTTTCTGGAAACACAGAAAAATCCAGCATACATGAGGAAACATTTTGCCTGGAAACATGTTTCTGCATGTATGCTTCGCTTAATTAGATAATCAGTAATTCTCACAAATCCAAGCAACTGTTTCTTCATTTTTCACCTTTTGATTAGTAAATTAGCCCAGTCAACACCAATGATCCTCACCTGTGGAGAGCTTAATTCGAATAATGGTTTCATGCAGCACCTACATGTTAAACCAGCAGGAAGAACAGTGAGTGGCTCCGCTTGAACTATCCTGTATTTTTATTTATTGATTTATTTATTAAGGCACCATACAATGCAGGATTTTGTTACATGACCTAATCAATATAACAGAATGCAGTGGTACTTGATGTTTGTCTCAAATCCTGATTTTGTAGAAAGCTAAAGTCTTAAAAAAAAAAAAAAAAAAAAAAAAGCTGCTTCATATAGAACTGTGCATAGCTTGTCCGTGCTGTGTCTGCATGCTTTCCTGGTTTCTGGAATAAAGGGACGTGATTCTTAAGATTGGTAAACCCTTTTCATTAAGTGACCAATGTGTGGAATTATGGCCTATTTTTTAAATCTATAATCAAAGTTTAATATACTAATTGCAACACTGTTCCTCCTAAGAAGAGCCATTGTATATACTGCAAGATAATCTACTTCCTGGGGACTGAGGAAAATGGGCACAATGTTTTTGGAAGTTTTTATTGTAAGGCCAAGTTTTTATACAGTAGTTCAAAGTAACATTACAGTTAAAATGTAAGGCTGTAGTTAATGTGCATCATACCTTGAAAATTAGCATTAAAATGTGTACAGTATTTATTGAAAGTACATTGCATTTTTTACTCACCGAAAATACATTTCTGACATTGTCTAAGCTGAAGAGTAAATTACCCAAAACCTTACCTTGAGCGCTGGCAGTGACCACGGCCAGGTCAAAAAATTAGTTAAGGTCTGATTACACTGGGCGTGGTAGAGGAAAGCGGTAAACCGTGCAGCAAAAAAATAGAATCTATTATTTTGAATTGGTGCAATTACACTGAGTGCGGAATGGAAAAGCGGCACGGTGGAAAACTGTGTGGGATAGAAACCAGAGCAATTTTTTGATAATACTGCGCAGCAAATTTCCATCTAGACCAATCAACTGAAGTTGTTGTGTGACGTTATCTGCACCATGTACAGTGAGAGACGCGAACGAAAGACTGGTTTTCAGGGTGCAAAAATGCCCTCAACTGTATGATGTGCCCAGTCGAGATTATAAGGATGTGCTAGAGAAGCAAGACACCTGGGACACCATAGCTGCCAAATTAGACATGTCAAGTAATAATATTTGCATTTGTAGAGCAACAAAACATACACTAATATAGCGTACTGGATGCCATAGACCTCCAAGCAAAACACTTCAAAGTTGAAAAAAAAAAAGGTCTCACTAGTGACGGGCTTCTTGCAGTATTTCATGGAGTTTTTTTGTACAGGTTTTTAAATTATATTGTCATGAAACTTTTGGATTTGCCATGCCAGGTAAACAATTCAGTCATGCAATCCATGCTATCTTTCATATGGTGCAGAATAACATTGTTTGGTTCAGTCGTGAGTGTAAAAAAAACCAAAAAAACTGTATACAGTGCCTTGCGAAAGTATTCAGACCCCTGACCAATTCTCTCATATTACTGAATTACAAATGGTACATTGAAATTTCGTTCTGTTTTGATATTTTATTTTAAACTCAAAATCAATTATTGTAAGGTGACATTGGTTTTATATTGGGAAATATTTTTAAGAAAAATAAAAAACTGAAATATCTTGCTTGCATAAGTATTCAACCCCCACACATTAATATTTGGTAGAGCCACCTTTCGCTGCAATAACAGCTTTAAGTCTTTTGGGGCAAGTATGTACCAGCTTTGCACACAGTGTCGGAGTGATTTTGGCCCATTCTTCTTGGCAGATTTGCTCCAGGTTGTTCAGGTTGGTTGGACGACGCTTGTGGACAGCAATTTTCAAATAGTGCCACAGATTCTCAATGGGATTGAGATCAGGACTTTGACTGGGCCACTGTAGGATATTCACCTTTTTGTTCTTAAGCCACTCCAATGTTGCTTTGGCCTTGTGCTTGGGATCATTGTCCTGTTGAAAGGTGAATTTCCTCCCAAGCTTCAGTTTTTTAGCGGACTGAAGCAGGTTCTCTTGCAGTATTTCCCTGTATTTTGCTCCATCCATTCTTCCTTCAATTTTAACAAGATGCCCAGTCCCTCCTGATGAGAAGCATCCCCACAGCATGATGCTGCCACCACCATACTTCACTGTAGGGATTGTGTGTCTTGAGGCATGGGCAGTGTTAGGTTTGCGCCACACATAGCGCTTTGAGTTTTGACCAAAAAGCTCTATCTTGGTCTCATCTGACCACAAAACCTTTTCCCACATCGCAGCTGGGTCACTCTCATGCTTTCTGGCAAACTCCAGACGTGCTTTCAGATGGTACTTTTTGAGTAATGGCTTCTTTCTTGCCACCCTTCCATACAGGCCAGTGTTATGCAGAGCTCTTGATATGGTTGACTGGTGTGCCATTACTCCACTCCCAGCCACTGAACTCTGTAGCTCAAAGTGATTGTTGGCCTCTCTGTGGCTTCGCTCACAAGTCTCCTTCTTGTTTGAGCGCTGAGTTTTGAGGGACGGCCTTTTCTTGGCAGTGCCTGGGTGGTGTGATGCAGCTTCCACTTTCTGATTATTGATCCAACTGTGCTCACTGGGATATCCAAACACTTGGATATTATTTTGTACCCTTTCCCTAATCTATGCATTTGTATTACTTTATCTCTAACTTCTGTAGAATGCTCTTTGGTCTTCATTTTCCTTCAGATTCACAGCCTGACCAATGATCCTTCAACAGTGGGGTTTTTATCCAGAAAATGTGAGAGCAACTTTAATGGTTCACAGGTGGAGGCCAATGGTAAGGTAATTGTGTCCTCGTTAGGGCAATTTCTTTCATCGGTGTAAACTGGGAGCTTCCACAGCACAGGGGTTGAATACTTATGCAAGCAAGATATTTCAGTTTTTTATTTTTCTTAAAAATATTTCCCAACATAAAACCAATGTCACCTTACAATAATTGATTTTGAGTTTCATGGTTTTAAAATAAAATATCAAACAGAACGAAATTTCAATGTACCATTTGTAATTCAGTAATATGAGAGAATTGGTCAGGGGTCTGAATACTTTTGCAAGGCACTGTATATATATATAATGTGTCATTATAGTGTAGTGTAGTGTGTGTGTGTGTGTGTGTGTGTGTGTATATATATATATATATATATATATATATATATATATATATATATATATATATATATATATATATATATATATATATATATATAAAATGTATAAATAACGTTTATTAATAAATATAATGGTCACTCTGGAGAATGCTACACAGGTGAAACGCTGCATGTTGTTTTTTTAATAACAGACACGTACACAAATATATTTAATCTTTATTTCTTGACATCCTTCATCAAATTAATTTTCTCAACATTAACATGTGATAATACATTTACATATACCGTGAGGTTTCCCGCCGCCAGTGTAATATGAAAAACCGCACAGTTTACCGCTTTCCTCTACCGCTCCCAGTGTTATCAGACCTTTAGGGAAGCTTTTAGCTCTGCTTGGGTAAACCAGTACATTATGTTCCTCTTCCAAACACCTACTTGGTGCAGAGGTTGCATGATTGTTTACAGAGTTCTATAGTTAGGATGGCTGAACAGTTGACAAATCCCCAAATTGACCGGCTGGGTAGTTTTACAGGCATCGTCGTGAGTGAAATAAACACAGCACTCCATGAATGGTCCTGAAATGTTCTATCAAGTGCAATATATGGAAATAAAGCATGTTTAAACTTAACAGCTGAATTATATCAAGCCCCACATCTGCTTGTCCATTAATTGTAATTTAGAATGGTGCGGTTCAGCCAGTTCTGTCATTGGAGATGATTTAAAGGCAAGGTGTATTCCAAAATGAAATCTTTCTAAAAGCTATATATTAAAAGGGTATTCTGAACTCTAGCCATCTGTATTCTCTTGGCTCATAGCAAGAACTATAGGAGGCTGTGCCAAACATATATATTTTTCATAGCCCTTAAACCTTTTGGATAAAACTGCACAGGGTTTGAATCATGCTTGGTTAGAACTTAGACCTGCTCTGTGTGTGTTTAACATGGTATGAAAAGATTCGGTTTAAAGAGGACCCAAAAAGACCTATATAATTGACCAAGGGTGGTCTGATTTGAGACCTGCTTTTAAAACTTAAGGGTCTGGGTGAAGATTGTATAGGGTCGTTTGAATTATTTAAGGGAACCTACAGGTAGAACTCGCCTACACCCTAGATTTCAGGAGCTCTTCATTCATCAGACTACTGTGAGGTATAAATTAAAGACAACCTGAATTGGAAGGGATTGGCAACCATTGATTTTAGGTCTAGAAGTTGTGTATTGGGCATGCTTGGGTATTCATCTAGTGTGCTTCAAACCTAATGTTTTTTAAGAAAATACATGCTGTACTTTTTGGTGGATGATAGAGACATCTCCAACAAACTAGATGTACATGCATTGGTATTCTTTTCTGAGTGCTGTGCTTCAATACTGCAGAGCTTTGTTTAAACCCACCTGCCGTACAAACGAATTTGAAGAGTCAGTCGGGTGTTTCGTTTTGAATTAGGAAATCATGGATTTGATACCCAGGAGCAGTCCATGGAGTATGAACTGCTTGATGTTGAAATAGAAAAGCGCTGCTGGTTTGGTCCAAGACCAGCAGAGAATTAGGTGCTGATTTGCACTACAATAAAAGATTGCGTTTATAATAGACACTGGCAGACTTACAAACAGGAAAGTTAAAATGAAATGACCAACGCAAATTTGAAATGTTCAAATGTATTTATTTAAACAGGATAGAACCCTTGAGATATACATCTCATTTTCAAGGGGGTCTTGGCAGATATGATTTGAATCCCAGTTGATGTCACAGTGGTCATCTACCGTCCTTTATAAGTCGTCTAGAGCTGGAAGCTGACCGTCTGCCAGTACTGAAATGGTTTTCTAATGCGTTATACCATCAGAGTAAAAGAATTATATACATTTTTTTTTAAACCACCCACTGATCAGGGAAGCTGTGATTCTACTAAAGGTATTAGGGAAAAATTATGAATGCCAAAAAACTTTACCTTCAACTCACTTTTTTATATTCTGATTAACTTACACCACCAGCAGTGGTGTTTGATGAGCTTAGCCACTGTTGTTTTTTGAAGTGTTAAAAGTTTACTGCTAGTAATTTATGGACCCCAGCACTGCCTCCTCCTATCCACCATGCTTTGCTCTTATAGATGTGGCTAGCATGTATTATTTCACTGCTGATCTGTTGCTTGGTAACCCTGGAATAAGCAACACAGGGCAATCATTTTCCAGACCCTCACACGCAGTAAAGCTCGACCTGTCATGGTGTGTGGAGAAGAATCTGCTAATACTGGGAAACCTTTCCATTCACTCATGCAGAGTAGAGTGTTAATCTTTTGTTAATAGTGGCTGAATCTTTGGAATTCTGAAACTTAAAAACACAGGTCAGGGGGGAAAAAGTGTCGTATAACCTTGCAGCAGCCATTAGGAACACTAAATAGGGAGTTTTTTATATTATTATTATTATTATTATTAGTGATTTGGATGCTCAGTTGAATTAACTTTAAAATGATCAGCTACCAAGAGGTTTTAATGTAGAGTTCAGTAATTGGGGCACCTGTAGTACTATTGCCTATGCAGTGTTGTAATCCCTGTGCTCATACTTTTAATAAAATGATATTTGGGGCTTTAACTTAATCCAGGCAATACTGTGCATGCATGCATACACACACACATCCAGGGTGGGACAAATCACTTTGTATGCTGGTGGCCATTTGACGCCTTGCTTTCAAAACCTGGTAGCCAAAAAGTTTTATGCTGGCCAACATTTTTAAATGGAAACAATATGAGGTGACATTGCTTTTGCATGCTTTGTTTTCATGTAATGGGTGTTTTTTTATTATCTTTTAAATTGTTGGAGGGGCCCTATGAAATCTGTTTTATTTTGAATTTTCAGATTTGTTTTTTCCTGTTTTTTTTATTTTATTTTTCGGTTTTAAAACTATAAATTGTGTTTTTTTTTTTATAACCACATGTGTTTGATACATTGACAGCAATGATGAAGCTAGAAATGCAGGAAAAATTATGACAAAAAAGCCTTTCTAAATGGTTTTAATCAAAGTGCTTTCAGAAAAAAAAGGGTACAAATTGGCACAATGTAATAAAAACAAGCTAGGAACATTGTAAATTAAAAAAAAAAGAAATCAACATGTAGGCTTTTTTTAGTAGTTTCTTTTCAACACAAGCTGAACTATAACATTTCAATGTTAATTTAATAAAAAGGCAATATCTCACTGAGAACTTTGGAGAAAAAATGCAGCCACTAGACCCTACATTCTGCAGTAGTCATTACAGTACTATCTGCTCAGAATAACGTATAGGTCATCGCGCCAGTACTTCTAGTTAAAAATCTCATAAAATGCTTTCTTTTTAAATTCTCAACACAGTTTTATTAAGTCTGCAAGTTCTTACGTGTGCGCTAAAGAGAGACAGTCCGCTGCCACGTGTGTAGCCTACTTAAAATTACTTTACGATTTTCAGCTTGAGTGCCTTTAAGTAAGATGACACTGGCTGCAAATCTATTGTCGTTTTTTTATACACAAATAAGCTTACTTGATTTGAAAAACGTCATGAACAATACAAGTAACTTCTTGCGCTACTCGGTTTGATTAAATGATTAGTACACAACAAAATATGAAAGCTGAACACATCTGGTTCTCTCTTGCCTTTTTCATTGAATATAATTTAAAAACATACTAAGATAACAACTGCCTCGCCTAAGTTTAATTAATCGTTTTTATAATCTACCAGCGGCTTCTGTTGCATACACAACGCTGATAGTACTTTATAATTTTTGTTTTTTAAACCATTTAAATGCAAAACCATAACAAAACATGTATACAGATTGTCATTGCTTGCGCCCTGGCACCTCTTTCTTTACAACTTAAGCACTACCCAAGCGATAATGGCAGCTAGCAAGTGAAAGTGGCACAAGAGGCAGCGCTTTTTTTTACAGTTAAGGCTGTGTATGGTGTCTCATGACGTGCGTTTCTTGAAGCCTATTGTCATACAAACACTGTGCTATTTCAATGTAATTTTTTAAATATATACATATGTATTTTGTTTGTTTAAACAGATTTTGTAGTAATGTCCTTGGGTGCCATTCTGCTTTTTTTCCTCTGAATTCTGCAATTTCCGTCTGTGTTCTCCGCAACGTGAATTTCATAGGGCCCTAATATATATATACTGTACTGTGCAAAAGTTTTAGGCAGGTGTGAAAAAATGCTGTAAAGTAAGAATGCTTTCAAAAATAGACATGTTAATAGATTATATTTATCAATTAACTAAATGCAAAGTGAGTGAACAGAAGAAAAATCTAAATCAAATCCATATTTGGTGTGACCACCCTTTGCCTTCAAAACAGCATCAATTCTTCTAGGTACACTTGCACAAAGTCAGGGATTTTGTAGGCATATAGTCAGGTGTATGATTAAACAATTATACCATACAGGTGCTAATGATCATCAATTCAATATGTAGGTTGAAACATAATCATTAACTGAAACAGAAACAGCTGTGTAGGAGGAATAAAACTGGGTGAGGAACAGCCAAACTCAGCTAACAAGGTGAGGTTGCTGAAGACAGTTTACTGTCAAAAGTCATACACCATGGCAAGACTGAGCACAGCAACAAGACACAGGTAGTTATACTGCATCAGCAAGGTCTCTCCCAGGCAGAAATTTCAAGGCAGACAGGGGTTTCCAGATGTGCTGTCCAAGCTCTTTGAAGAAGCACAGAGAAACAGGCAACGTTGAGGACCGTGACGCAGTGGTCGGCCAAGGAAACTTACTGCAGCAGATGAAAGACACATCATGCTTACTTCCCTTCGCAATCGGAAGATGTCCAGCAGTGCCATCAGCTCAGAACTGGCAGTAAACAGTGGGACCCTGGTACACCCATCTACTGTCCGAAGAAGTCTGGTCAGAAGTGGCCTTCATGGAAGACTTGCGGCCAAAAAGCCATACCTCCGACGTGGAAACAAGGCCAAGCGACTCAACTATGCACGAAAACACAGGAACTGGGGTGCAGAAAAATGGCAGCAGGTGCTCTGGACTGATGAGTCAAAATCTGAAATATTTGGCTGTAGCAGAAGGCAGTTTGTTCGCTGAAGGGCTGGAGAGCGGTACACGAATGAGTGTCTGCAGGCAACAGTGAAGCATGGTGGAGGTTCCTTGCAAGTTTGGGGCTGCATTTCTGCAAATGGAGTTGGGGATTTGGTCAGAATTAATGGTCTCCTCAATGCTGAGAAGTACAGGCAGATACTTATCCATCATGCAATACCATCAGTGAGGCATCTGATTGGCCCAAATTTATTCTGCAGCATGACAACGACCCCAAACATACAGCGAAAGTCATTAAGAACTATCTTCAGCGTAAAGAAGAACAAGGAGTCCTGGAAGTGATGGTATGGCCCCACAGAGCCCTGATCTCAACATCATCGAGTCTGTCTGGGATTACATGAAGAGAGAGAAGCAACTGAGGCTGGCTAAATCCACAGAAGAACTGTGGTTAGTTCTCCAAGATGTTTGGGCCAACCTACCTGCCGAGTTCCTTCAAAAACTGTGTGCAAGTGTACCTAGAAGAATTGATGCTGTTTTGAAAGCAAAGGGTGGTCACACCAAATATTGATTTGATGTAGATTTTTCTTCTGTTCACTCACTTTGCATTTTGTTAATTGATAACTTTTAACATGTCTATTTTGAAAGCATTCTTACTTTACAGCATTTTTTCACACCTGCCTAAAACTTTTGCACAGTACTGTATATATATATATACAGGGAGCTAGATACAATACATGCCAGGGAACTATTTTCTGTGTGCATAGAATGCCAGTGAGTGAAGTATATACTTAAAATGCCAGGGAACTTGTAGAAGTTGAGAAATTGAAACACAATCCTGCAGTTGGGGAGGGTCGACTAATACACAAGCAGACTTCTGAACCGATCTATAATTTATCGTAAAAGCCTATATTTACTAATTGTGATGACCTGCGGCAGCATGAACGCTATGGAGGGGCATAATAATAATAATGATAATGTTGCCTTTTCTATTGCGTGACCCTGCAGCATAGTGCTTCTGTGGGAAACAGCAGCATCTCCATTGTTGTGGGCAAGTCCTTGTTGCCCTCATTGCCAGAGCAAATGCTTCTAGTTTCTCTCAAATCAAAATGCAAACATCTCAAGATTTGGTGAAAATGATTCTGTGACATTGTCTAAATATAAAAAAATGAATCCCAGGAGCTGTCATGTAAAAGACAGACGCAGTTTCATTGAATTACAGCCAGACCACACCACCTCCCACATTCTATTGAAATGCATACTTCCGCATGGGCTAGGAAGGAAGTGGGGGTGGGGCTTGTATACTCACCCTCACAATCTGGGGGTCGACTTTTACACAAGGTTGATTTTTACTCGAGCAAGTACGGTACATAGAATGCCAGGAAATACAACTATATTAATCAAATGCCAGGGAACATAACTATATAAAAATTCCAGGGAAGTGAACACATTTATTTATTTTTCAGTTACTGTCCTAGACAAGCTGGCTAAAATACTAAAATTCTGTTGGCTCCTCCTCCTCCTCCTCATCTTCAGTTACATTCTCATTTTCATTAAGTCCAAATCCAAATTGATTTGACTGTTGCTTCAGTTTCTTTGCCATTTTATTTAGGGAATTGAGATATTTTGAGAAAGTGTTTGTTTTTATTTTAATTTCCTGTGCTGTCTAAGTGATACTGTTTTTATAAATACATGAACCTGACATTTAAATGCAGAAATCTAGTAGTTACAAAAAAAAAAAAAACCCCACCATAGTCACTAAGGTATTAGCGCATTACAAATCCGTTGTGTAATTTATAACACTTTGTGTTCAAGTGTGTACTTCATTGTTGGGAGCCGATAGATGGTTATTATCAGTATCGGCCGATATGGGTAGATAAGTGCAGGTAAGCTTTTGTAAACTACTAGAACAAGGCATAGGGCCTATATTTAAACTTTTATAATTTATAAATGTTAAAAATGAACAGAGTTTATATCTGGTCATTTTTAACAGATTGACATTGTTTGCTTGTTGCATTTATTCAGAAAATGAATACAAAGAATAACTTAGTATTGTGTGCTTGACAGCAATTTATACATTTAGTCACACAAGTAACACTTTGCATTTGTACTAGTAAAAACATTCTGTAGAAAAAATATATAATGTGACATTAACTTTTATAGCCACTTACTGTCAAACATTGTGTATTATAACTTCAGCCTATACTATACAGTAGAAAAGAAATGTAGCCACGTAATGTCGACTACAACGTTTGTTAAATTCACTGGGAAAAAGAGTGTCTGTGTTCTTGCATCATTAGTAACCGCGCCTGACCAAACATTCAATTCTGTGTTGGAAGAAATTCAAGCATGAATATCGGTGTACATTATCTGCTAAAATAACAAAAACTGCCTATCGCCGATTTTGTGTTTTTCATTTTTCCTTATCAGTGCCATGCCAATAGGCTACCGATTATCGGATTTAAATGCTATATTTAAAAAATAAATAAATAAATAAAAAATTTAACATGAAGATTGACAAATATGATTATGATGATAGAAATAAATTGCTTGTATATGAGATTACTCAAACCTGTTTTAAGAGATCACTCAAGGGACAGTCTAATAGTGGTCTCTTAACCCTTTGCGGTCCATTGTCGGACTGGGTCCGACATTGCAATTTTTTCCACCAGGTCCTTTGTCGGACCCTGTCCGACATCATTTTAAAAACACAAAAAACGCAAAAAAGTCGGTTTTTCAACGGAAAAAGCCGAGAAAACCATTCAATGGCCGAGTGGGAACGAAAGGAGCCGAGACAAGCCGATAAAAAAAAAAAAAAAAGGCGTATCTCATGAATAGTCATAGTAGCCCCTTCTTCAGATGGGGCGGTCAGATGGAAACAAGCTGGAAGTACAGTATCAGCGCACAGAGACTATCACGGACATTTGCAGAGCTTTTTGAGATGTTATAGCAATAAAATAATGACTTGGATTGCATTATTGAGGAGTTTGGTGATAAAACGAGTCATCAGGAGACGATTGATCGGTTTGTACGACTATTATTATTATTATTTTTATTTGGTAGCATATGTGAAAGCGATAGCAAACGAAAGGGTGGGCGGGCTGGAGATGCCTAGTGAGTGCTTTGTTGATCTGCAGGACCATTTAAACCCGTTTGACTGTGAAAAAAATACTTTTAAACAGCTGCCTAAAATTAAATGCGCGTGTAAAAATTAATTAGACCTGGCGAGCCTGACGCAGAATTAATAAATGGACCGCAAAGGGTTAACACAGGTGGTTTCTTGAGGGGCCCATAACTTATGAATTTTCTATTTGTCTCTGAAATGCTTACCTATAATTATGTATGTCTTGCACTGTAAAAGCCAGCATATGTAATATGAACAAAAGGATGTATGTAATTAATAACATTCATTTAGATAATGCATTTATAAAACAAATTGTTTTGTGAAAGTAATGAATGCTTGCCTGTCTCAGGTCACACAAAATGTTTTAAATCCTTTGCAAATTTCAATGCCTGTGTCTGTCTTTAAGGTATGTGTTGATTCATTGCATCCTGAAACCAATGCCAGCATAAGCATAAGATCTTTTTCGATCACCGCGCGCATTGTTTTGATACTCTTATAAGTATGGCATGAATTTTTCTGTGTTTATTTTCCTTTTAAAGGTGTGCCTTTTTAAGTTTTAAACCGCCACATCCTAATTATGAGAACATTTTGTTAAATTAGCAGGAAAGAACAACACAACACGAAATGGACACATTGGAAGCTACCTAGTTCCCAGGCAACTGCGAGAACGAAATGCAAGTTAAAGTAGCAACTGGGGGAAGTGATAAATGCCATTGTTTGCTCTTGTGTTCGAATAATGAAGGTGAAACAGAATCAGCAAGTCAATCAGGACATCAAGGTAAAAAAGTTTAATTAAGAGTTTAATTAAGATATTGAATCGGCTCAAAACATGGTCACGTGAACAAAAATAAAAACCTAAAACTTTGTTTCAAAATGCTGTATCTGCGTCTTTCTAATGCCGAATTGTTCAGCAGTTTTTCTGGCACTTGCTGTCTTTACAAGTTTAATCACCTTAAGTTCTGTCATCAAGGGAGGACCTTTTTGTTTCTCCACGTTTTCTTTCTTCCTTTACAAGAGTGCTGTTTTATTGATTACGGATAAAAGACTGCTGAAGTGGTTACCGTATTCCTTTGAATTTAGGACGTACCATTTAAAACCATATTTTTCTTATAACAATAGCCCTGTGTAAGGGTGCTTAATACAGGTTTGAGTTCGTTGCTGGGTAAGAGAATTGTGGTCGCTGGTCGCGTTAGACAAGTGGTCGCTTAATACAGTTAAATAAAAGCACAAATATCATTGGGAGAAATTCACAGTGGTCACTTAGACCAGGTGGTTGCTTAATAAAGGTGGTTGCATGAGCAGGTTTGACTGTATATATTAAGCTTTGAGTTCAAGATTGATTTCTGCAGCCTGACCAACCCCATTCAATTATTTTAAAAATTATTTTATTTAAAAAAAATACAAACTAAGTCTCATAGCAATGTGTTTTATGTATGTATTCATTCATTTATGTATTTATTTTTCAGTGAGTAGTGAACGGAAAGAATGTTGCCATCAGGGTATGAAACCAGGATCACCCTGCTGCCGCAGTGTTCTAGGCATGTTAGAGGAGGAAAAATAGCTGTAAAATGTTGTACAGAAGAACATAAAGTTTACAAACAAGAGGAGGCCATTCGGCCCATCTTGCTCGTTTGGTTGTTTAGTAACTTCTTGATCCCAGAATCTCATCAAGCAGCTTCTTGAAGGATCCCAGGGTGTTGGCTTCAACAACATTACTTGGGGAGTTGGTTCCAGAACCTCAATTCTCTGTGTAAAAAAAGTGCCTCCTATTTTCTGTTCTGAATGCCCCTTTATCTAATCTCCATTTGTGACCCCTGGTCCTTGTTTCTTTTTTCAGGTCAAAAAAGTCCCATGGGTCGACATTGTCAATACCTTTTAGAATTTTGAATGCTTGAATCAGATCACCGCGTAGTCTTCTTTGTTCAAGACTGAACAGATTCAATTCTTTGAGCCTGTCTGCATACGACATGCCTTTTAAACCCAGGATAATTCTGGTCGCGACTCTTTGCACTCTTTCTAGAGCAGCAATATCCTTTTTGTAACGAGGTGACCAGAACTGAACACAATATTCTAGATGAGGTCTTACTAATGCATTGTAAAGTTTTAACATTACTTCCCTTGATTTAAATTCAACACTTTTCACAATATATCCGAGCATCTTGTTGGCCTTTTTTATAGCTTCCCCACATTGTCTAGATGAAGACATTTCTGAGTTAACATAAACTCCTAGGTCTTCTTCATAGATTCCTTCTTCAATTTCAGTATCTCCCATATGGTATTTATAATGCACATTTTTATTGCCTGCGTACAGTACCTTACACTTCTCAATGAAATGTCATTTGCCATGTGTCTGCCCAGTTCTGAATGCTGTCTAGGTCATTTTGAATGACCTTTGCTGCTGCAACAGAGTTTGCCACTCTAATTTTTGTGTCGTCTGCAAATTTAACAAGTCTGCTTACTATACCAGAAACTAAATCATTAATGTAGATAAGGAATATCAGAGGACCTAATCCTGATCCCTGTGGTACACCACTGGCTACCTCGCTCCATTTTGAGGTTTCTCCTCTAATCAGTACTTTCTGTTTTCTACATGTTAAGCACTCCCTGATCCATGCGCATGCATTTCCTTGAATCCCTACTGCGTTCAGTTTGAGAATTTAATCTTTTATGCGGGACTTTGTCAAAAGCTTTCTGGAAATATTAATAAACCATGTCATAGGCTTTGCAATTATCCATTGTTGATGTTGCATCCTCAAAAAAAAAATCAAGCAGGTTAGTTAGACACAATCTCCTTTTCCTAAAACCATGCTGACTGTCTCCCAGGATACTGTTACCATATAGGTAATTTTCCAGACTGTTGCATGATCTTGGTTAGCGGTTTGTAAATAACTTATTTCATTTCTTTGAGTACTATTGAGAGGATCTCATCCGGTCCAGGGGATTTGTTTATTTTAAGAGCTCCTAGTCCCTTTAACACTTCTGCCTCTGTTATGCTAAAGTTATTTAAAACTGGATAGGAACAGGTCGACATGTGGGGCATGTTGTCTGTATCCTCCTTTTGTAAAAACTTTTGAAAAGTAATCATTTAATATATTTGCTATTTTTTTTTCTTCGTCTAGGGGTGCCATTTGTATCTCTTAGACTTTTAACCTCCTCTTTGAATGTTCTCTTGCTGTTATAATATTGGAAATACATTTTGGAATTGGTTTTAGCCCTCTTAGCAATGTTCATTTCTATCTCTATCTTGGCCTTTCTAACTTCCTTTTTGTATTGTGCTTCTACACCTTCTATAAAATGTACTTAGTCAGTGTTTTTTGGATTAAAAAAAAAAAAAAAAGCTTAAGCATCTTACTGTGGGAGACTTTTTCAAGCAATATTCATTAAGAATAAGTAACTCAGATTTCTTTAGATATTGTGGATTGACGTAGTCACAAGGAGAACATTGCTAAAGAAAAAGTCCCCTATAAAGTTTCTGGTGTTACATGGACTTTGCTATACTACACAGTACAGAGAGAAATTGCAATAACTTATGCTGCAATGTTTACATTTGTTTTAAAACAGTATTTAACATTTAGTCAGATCAAGTGCATTGTTAATAATCATGTAATGAGAAAAGGACTTGGTCTGCCTGCTCTCCAAGAAAAGCAGTAGCAGCTGCTGCTGTTGCCATGGATTGGTTTAGAATGGCCTCACTTCAAATTCAGAAAAGGTTTCCAAAAATAGACCATGCTTCTATTTTCCAGCATCTTGTTGCTGACATTTTGTTGAGCAACTACATTTGGCAGTCTGTACAGGCCTTGATGCATACACAGGGTTTTCAATTAGTTTTGAAGTATGTGGCTCTTACAAGGTAGTAGGGGGCACCAATGTCATCAAGGTGCATTGAGCTTTATTTCAGCACTGCTCACAGCAAGGCAAGATCAACAAGAAGAAACATTGACTTTAGGATCATCAAGGTCCCTGCAATACAAGACTGGCTGAAAAAAACTAGTATTTACTAAGAAAATCAATGAAATACTCCTGATGCAAAATATTATCTTTGACTCAACTTGTATACCCCTACTCCTTTAAATCCCACACATTATACAGAGTAATGTGCAAAACCGTGGGACCACCCCACTAAACAATTACCTTTGGAAGCGAAAAACAAACTGGACTGTAAGCAAAGTCTGCTTTCTAAAGAAGTTTAGTGCAGCTAATAACACACCAAATATATATATTTTTAAATTCTCAAAAGTTTGGCGTGCGCTGTCTCTCCAAACTCTTCCTTAGATCTCCCTTTCCCATTCGTATTCTGCTGTCGACTGACAAGAAATCAGCTGATGTCCCAGCATGCCTTTCTTCTTAAAGGAGACAGACTCTATACGTGACAACTCCCCCAATATCTCAGAACAAAACTCGAATACACTTTTTTTTTTTTGGTACACCAATACCCGAATATAATCATAATATTTGAGTTTTTATTTTTAAAAGTAGCTGGCGCAAATATCGTTTGACGGTGTACCCAATTCATATCCCATTAATAAATGCAAACTATCCCTGATATAAACCTACATATACTTAGGCCCTGTCCACAGTACATAACCAATTTTCAGAACCGTACTCGAAACCGCTCTAATTAATACAGCTCAAAGCGTCCACACTGAAGTACCGTTTCATGTTTAGTCAGGCTTAATGCGTCCACACACCATTAGAATAGTTCAGTTACAATTCCCAGCAGCGCAACGAACCATGGAAATTAATACGATAGCATCCCACCATGCACTGTATTTTATTTTAAAATGTGTTATGCCCCATATTAACAGAGGTCCATATTGCAAAGTAAATCTGTAAGTCGCCTTGGATAAAGGCGTCTGCTAAATAAACAAATAATAATAATAAAAATAATAATAAATCCGAACACACACAAGTAAGGCTTGAAGTTTTCAGGTTTTATTTTTAATCAGGTGAAGTCCCTTTAAACAAATTGAGCTGAATCTGTTTTATAATTAAACTCAGAAAAAGCTGTTAATTACAAAACAATCTTTGTTTTTACCTTCATATCTCGTCGAAGCCTAATTCTGGTCCTCTTAATTTTATTTCAAACAGAGCTGACAAATTACGTGATTTGTTCATCACTGATCCTACTTTTAACCCGCATTTCATTTTTGCAATCGCCTAATTTAACGTTGTGTTTTTGTTATTTTCCCCACTAGTTTAACAGAGATGTCCTGACAGATTTTTTGAAGCATAAAAATGAATACCTAGTGCGCAGTGTACACTGATAGCAAGTCCTTCAGGCGCCTGCTCTGAGTATTTCACCAAACATAGCACAAAGCATTTTGGGATATTGGAGGATACACAAAAAAATGTATTTTGGTATTACAGCGTCCACACTTCTGATAAACCACACTACTTGATGCGATTTAATTAGAACCGGACTCGAGACTACCTCCTGAGGTGGTCTCGAGTCCGGTTCTCGAGTACGGTATTAAATGTTGCGTAGCGTGGACGCAAACCGTATTTAGCACTTTTTAAGCCGGCTTAAATGCAACTAATACGGTTTAAAGGCATAGTGTGGACAGGGCCTTAGGGTACCCCTCCAGTAACATATGCCCTGCCTGCAAAGCACCTAGCATTTTCATGGGGCAGATTTCTATTTTGGTTGAAATACTGGAAATGTACTACAGTGATGTAGTATACACAGCACATAAGGCAAGCAACTGAATATAACAAAAACACATTGGACTTACTTGATTTAATGAATCCTGAGTCATTTGTAGAAAAAATATTTTGCAACCCTGTGGAAGATTTTTTTTTAAAAAACGCTGTAGCCCACAGAAATCCACAGGGAAGATGAACAGTCGGTTTGAAAAACCAAACTGCGAATACTCCCATTTTTTTTTTTTTTGTACAATGAACAATTTAAAAAGGCAATTTTGTTTTGGTCCTCCTTGTTGAAGAAGGTCCAATTTAGGCTTTGGACAGCCTTTTATTGTGTTGTGTAACTTTTTTTCCCTCAATTGAAAGCGAGGAAAATGGTGTATGAATTAAAAATTAAAAAAAAATTAAAAAATCTACAACGTTCTAAAAAATATACTACGTACTGTATACGGAAATAAAAACTTAAGCGAGTAGCCACCCATGACCCATAACCTGCCTGGCAACAGCCATGGCAAGATTGTCTAATTATGAGTGGTAGAGGCTAGCCGCAAGCTTGCATCGTGTAGCCAATACAAATACAGTAAAACTTGACAGACAGGATGATTGGAGGTGGAATCCCACCCATTTTGAGTCTTCATGTTAGCCAATAGCAACACAGTAGACCTTGGAAAAGTAAGCTTTTTTTTTTTTAGTTTTACAAAATTACACGTAGGCTTAGTTTCTTATGACGAGCCACCACAGGAACGGACCATACCATTGTTACACACATGTATTTTTCTTTTAATGGTGATATATAAGCTCAATACTGTGTTATTGCATTACTCGTACAAATGTATTATACAGTTGTAGAAAGAAAAAATAATGTATTGGGAGACATTACTTTTTATAAATTATTTTCCTAGTACCCGCATTATAGCTGTGGTTGGTTGTAAGTTTCTGATGAGGAAATGCTTCTAATTTAAAATGTCATCTAGATTTATGTCAGCAAAAAATGTAAGCTTGAACTCAGGCCTGCTGCCAGCCCCCATAAAAACATACGCAAAGTTCTCGACAGCGACCCACCTCAGGATGTGTGACATGCTTTGACCCGAGTCGAGCGAGACAAAATCCATGATGGCCTTTCGTAAGTGCAGGAAGTAACAAACAGTCACACCAGCGTGAAGGTTTCAGGGTTCTCCCCAGGCCTTTTCAGCTGGACGCACCACACAGCAAAGTGGCTGTCGCCGCCCGACCTGAAAAAAACTGATCCGCCCGTCTTGCAGATGCTACTCTGCCTTTAACAATATACTATATTTGCGTTGGCTACTTTATTAACCTATTGTGTGCTACGGACGTTCTAAAAATCGCTTCCCCAGTGCTAAGGACGTATGTGGTACGTGGTACGTTCAATTGAAATACATGGTAAAAACCCCCCCAAAAAAACGGATTGCCGTTTTTTCACTCTGGGTCGCTTATTGAGGAGTTATTACATAACACATTCAGTCGTTGGCTTTAATTTCACTATTTCACCGACAAAATATATTTGATGTGATGCAGTTGTTAAATGTAATTGACAGCCTATTTGAACGCAGACGTTGGCTATCTTTGGCTTGTACTGTGAAACATCCCGAATGAATTTAAAACACTTGTGTGTGTAACTTTTGTTTTCTTTTTCTTAATATTTTAAGTTGTATTTTAACCCTGGTTTGTTATTCAAAGCGTGTACCATATAGCTCCACTAAGACAAACAATGGTAAACATAAAAGCATAAAGGAGGACTGTAAGTTAGCACTAGAATGTAATCTATTTTAATAGCATAAAAAAAAACATTTGTAGTCGATTTTACAACTACCATTTTTTTCAAAATTATTTTGATTATTTATTGAATTTTTTATTTTACGTTATATATTTTCTACAATTTTACAGTAATTAAGGATTTTTGGGGTTGGTTTTTCAATAAATACTGTCAAGATCCATTTTTCTCATTTCCCAACAATTTGAATTGATTGAAGTTTTCATTTGCATCATTTAAAAAAAAAAAAAAAAAATATATATATATATATATATATATACAGTACTGTGCAAAAGTTTTAGGCAGGTGTGAAAAAAATGCGGTAAAGTAAGAATGCTTTCAAAAATAGACATGTTAATAGATTATATTTATCAATTAACTAAATGCAAAGTGAGTGAACAGAAGAAAAATCTAAATCAAATCCATATTTGGTGTGACCACCCTTTGCCTTCAAAACAGCATCAATTCTTCTAGGTACACTTTCGCACAAGGTCAGGGATTTTGTAGGCATATAGTCAGGTGTATGATTAAACAATTATACCAAACAGGTGCTAATGATCATCAATTCAATATGTAGGTTGAAACACAATCATTAACTGAAACAGAAACAGCTGTGTAGGAGGAATAAAACTGGGTGAGGAACAGCCAAACTCAGCTAACAAGGTGAGGTTGCTGAAGACAGTTTACTGTCAAAAGTCATACACCATGGCAAGACTGAGCACAGCAACAAGACACAAGGTAGTTATACTGCATCAGCAAGGTCTCTCCCAGGCAGAAATTTCAAGGCAGACAGGGGTTTCCAGATGTGCTGTCCAAGCTCTTATGAAGAAGCACAAAGAAACGGGCAACGTTGAGGACCGTGAGACGCAGTGGTCGGCCAAGGAAACTTACTGCAGCAGATGAAAGACACATCATGCTTACTTCCCTTCACAATCGGAAGATGTCCAGCAGTGCCATCAGCTCAGAACTGGCAGAAAACAGTGGGACCCTGGTACACCCATCTACTGTCCGGAGAAGTCTGGTCAGAAGTGGCCTTCATGGAAGACTTGCGGCCAAAAGCCATACCTCGGCGTGGAAACAAGGCCAAGTGACTCAACTATGCACGAAAACACAGGAACTGGGGTGCAGAAAAATGGCAGCAGGTGCTCTGGACTGATGAGTCAAAATTTGAAATATTTGGCTGTAGCAGAAGGCAGTTTGTTCGGGCCGAAGGGCTGGAAAGCGTACCTAATGAGTGTCTGCAGGCAACAATGAAGCATGGTGGAGGTTCCTTGCAAGTTTGGGGCTGCATTTCTGCAAATGGAGTTGGGGATTTGGTCAGAATTAATGGTCTCCTCAATGCTGAGAAGTACAGGCAGATACTTATCCATCATGCAATACCATCAGGGAGGCATCTGATTGGCCCCAAATTTATTCTGCAGCATGACAACGACCCCAAACATACAGCGAAAGTCATTAAGAACTATCTTCAGCGTAAAGAAGAACAAGGAGTCCTGGAAGTGATGGTATGGCCCCCACAGAGCCCTGATCTCAACATCATCGAGTCTGTCTGGGATTACATGAAGAGAGAGAAACAACTGAGGCCGCCTAAATCCACAGAAGAACTGTGGTTAGTTCTCCAAGATGTTTGGGCCAACCTACCTGCCGAGTTCCTTCAAAAACTGTGTGCAAGTGTACCTAGAAGAATTGATGCTTGATGCTGTTTTGAAGGCAAAGGGGATGCTGTTTTGAAGGCAAAGGGTGGTCACACCAAATATGGATTTGATTTAGATTTTTCTTCTGTTCACTCACTTTGCATTTAGTTAATTGATCAATATAATCTATTAACATGTCTATTTTTGAAAGCATTCTTACTTTACAGCATTTTTTCACACCTGCCTAAAACTTTTGCACAGTACTGTATATATATATATATTAATTAATTAATTAATTTAAATTAATTTAAAGTAATTTAAAGTAATTAATTAATTAATTAATTAATTAATTAAAATTAATTAAAATTAATTTAAATTAATTAATTAAATTAATTAAATTAATTAAATTAGTTAAATTAATTTAAATTAATTTAAATTAATTAAATTAATTAATTTATTAATTAATTAATTAAATTAATTAAATTAATTAATTTAATTAATTTATTAATTAATTAATTAATTAAATTAATTAATTAAATTAAATATATTGAAATTGGGATAAATTGACTTGAAATTTATTTGTTTTTATTATTTTATTGTTAATTTGGAAGTTTTACTCAGTAAAATAGCAAGAAAGCGGCTCAGTGCAGAGGCTGTTTGCTGACCTCCTCCGGACTCGGAGAGAGATTTTGTGCCTGATGACTCTGGTAGTGAATATGTACCGAGTGACTCTTGCTCCAGTGAGAAATCCAGCAGTAGTGAGGAAGAGGAGCCAATGGACATTGAGCCTGAGCCCCTATCAGAACAGGGTACAGTAGGTCCTGGACCAAAGGGTGGTGGATTTCAGCCACTCTGATTGGACCCCCCCTAACAAAATTCAGCCTCAAATTCCACCTTTTTCTGGCACACCAGGTACCAGGGTGAACTGGATTGACCCCAATTGACGACTTCAAATTGTTCATCACTGATGACTTTTTTCAGTATTTGGTTATTCGGACCAATTTGTATGCCCAGCAATACATGGCACAATATGGCGACAACCTGGGGCGATATTCTTGGGTGCGCAAATGGGTCCCCACTAATCTAATTGAAATGCAAAAGTTCTGAGGTTTATTTCTTCTGATGGGACTGGTGAATAAACCTAGAATTGATTTATATTGGTCCACTGACCCTATTCACGCTTGCCCAATTGTCCCTGCCACTGTGAGCCGAGACAGGTTCCAATCATTTTTAAAAATTTTACACTGTAATGACAATTCTAATGCTCTCCCGAGGGACCATCCTGAATTTCAGCCTGAGTGTGTGCTGGACTACAATAAACACATGGGATGTGTAGATAATTGCAAAGATAATTGCAAAGCATACGACATGGTTTATTTAGATTTCCGAAAAGCTTTTGACAAAGTCCCACATAAAAGATTAATTCTCAAACTGAACGCAGTAGGGATTCAAGGAAATGCATGCACATGGATTAGGGAGTGGTTAACATGTAGAAAACAGAAAGTACTGATTAGAGGAGAAACCTCAAAATGGAGCGAGGTAACCAGTGGTGTACCACAGGGATCAGTATTAGGGCCTCTGCTCTTCCTAATCTACATTAATGACTTAATTCTGGTACAGTAAGCAAACTTGCTAAATTTGCAGACGACACAAAAATAGGAGGAGTGGCAAATACTGTTGTAGCAGCAAAGGTCATTCAAAATGATCTAGACAGCATTCAGAACTGGACAGACATGGCAAATGACATTTCATAGAGAAAAGTGTAAGGCACTGCACGCAGGCAATAAACATGCGCATTATAAATACCATATGGGAGATACTGAAATTGAAGAAGGAATCTGAAAAAGACCTAGGAGTTTATGTTGACTCACAAATGTCTTCATCTAGACCAGTGGTGTGCAAACTGGGGGGCATGGAGAGTCACTAAGCGTGACTATGACTAAAGGGGCAGTTCTGTGAAAACAAAAAGGATTTTTAAAGGATAGAATGTTTTAAATAAATACATGAATGACAGCTAATTAGGCCAAGTTCTTACCTTTCAAATGAGCCGTTGACGGAGAAATTATGTTTGAAGTGGTGAGTGTGTTAGTGAAACTGCAGTGAACAGTGGCGACAATTTATAAAAAAAATAAAGCACTAATGTTTTAACAGGCATTTTTTCTCAGATCTAATGTAAATTGTGTATTTTTTCCTAGATTTAACAAAGTCCAGATTTAGCTAAATACATATGTACAAACACATTAAGTCAGTGTAAGCGCAGCTCTGCAGCATACAGTGCCAAATCAAATGCGTCAATGGGCATGGGCTTGCATGTTAGAGCTAGGCACACACCGGACGTGAGCTTGCGAATCAAAAATAATTAAAATTATTGATTTAAATGGAGTAATACACAATGCAAGCGAAGCGAGCAAATATAGAAATACATTTGTTTTATTTGTATTTTGCTATGCGTTGTTTGCATCGCAATGGGCCAATCAAAAATAAGGTCAAAGGTAGTGGCTGTCAGACTGTCGGTGTCTTGCTCACACAGAGATTACCACAGAAATAATAAAGACATCAATGAGAATTTAATTGTTAAAGTCGAAAAATATAATGTTCTTTATGATGCCAGTGTCCGTGGTTATAACGACAATAAAAAGGACGCCCCATGTCAAGAAATAGCAATTGGAAATTAATGGTATGTCTGTCTCTTATTTCACCTTAATTTTAGTCCAAGTCGATGGGGAGCACCAGACACTGGTTTCGTATTTCTGTAAAATGACGCTTCATTGTTTTAATAATGTTGACCAATAGTAATAATCACATTAGTGCTTTAACAAGCCGGTGGTATTCCCCGAACTGTTTCCTTTTTTAGTGTGTGGTGTACTGTGGCAAAGTGGTTGATTTTGTACAGGTGCAGGAGTGATGCAGTGCGTAATTAAGACAGAGTTGTAATACAGTTGGAAAGGGTTTTTAATTATAATCCTGGTCTGGTGACCAAACAATAACTCCAGGCAATACACAACAATGTGTAATGCACTGGAATAAATAAACGGGTTGCAGTCCCAAATAATAAACACACATCTTCCCCACAATATACAAACACGGTCACCAGTCCTGGGTGTTAGTCGTCTACTAATAACAAACAAACACTCACGATACCTTATCATAGTTTCCACAGGTCCTTCCGGGTTATATTTCTTAACCGAAGTGAAGGAACAGATTGCGTCTCTGTCCCCGTTTTATGCTGTCACACATGACCCCTTGGTAAACGAGTACAGCCACCCCTCCAATCCGCGACTGCCACATCGTTTCCCTTCCGGGTCAATGAGTTAATGCTCCGGAGTTCTGCCCCCTTTCTAGCTGGCCGACTTCCCTTGAACCCTGGGAAAGAACTGTCGGGCCAGCCCGTCCAGGGTACTCTGTTCTCGCCCTCACAGGTCTACCAGGGTGTCCTCGTCTCACCGCGCTCTAGCGACCACTGTAGTCAGGCTGGGCGCCTGCGGGCTTGCCTGTAGGCTTCCCAGAACTGTGTTGTCCTCCGACGCTGTAGCTCAGGTGGCTGCATGGTGGGTCTGCAGTGTGAAAAGAAGTGGTTGGCTGACGGCACACACTTCGGAGGACAGTGTGTGTTCGTCTTCGCCCCCTCCCAAGTCAGCGTGGGGGTGGTAGAGGCGAGCTGAGCCTAAAACTAATTGGCTATTCTAAATTGGGAGAAAATGATTTAAAAAAAAATAATAATAAAATTGGCGACTACTAAATTTAAAATAAATAAATGAATTTAACTACATGCACAATAAATTAAGCTCCATTCATAAAAATAAACTGACCTCCTGCTCACAGAAGAATATAATTTTAAAACAGCTTTCAGATATTTGTCTGCTAGTTTAGGACGATAATAACATTTTCAGTTATCTATTATTAACTGCAAATGATCACAATAATCATGATTTATCGGATGAAATAAAATATATAAAATGTCTTGTATCATGTCTTGTTGTTGCTAACCTTGTTTACCAAGAAAAAAGCTAAAATACAACCAAATTTAAGTTTGTTTGACTCTCCAAATTTATAAATATAGGCTACACAATAAAAGAATTTTTATATTGTGATTTTAAAATAAATAAATAAATCAGCGATTGAACATTTGAAACATTTTTTTTTTATAAAAATGGGAATACGTTATAAACATTTAGTATACATTTAAACAGTCGTTTCGACTAGTATTATCTTTGCCGCACTGTACCGCAGACTTTCTTACCGTACTTCCTCACTGTTAAGTTAAGCACCTTCCCATTTGACACATTTCCATTTAAAGTTTTTGCGTAATAAGAAAATGTGCTTCTTGATGGTTAAATGTTTCAGTGCTGTTCAGACAAACAAATTAAATGTTCCTGGCGACTCTTAACTCTTGAGTTGATGAACATAATTGTTTTTAAGAATTTGAGGTGTTAAGACGTGAAAAGTTAGTCAAAAGTGCAAACTTTGTAACGTCCGGTCATGAAAAACAATGTTTTATACTGCGACTTGTGGGTGTTCCGAAGCACATTGATTAAGCTAATCATATTGCAATGGACAGCTTGTAGAGGGTTCATAAAGCTTTGAATTCAGAGCTCCCCACAGCAGAGGTGATGTTTAACCATTATGAGCAATGGTATAAACAGAAAACACGATGGTTCTTTGTGGGCAACTCAAATAATCAACTCTTGAGTAGAGGCATAAACACTCGTTGATTTATTTTTGCATTAACCATTTAGCACTGTCATGTATCCTCTCAATGCTTTTATTTACACAGCATTACAATGGGAATGTCCATAACAATTGTAGCTGGTTGCAGTAGATTTTTCACTAACTGTTGTTTTTAACTTGCATGTAGTTACAGGGTTATTGTTTTTGATGGCCTCCCATCCAGGCCTGACGTTTTTGAGACTGTCTTTGCTGGACCTCTGATTCAGGTGTTGGATTTCATTTTTAATGTTCTTTCTTTCTCTCTTTTTCTTGCATGCTTTCCTTGGATACCCACAGTGAAGAGGGAAATGATTTATCGGTAAGTCAACTGATCAACATTCCTAATGTGTGTTTAACCTGCTGTGTGCACAGCAAAAATGTCATGTCATTTTGAGGTTTAAGCTTCTCAGCACTACATTGCACTCCCTTTTATTTATATGGTGAAACACAGGAATCTGTCAATTGAGGCTGGAAACAATCCAGCTAAATCTGCATGGACCATATTTCCATTTTGAGCTCAGAAGACAGACATGCACAAACTCTTAGAGCACGTTGTCTGTATAGAATTCACATACACTGGTGTGCAATTTTTGAAAAATCTACTTGCCCCCTCCCCGTCACACAAAACACACACAAAAAAGTAGAACATAACTTGTAGGATTTTAGTTTTACTTAACAGTGAACACAATCACTCAATTAGTGATTATCAGGGGCGGATCTAGCCTTGTAGCTTGATGGGTTCACTAAATTCTTCAATATACACAAAAGGTTCCCTGTGATCCCACCTCCCCTCAAGATGAATCCAACTCCTGATGTATAGGTGTTTGTTTGTTGCACCACAAATAAAAAATCATTGCCAACTATTACTGCTGCTTTGTGGAATTCAGATTTTTGTTGACGTTCTTTCAGTTTTATAACTGCTATTTCTACGGAGGCTGTATGGTCCAGTGGTTAAAGAAAAGGGCTTATAACCAGGAGGTCCCTGGTTCAAATCCCGGTTCACACACTGACACACTGTGTGACCCTGTGCAAGTCACTGTGCTCCGTCTTTCCGGTGAGACATTGTTGTAAGTGACTCTGCAGCTGATGCATCGTTCACACACCCTAGTCTCTGTAAGACGTCTGCTAAATAAACAAATAGGAGTCTACTTAAATCGTGGCGAATTTAAATATTTTTCCTGGGTAGGTTATGGACTAAAATTAAGATTTCGCAGACCTTCATTTTTTATTTACTCTTTTTTACAATTTTTGTGATTTTTCTCCTCAATTTGAAATGCCCAGTTATTTTTATTTCAACCCGGCCCACCGCTGCCAACCCCACGCTGACTCAAGAGATGAAGACGGACACACGTCCTCCGAAACATGCGCCGTCAGCTGTCCGCTTCTTTTCATTCTGCAGGCCAGCCATGCAGCCGCCTCAGAGCTACAGACCACGCAGCTCTGGGCAACTTACAGGCAGACCAAGCAGGCGCCCAGCCAGTCCTCGGTGGGGTGTCACTGGTGCGTGGTGAGCCGAGGACACCCTGGCCGACCCAAGTTCTCCCCCACCCAGGCGGCGCTCGGCCAATTGTGCGCCACCACCTGGGAACTCCCGTCCACGGTCGGCCCGCTGACCTTTTTAAACATTAAATAAACCTAAGATAATATTTGAGAGCACTATAAAAGCTTAAAAATAGTGCTACTTGCTGCCTTACTAAAATGGAGTGCTGTCATGTGTTAAAGGCAAGCATGCAACATTCCCCAGCAGTTGTTGCTGAAAGTCTCTGCACGTTCTGAATCCACTGAATTGGTTGGATGTGTAAGACAACGCTTTGCCAAGGTATACAGATGTAGAAATCAATTAGAAACAGTCTAGTGTACTAATATTAATTATGGCTGATCACAAAGTGTCTGCTTTGCATTAGTATTTTCAATACTCTTTTCTCGTTGTAATTGTTGATCTGGACCGACCATCTCGCGAACTACAGGCGTGCGCTTGCTGCGGCCAGCGTGAAATACTTCTCTGAAATCATAACTATGGGACACAATAAACCCAATGTTCTATTTAAGACCATTGACCAAATCCTACATCCAGCCACCGACAGATCCAACTCCTGTCCATCCTCCTCTCTTACTGTCATGACTTCTCCTCTTTCTTTCGGAACAAAATCGACATCATCTATTCTACACTCTCCCACCACAAACCCAGTCTACTACTTGACCACCTTGATGCTCTTCCAGTTGCCCGTCCTGCCCTCTCCTCCTTCTCTCCTCTCTCCATTGCCGATGTTTCTGGCTTACTGTTGAAATCAACTACTGCCACATGCCCCCTGTACCCCTGGCTGACTAACCTTGTCCGTCTCTGTGCTTCCGAACTTGTGCCCCCCATTATGCACACTCTCAACCTGTCCCTGGACTCTGGCTTGTTCCTGCTGCCCTTAAGCTTGCCCGTTACGCCGGTACTCAAAAAACACTCCTTTGACCAGGCTGACTTACCTAATTTCTGTCCCATGTCCCATCTCCAATCTCCCTTTTCCCTCAAACTCTCTAAAGGGCTGTAGCCAGTCAGCTGATGAACCATCTGCTTGAATCTCTACAGTCTGGTTTCCGGCTGCATCACAGTACTGAAACCTGCTCTTCTCTGCTCTGGATTGTGAATGATCTCCTGCTCAATGCTGATGCTGGTGCTCCCTTTGTGCTTGTCCTCCTTGACCTAACAGCTGCTTTTGACACCATAGATAATGGTATTCTTCTTAACCGCCTTCAGAAGTATGCTGGGATCTCTGGAACCTGTCTCTCCTGGATGTCCTCTTACCTATCCGGATGCATGAAGTCTGTTTTCAATGCTGGACGCAGTGGTATTGCAAACCCAGTCACTTGTGGTGTCCCCCAAGGATCTGTTCTTGGGCCCCTTCTCTTCAATATCTACATGCTTCCCTTGGGTCACCTCATCCGCCAACACAGCCTTGTGTTTCACTCCTATGCTGATGACACCCAGCTCTACTTAAAACTTGAACCTGGTAGCCCCTCTGCCATGGTCCGGCTCTCGGCTTGCATTCAAGACATTGAGGCCTGTGTGTCTGCCAAGTTTCTTCAGCTGAACACTAGCAAATCTGAACTCCTTCTAGTAGGATCTAAAACTCAACTTAAGAATCTTAATACAGCTGCCCTGAACCTCGGAAACTGTCTTCTGCCTTCCCCCACAGTACAAAGCCTTGGTGTACTTCTTGACAGCAACCTCTCCTTTGATGCCCACATCTCCTCCGTGGTCAAATCTTCCTTCTACCATCTTTGAAACATCTCCAAAGTCCGTCCCTACCTCTCCCTCCCAGATGCTGAGATACTTTGTCCTGCATTTGTCTCCTCTTGACGCGACTACTGCAACTCACTATATGGTGGTCTCACGGCACGCACCATAAACCGACTGCAGCTCGTCCAGAATGCCGCTGCCAGGATCCTTACCAGATGTAAAAAAACGTGATCACATCACCCCCCGTCTTGCCCAGCTGCACTGGTTACCTGTAAAGTTCAGGATTATTTTCAAAACTCTCTTGCTCACCTACAATGCCCTTCATCACACAGGTCCTGAGTACTTCCTCAACCTGCTGACCCGCTATGTTCCTGTCTGCAAGCTGAGGTCCTCTGACTCTGGCCTGCTTGTTATCCCCAAGCAAAAGTGCACCACACTTGGAGAACGCTCATTTCGCTTCATGGATCCGACTCCCTGGAACACTCTCTCAGCTTTGGTGCGTGATGCTCCCACTGTCGCTCGCTTTAAATCAACTCTCAAGACCCACCTGTTCTCTCTTGCTTTCCATGCTCTGCTATTAGCTGCTGTGTTGCTGCTACTATTTCATGTATTATGCACTTTCCACTGTACTTAATGTATTATGCATTGTTGTTTTTTCCCCCCCCCGCTGTATAGCATGTGTTATGCATGTGTTATGCATTTCTCTGTATTTAAAGTATTATGGATTTTCATGTTGTTACTGCATCTTGTAAAGCGCTTTGTGATGGTGGTCCACTATGAAAGGTGCTATATAAAATAAAGATTGAATGAATTGATCATGTTTCATATCAAATGCAGAAGAATTGATTCAACTTCCCATTCAGAACGGAATCCAACATTCCAGTAACTAATTTATCAATTCGTGTTACTGTGTTAATTTAGTTTAGACGTGATCTACCAAACTAAACAATATGTTATCAATCTCAATTGATTCTGTATTCAGATTAACTTAGAAATGGGGCAATGATCAAATTCTCTGCATTTATTAGGTAACTCCTTTGAGTTGCACATTTCAACAAACAAAATACATTTCTTACACTCTCTAAAACAGGAAGTTGTATTCTATTCCTAGAACAATTTATCCACTAACTTGATAGCATTAGCTACAGTTAATTTATTGAGTCGTAAATTGTTTAATATTTGATATGTTGAATACATATCGATTTTCAACAAAGAAGTCAATCTTCTTTGGTGATGAACACTGCAGCTTCTTCTTTCTCTGGCTCTGAAGTTCAACGAAAGTAACGGAGACGGTCGTTCTTGTCGTAGGCATTGTGTTGCGTTGGCTCTGAGCAAACAATAGTTCTTTTCAAAGGAAGTAGATTTGTTGATTTCCAATAGTCTTGCAACATTATCTTCGACTTGTCGGAAGGTTTCCAACTCGAAATAGTTCCGTTCCTCAGGCATAAACTCACAGTTCAAAGAATGCATTGCAATTGAAAAGTTATGTAGATTGTAAAAGTGTTCTTGTTTCAATTCTTCTGTACGGCTAGTACATGACCTTAGGCCCAGCTGCTGGCTATGCTTTGGTTCGTTTCGTGCAGTGACATAGAAACAAAGACCCGCTTTCAGATCAATGCAGTGTCCTGTTTATTGGTTGTCTCTCTTAGAGGAAAGAGCAGGCCTCTCTGCAAAGCTCATTTCAGCCTTCTCAGAAAAAGATTTTAGCCAGACCATTTTCAGACCATTGATTCTTCGATGACTCCAGCACACTTTCGCATTGCTTTCTCCAAGCTTCAGAAACTTTCTTCAGAGCAGTTCAGCTTCCATTTCATTTCAGACCTCAGAACCATTTCTTACTTTCTTTGCCTGTCCCAGTCTTTTTTAATTAAGCGCCGACCCATCTTGATTGGATCGTTGAATTCATGGGTGGGGTTTAACGTCATGCAACGTGCTTAAATACTGGTTAGCTCGTCATGGAGCGACTCACTTGCCGTGCCCACAGCTCATGATTGACAGTTCAACCAAATTTCCTTTGTCTTGTCAAAGGGTGATTGACGTCTCTTCCAAGCCCCCACTGTGTGGGGACAACAACGACTTACCCTTGTGTCTTTGTTTGTTTTGTCAAAGTGTGCCAGAATGGCCTGTGCAGAGATTTCTGTTTGATAACGCAAAGGAATTTTTACGACTCGGCTTCAAAGCAGCATCTAACCTCCCTTTGACCGAGAGAAAGGGAGAAAAGAAAAAAAAAATTAACTTGCAACTGCCATTAAAAACAAGTTTAAACTGTGCATATTACTATCCAGAAAAAAAACGGATTTGTACTCTACACGTGAACAGTAAACAAGAAAGTTAACCGCCTTTGGAGGTTTTTTTAAATGTTATTTGTCTAATCACAGGTGTGTGTTGGGTTGTTTTTTTTTTTTGTTTTTTTTTGCCGAAGTGCAATGCACCAAGGATGGCTACACAATGCAAATTAGGTAGACCCCTATGTATATAACCTGTCAAGTTTCTCTGCATTTTGTACTGTTTTTCTACTAAAATGTACACAATATTTACAGTAGGCTCCATCAAATAAACTTTTTTTTTTTTTTTTAACCGTGTACAACATTTTACAACTATTTTTCCTCATCTAAATTTTCCCTCACCTAACATCTTGTCCCATGCTGGCTAACTGGAGCACTGCTGCAGCAGGGTGATCCTGGTTTCATACCCTGATTGCTTTTTTTTGTGGGGGGAGGGCAGGACAACCATTCTTTCCCTGCACTACTCTCACTAAAAAATAAATACATAAATTAATTAATACATAACCACATTTCCATGACATTTACAGTTTGTATTTAAAAAAAAAAATATTGTACAGATAATCTCCTAAACATTTCATTTCTATCATTATACACATTTGACAATCTTCATGTTTTAATAGTTTAACAAATCGATGGATTGTGCATGTCCAATAAATAACTAATCGCTTCTGTTCAAATCTAGTAAAAAAAAAAAAAAAATATATATATATATATATATATATATATATATATATATATATATATATATATATATATATATATATATATATATATATATATATATATATATATATATATATATATATATATATATATATATATATATGTACACCGTCTTACTTCGAACTAACCCCTCACTCAGATATCAGCTTTTTAATAGAGGCCGCCCTCAAATAAACACCGCTCTCAATAAAGAAACGTGAAGGTATTTTTTTTTCTACCCCTGCTCAAAAAATAAAGAAAGAAACACACAACTCTGCCTATGCACATGACACCCCAGAAGAGTCTGCAACCTCAATCCAGCATGTAATATAAACTAATGTACACCCACCTTAGTAAGCAAATGTTGTTTTATAGTACAGTCCCGACAGACAACCCAAGATGAACTACTTACAGCACAGCAGTCCTTCACATCCATTTTTTTCACAGCAGAGTTCAGTGCCAACACAGCAGGGGATAAAACAAGGGCTGTCTGTTTATCTCGTTGTCAGCTTGGATGGTGAAAACTTAAACGCAGTCCTGTACAATTATACATATAAAAAAAAAAAAAAACTTGCTTACGATCTATGAGAAGATTTAGTTTCGGTTTCTCTTACAGAGAAATTACAAACAAGCAGGTAAATTACAATGAGAAAAAAACAAACAAACAAACAAACAAGTAGGTTATTTTTTAGTTTTAACAGAAATCAAACCGATATTAACAGAGGTAATATTTTTCGCTAAGAAAAACAACTGCATCGCACTCAGCTACCGTTCTCTCTCCTCTTCTTGTCCCACCCCATAGCAACCAATACACTCTCCCGATTCACTGGTACTCCCCTGACCTCCCACCTAATAGGCTCTCGTTAACTGTCTGTAAATGTACTGTATTCAAGCCCCAAAAACACACAAGAGTATAGTGCTGCAGATCGGAGCCTCTCATGGCGCCGTTTCTAAAATGCCTTAAATCATTTAATAAAATATTGCAGCGTTTGTAAAGCATAGTATTATTAATAAAGGCCACCCTTGTATAATCGCTGCCCTTGTTTAAGGACCGCAGTCATTTTGATCAATGTAAAATAAACGCTGCGGTAATACGGTGTGTGTGTGGGGATGGTGTCATAAGCTAGCCAATCAGAAGTGATAGGGGTGGGACGTAAACACTTTTTAAAATGTTTGTGTGTAGGTGCTAGACTTCCGCAATTCAGTTTTCAGAAACTTGAGTGGCTCTCTAAAAAATATACCCGGTGTGTCTCTAGCAACAGAATGAACATAGGAAAAATAAATAAATAAAAACAGGCAAAAGTACAACGGCAAATCTTTTTGTCCCAGGAGTCGGACGATATGAATTAAGGCCAATGGAATATGCAGTTTAGTTAACCTGTCCTTTCTTCTGCTCATTAGAGGGCTGTCTGACGAGAAACTGGTTTGTCACAGATTATTACTGAAATATAATGTTTCACCAGCAGGAGTCACATGCTGAAGATCAGGTCACAATAGAAGGCCATCATTTAAAACTAAATACTACACGTTATAATTGAATCAAGCAGGAAATTAAACTAAATTCAGTGAAATAGAGTTCAGTTAGATGTGGACCAATCCACAGAAAGTTCAATGTAAAAAAATAATAATTCAAATCCTGGTCTAAATCGGAAACATAGAAATAACGGAATATTTCAAATTGTGCCGAACAAGATAGGTTCAATATACTGTAACTTAATGCTTTATCATTCAGATTCAATAAATTCTGACAATAAAGTCTGTTTCTGTTGCAATGGAATCAAATGGTATGAGATTGTTGCTAAAACCTGTATTTTTAGGTCTTTTATTTAAACAAAAAAAAACTTCTTGTACAAGGGACAAAATGCTAGAAAATGTAGAATATAACTTTGTAGGATTTTACTTTTATTTATTTAACAGTGAACACAATCAATCAATCAATTAGTGAATTAACAGGGGCGGATCTAGCCTTGTAGCTTGACTTGTTCACTAAATTCTTCAAGATACACAAAAGGTTCCCTGTGACCCCACCCCACCTCAACAAATGTATAACATACTTTAAGGAAATGTTTCTTTCAATGCAGTTTATCACATTTGCAAGTAAATTTAAGTAACTAAGAGTACAACTATAATAGCAATCTGTTTTTTTTTCTTCTCTTAAGCTGAATTAAACTGCTGATGTACAGGTGTTTTAGTTTGTTTCCAAATCATTATAGTTTTGTAACTGCTAAACCCTAAGTTTTTTTTTATATATATATATATATATATATATATATATATATATATATATATATATATATATATATATATATATATATATATATATATATAAAATAAATAAATAAAGGACTTGTGTATAACCTGTCAAGTTTCTTTGCATTTTTACCTGTTTTTCTACCAAAAGGCGCACAATATGTACAGTTGGCTCCATGAACTTGAATAAAGCAATCAAGAAAACTGTGTGAGCCATTCCCTCCTAAATGCTTCCGCTTTGGAAATTCATATTTCTCATGAGGCTGCCATGGCTGCATGAAAAAGCTCATAGCATTTTGCATCTGACAAAGAATGTGTGTTCTTACAATATAGTCCAGTGTCATTTGGGTAGCTATTTTGCATCTAATTCTGCGAAGACAAAACATGTTTTTGTTTATTTCTCTTATTTACTTATTTTTTAAATACTGTACAACATTTTATGGCTATTTTGACCTCATCTAACACCTTGTCCAGTGATGGCTAACTGGAACACTGCTGCAGCAGGGTGATCCTGGTTTCATACCATTTTGGGAGGGCCACATTCTTTCCCTACACTACTCTCGATGCATTTTTAAAAAAGATATATAAATTAATGAATATGTAAACATGTTGCCATGAGATTTACTGTCTATTTTATTTTAAAATAATAATAAAATATTGTAGAGAGAATCTCATAAGCATTTTATTTCTGTTATTATAAACATATGTCAATCTTAATGTTTTAATGCTTGTGCATGTCCAATAAACTAATATTGCTTGGAATATTGCTATATTCCAAAGTAGTGTTCATATCTAAAAATATGGCAAATTAGGTTAGCAGTATTAACTCAAAATATTTATTTATTTATTTATTTTTGTTTTTGCCAGGGAATGTTGGTCTTGAAATTCAGTAGATGCCGCTTATTAACAACCTCTCTCGGTTCCCAGCAAAAAGTTGTCATTAACCAAATGTTGCCAATAAGAGAAAAGCTCCCGTTTGCAAGTGTATTTATATGGAACAATATATACTGTATTGTACAAATATGGCACTGAAATACATGTGTTTTAAATGTTAGTGTTAAAAAATTAACATGAGAAACACGAATACCCAAACATTCTTGTAACCAGCATCTACTGTACTTCTAAACAGTAAACTTCATGTGTATTTTAAACATCCCAACAAGTACATGCTTGACCAAAGTAGGCTCAGAAATAATTGTATAACATGATTTGATGATAAGCCAATACCTTAGTGACTGTTGTATTTTTTAGTAACTTTACTAGATTGATGCATTTAAGTGTTGGGTTCATGTATTAAGAAAGCAGTACGACTTACTTGCCAATTTACAAAAAACATAAATAATACCTTAAGGGGGGAATTTGTATAAAAGATTAGGCTGTGCCTTGCTAGAAGCTCTCTTGTCAGCCATTTTGTGGGTTTCTTTGTAACCAATAGAAGATCAGCCTTTTCCACAGCCTGCCAATCGGAAGTGATACGGGTGGGACGTTAACACTTTTTTTTTTTTTTTTAAGAATGTTTGTGTGAAAAATAAATACCAAATATTTGTCCAATTGGCAAAGTATAACAGCAATAAAGAAAACACACAAATATGCTGTTCCTACTTGTCCAATTACAGTAGACACACTGTGGCAGGCCAAAAAATGACAAATGCTTTGGAGGTTCAGCATGCAGATCACCTGATAACATGGCCTTGGTGAATAAACTGCCAGGGAGCTAGTGTAAAACTTGTATAAATGCTTCAATGCCTGGGAAGTTGTTTTCCTGGTTCAATATGATCATTTTACAGATCACAGAAACAGTAAAATCCAGTTGTGTTTTATATAAAACAGGGTTGGACATGTTTAAAACAAAACTAAAAAGATAATTGGTGTACCTTTTAAAGGGATAGTTAAAGCACATCAGATAGGCTATACCATATAATGGGAAATTTTTGGCTTTGTTGGCGGTTTTGAGTAGAAGGCCAATAATACTTCCACCAATCAGAGGGTTGAAAAAAGTGAGCGATCCCCGCCCTCTGACAGACTGGTATGCAGCACAAGTTAAACAAACACTGGACAAGGGAAAGAATGTGTCGGATGTCAAAGTGAATATGAGGATAGCAATGATGAAGCCAATTTGGTTGAAAACATTAAAAGTAGACCAGACATTTCCATCAGTGGATTTAAAAAATCTGAAATGTTATGATGTGATCAGAAACTCTGATTTAAGACACCCACCGTACAGGTATTGTAAAGTCCATAAACAAAATGTTAAAATAAATTAGTTCTGCACTGCATAAAACTGAGCTGTTTTTGCCAGTGCTTGCTAGTCTATTAACCAGTTTGAAATTATTTTAAAGCATTTTCGTTTTAGCTTTATTGTTAAAGTTTTCACACGTGGCAATACTATCCTACAATTACTAAATTATATTGTGATCATTCCACAGTGTTATGTTAGTGAACCAGAGCTACGTTTTAAAACAGAGTTAGCAAATGCCTATCATTACTACATAGTTTACTGCAGTTAGTAATCCTTTACAATTGCAGGTACCTTAAAATTAAGGGCCATATAAGAATGATAAATACTGTAATTGATTTTTAGAAGGCCTTCTAAACCATCTTGTGAAGCGCAACAGGATAATGTCCCATCTATAGAAGCTTAACCATTGGTATCGCATTTCAACCCTCGATTCATTTACGGTGCGTAGAGATTGGGTGGGGCAGCTGTTCCATTCCACCTGTAATGAAAAAGCTAGGTGTACAGCAATTCTGGTACATAAATCTTTCCCACTAATTGTTTCTCAAGTGATGACAGACCAGAGAGGCCGCTTTGTCGGTAATCCTTGCTAATGTACAGTACTGTGCAAAAGTTTTAGGCAGGTGTGAAAAAATGCTGTAAAGTAAGAATGCTTTCAAGAATAGACATGTTAATAGATTATATTTATCAATTAACTAAATGCAAAGTGAGTGAACAGAAGAAAAATCTAAATCAAATCCATATTTGGTGTGACCACCCTTTGCCTTCAAAACAGCATCAAGCATCAATTCTTCTAGGTACACTTGCACACAGTTTTTGAAGGAACTCGGCAGGTAGGTTGGCCCAAACATCTTGGAGAACTAACCACAGTTCTTCTGTGGATTTAGGCAGCCTCAGTTGCTTCTCTCTCTTCATGTAATCCCAGACAGACTCGATGATGTTGAGATCAGGGCTCTGTGGGGCCATACCATCACTTCCAGGACTCCTTGTTCTTCTTCTTTACGCTGAAGATAGTTCTTAATGACTTTCGCTGTATGTTTGGGGTCGTTGTCATGCTGCAGAATAAATTTGGGGCCAATCAGATGCCTCCCTGATGGTATTGCATGATGGATAAGTATCTGCCTGTACTTCAGCATTGAGGAGACCATTAATTCTGACCAAATCCCCAACTCCATTTGCAGAAATGCAGCCCCAAACTTGCAAGGAACCTCCACCATGCTTCACTGTTGCCTGCAGACACTCATTCGTACCGCCTCCAGCCCTTCGCCAACAAACTGCCTTCTGCTACAGCCAAATATTTCAAATTTTGACTCATCAGTCCAGAGCACCTGCTGCCATTTTTCTGCACCCCAGTTCCTGTGTTTCGCGGCATAGTTGAGTCGCTTGGCCTTGTTTCCACGCCGGAGGTATGGCTTTTGGCCAAAGTCTTCCATGAAGGCCACTTCTGACCAGACTTCTCCGGACAGTAGATGGGTGTACCAGGGTCCCACTGTTTTCTGCCAGTTCTGAGCTGATGGCACTGCTGGACATCTTCCAATTGCGAAGGGAAGAAAGCATGATGTGTCTTTCGCCTGCTGCAGTAAGTTTCCTTGACCGACCACCGCGCTCACGGTCCTCAACGCTGCCTGTTTCTTTGTGCTTCTTCAAAAGAGCTTGGACAGCACATCTGGAAACCCCTGTCTGCCTTGAAATTTCTGCCTGGGAGAGACCTTGCTGATGCAGTATAACTACCTTGTGTCTTGTTGCTGTGCTCAGTCTTGCCATGGTGTATGACTTTTGACAGTAAACTGTCTTCAGCAACCTCACCTTGTTAGCTGAGTTTGGCTGTTCCTCACCCAGTTTTATTCCTCCTACACAGCTGTTTCTGTTTCTGTTTCAGTTAATGATTGTGTTTCAGCCTACATATTGAATTGATGATCATTAGCACCTGTTTGGTATAATTGTTTAATCATACACCTGACTATATGCCTACAAAATCCCTGACTTTGTGCAAGTGTACCTAGAAGAATTGATGCTGTTTTGAAGGCAAAGGGTTGTCACACCAAATATGGATTTGATTTAGATTTTTCTTCTTTTCACTCACTTTGCATTTTGTTAATTGATAAATATAATCCATTAACATGTCTATTTTTGAAAGCATTCTTACTTTACAGCATTTTTTCACACCTGCCTAAAACTTTTGCACAGTACTGTATATGCACCTAACTTCGATGATGGTCCATTTTTTAATAATTTCCTGTCCTCTCTCCCAGACCTGCATTCCCACCACTTAATTCTTGGGGGTGATTTTAATTGTAAGAGGCCAGTGGAGAGGATCCTTGCTGTCGTTTCTAGTTGTGGCCACGGAAGGTCCAGTCTCCTCAGTTGCTTCAGCCATGACTTTGCGAAGCATTTGTCCTCTGTTCTCTAGTTTTAAATTTAAGCTCCAGAGTCACAGCCTTGTTGTCAGCTTGGAGTGACACTGATCGCTCATCTACCAAGTCCTGATAAATGGCCAGATGTAGTACAAACTTATGAGACTTCAGTCTTTTAAGGTAGCCTTTCATTTTGGCTTGATCAGCTGCTGGAGTGTCCCTTCTCACACCTGAAGTTGCATCCGCAAACTGTGATACAAGGGATGCATAATCCCTGTCAAGGGCAGCAAGGGCCTTTCGTCTGTGACCAATCCAGCGAGTTCCTTGTGCCGGGTTCTTTCCATTTCTTTGCAGACCTCTATACATATAATATAAGTTCATCATGAAGTCGTCAATCTGGAAAATACAAAAATGATCCCATATTTTGTGTACTGCTGTACTGTAACTCACTACTGTACATTAAATATGGGAGTGGTGCCCGACCATAGGTATCGCATAATATATTTATTTTGACCTTGTGTAGTACGAGCCTTTGAATGCATCACTCAGTGCCAATTTGAGTCCATGTGCCACACAGTGACTCTTGATCATCCATGGACAATCTGTCTGCATCCTAGTCATCACACCACTTTGGGTCCTAAAATTGACAGACGCTCCATCGGCTACCATTGCAACACAGCTGTCTTCCAAGGAAAGTCCCACATCATCAGCTGTCTGCTTCAGGGCTTTATATGGCAACTCAGCCCTGCTGCTCTCAGGTTCTGCAATCCTAAAATGATATGAGAAGAAATAGGTCTTTTATGTTTTTTTGTTATATACCACATACTAGCTAGCATATTAAAATGATATAAAGTAGCAGAATAGTTTTTTTTAACTACTGAGAGAATGATCATAGATTGCTTGATAAAGTCCACTATACACATCTGATCCAAAAATTGAACAAAAATATCAAAATTATATTGAAGCCACATTTAAAAATAGCAGTAGATAAAGTATATAAATGTTTTTATAAAAAAAGAGAAGAAATAAAAAAACGTACCCAAGCAGCTTAATGGTTGGAACACCATTGTTGATCTTTTATGCTGATTGCCTCTTTCTGTCAAAGTTTTTCATTGCTCCCATCGAACAATGAACAGTAGAATGGCTTTATGCCAAAGTTCTTTTTAAGCTCCTCTAAAAACACCAAGAGATATCGCCTATAAACTCGACAGGCCTTGTCATGCAGGTGGCTATCGCCCAGCTCCACACCATGTTTCTTCTCAAGCAGGGTTTTAAACATCTTGAACAATTGTTCTGAGTTCGCAACAGTGTAGGCAATGTCATGAAGTTTGAGCATATGTTTATGCTTGGTAGCATCTCACCGAGTGAACTTTTGCACAATGGCACAGTCCTCTACTGGTGACGTTGCCCTAACAGCATTAACAAGGTAGCATGAATTCATGTGGCTTTTAGCAATGTCCTTCTTCACATTCGTGGTGCCAACAAAATTTGTTATTTATACAGGATGCTAATACAAACAGCCTGGTTAATAAGCAGCCTGTTAACAAGAGGTAAATATAGCATTTGTCTGTGTCCTGTAATTAAAGCTCTTTTTAAAATGCCATGTGTTTCATAATTTAGGGTAAGCAAGTTCAATTGAATTTCATATAACATGTTGCCCACTGGTGAAGCGAACGTTTAATCCATGCATTTTTAAATGCTAAAAATAGTGGAGAGTGCTCTGCATTACAATGATGAACTTGAAATGAAGCAAACAGGTACACTTTTGTTATGGGGGGAAAAAAAGGTATGCTGTTTTTGAGCATGTCCATTCTAAACCCTTTTGTGAAAGCACACGTTTTACTAGTTAAAAAGCAGAACAACGTAAGGTAGTGAGAATGTATTACACAAACATAAATGTAAACAGAAATCAATGCACTTCTCAAGGTTGTGTTTTGTTCACTATGATGTCATCGCTCCTCGTTTCATAATGCAGATAGCTGCTACTTGAACCATGTCATAGATATTTGCTAATTTTTTTTGTATTTTTTTTTTAGTGTAAGAATTTCAGCAAAAAATAATTATCTACCTATTGTGTTTTCATTTAACGTTGGTGTTTTGGGGTGGAATAACACCGAATTACAAAACAGCAACAATCATTGAAATGTCTTTATAATATCAATTATATATACACTGAAGACATGAAAGGAGTTAGAATGTGTATTGCACCATTACATTTTAGTAATGTAAAGTATTGCAATGTTAAGCATAGAATCAGATCTCCTATACAGTACCCCCTTGCTATAACGAACCTGTTGGCATCCAAGCCATTTGTTCGTTATAGCAAAAGGACAGTGAAAATGAATGATAACGATCAATATAGTTTCCAGCTTTGTTGAAACATAAAGTTATTTTTGTTTTGGAGGCATAGTTACAAAGTGCGAAGAAGACAAGAGTTGACCTCCCTACAGAGGCCATGTGCACAGACCGGGATGTTGACAGTGTGTTTTATATTATCTTTTTTTAAATTTTTTTTTATCGGGAGTCCAAGGGGCCAAGTTTGTTATAGCCGAAGGTTTGTAATGAAGGGTGTTATAGCGAGGGTGTACTGTACCATATGTGATGATGTGCAATGTGGTATACGTTATGTGTTTTTTACTAAAATATATATTTAAATATAGGTCTACATTATTTGAAGGATATTCACAAATTAATATACAAGGCAAATTCATATAAAGATCACTTTACTTTGTTTAGTATAAGGTGGTCTTAGAAAATTAAGTTGCAGCTGCTAAAGAAATGGCCTGAAAACCCTCTGCTGTTTTGATATTTTTTTGTGAAATGTCTAAATGATCCAAACACAGTGGAAAGCAAACTGTGCAAGTGGCTCTTAACATATGAAGGCGCAACCAATTTCTTCTTTTTTTTTTTTTTTTTAATATAAATTTAGTTGTTGCCAATTAGTTTTTATTATATTCTCCCCAATTTGAAATGCCCAATTATTTTAGGCTCAGCTCACCGCTACCACCCCTGCGCTTAACTCGGGAGGGCGAAGATGAACACACGCTGTCCTCCGGCGTGCAGCCGCCAGACGCCCGCTTTACACTCTGCAGACTCACCGTGCAGCCGCCTCAGAGCTACAGCGTCGGAGGACAACGCAGCTCTGGGCAGCTTACAGGCAAGCCTGCAGGCGCCCGGCCAGACTACAGGGGTCGCTGGTGCGCGGTGAGCCGAGGACGCCCAGGCCGACCTAACCCTCCCTCCCCCTGGACGACGCTCCGCCAATTGAGCGCTGCCCCCTGGCAGCTCCCGTCCACGGTCGACTGTGGAATAGCCTGGACTCGAACCGGCGATGTCCAGGCTATACAGCGCATCCTGCACTCTAGCGAGTGCTTTTACTGGATGCGCCACTCGGGAGCTGCACAACCAATTTCTGCAGTACAGTACTTGACAACTATAAGTTCACATTAATATTATTATTAGCCTTAGGGGTGCACCAATAATCGGTAGCCTATCGACATAGCACCGATTTTATCGGTGGGGGAAAAAAACACAATCGGCTGTTGGTAGTTTTAGTTATTTTAGCCGATTTTAATGTACACCGATATTCATGCTTGAATTTCTTCCAGCACAGTTTCGCTGAAAAGCACTTTTTTAAAACCAAGGCTACAGCAGCAACGACAACAATCTCCCTAACTTCCAGGGAGTTCTATCTAAACGTTAAGTGGGAATTACCTTTTGTAATTTTTATCTTGCTCTGTTTGTTTATCTTATTCTGCGTTGGTTGCGGGTGTATTAGGCTGCATTTTGCAGCTGGAATTTATTACTGTGCACAAGTGAACAATTTAAGTTGGGCTGCATTTTTAAGCAGTATGTGCTTACAATAAGAATTTAACGAACGTTGTTGTAGTTGACATAATACGCAATGTTTGACAGCAAGTGGCTATAAAAGTTAATTTCACATTATATGTTTTTTCTACAGAAGTGTTTTTACTAGTACAAATGCAACGTGTTATTTTTGTGTGACTGTTGTAAAACAAATGTATAAATTGCTGACAAGCACACAATATGTTACTCTTTGTATTCATTTTCTGAAGTAAATGCAAAATACCTGTTCGTTTTTGTCATAAATACAACAAGTAAACAATATCTGTTAATTGTTTAACATTTATAATTATAAAAGTTTAAATATAGGCTCTGTGTCTTGTTCTAGTAGTTTACCTGCACTGTCTATTTATTATCGGTATCCTATCGGTATTGGCCGATATGGGTAGATAACAATCGGCTTTCAGTATCGGCCAGGAAAATCTTATCACTCCTAATTAGCCTATTAGTGGCGACAAATTGGTGTGCACCCATTTCTTACCTGAACATTAGGTCAGTCCTAGAACACTTCGCTGCCGCTTTAGACAGCTCTTCTTCCTTCTTTCTTTTTACACGTCTTTGAGTTGGCATGGTGCTGGAAAAATCAGTGACACTACCAGTGAACACGTGTGATTGAAAATATCTGGAAGCGCGGTCATATGGAGCTCAGTCTAACATTACAGCGCCCCTCCCTCGGTTTGCCTGTCATTAACCAATGATAAAGTATGTATCTCTTGTGGCTTAGTGCTGGGAGGTGCACAGTAAAAAGAATGGCAACAATAATACATTATGATAATGAGTCATTTTCTTGCAGGACGAGATTAGACAGAATTAAATTGAATTGTGACAGAACGGGCCAGCTGACACTGAGCAAGTTTGTGCTGAGGGATGCTGGCGGCAATGACGGGCGGGTTTATAGGCAACTTTTGCCGTAAGTGTTTTTTTTTTTTTCTAAACTTGAGCGGCATTGCGGCAAACAGCTTGGGCACTGTGGCAATTGCTGCCGGTGCCGTCGGTTATTTTGCGCCATGTTGAAGGTACCTTTGCTTCATTTAAACAACTCTCTCAAAAATGTAATTTACCCCAAACTCATTTTTTTGTTACTTTCAAATCTGTGACTGCACGAAGTAAGACCTCCACTTTTCCCCACCTCCCCCCCTGAATCCTGGGTGTACTCTATCAAACACCTACAACAAATTCAATCAGCTGCTATTTGTCAGTAAAATGCTGCCTTGCCTAATATAACGCATCTTTATAGGTGGGTGATAATTTTGAAACTATAGTCAGGCTGCAACCTTTGAGCTACTAAACAAAAATATACTATTTATGTAACGTATTTTAGAGGTCATATATAATACCGTTAAAAATCCATTCAAAAACATTATTTACCCCTGGTTGAACACCCCTGTTTTATATTCTCTATAATCCAGTTCACATATATTTTAATATGTATGTGCTGTACAATATTTTAAATAATAATTTTAAAATGTACATTCTCTGTTCACAATTGTTCCTGTATTTTCTTCTCTACCACAGTACAAATCCTTTTGTCTACCTTACCATGTATAGATTACAAGGTTTGTGACATGGCACCCAATAAAATCTAAACTGTAATGGGACATATTTCTATCCCTTCATAAGGTTACTTTGGTGATGGATTTCTGGGGTTCAAAGCTTTGTAAAGCACTCTCATATGACAACCCTGTTGAAATGTTTTTTTCTTTCATTTTTTAATGTGTGTGTTTTTTTTTTTTTTCCTTCTCAGGCTAAGGACAAAAATCTGTCCAAATCGTCCCCGCTTAAAGTTCCAAAAGGGGTGTCTTCGAGCCGCTTCCTACCCAAGGGCACTAAGACTACCGTAGAATCTGGAGGAACAGGGCAGGCAGAAGGTCTCATTCAGCTTACCCAAGAAGAACCTACAGACCCGATTCTTGCCACCCATCAGCACTGAGAAGTTGCAGAACGACTCTCAGATTGCCACTGTGACCACAACGTCGGCTCCCCCACAGGGGAAAACTCGACAACTCCCAGACAGTAAGAGTGAACCATTTGAGCCACCTCCTGTGGAAGAGCAGCTCTCACCACCCAAAATCAAGCTGGACATGGGGAAGATGCACTTTGAAAAGCAGCTTCTTGGTGTCAAATCCAAGCTTGAGACAGCACCTCCCGCTTCTCGCACCGTATTAGAAGAGCCTCCGCAGCCAGAGCCTAACCCCAAATCCATACCTGAACCCCAGAATGACGTACAGAACAGTGCCTCTGAAGAACCCATGATGGAAGATGGTCCTGAGGATCCTAGCGTCTGTGAAGAGAAAGCTGCTGATATTTCTCATGTTGGGAAAGAAGGTGACGAGCAAAGCAGTGTGAAGAATGTACCCACCCAATATTCAGGGAATCTGGAGACCAAGAACCTATCCCAATCTGAATGTGCCCTTCTTGGTTCAGAGTCTGATGGTGATTCAGTAAAGACTTCTTCCAGCCACAAATCGGGTGACCCCAAAAACGTAGTGTGTGCAGAGAAGAGCAAAGATGTTAAGAGGAATATGACGGCCTCCAAAGCAGAAGAGTCTGGAAAGTTGTCATCATCGTCTTCCTCTCGCACCAAGTCCGAGAAGGATGGTAGACTTTCTAGTCATTCTAAGTCCGACCGAGACTCAAGGCACACATCCTCGCATTCTTCTAGATCAGAGAGGGACAGGCGGAGGAGCAAGTCACGTTCTAGATCCAGAGGGTCAAGAACAAGCTTGTCCTACTCTAGATCTGATAGATCATCAAGAACTGATAGGTCTTCGAGGAATGATAGGTTGCATTACACGGATTCAGACAGGAAGTACCATAGGAGCTCCCCCCACAGGGAGAGAAGTAGGTCTTCCCGTCCCCAGTCAGACAGGAGGTCTAAAGACAGTTCAGACTCTGAGGACGATCACAAGAGGACTCATTCCAAGGCCAGTGATTCTAGAAGAGTCTTGACTCGTTCCTCTTTGCACAGGGAGTCGAAAACCTCTTCCTCCTCTTCCCACTCCAAATCAGAAAAAGATTCCAGAACAGAACCGTCTCACTCATCAGAGTCAGAAAAAAGGACAAGCTCTCACTCAAAATCTGAGCGTGATTCCCGAAAGTCTGGCGATTCAGAGACAGTCAGAAGGAACTCTCCCGAAGTTGAGCTTGATCGAAGGAGGTCCAGCACACACTCTAAATCAGATAGCATTGTAAACTCTCATTCCAAATTGAGTACGCCACCCCAGGCCTCAGAGAAAAAATCTAGAGGGACCACTTCCAGTTCTGACTCTGAGGAGGAGCTCAAAGGGAGGTCCCGGTCTCAGGTCTCAAAGTCTTCTGCTTCAAGGTCCAATGAATTACGGACTGCTGCTTCCAGAAAGACTTATAACAAAAAGACTGATAAGGGTGAACTGAAATGTTCCCCTTCCAAACCCAGGGAGTCTTCAGGTTCCCACAAATCTGATAGAGTTATGGGAAAATTGACTCGTGAAAATGAGAGACAATCACAGAGAAAGCCAAACTCCAAGGCTGTTCCTGAAGATCCTTGTTCAAGGAGTGGAAGTGGGGATAGAAAAGAAGCACTTCACCTTGTGAACGATAAACTTAAAGATTCAACCAGAAAGGAATTTGAAGAAATGGACTGCCATCCATGCAACCAACCAGCTAGCCCAAATCTAAATGACATTGAAAACTTAACTGTGCCTGAACCAGACCATATAGAGGCATCAGTAATCCTAGACTGTGACAAAACTGACCTTCCTAATTGGAGAAGGTCCAGTAACACTGCAACCTATAGGAACTGTTCTCTATCAAAATTGCAAGAACGTGACCCATTAACAGATCAAATTAAAAGCCAGCTTTTGACAAGTACAATATGCCAGTCCAACCCACATTCTGCTGACATCAAGGCTTCGTCTTCATATTGTGATTCTGATATGGTTGTGGATGAGATAGATAATAGATCTCATGAAACTTTGTCTGACAGACAGCAGGAAAGAAGCAATCGCACAGAAAATGTTGAACTCCAATCAATTGCTGTGGTCAGTGATCCCCACGTGGATATAGATTCAATACAGTACACTGGCTCTTCTGAGCCTTTTGAGAAAACTGCGACATCTGAAATTGTGTGTGAAATGCAGATGTCCCCTACAGTGATGCATACAGAACCCAAAGCTGTAATGTTTGAGAGTGCTACCGGTGAATCCATCAAAATCAAAAGAGATTCCATTGAGTGGAAAGAAGCAGCTGATGCATGCCTGGCTAGCTCCATTAAAGAGCAGTTGGGAGAAAATAAAGACTCCATAGAAAATAAACTTACCTCAATGGAGCATAGCAGCTCTGAGGTAGAACATCCCATATTAAATAGAGGAAAATGCACTACTAAAGGTTCCCAGGAGGTGCTTGATTTGTATGTAGACAAGCTACCTGGAAAGCAGCAGGGTAACTTGGAAAAATATGAAATCATTCCTACACTGCAACCCACTTCCACCAGAAAAGAGCTTTTACTGAAAGAAGAAAATGACTTGTACCAAGGAGAACACAAGATTAAAGAACCCAACTCAAACACAGTAGAACTTTCTCTTAAAGAAGATCCTATGTCATTTCAAGAACAATGCCCTCTGAAAAAATATCCCAGCTCAAACACATTTGAGATTTCCCAAATAGAGGAACAAACCTCAACTAATGCAGACACTGTAGCACTTAAAGAAGAACCCAATTCAAATAAAGATAATTTTCAGATGAAGTCAAACTTGGATGTAGTAAAACAGGCTCTTAAAGAAGACTTTGGATTAGACCGAGGGAATTCTCCTGAAGTACCCAATACAGACACAGTAGAGTGCTGTCTCTATGACAATCCTGGCTCAAACTTTTTAAAAGAACGGAACTCTGAATCTGTGCAATTGTTTAAGGGAGAACCCAATTCCAACCCAGTGGGTTGCTCAGTAAAAGAGCAGCCTAACTCAAGTTGCGATTTTTGCTTGGAAAAGCAGCCAGCCTCCAATGTAGAAGAAAACTTTGCAAGAACAGAGGAAATTGCCAAACAAGTGGACAGTTCTGTGTGGCAGCCAGAGGAGCCAACAGTTAGGTATGTTAAGCCAGAGCTGCAACCTCCCAGCGAGGCAAGGCATAACAACGATACTGAGCAGTTTGATGTTGCTTTGAAGTTTGTAGCAGACTTTAAAGAGTCTTGCTATACCTCAGGAGGCACAGGAAAAGATGAAGGTGCATGCCAGAGCAAGCCAGACAGCAGCTGTGTTTCCTCTAAGGGGAGTGGAGCAGACCACATGGGAGTGAGAGTGGACGAAAAGGAGGATGAAGATAGCGAAGAGAGCGAGACCGAGGATTCAGACTCTGACTCGGATGACAGTGGTATGCCCAGGAACCGGCTACAATCTGTGGTGATTGTGCCTAAAAACTCCAGCCACATCCAGGAGATCAGAGGCTTGTTGACCACTTCCTCCAGTCGCAGCACCACCCCAGAGCAGAGGTCCACAGACTGGGCTGAGCCTGGAGCCAGGGATGTTTGCGACCACACCTCGTCTGATGAAGAAAACACTCGAGATAAATCCAGGAAGAGGGGCAGGATCCCGGAGGGAAGACTGCAAGCTTCAAGTCCTCAGCCAGCCGAGAGTGGCAGGCAAAGCTTTACATCTGCTGCAGAGAGATTCCCTGGTGCTGGACAACCTCAAAGCACCGCCTACCAGTCACAGAGCAACATGGTAGACAGCACGAGCCATTCTTCTGGCATCCCCCGCCCTGAACCTCGCTTGGAACATGAATTGCAGACCCAGGAAAAAACTAAGCAGACACCGGCATTGATGTACATTCATACTGAGCCTAGCCGTAGTTTCAATTCCTGGGAGGCACCCCTGTCTGGTGGCCACAGGTACTATGAAAATCCAGACAGTAGACAGGGCAAGGGGTGGTGTTCAAGGCAGCCGTACTATCAGTCTGGGGATTTCTCCAAGGTGGATGGCTTCCCCAGTAGTGATGACGGTTATACCTTGGGCTGGGATTTCTCACAGCCAGAAATGCCCAGCAGCACTTACCAGCAACCAGACAGCAGCTATGGGGTCTACCCTGGCTACGCTCACCACCAGCTGCAGCAACAACAGCAGCTTCCTCTGCAAGGGAACTGTACAGCGGGACAGCTTTACAGACAGGGCAACGCCTACTGGGCTCCCCGATCAGAGGGTTACGGGACGGGTTGTGCTAGTGGCCCGTCACAATACCAAGAGCCTGTGAGCCAGGTGCACCCTGACTCACTGACCGATGATTATGAGGATGAAGAGAGATCCAGCCAGCTAGCAAGTGCAAGCAGTACAGGAGATCCCCACCAGCAAAAGGCACAAGCACCTCCTCCTTTTGTACAGGCTAATGAGATCAGCAGCAATTCCAAGGGGGCTGTTAGCAGCGCTCTAGAAAGAAATGTGACCTCTGGAGCACGCAAGGAGGAGAACCGCAAGCCATCCAAAGGGAAAGGGCCCCCGAAAAAGAGACGTCCTGAACTTGAGTTGGACTCTGAAAATGAGGCAGACCCGGGGCCCCCCAAAAAGGACTGTGTGGATGAAGGGAAAGTCTTAGAGGTGCCTTCTCGCCACTCAGAGAATGGGCGCCCCCTCTGCACCCTACAGGACTTACAGGACCAGCAAGCTTGGAAGGAGGGTTCCAAAACTGGGAAGATGCCACCTTACTTCAACCTCATTGAGGAGAACCTCTACTTAACTGAAAGGTAAGACTTCTTTTTGTGAGCCTTCTGGATAGGTAATGAGACCAAACAGAACAAAACATGAAAAGAGGCACTTTGAGTGTTGGGTTTTTAAATCTAGATATTGAAGTTAGTTTATTCACATCAGGCAGCATGAGCGGTAGAGACTGAAAAGTTGTTTTGCAAGTCAGAGGTTAAAGTATTTTCAGATGTTTTATTAGAAATAATGTGCATACAGTGCACTTACTTACTTCTGCTGTAGTGTCATTTTTAAAACAATGAACCGTGATTAGATACATTTATTTTAATGTTCCAGAGCATTATTCAGCTCCAGCATTGGTCCCCAAGTGAATCGACAGGGTCACGTTCATACCTGTTCTGAACCTTCATGGAAGATTCGCTGGTGACGTCAAAACTTTCAGGTGCGTCCCTGTGGCAGATCATTCTAATACAGGCTAGAGCGCAAACTGGTCCAAGTAGTGCCTAAGTAGTGCTTTTAAAAAAAAGTCACCAGAAAATCATCTGAACAGTTCTCTACTGCTGCAAATACTGTCAGTTGGGGGCCAGTGTAGAAGCTGGTTAGTACTCTAGAAGGTTTAATCTGAATATAAAATTAAACATCATATTTTAAGTGGCTTTAATAACATTGGGGTATTCTATCTATTAGTAAATTTGATTTCCTGACACAGAGATTCCAATATGTGGCTGTGTAAAAATTTACAAAAGCATGCATTTAAAATGGAGTAATAAGTATACCACAAGAGGCAGCAATAGAACATGTTTCTTGTAAACATTGTCAGGTGTGTATTGCTTTTATTTGCATGCTAATGCACAGGGTCTGTTTGTAATTATAGTAATATTTTGTGCTAATTATAAATAATGTACTGGCCTTTAGTTTAGTTTCAGGTAAATTACTCGGTACAGGTTGAATGTAGCAGTGAAGATGGGGAAATTCAAACTGCAAAAAAGAATAAGAAATTACTGTGCATCTTGGTTTTGGGAGAGACAGAAACCAACCCTTCATATGGGTATGTAGTTAGCTTATGCATACTGCAATAAAATAAACAACACTGTGAGTGTCCTGTACAGCGAGAGAGAGTGTTATATCCCCCTTGTTGTGAATCCCTCCCCAGGAAGAAGAGCAAGTCTCACCGTGATATCAAGCGCATGCAGTGCGAATGCAGCTTGCTGTCCAAGGAGGAGAGGGCCCAGGGGCGATGGGCCTGTGGAGAGGATTGTCTGAACCGACTGCTCATGATCGAATGGTAAGCACAGTGCAGGGGGGCCAGATATGAAAGAGAAGCAGTCAGGTTATCTGCAGCTGGGAACTGGTCTCACAATAGCAGAGTGAGTGGTGAATTCTAGCAAAATGTTAATTTCGTTGTAAAAAAGATCTTTATGAAACCCTGCTGAATAATATTGGAACTTCTGTGGTGCTTTTTGCTATTAATGTCCATTGAAGCAGTAAGGGACTCACTTGAAAGAACCAAATAAACTTCAAGATAATAGCAAAGGTCACATGGGAGAACACTGCCATGTAGGGATAAAACAAATTTTCGATTGTATGATATATCGTGGTTATGAATATTCACGATAATCCTGTCATAGACTTTTTTTAATTACCAGTCACATGACTCTACATGGCTAAAGCAGAACAGAGTGTAAAATCATTAGTGTGTCTATTTTGGCTACAAAAATATATGAAGGGAAATAATATATTGGAACTGTTTAATTATAATGCTAAACCATAAGTAATCTTATGTTAAAATAAAGGTGGCCCTATAGAATGTGTTAGTATTTTCTAACATGCACAGTGCTTGTGAGTAAAACAAAGTACAGTTTGAATAAAGAATTTCCGAAACCATAAGCCTTTAAGAAAGCACAAAATGTAAGCCTGCAAATGTTTTTATTAGGCATCAAACAAAACAATTACTTGAGTACAAACAAAAAAAAGGGATTAAAAAAAAATAAATAACTGCTACTATCGTCCTTGTATCATGAAATAGTGGGCTCACAACTATCGTATCGTGGAAATTTACTGTCGTTTCATCCCTACTGCCATGTGACCTTTGCAATAAACATCAGCGAGCAGATGGAAATGATAGCAGTCCCAATATGGTCACAGATCAAGTCGAAATTAAGTTGCTCAGCTTTATGGGCTGTAGGTTGCCTATTTGACTCCCTAGTTCCTCTCTCTACAGTTCCTCCCGATGCCCCAATGGGCCATATTGTTCAAACCGACGTTTCCAGCGCAAGCAGCATGCAGATTTCGAGGTCATTTTAACTGAGAGTAAAGGTTGGGGGCTGCGGGCAGCCAAGGACTTGGCCCAGTGAGTACTTTTTTTTTTTTTTCTGTTTTTGCTGAAAATATTTCTCATGTGTTTTATTATGTTTCTCCTTTGATTTGGATATACATTAACTCCCAGTGTCTCAGCTCAGTAAGAGTGCTGGGTTACCATTGCCGTACTGGTCCTAATGATGCATCTGACTTGGGGTAGCCAACAATGATAATTGATAGCATTTTAGTTTTGGTGTTATGGGATAATAATTATTTGGCTTGTCCCCATTTTTGCTCTGTGTGTTACTGACACGATGCAGTGGCCCCTGGTTGTGTGTGAAATGTTAATGTGGTGCCTGTGTTACAGCAACACCTTTGTACTTGAGTACTGTGGAGAGGTCCTGGATCACAAGGAGTTCAAGTCCCGAGTGAAAGAGTATGCACGCAGCAAGAACATTCACTACTACTTCATGGCCTTGAAGAACAATGAGGTGAGAGGCACTGACGTCCAACTTCACAGTATTGCCATACAGAAGCCAGGCACTACAATTTAACACAGTAGTGCATATACCATGAATGCTTCCTTGTTATTTCAGCAGAACTGGGCTAAAACAGCTATTATCGTAGTTGAAGGGATTTTGCAACTTGCTTTTTTATTGCCAAAGCAACATTTGATATGTGTGGGGAATGGGCTCAACATATATCATAGTTTGTCTTTAGAAGGTCAGAGTAATTATATAAAATGTGGATTTATTTTTTTAATTTACTTTCTAATTTAATTTTAGGAATTTATAGATGTACCACTAAAAGAAAAGCTCACAAACAAACCATAGGGGATGGCATTGAGACCCACAATCTGAAAAAAGGTGGCAAGAATGATGTTAAACTGTGTTTTTTTTTTTCTTTTTTTTTTTTTTCTTGTTTTCCTATAGATCATTGATGCTACTCAAAAGGGAAACTGCTCACGGTTCATGAACCACAGCTGTGAACCAAACTGTGAAACTCAGAAGGTGAGCTGGGAGTGAATCTCTCCATGGATAAACAATATCAAAATATGGTAGCATAAGAACATACTTCCATAGTTCATAATTCCCAATCCCGGCTGGTTTATGATATTGCTAACCATAAATAACCAAAAATGACTGCTACTATGCACAATAATCATCTAGGCTTTATTGATCGTTTTGACTCTTCAATATATATATATATATATATATATATATATATATATATATATATATATATATATATATATATATATATATATATATATATATATATATATATATATATATATATATATATAACATTCATTACATGTGCTTTAGGTCCTACTCCTACCAAACTGTTAAAAGAAGTATTCTCTAGGTGTAATGCTACCGTTTTAAGTATTATCAACAGTTCCTTTCAACTGATATTGTTACCGACTCCTTTAAGGTTGCTGTAGTAAAACCATTGCTTAAAAAAACTACTATGGATCCAAAAGTTTTTAACAATTTTAGGCATATTTCCAATCTCTCATTTTTATCCAGTTTTAGAGAGAGTAGTAGCTTACCAACTTAATACATTTTCTTGCAGTACATAATAGATATGACAGGGCTCCAGACTGCAATTAAAATAGTCGCAAGTGCGAGCAGAAAATATTTTGGGCGACCTGTTTTTTTAGGTTTGTCGCCGTTGGCGCCTTTACACATAAAGTGCCTTTTCCTTTAAAAACGAGTGAGAGAGAACGCCATCAAGCAGCAGTCACGTGAACGCACTGTGGTGAGTGCGTGCAAATTTTGAGCTATGGCAGTATAAGAAGGACTGACTGACTATGAAGGAAGTGATTCTTGAGATACAGTAAAAAAAAATATATATATATATATATATATATATATATATTTATAAAAAATGAGTACTAGAAGTTCTGTAACATACTAAACCATATTGAAAGCGAAGATATATAAATAAATAAAGAAATAATGGTGTCTGTTGCACGTGTCATTCAAAACATGTTTCTAACTTTGTGAAAAATCTGAAGAAGGTTTGTGAGGAAAAAAAAATAGCACAGGATTAAAAAAGAGTGAACTGCATTCTCCAATAAACCAATGTAGACTTTGATAATGCTGTAGTAAGCAGATAACTTTCGAGTCGTAATGTCAAAAAGAAAAATATCAGATTTTTTCTCTCGTTCGTCGGCTGCGTCTAGCAGCAGTAGAACTACTACAGAAACTGCATTACTTACAGACTCTGTAAATCTTGCGAGTCGAGAGTTTGCTGAAGATGATTTACCAGTACCTGTAAATATGGAACACATTCCACGTTCAGATGTTCCACAACCAGCTAAAAACCACATACAACACTTTAAGACTTCATGTTTGCAAGAATTTGCCTGGGTACATTACAGTGATGAAAAGCAGAGCATGTATTGTGAGTTTTGCGTTAAAGCAGGATCATCTATTGCAGGGAAAACAGATTTTATTTTCAGGAACAGAGAAAAAAAGCACTGAGAAAGCAGAAAAAACAAAAATGCTAGGGATTGCGTTATAACAAAGTGTATGCCCACCAAGACCCCAATAGCCAGAGCAATGGTAAGTGTGAATGAAATAAAGGCAGAAAAAGAATACAGAGAATTAAATGAAATTCAGTGCAGCTTATATGATTGCAGCAGAGGAATTGCCATTTACTAAAATCAGCTCACAGATTGTTCTGCTGAAGAATGGCTTGGATGTATCTAAGACCTATGACAATGACACAGCATGTGCTGAGTTTGTTGCAGTCATTGCTGATGGGGTTGACAGTGCTAATTACATTTCTGTTATAACTGACTGTGGAACTGATGTTTCAGGGAGAGATAATGTAATTGCTTACTGTAGGTATGTTTCTGCAGGTGTGGCAGTGAATCATCTGGTAGGGTTAGCTGAACTAGATCATTGTCTTGCTCAAGGAATCTTAAACACAACCAAGAATTTGCTTGGAAATGTTGACAAAGTGTGTACAGATTGGTGGCAAGACAAATTTAAGTGCTTTTGGAGTTGATGGTGCCAGTGGGAATATGGGAGCTAAAGGGGGGGTAGGTGCTCTGTTGAAAAGTAAGTTTGGGCAGCATGTTCTCTCATTTCATTTCTCGCCCCATAGACTTGAATTGGCAATGTTAAGTACTCCAAAGATCAGTTGATGATTGAGAAGATGACCTTCTGCAGTTGGTGTGGAAAACATACAATTTCAGTCCAAAAAGTAGGCGTGTGTTGAAAGCCATTGGGGCCGAGTTAGGCTGCACAATTAGGACTCCTTCAGCTGTAAAGACACAGTCCTGGCTGCCACACATTTACCGGGCATTGTCTGTTATTCTGCAGTCAAATCTTGCTACTGGGCAGGGACAGTATACTACTGTTCATCGTCACATGGAGCATCTTGCAGCCACTTCTAAAAACAGACATTAAAGGAAGAGCAAAGCACATTGTACAACAAATGGAAAACCTAGCTTTTGTGGGATTTTGTCATTGTTTGCATGGTCTCAAAGCTTAGCGTTACACTCCAGAAGAATAGTTTAACCCTTTGCGGTCCATTTATTCAGCGTGTCTCAGGCATGTCAGGTCCAATTTATTTTCACATGCGCAGTTTATTTTAGACGCACTGTTTAAAGTATTTTTTTTCACAGTAAAACAGGTTTAAAAGGCACTGCATATCAACAGGACACTCAGTACTGCATCTCCAGCCCCGCCCCACCCCTTGTTCGCTGTATTTTTCACATACCTCTTCATAGTCGTGCATATCAATAAATCATCTCCTGATCACTCGTTTTATCATCAAACTCCTCAATAATGCGATCCAAGTCATTATTTTATTAATATAACATCTCAAAAAGCTCAGCAAATGTCTGTGATATTCTTTGAGCGCTGGATGCAGAAGCAGCTATCTTGTTTGTTTATGTCCGTGTTCTCTGTGGTGCCAGGGCTGTCTGTGTGGCTCAGATACGCCCCTTTTTTTAGGCTCCTATCGGTCTCACTCGGCCATTGAATTGTTTTCTCAGCTTTTTCTGGATAAAAAATGACTAGAGACCTGTTTTTTATGTCTTTTTGATGATGTCGGACAGGGTCCGCCATTGGACCAGAAAGGGAAAATTGTAATGTCGGACCAGGTCTGACATAGGACCGCAAAGGGTTAATTCTTCCACAAGCTGTTGCAGCAGTTGAGAACTGTGTTTTGACTGTTAGGAGTTTAAATGGAGAATGCTTAAAACACTGGTCAAAGGTCAGTTTATGGATAAATTCTACATTGGTTTATGGGAGGTTATGCCAACAAAAGAGCCCTTTTGCATAGATTTAAAAAACCTTCTACATTTAGTGGAAATCGTGCTTGTGCTGCTGATATCAGCTACCCAACGTGAACAGGGACCTTCTTTGTTTATTTAGCAGACACCTTTATCCAAGACGACTTGCAGAGAATAGGGTGTGTGAACTATGCATCAGCTGCAGAGTCACTTACAATTACATCTCACCCCAAAGACGGAGCACAAGGAGATTAAGGGACTTGCTCAGGGTCACACAATGAGTCAGTGGCTGCAGTGGAATTTGAACCGGGGACCTCCTGGTTACAAGCCCTTTTCTTTAACCACTGGACCACACAGCCTCCTGCACAAAACAGAATTAAATCCAAGCTAAGCAACTCACTGAATGTGGGTACTGTTGAACATCTTGTGAGAATCAGTGCAGCGGGCCCTTCACTTGAGCTGTTTGACCCAGAGCCTTGTGTAAAGCACTGGCTTTCCTCAAGTAAAAGGAGACTATACTGGCTGGCCAAGTGGTGCTGACATTTTAACTGTCGGTGACACTGGCTCAGATTCTGATGAATAAGAAGAAAAGAAGAAAGATAAATGTATATGGTTTAGAGGATTGTTTTGTTTAAATTCCAACAAGATCAGAGAACTGTAAAAGGAAAAATGTATTAAAAGTGCACTTATTGGAGTGGTAAATGACGAACTGTTATCTGGTGATGTGGTATGGAAAAAGAAAAGCCAGAGCACTTAGGCTTTATTTATTTATTTATTTATTTATTTATTTATTTATTTATTTTAAATCGCTCTTCCTCCAGTGATTTGAGAGGACTGATCTCAAACCACAGTGCACTAGAGCGGCCATTTTGAAAAGAGCTTTGAAACACATTAAAGTTTAAGTGAAAAAAAAATGTATTGCTTATTGTTACTTTTAATATTTATCAATGTTTTAGCTATGTAAAGCGCTTTGGGGCGATTTATCGTGAGAAGCGCTATATAAATAATAGATTGATTTGAGATTTAAAAGAAGTGTGTCAGGTATGAGGGTTATGGGTACACAAAGAAGATAAAACGGAACCCTCAGAACCTTGCATAAATACCATCATTGTGTAACCACCTTCAATAATTTAATAATTGCCCCTGACACTTTCTTGCAGTCTGCTATGAGCTTAGGGATACTCCTAAAACTTTGCATAATATTTGAATATACCCTGTTTCGAATAACTCTTGTTGTACATGTTCAGCAAAGAGGTTTTAATCTGTATTTTGATCCCTGATTCCAAGCCTCCACAACAAATCTGTGTGTTGTGTGTTTTTTCTGCAGTGGACTGTGAATGGACAGCTGCGAGTTGGGTTCTTCACTACTAAGTTGGTTCCAGCAGGAACTGAGCTCACTTTTGACTACCAGTTCCAGAGATATGGGTGAGTAAATTTCCCAGAACACTCCATTCAAATATAGTGCTCCCTTGTGATAAAACTGCCCTTTATACCACGGAAGGCAGCATAAAGGGATTGACAATTTTTTTTGTTAAATTTTTTTAATAATGTTTATTAAAAACACTATTCTCAGCTCCCCAGCACTGTCTACGAAACTCATTTTTGACCCCTTTTATCTTCCTCCTCAGTAAAGAGGCCCAGAAGTGTTTCTGCGGGGCAGCCAGCTGTCGTGGTTTCCTGGGCGGGGAAAACCGGGTCAGCGTCCGGGCTGCAGGAGGCAAGATGAAGAAGGAGCGGCCCCGCAAGAAAGACTCGGTGAGTTCTGCCAGCCTCGATTTTAAATTACGCGCAATGGAAGTCACAAGGCTGTCGTACTGTCGGTATGGATGTTGTGCACCCTTGTGGAAGCCAGGAGATCCTGGTCTACATCTGCTCCCTACCCTATGGGAAGTGCACTTTCTGAGCCATCCATCATCTCATTGCTGCTCATAACACCTAACTTTAAGGTCTGAGTGTATCTCTCAAAGTAAAACATATTTAATGAATTATCCACAGGTTTGAGAGGGAAATATATAGTGGTTATGGTGGAGTGTTAAGTCCAAATAAAGACACAGCCCTCGTTTCCAGTCCCAAATCAGCCAGTGAGTCAGTGTGTCACCCTGGGAGGGGAAGGTCACTCAACCTCCTTGTATCTCCGTCCCACTGCAGCTATAAAACTAGATACCCCCCACTAACTGAAAGCAGGAAGAAGAATCTGTTTGGCTCTCATGGAGGGGTGTGTCATTGCAGTTTATGATGCGTTTATGCTGCAGTTGTTTTGTACAGATGTCTTGGCTGTGTTTTGTCTGACATAGCTTTACGCTGAATGATAAAATCATTGTTTTGGCTTTCTAGCTCAAGTAACCTTTTTAATCTTTGGGGATAATAATGGTGTAGAGGTGTTTATTTTTTATATATAATATAGCAGTTTTATCTACTGGTTTTCTGTGGCACCTTCACCAAGTGTACTAGTTAGGCTAAATGTTGCATGATATGCTACCCTTGATGTGTTGTCTAGCTATAGGCGTGTGTTTGAAGATTATTATTCTACTGAACTTTTTCTATTCGACTTGCTGAAGTCTGTTTTGCACAAGGTTACAGCGTAACACCATTTGTTCCATTGTAATGTCACTTTAGGATAAAATGTATTTCTCTTTGGCACGTTAATAATTCTCTTTTGGCAAGTTAATAATTCCTAGAATTATGTATACAAGCATCTGACCTCGGATAACTTTTCTCCTAACACTGTGACACCTTGTTTAGACCAATTGCCATGCTGAATTAGTATGTGTTTGGAAATGCCAATAGCAATCAGGGGTGTGCAATTCATATCGCCCAATGCCCGGGACAACAAGATTTGTGTGAGGGACAAGAAGTTTTACCGTTATACTTTGCCCGTCAGACAAGTAGTTCATACAAATGAATATTTAAAAAAAAGTGTAACTAAACTTCAAGCAAAAATATATACAGAGTACACAAATACGCATCCTTTTAATTCACAAACACTCACAGTAACAAAAGTATTTAAATGAATGCAACATCACTATTCAGTTGCCTTTGTCTGCAGTAATAGCCCAGTAAAGTTCGCCCGCCAGCTCTTGGATGAATATTTAACATAATAAAAATGACAAAAACTTTTAAACTATTTTATATGTAACGGTTTAGCAATTGTATTTATTTTTTTAAAAAGCAACTTAAATCTGGTGGTTGGCAGTTGGTTTATAAATTTATAGATTGACTTACAGTAAAAATCTTTGTACAAGACTATTTTCTAGGTAATTTTAGGGGTTCCTAAAAAGGGGGGTGCGATTTATACACCAGTGTGACCTATAGACTTTTTTCCTGAAATTTGTTGTCTCAAAAGGGGAGGGGGGGTGACTTGTACACCGTTTTTTACGGTAATTATTTTTAATACAACTTTGAAATTACTCCATAGCATTGCACTGTTACTAAACTACTACCTTCTCCGAATTCTGACTCGACTCTGCTGAGTACCCTCAGTCTCCCACTGAAATGCCCGCAAAAAATGATTTTATCTTTATCCAATGGCCATATAGAAAACCAAAACGTATTAACAAGTGTCATCGCCGTTCTTCTGGATAATGTAGTTTAGAAACCAATCCTTTTAACCCTTCCGCTCCGGTGAATATTCTACCTGTTTGAGGTCTGATTGACATAACATGACTTTCGGCTTGTGTATCAGGACAAATTCCCCCCGAAAGTATACCGTATTATACCTTTCTAAACAGCTGAGAATCTTAAGATTATTAATCGAATAACGTTTTCACTCTATGATGAAATATACCCTACAATGACCTAGTTTGAATGTTAAAAAATAAGTTTTAAAATGTACTCAAATTCATTTTTCTTCAGAAATGACCATAAATGTCTCCTACCTGAAAGTCTGACGTAGTTTGAATTTTTCTAGTTTAATTATTATTTTTGTTTGTGTCATGCACAAAGATTAGATGGGCTCAGTTTTGTTTGGACTAAATTATGTTTCCTTTATTTGATTTCCTGAAGCAAAAATTATTATTAATCACTAATTCATTGTGTTCATTCTTTAATAAAAGCAAAATCCTAGAAGTGATATTTGTGTGTGTTTTGTGGGACAGTGAAGGGGCAAGTAAATTAAGGAGGACAGTAGATTTTTCTAGCATTTTGTTCCTTGGACAAGAATATTTGTTGGTATAGAATATAATTTAATTGCACACCCTTGTTAATACATTGATACCTCTATGCTTCAATATGTATTCAGTCAATCCTGTACATTTTTGGAGCCAACTTTTTTCCATGCACATATCTTTTGGAGAGATAAAGAGCGACATGAGGTAGTGACACTGACTGTGTGCTGTGCATTTTGAGCTTCTCTGTGCTAGAGGGATGATTTAAATTATTGGCTAAAAATGATCATTTAAAGGTATACGACCACTTCAGATCACATAGCCACTGTACATTTCAATGTGCTCTTTCCCCAAATTTTATAATTTAACCTGCAATGACCATTGATAAATAAAATTCTATCAAGATGCTTTGTATTTTTATTTTTTATTAGAAGAGAAAGCAAATTATATAATTATACCTTATAATTAGTAAATGGTGTTGTACCCATTAAGCCCATTTAGGTGATTAAAATCAAAATTAAAACATGTATTTTAAAGGCAAGTAAAACCAACCAAAGTCATCTGCAGCATTTTATTTTAATTTCTAAATTACACAGGTTAAAACTACAGTCAGAACTACAGTTCATGCCCTCACATGTTGGAGGCATGTCACCTCTATCAAGAAGGTACCATCACCAGCCTATCTATCACTGCTTGCCAGGAAGTTTAGGATTGACAGAAAGTCACTTAGGCAGAGAGTCACAGAAAAGGTCAAGGTTGCTGGACATCAAGGATCTGAGGTTCATGTAACTGCAGCAGTAGAGTGTGAAATTTCTAGCTTTCTCCAGGTAGCATAATTTGCAAATCTTAACAGTAATTCATAGGCTTAGCTCATCTTTGATATTACAGCAGGCCTGTAAGTCAAAATTAGCCATAAGCAGTGCTTTTTAGGCTACATATCAGTGTAGGTCATGTGCTTGATTGAAATATCTAACTTGTTTGCTAATTCATATTTAGAAATTTTTGTTTAGTTTTATGGCCCTTTTTTATATCATGCAGGTTCTAGCACAGTGGGGTTGGGGGTTTACTAAAGATGACCTTTTAGATCTTTTAGAAGAATATATTAAGTCCAACAACATTGAAACTCCATTTACCAACCAGAGACTTGGAAAGAAGTGGTGTGCCAGGTTCATGAGAGATCGCCCAGAGCTCAGTCAGAAAATCTGAACAATTTCAGCATGCAAGAGCCAAGGCAACGTCAGATCCTACTATACTGGAGCACTGGTTTAATGAAATCCTTACAAATGCACTGAATGAAAACAGTGTCCATGACAAACCACAACACATATTTAATGTTGATGAAACTGGGAAAAATATGTCTTGAAGTTTCTGAGCAGGCAGCCTGGCAACATGTATGTTCTGGACAAAAAAGAAAACGTTGAAAGAAAATTCATCTTCTGCAAGGCAGAATTGGAGGGTGCTGGACCATTCTATTTACAAATCATAACAAAATAGAAGTAATGTATAGAAAAATGCTAAAAATAAATAATAAAAAAGTGCTAAACGCAGTTAAAGTATGACATGTCGGTAAACAGTAAGGTTTTAAAGTTCTGATTGTACAGGGTAGTGTTTAATTAACATGAAATACTGTTGGAACAGTAAGTATCAAATTTCACTTTATCTGTTTAATATGGTGCATTTTAACGTGAGTATTTAATGGGCTTGATTTTTAAAGAGACATTAACTTTCTATCAGTTTGTGTGCCCAGTATCTATAAATGGACTAAATTGATGTAACCCAATGTAAAAAAACAAAAAAAGGTAGGCCTACATTTTTTTGAACATTGTTTTATATTAAAATTGTATTAAACACAATAATATTGGTACACGTATATACAATCTGTTTGTATTTTATTTTGAAAAAACATGTAGTAATATGCAGAGTGTAAAAGGAAATACATTATTCATTTAAACATCATGTTTTCATATTTTAAAAATAATTCTGAAATGCAACCTTTTAAAAAGAGGAAACAAAAAACACAGGGCATAATAGACACACACATGAGCTTAAATGGTATATGATGTCCCTATTAACATGAGAACGACCGCATGACTGGTCAATTTAACCGCCGTATTAAAAACAACATAGATATTATAATGAAAGGACAAAAACAATTGAATATAAGCCGTAGTTTTATTCAGTAACATCATATAAAGCATCTACACAACTGAAGCATTGTAAATAAACAGACATTTGAACAGAAATGTGTTTATATATGGACAAGCGATCCATTTTCAATGTGTATTGGGGTGACAATAATGAATTTCTTAGAAAACTGAGTGACTTGTATAGGAACCAGAGTGCAGACAAACAAGCCTGGTGCCGTGAGCTGTCAAGGCTGATTGATGAGCTATCAGGAGGCTCATTGAAATGATATAATCAAACTTCAATACATGTTGGCAAGTCCTGACTGCTAAATACAAATAATACTGCAACATTTCATTGTTGTTATAATATGTTTTATGTGTAATAGTCAATTTGACCACTCCTGGTCGAAATAGGTATGATAGTATTTTATCTCCTTAATTTTTGCATCTATGCGATTCTTTCTTTGTCAGCGTAATTAGTACATATATTTACACACACACCGCGATTTAAATTAAAATTCCAGAAGCTGTCAAAATGACCGCCTTGGTCATTCTAGGGTTAAGACCAGTCCAGATTTAGCTCATATTTTTCATTTACACCACTCTGGCAGAAAATCTGAGTTACATATCTAAAAAAAAAAACAAACAAAAAAAAAAACTTCAAACTGGATTTGATGGGCTTAAAAGCTATACTCACCCAAGTATCACCTGAGCCATGCTGTATTCGCTGTTCAGTTATTGAGTAATGATGGGACAGAAGTCTGGGTGTTGTATAATAATTGGGACCCTACCAGATTCACGATACATTTTCATAAATTTCACGGTCATAACGTTTTAAAAGTCTTACATTTCACGTGGTGATTATGATTTCCATTACACGAGAGTAGATGTTAAAACTTCATGCTGATTTGAACTCGGCTCTCGCCAAGATAAGCACCAACTAAGACGTAGCTTTACGGTAAACTAATGTGATCCATATGTGTCTCCATCCATTTGCGTTTCCTTCCATATGATGATGTAGATATCCTTCAGCCATTAACACCAGACAGAAGTGTAATGCTGGCTCCAGGGATCAGCTTATTGCCTCCCTAGCGCATCAGCACACACAACGGCTGCGATGCTGGCTCCGGGGATCTACCACAGTGCGGTCTCCCCAGCACATCAGCATGACAACCGTCTGGATTGAGCTAAGTAGGGTACATCTCTGGGGTCTTCAAGTGGGCACCTTCCATCCTCGGTGTTTCGTCGACTAGCCCACGACAACTCAAGAGGGCTCGACGGTGAATGTGGCTTCCCAGCATCACCCCCCTCCGCCCCCCACTCAACTCAGCCCAGCTTACTTACCCGTACATCAGTGTTTCTTTCTTTTCTATTGTGCTTGAGATCCCCAGCCAGAATCTTCCGTCTCAACCACAGCCAGTTGCTGCTCCTCTCTGCTGCTTCAGATAAGTTCTTCATTGTGCGACCCAACTCTTGGCCACTGAATCCGACGTCTCTGAGAAACCAGGTTGTAGGGTGTGCCACAAATCCTCGACAACCACCTCCACTGGGTAAACCCGGACTCTCCATCCTCGCTGTTCCGCTTCAGTGGCCAGTTGAGCATACCGGTTTCTTCCTCTCATGCGCCTCATCTACAGCATCCTCCCAAGGCACTGTTAACTACCAGGTGAACAAGGCATGCTGATCCAGACCACAAGACAATATCTGGTTGAAGGTTAGTGGTGGCAATCTCAGGTGGAAAAATAAGCCGTTGACCAACATCTGCCAGCATTTTCCAGTCTCTAGCAGCTTCCAGTTGTCCTGGGCGAGGATTGGTTTTAACAGCTTTTCTTGGTGGTTGCTCTCCTGGGAGGAGGAATATTGTCTTTTGTGTGTAATGTTTTGATGGAACAGGTGGCAACTTATTGGTCATGTTACACTTGTCTTCCAATGCTAAGGCCAAACATCGCAGCACCTGGTCATGGTGCCAAGTAAACCGTCCTTGGCTAAGACCCACCTTACATCCTGTCAAAATGTGTCTTAATGTTGCAGGTGATGAACACAAAGGATATGAGGGATCCTCTCCTACCCAGAGGTTTAGGTTCTGTGGTGATGAGAGAACATCATATGTTGACCTGATGAGTAAACTGATCCTGCTCTGTTCCATTGACCATAGGTCTTGCCAGCCAATCTTGCGTTGTTCCACACTCTCCCATCTCATCCATTCTCCCTGCTTGGCCTGGGAAATGGCCTTTATACACCTCATCCTCTCCTCCTGCTTTTGCACCTCGTTGACTACCAGCTTCCTCCTTTGAGCTGGGGCTGCCTTGTGCCATGTAGGAGGAGCTGAACTGAGACCATGTAGTTTAAAAATGGCAAAATATAAACATTTTAAAACCCTGAAGTTAACAAAAGCATATGACTAACAAAGTAGAAACGCTAAAAGAAAATAAAATTGAAGTCACTCTATGATTGTTGCGTTTCTGTTATTAATATATCTTTATTTTTTTTATATCGCCTTTCATAGTGGACCACCATCACAAAGCGTTTTACAGAGGTAGGCTGTGAACTGTGCATTATATGCAGAGTCACTTACAATAGGACATTGATTTAACATCTCATCCGTAGGATGGAGCACAAGGAGGTGAATTGACTTGCTCAGGGTCACACACAGTTATTCAATCAGTGGCAGAGGTGGGATTTGAACCGGTGACCTTCTGGTCACAAGCCCTGGATTTTAACCATTGGAGCATACTGCCTCAGTGTAATTATTTAAAAAAAAAAAAGGGTCTGTAGCTGGACAATATATCCAGAGACTAAAAAAATATAAACATCAATGAAGTCTCTGAAATTACTGACATTTTATTTATTTTTTTGTCCTGCTGTGTATTTTTCTGATCGTACCACTACTTGGCATATATTTGGCTTCCAAATTATTTTACATGATCCGCTGCAGTAATAATTATAGCCCTTTTTGATTTATTTTGGACACAAATTTTAAAATGTAGGTCTAATTTGACTCACCTGACGGTACTATCAGTTGAGATCCGTAGGTCATACTAAACCCACCCGGATGCCTGTGTATACCAATCAGTGAGTAGAGCCCAGTTATTGGCTGTTGTCAAGTGTCAATCAATAAATCCTGTCCTGTTCACGATGAGCTTTCTTTTTTAAATTGAAACAAGCTAACAATCGCATCAGGAACCTGTAACGGTACATATAACTGCATTGGATTTTACTATAGCGTAAAAGTACACAAAGAAGCAGATTTTATGGGGGAGACTAGATTTCATGGTCCGTGATGTGTTTTTCGCGGCCATGAATTTGGTAGGACCCGGATAATATTGAGCTAAAAATGTTATTGTTCGAACCCTATGCTGTCCCCTGCAGGTGGACGAAGAGCTAGAAGCCTTACTGGAGAATGGAGACGGGCTGTCAGACGAGAAACAGGTGCTGTCTCTGTGCCGGCTAATGGTGAGAGTGGAGACAATGGAGCAGAAACTCATCTGCCTTAAACTCATACAGGTGAGTCAGCCAGAAATGTGCAGTGAATGCACTGCAAGAAACGTGTGAGTGATGGGAAAAGGCGTGTAGCTTTTTATACAAATGTTAAGAGATCTGGCATCAAATAACTTTTTTCATATTCGATGCTACTGCTATGGGAATTTTAATTTTTTTTTTTTTTTTAGTGGATGTCATTTTTTTTTTAATCTATCTTGCAGTCATTCAGATACAGTGACCTGGTGAATCACATCGTTTACATCGCATTAAGCATATGCAGAGCTTGACCTAAGGAAATGAATTCTCTGATTTCAGATGTCAATTATAGGTTGAAACATATTTTCTTTTCTATACTTGTTATATAAACAGAATACTCTCTGAATGTTTGTAGAGCGTAGTGATTATTCCACTCCTGAGATAGCCCACATCACCAAAAGGGATTAAATACAGTACCCCATTATACGTACATGGTGTATTTTTGTGCATATACAATATAAAAAATAGTAAATGAAGCCTTAAGGCTGAGGCTTACTTTTCACCTTACACACCGGCAAGACAGACACTGAACTGAATTTTTATTGCACTTGCATGCACTTTTTATTATTTACAACAAATAATCAAAACCAGTAAAACAAAACACATATCACACAAACACAGTACCTTGTTGCTTTAAATCTCTTCAGCATCTGCTTGTCCTTAAGCCTTGCTGCCTCTGGATGTTTCTTCATCAGCCCTGACTACAGGGCTTTCTTTCCCTTTTGTGCAGGGCTTTAATGGACCACAGGTGCTTCCTCTTTTCTTTGCAGTCCCATGGCCGCCTGGGAATTGTAGTCCTGCAACCCCTCTCAGACTACAATTTTTTCCCCTCCCCCTACTCTGCCACACATCCTCCCCCTTATGCAAAGCAAAGCGTCATTCCAAGGCCCCCCCCCCCCCAAAAAAAAAAACAAACACACACCCTAACAATCGTGTGTACAAAAGCAAGAATATCAAAGTTAAAACAAACAAAGAGAAGATCACAAAGGGCAATGAAGTGGACACAGTATTTAATTTATCTGATAAAACATTAACATCTTCACAGAAAGCATTACTATGCAAAGGGCTCAAGCTTGTTCCGACAAGAAGATACATAAATAAGGATAAGTTAATAACTGAATTAAAAAAATGAGAAAGATGAATGAGGCTAGCGGAATACTTTTATAATGACACACACACAGAATCGATTAAAAGAAGCACCATTGGACTCCTCCAGGGGGAAATGAAATAATAACAACAGACCTTAGAAGTAAAGGTAAACTAAATTTAACTACGAATGAAGAAGCGCTAAAGGAATTACTAAATGATGATAACTTCATTATAAGACCAGCAGATAAAGGTTCTGGGGTGGGTTTAGTTCATCTTACATACAAAGCTTAACATGACCAATGGAATAGTCCAATCAATTATATATTTTTATACTAATATTGCAAATCAGTTTTTACAGCAGTTATGTGATGCATTTGTAAAGTATTCTTCCCTTCAACTTTTTGTTCTATTATTATTATTCCACATCATTGCACAGACTTCACATAAGTAAACAGAAAATTCAAATACACTGTCTATTAATCAGAAGTCTATGTGTAAGTGTATAATATATTTATATCAAATACTAAGATGGTTTGCAAACCTAAAGCGTACACAAAGAAACCTACAATGGAAAAAAAATGATGTACTTTCTATTGCTTATGTATACAGATATTTTAACTCTGCATTCCAGTAAAAAATAATGGAAATTAAAAACAAAAAAACTACATTTTAAGTGACAGTAAGAGCTGAGCCGAAAAAGACTGGAAATTGTCAGGCAAGACCGCCACTGCGCTCTTACTTCACCCATGTTCTGACAAGGCTTTCCAGCACACACTGCTTAACTGGTACAGTAGGTGGGTTCACTTCAGACAACATAGGCAGTCACCACCACTGAGCAGGTCAGTGGGTTGCTGAGGATTCAAAAGTTCTCAGAAACAGCCCAATACAATAGATATCCTTTAGAAATTTTGAAGAGTCACTGTCCTTTGTGATTAAAACCAAAACAACTGTAGTAATGACTGCTGACTGTCTTAGTTTTTGTAAGTATTCCAGTGAAATTGTGTACTGTTCATTATGAACAACATTACACAACTATGTGTAATTTCCAATACAAAGATGACCATTCTGTGGCAGTCTACATACACCTTCAAGGTGTGTCCATTTCTGCTAAACCAACAAAAAACAATACTGTAAACATTAATCTCTTCAGTTAAAAATCAAGCAAACAGCCCGATTGACACTATTTTATGTCCTTTCAATGATCTCATTACTATGCCACACAAACATCAAATTTATTTTCCAGCATATTAAACACGAGTATGGCTTTACTCAAAAAAATAAATACAAATAGCTGAAAGGGTTGAAAACAAAGGTTACTGTTAGAAATGTTTTTATACTTGAAAAAGAAAACTACAGAAGAAATACATTGTCTCACTTCAGATGTGTTTTCTATTCTAATTGTTCTTATTAGGCCAATTGTAAGTTTAATTGAGTGTTCAATAAACAAATTGAGTTGGGGGAAAAACACTCATAGGGTCACCAGGACCAGGATTGAGAACCACTGTTCTAAGGCATATTAGGCTGTTTCAGAGAACATCTGAATCCTCAGCAACCCACTGAGGAGTGGTGGTGGTGACTGCCTATGTTGTCTGAAGAGAACCCACCTACTGTACCAGTTATGCAGCGTGTGCTGGAAAGCCTTGTCTGAACATGGGTGAAGTAAGAGCGCAGTGGCGGTCTTACCTGACAATTTCCAGTCTTTTTCGGGTTTGTCAGCTCTTACTGTCACTTAAAACGCAGTTTTTTGTTTAATATATATATATATATATATATATATATATATATATATATATATATATATATATATATATATATATATATATATATATAATTATATATTATTATATACACACACAGTGCCTTGCAAAAGTGTTTAGACCCTGACCAATTCTCTCATATTACTGAATTACAAATGGCACATTGAAATTTCGTTCTGTTTGATATTTTATTTTAAAACAGTGAAACTCAAAATCAATTATTGTAAGTTGACATTGGTTTTATGTTGGGAAATATTTTTAAGAAAAATAAAAAACTGAAATATCTTGCTTGCAAAAGTATTCAACCCCTGTGCTGTGGAAGCTCCCAGTTTACACAAATGAAAGAAATGGCCCTAACAAGGACACAGTTACCTTACCATTGGCCTCCACCTGTGAACCATTAAAGTTGCTGTCACATTTTCTGGATAAAACCCCCACTGTTGAAGGATCATTGGTCAGGCTGTGAATCTGAAGGAAAATGAAGACCAAAGAGCATTCTACAGAAGTTAGAGATAAAGTAATACAAATGCATAGATTAGGGAAAGGGTACAAAATAATATCCAAGTGTTTGGATATCCCAGTGAGCACAGTTGGATCAATAATCAGGAAGTGGAAGCTGCATCACACCACCCAGGCACTGCCAAGAAAAGGCCGTCCCTCAAAACTCAGCACTCAAACAAGAAGGAGACTTGTGAGAGAAGCCACAGAGAGGCCAACAATCACTTTGAAGGAGCTACAGAGTTCAGTGGCTGGGAGTGGAGTAATGGTGCACCAGTCAGCCATATCAAGAGCTCTGCATAACACTGGCCTGTATAGGAGGTTGGCAAGAAAGAAGCCGTTACTCAAAAAGTACCATCTGAAAGCACGTCTGGAGTTTGCCAGAAAGCATGAGAGTGACCCAGCTGTGATGTGGGAAAAGGTTTTGTGGTCAGATGAGACCAAGATAGAGCTTTTTGGTCAAAACTCAAAGCTATGTGTGGCATAAACCTAACACTGCCCATGCCTCAAGACACACCATCCCTACAGTGAAGTATGGTGGTGGCAGCATCATGCTGTGGGGATGCTTCTCATCAGCAGGGACTGGGCATCTTGTTAAAATTGAAGGAAGAATGGATGAAGCAAAATACAGGGAAATACTGCAAGAGAACCTGCTTCAGTCCGCTAAAAAACTGAAGCTTAGGAGAAAATTCACCTTTCAGCAGGACAATGATCCCAAGCACAAGGCCAAAGCAAAGTGGCTCAAGAACATATATATTTATATTTATATTTTAACCTGTATGATTTTAACCTGTATGACTGGTGTAAATATCATCTTTCTACAGAACACCCAGAACCCAACCTGTCTGAAGCTGTTCCTGGATCACCACGGTCTTTCCCTGCTCTGGATCTTCATGGTGGAACTGGGAGAGGGGAAGGGCAACTCCAGCAACAACATGAAACTGCAAATGGAGGTGAGGGAGAGGGAGGTGGGGACTGAGCGCTAAGCATCTGTACAGAAATACTGAAAACACACACACACACATTAACACATGCAGAAAGAAAACATTCAAATATACTAATGTTCCAATATATACTGCCATCTGGTGGCTTCAATAGTTTTTCTACAACATGACTTGTAAGAAAACCGTATATTGGTGATACTGTTTTGTGTGTCTTTTACCATTCCAATCCAGTGCTGAATTAAATAGATTCAAAACATTGCCTTTAGTTTTGGAACAAAACTCTGTAAGGTTTAATTGAATAATATGGTTGGCACAAGATCATTGGCTGGAATGCTAGTACCGCACGTAAGGACCACTGCCCTATATTTTGCATGCTTTGCCTTTTTCTTTTGTTCTTTTGTAAGTTGTTGTTCATTCCTCTCAAGTCATGTATTCTGTCCCGACACATGTTTTAGTTCTTTTTTTTTTTTTTAAATATATTTTAAATAAAGCATCCTAATCTTTTGTGTAGATAATAAAGAGCCTTGAGGTGCTTCCAATATCCACTAAGAACATGCTGGAGGAGAGTAAAGTCCTGCACTTCATCCAGCGCTGGGCCCAGACCAAGACTCTGCTGCCCAACGTGATCGAGCTGGACGGCTACTCCAGCGAGAACACATCGCGCGCCCAGACCCCCCTCAACACCCCCGATGGCGCGGGTTGCAGCAAGCCCAGCCAGGAGCTGGACACAGAGACGCCCAAGAGGGCCGTCTACCGGCGCCTTAAGATCATCAGCGAGAACAGCATGGACAGCACGCTTTCTGATGCCAGCAAGGCCTCAGACGGGGAGCTGGAGGCCAAGGAGGGCAAGGAAGAGGATGAGGAGGAAGAGGAGGAGGAGGAGGAGGAAGCAGACTCCTCGCAGGCAGACCTAGTTGAGAGCCAGCCCTGTGAAAGCCAGTCCTCTGAGAGCAGAGAGTCCCAGGACAACAGCGTACAGCCCCCTGACAACACAGACAAGTCCCAGGTTGAGCCACAGATCGAGCCCCGGGCTGAGGGAGACTGCAGGCCGTGAGTGTGGAAACCAGTACAGAGAGTGAAGACATTGGGGACTTTAGGACTGAGAATGGAGAAGCATTGGCTCCATGTGGAGAGGCCAGGGACAATGAGAAATCCAGGGCTGAGAGTGGGGTCCCACAGGAAGGGGAGGAGGAGAAGGAAGAAGTGCAGGCTAGCGTCCATCCAGGCGAGCCTGGAGGAGGGGACCCCCACACAGAGTCTGAAGCTACCCAGCCTGGGAGTCTTTGCCATCAGGCAGAGCTGAAGGAGCAGCCCCAGGCTGAAGATCCTGAGGCCGGGCTGAAGCTGGAGGAGTCAATGGCTGTGGAGACGCCCTCTCAGGACGAGGAGGAGGGGGTGTCTGACGTAGAGAGCGAACGCAGCCAGGAGCCCCCCCACAAGATCACAGACATTAGCGAGATGGCCTCCAGACTGCTGGACAATTGGAAGGATCTGAAGGTAATAATGTTAGGGAATCATTTTTAAACCCCCATTGCATAGCAGTTTGAACCATTCTAGGTTTTCCTGTGAGCCTTAATTATAACCTGTACATAAGATGTATGCTTTGTGTAATTAAACTCAAGCATGTGTAATTCAGCTGGCACTAAAAGCTGCTATACAGTGGGAGTCTTAAGTGATACACTAAACCTGTTGTAGTGTTTCCCTTTCAAGTACAAAATGTAACCATTACCTAATGGGTGTTTACCTCCTAAAGAAACCTGAAATATTGTATACCAAAGCTAAACGCAGGCCTGTGACGCAGTCATGCCCTGCCCCCGAAGGCATTAGAGGACTGCACGCACAGATCTCTGCGTCATTTTTCCTTTCAGAGAACTGAACCTGACAGAGAGAGACTATACAGATAAGTACTTGTTGCTTTTATCTGCATATATTGCTTGCTAATTTTGTGTATTACACCAATTTCTGCGATTTAATTATTAACGTTGTATTAGTTACTATTACACGTATGTTTTGCACACAGCCTGTTTATGTCCCACAGCGACCTTGTGCCCCGTGTGAAGCCGGCGGCTCCTGTCGCCTCTTCCCAGGGACCAAGCAACTTATGTCGGCTGACTTGTGCTCTCCTCACAGGCTGCTATAGCTGTGGCTGAAGTTTAAAATATATATTTTTTATTTTTGGAAACAATATTAATATTTTCTGAACTGTAATTGTTTTATTACTGTTTGCCGTGAGAATTTTCTGGTGTCTTTTTTCACAGAAAGACGTGCATAGCTGCTGGGCTTAGCAGCTCAGCATTGACCAACCGGTTCCCAACCGCGATACCATGCCTGATCCAGTACCAGAGTAGTGGCTTCAGGTCTTGACCCACCTTGTGGCTGTTTGAGCAGACTGAGGCAGCTACTGTAGCATACACTGTGTACACTTATGCAAGGCCAGTCTGCCGGTTGAGGATCTCCAGCACAGGCCCACACGGAGCTCGTCACCGGCCACCTTCATCGGTTTGGCCTGACAGTAAATCGTGCAAAAAGGCAGCTTACACCTTTTGAGATGGCCTCCTATCTGGGAGTGTTCTTGGACTCCAGGTCCACGTGTCTACTCAGTCGGACGACAGAGTGCGGAGAATAGCCGCCGGGAGCTTTTTCAGATCAACAAAGTGCTTACAGTAGTGATGCAGGGTTTTTCAGCTCGTGTTGAACCGTGGGCATCTATCGTGACGCTGTATGTAATGTGAGGGAGGCACAGGGGGTGTGGAACCCCCCTTGGCAGGGTCTCCATATAAATCTTTTGGAACTGCTGTCAGTTTATCTGGCCTTGAAGATTTTTTTGCAGGAGGTTCAAGGGAGACACATGCTTGTCCGTACAGACATCACTACAGTGGTGGCTTACATAAACTACCAGGTCGGCCTCAGGTCTCCCAGTCCCAGTCTCAATCACATAGCCCACAAGCTTTTGCTCTGGGCGCACAAGAACCTCCTCTCACTACGGGCAGTACATCTGCCCGGGGTGACAAACTGGGTGGCGGACCTCAGTGTGGAGACTATACCCCGAATTGGTGAGCTTCATTTGGGAGAGTGGCGATACATTTCTTTGCCTCCCAGGAATCAACCCACTGTACCCTCTGGTTCTATGTAACAGGAGGTGCGGACCCATTGGCGATTAGATGCCTTGGCACACCAGGGGGTAAAGCAATTGTTATATGCCTTCCTACCATTTGCAATGCTCCATATGCTCTGCCCTGTGTGGGCAATAGCATATTATGTTGATAAAAGTTTGAGGCAGTCTGTTTTTTGACTGCTATCGGGCAAAGTCCCATGGTCAAGCCCGGTCTAAGCAGCGGTTGTCCAAATGGATAACAGACAGTTAGGACTGCCTATGAGCTGGCCAACTTGCCCCCTATAGAAAAGCTCACTGCCCACTCCACCAGGGACATGGCAGCTTCATGGGCTTTATTCCAGGGTGCATCTGTCAAAGACATTTGCAATGCAGTGGTGTGGGCTACTCCCCATACCTTTACTAGGTTCTATAGACTTAATGTCGTGGATCCACAAAATCCTGGCTTTGGAACTACGAGTATTGAGGGTGGCTTCCAGGTTGACCCTTACAACATAACTATAGAGGTTTCTCCCTCAATTTTCTAGCCCTAGCTACTTGGTACTGTGGTTCCTAATGCTAACGCACAAGGCAGCCTCTCGTCTTAGCCTTGTAGCATTGCAGTCGTTCTGCAATATTGTCCATGGTGTGGGGCTAATTACGTTAGTTTGTTTAATAATTAATTTAAACAATTAATTTTTTATTTGAATAATTACAATAGTTCAAATAAGTGTGTGTTAATCAACTTGAGTGAATACTGTATGACCATTGCCATATTAGATCACCGACTAAATAAAGACAATCTATTAGTTATCTGTTAAATAATCTTAATATTCATTCACGTTAATTAATGCCTCATCATAATCATTTTATTTAATGATGTGTATAAGATCGAGGAATTACAATGAACACACAAAACACCCTCAACCACAACAAGGTAGGTTAAAATATCGTAGCATTTTATTGGATGATAATACTTATGGTGCAGAAAGGAAAATCTTAGAAAATCATCATGAGGTAACAATTCACATACATATCAATGCAGCACAAGTAAACACTTATTCCCTGACTGTATATGCTTCTATATATGTCATGTCTCAGTAATGCATTTAAACTACAGTACCAGTGGAGCCCTATTGCTTTCCTAACATTCAGTATAGGTTCAACATCTCATTCTAACACAGTATATTAACTCCTCTGTCTCCGTCTCAGTCCAGGCTGCGCGGATCTGCCAGCAGGTGATGACGTCACTCTGCTGACAGTTCCCTCAGCTCAACTACACAGACAGTGGCCCTGTGTCTACCGCTCACAGGCAATGTAACTCAAGATAAACCCAAGCATTTATCATTTAAATACAAAACAAAATTTTGTTCAATTACAATCCTTCTAATAACATATCACAGCTTGTAGCCGAGCCGGGAGTGGTTCTTTTCGACTCGTAGATAAACTGACTCGCACAGTTCTTATAGGACTTTCACGTGAAGACCTATACATTACCCCTACAACTGCCTTCCATTGTGTTGGACAATGCATTGTCTCACCCTACATGGGATGAATACATTATCTAATTATGACTTTGTTCTGCTGTCTCCTGCAGATATGTACTTATATCAAAAATAGTTATTAATTCCAGGCAGTTGTGCCAACAATGGGTATACATTTCATACTCGAAAGGGAACATTAGGTTATTATCATAACCCTGGTTCCCTGAAATAATAGAAATGTAACCATTAACCTTCAAAGTCGCTGCATCCATGATTTCAGCAGGCTTGAAGGACAAAATGACGCAGAGATCTGTACGTGCTTATGCCCTCGGGGGCGGGACATGACTGCATCACAGGCTCTGCGTGCAGCTTTCATATACAATATTCAGGTTTCAGGGTCTTTAGTAGGTAAACACCCATTAGGTAATGGTTACATTTCTATTTCGCGTTATATAGCATTGGTGTATGTGTGTCCTCTTGCTTTTATGAGGTTTGTTAGATGTTTTTTTTTTTTTGTTGTTCCCTGTGTGTCTTAAGTTTCTGTTTAACAGTAAAAGAGTTGTTGGAGAATTGGTGGGTTTTAATCATATCTTCCTCAATCAACTGATTATCAAATTAGTTTATATATAGTTTTTGTGGGTGAATGTTATAGGTTAAATATGACCCCAAGAAAATGTATCAGTTTTTCTGATCATTGGTGCAACACTAGGGTAACTCGTTCTGGAGAGATTTGTTGTGGTCCCAGGATTTACCGCCTGTGATGTGTTCCTTTTGCTTTGTGTTTAGGAGGTATACAGGATTCCAAAGAAGAGCCAAGTCGAGAAGGAGCCACAGGGTAAGACCTCTCTCAATTATTTTAAAAATGTAATATCATTTAAGATATTTAGTTTATTTCCGTGTTCTCATATTTACATTTTTTTTTTCTTTATTTGCCTTTTTTCTCAGTGAAGTTACATTAAAGTTCCAGTAGAAATCATCCTTTTCACTGCTACCTTGTTTTTAATCTCTGGACATTATTTTTCACATTTCCATATTACTTCATGTTTACACACAATTCAATCTGATTTTTCTGTTGTTTTTTTTAATAGCGTTACCAGTTTGGCTCATTTTTACACGTTTTTTTTGTTGTTCTCGCAGAGCGAGGTCGGGACAGTCAGAGTCTCGGGACCACCCTCTGACTCCACGCACCCCTCGGGAGTCGGGAGAGGATCGAGACAGAGAGAGGGACAGGGACAGAGAGTCCGAGAGGACACCCCACAGCAAGGATCGAAAGAGGCGCCGTTCTTCCCTTTCCCCCCCACATTCCATCTACGAGAGAAGCAACAGAAGAGGAGACGACCGGTGAGGGGGCTGCAGTAACTTTGAAAAATGTTCTCCCATGGTATTAGATTCACGTCTGTAGGATCAGAAACAAAATACTGTGCCACTTCTAATCTAGCAAGATTGGAGGTGAGCTGCACTCAAAAACACAAAAACAACATTTTAGAAAGAGACTTCTACTCTTAGCAAATTAACTTTGAGAAATTAAGTTTTGAATGTATTGGTATCAAGTCTGCAATAAAATGCTCAAGTGATTTGAGACAAATCAGAAACCTTGCCTCTTATAGGAGGCACTTCTTTAACCCTTTGCAGTCCATTTATTAATTGCGCGTCAGGTGCGTCAGGTCCAATTTATTTTCACACGTGCAGTTAATTTTAGACGCACTGTTTAAAAGTATTTTTTTTCCACAGTCAAACGGGTTTAAAAGGCCCTGCATATCAACAAAGCACTCACTAGGCATCTCCAGCCCCGCCCCACCCTTTCGTTCGCTATCGCTTTCACATATGCTAAGAAATAAATAATAATAATAATAATAATAATAATAATCATAATCGTACATACCGATCAATCATCTCCTGATCACTCGTTTTATCACCAAACTCCTCAATAATGCAATCCAAGTCATTATTTTATTACTATAACATCTCAAAAAAGCTCTGCAAATGTCCGTGATAGTCTCTGTGCGCTGATACAGGAACAACCAGCTTGTTTCCTTATGACCGCCCCTATCTGATGCCAGGGGCAAGTATGACTATTCATGAGATACGCCTTTTTTTTAATTTTTTTTTTTTATCGGCTTGTCTCGCTCCTGTCGCTCCCACTGCCATTGAATGGTTTTCTCGGCTTTTTCCGGAGAAAAACGACTAGAAACTCGTTTTTTTGATGATGTCGGACAGGGTCCGACAATGGACCGGATAGGAATAATTGCAATGTTCGGACCAGGTCCGACAATGGACCGCAAAGGGTTAAAAAGAGAGTGGTGAGAGTATAGAATGGGTTTCCTAGCCTGTTGTCAATGCTGAATCACTGGGATCTTTTAAAACCTGAGTTGACTAAGACCCCATTCACACTTGTGATTTAAGGCGGTTCAGGGCCGCCTTTTCTCATACGTGAACGCTTCAAAAAACACTTTCTTAAAGGATCTGCCTGTATTTAGCTCCATCCATTTTGCCCTCTACCCTGACAAGCTTCCCAGTCCCTGCCGATGAAAAGCATCCCCATAGCATAATGCTGCCACCACCATGCTTCACAGTAGGGACGGTGTTACCTGGGTGATGTGCTGTGTTGGGTTTGCGCCAGACATAACACTTTGTATTTAGGCCAAATAGTTCAATTTTTGTTTCATTGGACCACAGAATCTTTTGCCACATCTTTTCAGAGTCTCCCACATGCCTTTTTGCAAATTCCAAGTGGGATTTTACATGGGCTTTTTTCAGAAATAGCTTCCTTCTTGCCACTCTTCCATACAGGCCAGATTTGTGGAGTACCTGAGCTATTGTTGACACATGGACAGTTTCTTCCATCTCAGTCATGGAACGCTGTAGGTCTTTCAGAGTTGTCATTGGCCTCTTGCTGGCTTCTCTGACCAAGGCCCTTCTTACACGGCTGCTCAGTTTGGGGGGACTGCCTGCGCTAAGCAGATTCTGGGTGGTGCCGTATGCCTTCCACTTCTTAATGATCGACTTGACTGCTCCAAGGGATATTCAATACCTTTGAAATACCCCTCCCCTGACCTGTGCCTTTCCACAACTTTATGCCAGAGTTGTTCTGAAAGCTCCTTGGTCTTCATGGTAGTATCTTTGCTTTGAATGCACTACCCAACTGTGGGACCTTACAGAGACAGATGTATTTAATCTGAAATCATGTGAACCACTTTTATTGCACACAGATGGACTCCATTTAACTTGTGTGAATTCTGAAGGCAATTGGTTGCACCTGAGCTTATTTAGGAGTGTCCTAGCAAAGGGGGTGAATACTTACCTAATGAAGACTTTTCAGGTTTTTATTTAATTGATGTGTTTTTCACCCCCATTTTTTCACACATTGAAAGTGTTGAGTAGTTTGTGGAAATCAAAGGGAAAGAAATGCTTACTATAGGCACTGTACATAGCTACAGAAGTGTTTGTCTTTACATTAAAATGCCGATCATTTCTTTTAGCTGCTTGCTTTTACACACACATAAAACCCTGTTCTCATCCACAAATATTAAGATCATTGATGCACCATAACATTAAGTCAATATAGTAAATAATATATTGTTTTATACCATAACATTGCTACTGTGCTGCATTGAAAATATATATATTAGTAAGAGAAATCTGCAACAAATCAAGGATTACTGTATATCCCGGTAGATATCGTTCCGTAATAAAATAAAAAACAACAATTTACCACGTTTTAGGCCTGGTGTTCAGTAGTGTGAACAGGGGTCTATAAGTTTTGAGTTTAACCAGCTGCTAGAAACTGAATGAGCAGTGATGGGCTGAAATGGTCATCTCTTGTTTGTAAATGTTCTTATGTTTTTAAACTGTTCCAAATTAAGGGACATTCAGAGATGTGTGTTTTGATGTGTTATATATCCCCAAATCTTGTATGAAAGAGTTGGGAATAGGTGAGGAGTTGGTTGATTGCAAAATCAACATTAGTCTACCCTCCATCTGCCCAAATGCTATGTAATCACTACGAACACTGATACACGCCTGGCATTGATTATGCATATTGGAAATCAGTGTTTTGAGATGTGCCTGTATACCAGAGATGCCAGATGATTTGACTGTACTTTTTTTTGGAGGTTCTGCTACGGCGAAGGGGTATAATACTATGATTTTCATTAAATAAATAAATGATGGACACTCCCTGAACCATTTATGAAATATTATTTCAATACTATGTGTGTGTTTTCCTGTTTAATTTTTTTTAATGAATGAATGGTTCTTAAATAATCATATTATATCATGTATTTCACTGACAGTTTATTGTGGCATTTTAACAGACATACTAAAAGCTCTGAGCCGGGTTGCTTACTAACCAGTTTAGGGGTCCTTCAGAAACTGCTGCGCAAATGTTGCCTTGCTATCATTATCAATCACACATTTACTTGGTTGCTTGTCAGTAAGGCTGGTGTTAAGTCACGGTGGTCACGGATTCTGTGATTTTAGTAGAGAACATTGAACTTTACCAACACAACTTGAAATTCCACCTTAACCAAAAAAAAAAAAAAAGCTTTTTTTCACGGTTTTGCTAATGATGCTGAACTACCTTGGTTGCTTTACTTTGCAATGTAGCCGTTTATACTTTAAAACAACTGCCAGCGCAGAAAAAATTGAAACACATGCAGACTCTGCTGCCTGATTTTTGTCAACCTGCAGCTGCATTTTTCAATGCCTGTCGGGTCTTCTTTGACCCAAATCAAGCAAAGTATCTCAGCATAGCTGAGAGAAGTGTTCGAGGCCCTGCTGTTTGAAGACAACTGTGTAGCACAGCGTGAATACCGTGCTTACTACAAAATTCAGTGAAATTAATTAAATGCAACGGTTACCAGTTCTGGAAAAACATGGAAACGAGATTCCCAACTTTGCTGTAATCATTTTCTGCATAGAAAGGCATCAAAGGCAACAACATTTATAATATGTAAACAAACAAGCCAAAACGTAAAATGACTGCAAACTGTACCACAGCAGAAGCAACAGATGCACACACAGTCGTCTTGTATGTAACGTACAGTTTTTATTTGCTGTGCTGTAGAAACCCCACCAAATGTTATGTTTATAGTTGTATATGCTGTGAAGCTTACCAATTTTACAGGATTAAAACTTGAACCTGATGTTATGACAAACATAATTAATTAATAAATAAATAAGTAAAAATTTAGATTCATATTCCTTTTTCCCTGCTTCTGTAGACACTCATTTTATGTTTATCTAGGTACTGTATATTGTCTTTAAAAAAAAAAAAATAAATAAAAAAAGTTGAATTTTCATCCCCGTGACTTAACACACCATTTCCCCCTTGCTCCATGATTTTGAACAAACACTGTGACTGCTCTGTGATTTTTAGTACAAATTTCCCTGACAAAATCCTAGCCTTACTTGTCAGTTATTAAAATGGGAATCAAATAAAACAAAAATGTCACTCCTCCATCTAAAAGATCGAGAGGCATTTACCACAGAATGGTCATTCATTCTCGCGTCTACTGTGAATACTGACAGACACACTTCACTGTGAAACAAGGCAGGCGCATTTAACTATCGCTCATATAGGTACGAAGAAACACCAGCAATAAGCAAAGTCTGACACTCCCCATTACTGTGTGTTTGTGCAAATGGGTTTTGAGGTTTAACTTGCTTTAAATAATTAATTATTGGATACAACACAACATTTTGTGTTTTGATAGTTGCAGAGTAGTACAAATTTAAGAAAAACATTGTTAAATCTTTCTTGAGGTGTTATTTATTTTTTATAAAGTTTTGAGGTTGAGTATTTCAGTCCAGGTTTTATAGCACTTATGAGATCCTAATATTTCATTACTAATATTTAAATCCAGAATAAATAGAATAGAATAGAATTCCAAATTTAAAAATCAAGAAATCAGTGTTGAAGTATTTTTATTTGGGGTGGGGTGGTAAATTTCTAAATGCTGTGTGTTTACAATTACAAAAATGATAGATTGAACAGCAAAAATGAGGTTGCTGGCCTTTTAATTTCTAGGGACCAGCAGCCACTGGCATTAAAAAAAGACAGACCGCTTCGCTCAGCACATGCTACTATTTTCTCCTTTCAGAATTTGGCATCTCTGGTATACACAAGCGTACCATACACCTCCTGTATGCATGCTGACCCTCTCCTCTTCCCTTAGGTATGATGTCCAGAGCAGCAGCAGTAAGAAGAGCAGGACCAAGGAGCGCAACAAGCTGTCGACGGAGGAGCGGCGCAAGCTGTTTGAGCAGGAAGTGGCTCAGCGCGAGGCTCACAAACAGCAGCAACTGCAGCAAACCCTAGGGGTTGGCTCACCCATGCCCTACGATACCCTGGGCACATACGCCAGCAGCAACCACCAGAGCTTCTACCCACCAGGCTACCCCATTCAGACCTATGTGGACCCCAGCAACCCGAACGCAGGCAAGGTCCTGCTTCCCACCCCTCCCGTGGAGCCCATGTGCGGCACGCTGACCTACGATCAGATGCCACCCCAGACCCTTCTCCCAGACCCCGGCCTCCCATCACCTACACAGCAGCCTGTCACAGCTGTACAACATGTGCCCACACCCATTGAAGTAGCCAGCACTCCGCAGTACATGCAGCAGAGCGTGCCCCAGGACTCTGCCATGGTTGTCCTCTCTGGGCCTGCACCAACAGGGCAGCAGCAGGTTCAGGGGCAGAGTTACGCCTTGTGGGACCACAGTGCTCAGCAGGCCTTAGCAGTGCAGCCACAGTCCTACCAGCTGGCACAGCCACAGACTGCAATCTACTACCAGAGTCAGCCCTGCCAGGCAGTATACAACATCGCCGCGCCCTACACACAGACCAGCACTCCTGCGGTACAGGTGAGGGGCACGCTATGGTGATTTATTAGTCCGTATTTTTCTATATGGAGTAGAACTACCTATATATTATTTAATTGATCAGAAACCAAGAGCTGGATGGTAAATACATTGTTCCTCCCTTATTGCTGCACAAACAACTCCTATTAATAAATCTTCAGACCACAGATGTGATTTATTCATGCTTTGATGATAAATGTGACCCGCAGATTTACCAGATGACGTGCCTGTTCAGACTCCTGGTACCTAGTCATTTCAATAATGTACCTAAACAAGAGAATTTCTGAAACCCAGGACTGGGTGCAAGGCTATTGCGAGATTTAAGCCTGGCACACTCAAATGCAGTGTCTCTAGGAGGCACCTTCCCCTCCTGGCTCCTCTTCTCCAGGGTTATCCGGACCCAGTTTGTGTTGTGTTGTAACACTGATGAAGCCATTGGCCAAAATGTTGCTTTATTTGTTTGTTTGGTTATACATAAATAACTTATAACTTTAAACACTCTTGGATATAGGGGTTAATAAAATAAAATGAAAAAAAATACACCACCCACTCGATATATCGCTGGTGTCGGGGTCCAATATAAATCTGCTGTATATCGAGAGACCCATAGAAAAACAAATAGGCGAACAAATACTATACAACCACTCCCTCGTTTTATCGGGGGCGTCAGGGTCCAATATAAATCATCTACACAACTCACTTTTTCTCATTTCGTATAAAAAGCAGCACACAGTTTTAATTTGTACTGCAGAGGGCAATTGCTTCTCATCAACTTAAGTCGCCAATTAATTTGATAAGTCTTCCTTCCTCTCCTTTCTCAAATGCACAAACCCGCTGCATTGAAAGAATCCGTTGCCAACATAGGAGGCTTGTTGCTAGGGTGCCGACGTCGCTGTCCCGTGACTTTTGCTAGTGCATTGCTGCTGCCACAAGTGAACACCTCGCTGGCTAAAATAAAAACCGCTGCAGCAAGTAGATATTTAATTTGCTTTGTGTTATTGTGTAATGTGTGTGTATATGATAACAGTACAATATTAATGCATTTTTAATTGTTTTGTATATTTTTTTTGTTTGATGTGCAGTACAAAATAAAACTAACAGTAATTCTAAGTTCTATGTATATTGCAGCTAAGGCATGCGCAGTTAGACTGTAAAAATGGGGAGCAAACTCCATGATCGCGATATGTCCGTATCTGCAGTATAGCGAGGGGTGGTTGCATATCTATATATCCAAAGAGTGTTCCTGATTCCACCAGTGGGCTTTTTCCTGGTTCAGATGTTTTGATTTTAATGATGATTCTTCCCCTGCTGTACCTCCTTAGGGCTATGCACAGCCCACCACCCCGTACATCCAGGGCCAGCAGGTGTATTCGGCTCACCAGCAGGGGGTGGTGTTGCAGCAGGCAGGAACAGTGACCACAATCGTAACGGCACAGACGGTGCAGCAGGTAGGCACAGTCCTCGACACAGCCACCCTAATGTGCACTGCTGAGGGCACCACTATAGGCTCATGTAATACATATACAGTGCAGTGCTCCCTCTATTTCTCTATCTAACTTGCAGATGTAAAAACTGAAATTACAGGGAGGGCCCTGTATAGGTATGATATGATTAGGGCTTCTGTTTTTTTGGTTTTTATTAATTTTATTTTCGGGGTGCTTATTTTTAGCTATTTGAGTTTTATGTAAATCGTTTTTTTGGGTCTGTGTGTTTTAAGGCTCGGTGATGCCTAATTTTTCACCATTTAATATATAGTTTTTCAAAAAAGCAGATGCATCGATTAATCAACGTTATGAAAGGGTAAAAAAATACAGCAGTAATGCATGTGGAGCTGTGCATTAATGTGCAACATTGCTATTAAAGGTTTAAAAACTATTATACTGATTTTAAATTACATCAGTTTGTGCATATCATAAAAAATGGGGGTTTGGTGGGTGAGAAGGTGATCTCAATCACGTGCAGGTTCAGCGAGTCAGACCTGAGGCGAGCGGGGGAAACTCTGCGTTGAAATTGCCAATTCCTTTGCTTAAAACCTGTGCACAGAAACGATGCACAGACTTGACTATCGATAGTGTTCAAACGATATCATGCATCAATGGATCAATGCATTGCCTCAGCCTCCGTGTGTTTAGGCATTTTTTTACATTTCACTACAATTTGCAATTCTGTTTTAAATTCCACAAGCGTGTAAATCAACCCTATCGAACTGCAAAGCCTCTTTCGCACTGGCATGCTCTGCCCGGGCGATTTCACACTGCTTTTGATAAAGCAGGGCCGACTTGGGTGACAGAAGCAAGTACACAATGTGCGTATCAATGCCCCGGAAGCAGCTTGTTAAAGGACGCTTCCATCCAAGCTTCTCTGGATTGAACTATCGGTCCAAATGTTGATTTAGAGCAAATGTTTCTTCATTCCTGCTGCAATCTGGCTGATGGTTTGTCTCATAGTAAAATATGGCTCCTTGCAAAAGTGAAACCTTCATGCAGGTGTGGCTGTTTGTTATTTCGTCAGCTTACGTGGTTTCACACTACGTGGAATTGTGACCCGGGTAGCCAGAACTCGGGTCGTGACCCAGGTAGGAGTGCTAGTGTGAAAGGGGCTTAATATAGCTTTAATTCTCGTGAGCAAGAACAATGCTCCATATTAAATTGTAATCTTGTTTTAGATCCTTGCAAGCGTGTACAATCCTCCAATAATAATGTAGGAATTTGCTGCCATTCGGTAGTTGGGGTGGATTTCAAGTATTCAGAACGAATTGATGCGAGATATGTCAGGAAGGCGGGGACATTGCCCAACTGCACTGGGAAAGTATTTGAAAAAAAATGTTATTTTATTATTTTTTTCACGGGGAAAGGGGTCAAATCAGTGTGAACTGCGTGTCCTTTTCTAGTGTTTTTCCAGTGTTTATTGGATATACACTGATTTCCAGGTGCTGTTACTGTTCAGATTCCTATACCTGGGGTGTTAAATCCGAAAATCAGAAGCTTTAGATGTGGTCTATAATAAATGATGTTGTGGAGTAAATTCTCACCTTTTTGGATTTTCGGTTATGATGGATATAATTAATATAATTGTCTATGTATTTTGTGTTTTTGCTTTAGTTTTTTTGTATTTGTCAAATGTCTGTAATTCAGTCTTCATTCATTCATTCATTCATTCATTCATTTGTTCATTTAATCTATCTGCTTTATTCTGCGTTAGGAGTTGTTGGTGTCAAACAGTCTGATGGACCTGCCACCTCCCTCACCCCCGAAACCCAAAACCATTGTTCTCCCTCCCAACTGGAAAGCAGCACGGGACCCTGAGGGCAAGATCTACTACTACCATGTCATCACAAGGTAGAGGCTACTGAAGAAACAAAATGTTTCCATTATGGGGTGGGAAAGGGCAAGGTTACTCTACAAGCAGAACTAAACTCTCTTTACCAGCACACTGTATATTGACTTTCGATAGTGCATCCTTAGAGGTTAACACAGCACACAGTGCATTTCCAGACAGCCGATTTACAAAACCCTGAAAATGTCACTAAACCCATTTAAGTTGGAAGTGTCTAGAAAATGTAAAGAAGTGTCTAGCAGCAGGAGCTAGGATTCTGAGGCTCAATGAGGATAGATCAGTGCTCTACTGTCTAGGTCACGTATTGATTTACTGTGTCTGCTAATGTCCGCACCCCTAAAGCTATGAATAATATTGCCATCAAATTTGTTGACAAGATTGAGCAATGTAGTAGTCTGATCAGTACTCCGATGCTGGTGCTGGTGGTGGTGGTTACATTGAGGATATATCATGAATGTTCATGGAGTACCGTAGTTTGTGTGTGTGTGTGTGGTGATTGAAATAATCCCAGCACCCCATGAACATTCATGGAGTGTTCTGTTTACCTGTAGATAACAAGAACATTGTATGGAAAACAAAGTACAGTAGCACCTTAGTGTTACAAACACCAAACCAACGAACTGACCTGTCAACCAAACTCCCCACTTTTGAGCCGAAAATATGCAATCACTCAATTATGCGTACAGTGCAACCAATCCAATGCAAGTTTAACCTACTGACATGGCAAGAACTGGGAAATGCAAATGTGTTGCACTTTCAGCGGTATCATTTTCAACATTGTAACTTGGGAATGTGGTAATGGGAAAGTATCTGCGATATTAAGACGGTCTAAGAAAAAAAATTAACAATTTTCATAGGAGACGATAGATTGGAGAGCACTGAAAACCGATGTATCTTATGCAAAGCTGATAATGATTATTTTGATAAAGCACTCCATAAGTGGTGTGCTGGTCATGGATAAGGCAACATTACTGTACCAACACATATCCAGAGAGATTTCAAAGCAAGTACAGCCAATTTTACATTTTAGTTTTCAACAAATCTCTTTGTTTTTTTCATACAAAAGGAGGCTAAATTCATAGGATTAATTTCCTTAGATCAAGATCTGTATCTGCTTCGCAACAGTGCGATTTGCCCGGTAATTGGATTTGAATGATGGCAAAAAGAGATCCAGTAAAAATAGAAATATTTACACCGCAGTATTGATTATGAAAAAGGTATAAGATGCTAGATGTTTTTGTATAAAGTACCCAGTACACAACAGTATATTAAAGCTGGGTTTTTGTTTTTAAAGCCAACAGCTTGCTGTAGCAGAAAGGGTCTGTAGTTGAGGCCATAGATGAGTACTGCCCTTTGTGTTTTGCAGAGTTTTGGGGTGCTGCAGATGAGATCACAAGTGGCACTCTGTAATTATAGCAAACCACTGTAGAGGCTATCAAGGGATTCCACTGTGCTGAAAAATTGATTTTTTTATTATTTTTTATGTGATTCTGAAGGTTAGGAGAAATGATGCAATCCGGTTGAGCAATTTTTACATTAAAAAGACAATATCTTGAGAGTGTTTTACTGCAATGGAAAGCTACTGATACTTTGTTTTAACCACCATATTGCAGAGTGGAGTAATTGATGTAAAATCAGGCAGAAAAATGTGTTTAGAATACACCCTTATCTTTGAGTGTAACAAGTGATAACTTGATGTTAATAGAGTTTTCAGATGTCTTACGCAGGCTGCAAATTATCTATGACACCAAACACTAATTGAAACTGCCAAACGTCTTTTTAACCTCAGCAGTTTTGATAAGACCCTTATCTGACAGACTGGCAAGTTAGGTTTTGATACATATTTTATGATATATTTTCATGCAGGCTGCAGTTGCCTGATATCTGATTATAATCTACAGAAGGCTTATTCGTGATTTGAATCATTTAGACCTGCTCAGTATCAATTTTATGTTTTTATATTTTTAATGTTAAAAGTATGATGTTATTTATTATGTAAAAAAGTAAAGCATCAGTACTGGGGCAGATCAGCATAGGACTGAGGGTATCACACAGACAGACACACATATGGTTGCTGTTACTAGATGTTTTTGAGCTAGTCTTTTCAGTCAAAGATTTTATGGTTTATTTCTCTTTCCCCAGACAAACGCAGTGGGATCCCCCTTGCTGGGATGGGGGCAGTGATGTCAGTGTCGACCATGAAGCCGAAATGGACCTGGGGACCCCCACGTACGACGAGAACCCCACCAAGGTAACCCCACGGCGCTACTTGTGTTTGCATCGTGTGTGCCCAGCATGGGGGGGGGAATCCCCCACAATTTGCATGCTTGTTTATGTCTGGTGTTGCTCCTGTATTCCATTTACAAATCATGGTGTTTTAGCTGTCAGGATGTGTATTTATTTATTTATTTATTTATTTATTTATTGCATAGCTTTGATATTTAGTTTTGCAGTTCGTCATTAGCTTTGTGGCTGTTGTCGAGACGATTGTGCATTACTTATTCATACATTCACGCAGTATAGAGCATTCAGTCTGCTAAGTCTGTACAAGTCATGGAATGATTTGCAATGTTCTTTCACTATGGCATAAGCATGATTTTATGGTATACTGTTTTTGTTGTGCAGTAGGTGGTTTTTAACTGTTCTATACATCTTTCAGGATCTATCAATGTCTCAGGATGGGAGCTTAGAGGGGACACCTAATGCTTACCAGGTATGGGCCCTCACTGTTTGATTTCTAATGGATACCATGAGCCCTTCCTCTACGGTGGAATAGTCCTGGAATAAAAACAAAACAGAAAATTAGTTACACCCCTATGCATTCAACAGTTGATGCTGACTGTTTTTTAGTTGTTTGCACTGCAAAAGAACACATTTTAACATTTTATTTTGCACAATAATGGACTGTGTGTCCAGCACTGGGTTTTAATGTATTGGCTTGTAGACGTCGTTTTCTACTGTTGCCTTTCCTATGTAGTGTAGTGGTGAAAGTCTGATCAGTTAGAATTTTCTTCCAAATATAAATAATGTTTGTAATGTGCAAACCGTGATCAGAGGAACATTCGCTGTTTGGAATGCCTGGAGTTGCCCAAAGTTGCAGTGTGAACGGTTTGTGGATTTGAGATTTTCAGGCTTTGTTTCTTCTAATGGTTTTTGGGAGGGTATGACCTTGTGATTTAAAGGATGGTTTGCTGTGTCTGGCCTGTAATACGCTATCTTAGATGGGTTGTAGAAAGCTGCGGATGAGCATGATTTGTGCACTACTGCTGAAGATAAGCTTCAAGACTAGTTATCAGACACTTTTTTTACGTTTTGTTATTGCACCAGATTAATAGTACCTGCCCCATATAACTTAAATGTACATTTGTAAGAGAATAAGTATATATCCCCGTCACTGCGTGTATAATTGTACAATGGTAAGTTTAATATCTGTGTCTATTTTATAATGCATATATGTTTTGATAGGGCAACTTCTAACTCGAAGTTCACACAAACTAAAAAAAAATTAAAAATCATGACCAACATGGATGTTTTTTTTTTAAATTCTCCTTAAATTCAAAATGATGGTTCTTCAGGTAAATAAGTGTTTATTGCCTAATGGCTCCAAAACCACTGCAATCTGGGTGAAATGATCTACTGATGCATTTTAAGAATTAACATTTTTAAATTTAAAGAAGTGTACTCCATTTTCAATACTGATTCAACCATCAAAAGTCCTCTCCTCACACAGGCCATCCTTAGCTGTGTAGTGCAACAAATGTAAAGGAATGGATCTGCAATATGTCCATTTCAATTTGATTAATTTCCATGAGAGATGTGGGTTAAAGTACCATACTTATGTAGCAGAAGGCAGTCACAGAAATGTAGGATTCAAATACCAAATGGGTGGTATAGTACTAGAACAGGCCAAACAAGAGAAATACCCTGTACTAGGCTTATCACTGTCAACAAACAGACAATATGGGAAGCAATTAAAATAGCAAACAGATTTGTTGGTTAGATAGTCAAAAGTGTAGAATACAAATCAAAGGAGGTTATGGTGAGGTTATACAATGGACTGGTGAGACCGCACCTTGAATAATGGGTTCAGTTCTAGTCACCACAGTACCAAAAAGAGCAACCAGACTAATCTCTGGGCTTAATGATCCTTTAAAATCCAACTTAACATTTTGGGATCAATCGGCTATTGGGAAGCGGTCAAGCAACAATGGACGGAGTAACCTCCTCCACAAAACTGCAATGTGAAACCAACTGCACTTAATTCGGAACAAAATAGTGACTCAACTACTTCAGTTAACTTGAAACAAACCATAGTTAATTTGTGTGTAAACAAAACTACCCAGACTGCTTGTTTTTGATCAATGATTGGTCAGTTGATCCTAAAATAAATTATATTGTTCATTTTCATTAACCAAGTAAACTTAATAGGCCATGATCTGAAGCCAGAAAATATGCTTAGAAAATTAGTTTTGTTCCAACCATCGGGGGTCTGTTTTCCATACAGTTTTGGATAGTCAATAATATACCTGAGCGTGTGTCAAAAGTTCTACTTGAGATTCGCGCCAGTTTTTTTGTCACGACAAGGTCAAAATATGCATGGTAGGGTGAAAAACTGCCTTTTTGGTGCTTCCTGCCATGTTTGGTTCCCAGGGCTTAAATTTGGTGGAGTGAGAGACATGTATACTGAATATATATGACTATTTTCAGCAGACCCACAAGTCACAATTTTATAAATGTAATTTTGCTAAAAACTATGCATTTCGCCACGTATTAGACTTGCATAACTCAGCTAGTGTTGAAGCTATTCGGCTAAAACTTGATATATGGAAACTACATCACACATGCTCTATGTGGATGTAATTTGGCACTTTTCTGCAGACTGAAGAGGGCACCACTGAGACTGCCATAGGAGCCTGTCAGGGCATATTTTATTAACTTTCAGAGATGGCTCCTCAGCCAATAAGGGGTGAGTCCAACACTTTAATGTCCCTGTATGTAAGTGTGCGAGTACATAATATGAATAAATTAAGTAACTGATGTTGAGTGGTGTGAGAAGCAGTCGTTATGGATGGCCTGGAGGCTCATGTTGGTGCTCAAAAATAAAAAATAGTGCAAAACAACAAAACAAACAGGTCTGCTGGCTCTTGAAAAACAAAACAAAACAAAATGATAAACAAACAAAATGAATATATACATATTTACATTGAACTAGGAAGGAAATTAAAGTCATCATCAGACCCATCATCAGACTCGGTCGTTTCTTAACAGAATCTCAGAGCTAGTCTCAGTGACGTTTGTGCAGCCTTACATTTACACGTCTGTACAAAACAAATCACAAGATCGATATGAACACCTTCCTGTCTCGCGTTTCAACTGTCTTCATCTGCAACTGATGACCTGTACAACACACTCTGGGGCAGGGTCCACTCTCCACTGTCCAAACCGGTTTTTAATTGTATTTTTCGGTGCTTATTTTTAGCTATTTTCGAGTTTTATGTAAATCATTTTTTTTTTGTTTTTGATATACTGTATAAAATGAGTGTTTTTGGTTACTTTCCAAAATGCTTGAGCATTTTTTTTTTCAATATGTATAGTAGTAACTCGACAGTACTTGCACACTTAAGTTGTACCTTGTTTCCTTTGCTGGTTTTTGTGTGTAGACATTTTTGTACATTTTGCCACAATTCTGTTTTAAATCCTCTGTATCTTAACTGTAATACAGCTTTAAATCCCATTAACAAGCCTCCATTCCTGATTGTAATCGTGTTTTAAATCTCGCAAGCAGAGTCTCCAATAGAAATGTAGGAATGTGCTGTCATTCAGTAGTTTGGCCGAGTTTAATGTATTCAGAACGAATCAATGATATCTGTGAAATCTAGCAGGGCTTGCTCTCCCTTGTCATGGGTTGTCATCAGGTCGTTTTTCACCTCACTCTTGGCAACCAACACCGGAACTGATGCACACTAGTTCAGTGTGGACAGCTTCAAATTCATTAACCGTAGACTCTATGGTTGACATAATGCTCCGCATATTTTTTTCATCTGTTAACATACAGGTCTTGTCCAGATCCTTGTGTTCATGCATGTCAGGGGCGTTTCCAGCCATAATTTCACATTGCCTGGCTATGACTGCCCGTTCATTCTGGGCCAATATCCAACGATGGACAGCACTTCGGTTCAAAGAGAATCCAGTCAGACCCACCTTAGTTTTGGAATCTCGATTTAAAGTCTGTTCAATGGCCTGGTCACAGCTAATAGAGGAGTAGAGGAGAAGGCATAACAATCTTTCTGTTGAACAGTCCACTGGCCTCTTAAGAACATAGGCTTCTTAAGAACAACTGAAGCTTGGCAAGACTCGTCTCAAGTCCAATAACTGAGGGCCATGAAGCACAGTGTCCGAGTCTGTTGATCATGGATAGCAGCTGAGATGAGCCAGCTGGTGTTTGTTTTCGGCCCTTGGACGCCAGGAAAACAATACCCTGACAGTGACGTGAGCTTCAAGTCGACAACTGCTGGGACATCCACAAAGTTTACCATAGTATGTTCTTCTGTTGCTGTGATAATCCAAGCTAACAAAGTTGTATAGTTCAACAGGTATGACTGATCTGGCCGCTGCCAAGTTGAAATCATTTGATGTTGGAGGCCATTGACACTGCATTCTTGGACTCATCCTCAAAGCATCACGAGTAATAAGGGTTGTGTTGTACACAGCTCTGGTCGTTTCAACATTAGGAGCTCCACATGCTGCCTCGGGTCCTCGTATGGATGGAGCAAAACCAGTGTCAGTGGTTGCTGCTTCAGTAGAAGACCTAGTTTTAAATCTACTGACTACCGTCCCTGTTGATAGCGTACCAGTAAACACAAGGTGATTTTATGTTTCTTCGTGGTGGTTGTTGAAAAAAGAGTTGTGGAATATCTCTGTGCAGCAGACGCTTCAATGTATCACTCCTGTAAAACATAAGAAAGGCCAGCGTGTTCGCTCTATGACCAAAACAGAGAATATCACACAGCCACAAAGCTTATTTATTTCACAAATGTGTTCATAATATGAGGCTTCACTAACCTGTAATTTGACAGTTCCACTTCTTCGTGTTTCTTCATGAACTGCATAAACAAGTTTTTATGAGTTTTGTCAGCCCGAACATCTCATGATTATTGACCAGTCTCTTCTCTATTATTTCATCACACAACACCGTATATGCCTTGGAGCAAGGGTTCCCAAACTTTTTTTTTTACCATGTGGCCCACCTGTTCAGCTGCATTAGGCATTGCGGCCCACTATTAGGGGGGGAAATGGGGGGGGAAAATGTCAAATTTAAAAACATTTTATATGTTTAAATCTGTAACATTATAAATAACCCTAATCTAAACTGTCCTTTATTCATTTGAATAAATATTGTGAAAGATGGACATAGCATAGAATATGCACTGAGTAAAAATAACATTTTCTGAAACACTTTAATTTTAGTAAATAAAATAAATTGCAAAAACTAAACAGATGTTTTTATCAAACCTTTAAATTAGGTACCTTTGTATTATTGAAATTTTAGAAATGCAGTTATTTTTCTTGGTCATCAAACAAGAAAGAAGTGCATGTCTCTTATTATTCCCATTCATAAATACCTGAACAGGAATCACTGTTGAGTAAAACCAATACAATGTGCACAAAAACATAACTCTAAAATCCTAATTTCTGAACACTGTGTAATCAGAACATCCGTCCGTTACCGCTCACGATGAACTGTCATGCACAAAAAAGACGAATGCGCATAGAAAAAATACATAGAATGCCATTGGTCCTGTGGCCCATCCGGGACTGTGTCGCTGACCACAGTTTGGGAACCCCTGCCTTGGGGTACATACCTCCTGAAATAAAAAAGTGAGGAATGACTTTGTGTTGTATATACAACAAAAGCATATATTTAATTAAAAATATCATGTGAACCCCAAGGGAAACAACAACTCCCCCTCATACTGTGTTTCTGAGGATTCGCACATACTCCTTGTAGCATATTGTATGGTATCGCACTTCTAGTCAACACAGTCCTTCTCTCTGATATGCACCAAGACGCTCTCATCATTCTTCAGTTCAGTAGCCTGCACTAACTTTCCTGCAACAAAAGCAGGAAAATAAGACCATGGTGTTCAAAATAAGCAGGCGGCCAGTGCTTTTCATTGGTTACTTTGATGGTTATGCCTCCCATTTTTTTTCACAATAAAAAAGGAGGGAGAGCCCTTTTTTAATAGGCTTTAAAGTTCTCTATACCTAGATTTCTCTTTATTCTTAAATTTGATTTTATATTCCTGTTCTGTTCCTTTTCAAATTAGTTATTGTTTTTCTCTTATTAACATTATTATCATTTATTACTATTATTACTGCTACTTTTTTCCTTTTATTTATTTTTTCCTCTGGGGAGGTGGGAGGGGCAGAAATTGGGGGGCAAAGATTTACAGCGATATAAAAATAAAAAAAATATATAGACTAATAATATGTAATATTGTTGTTCCACTGTCTACATTTTTTGTTGGTGTTTTTTGTTCCAATAAAAACAAAACCAAAAAGAATTAAGGACACATACAGCTCTTGGCTGTATGTGTCCTCAGCAACTCATTCATAATTGTGTAAATTATTTTTAAAGCTGGTTAACATTAATTAAAATGTATAATGCTATGTAACAATAAATCCAAAATGAATATAATTATCATGTAATAGTTTAATATGAAGTGAAATCAGCACCAATTTTGGAAGTATATGGAGCGTTTGAATTTTATGTTATTTCTTTGGTATTTACAGATTACCAATTGTATTTTTACTTGAATTTTAGCACACCGCTGCCAGTTATGCTATTCCGAATTGTAAAGTATATGACTTTTAGCCAGACGGTCTCTATAGTATGTCATTCACTATTCACTCAACAACAACAACAATAATAATAAAAGTCACAAGTGACTCACCTGCACTGAGAGTCTGGGCTTGGACCAATACATCCTTTGCGGACTTGTGTTGTTTTCTAATGAACCGATACACTTTTTTACAAATGATACACACAGCTGGAAGCATTGGAGATAGGGACTGACTCCGAATGAGGTCAGTCCATGGACTCGAACTGTATACTAGAATTTGCAATGTTGTGACATTCACCGTCTAATTCAAGCCATTTCCTTGAACCATTTGTATACGTTTCCCTCTGGGTGGCTGTAAATTGCTGTACTCCTTTTCTGACCGATTGTAGATGCATACATCATCACAGCTTTGTTTTTTTATTTATCTTGTAATATTTTGATCTGCTGACATTGTCCGAATGGGTAGCAGCCCAGGTTATCCCCCAACAGAACAAACAGCATGCCCCTCCCGCACACCATGCAGGGTTCCTGGTTGACTGCTCAGTTTGAGGTTATCACTAACAGCGCACACACACACACACACACACACACACACACACACACACACAATGCTGTAGACTGAGCTGTCTGCTTTCCACCCTGACCTGCCTGACCCAGAGGCCATTGGTCTGCCTCCAGAGCAAACCTGTTGTCAGTCAGTCGGGAGTATTGACCGCAATGGCTTAGAACATCAGTCGCTATTTCAAGGACTGTATCTGACCCTAAGGCTTAACTCTTACCTGACCCAAGTTTTATCTCTTAGCAGTGGTGGGATTGTAATTTGAACCCTCAAATCTCTCTTTTGAGAACTGGATACCTCTGTTCTTACTAACTTTTTTTTGTTTTGTTTTGTCAGTAAATGCGCAGAGTGAAGGGTGAAGCATTTGTCTGTTTTTCCTATGGTTTTAATTTATGCTTTCTGTGTGAACACCATCTGCTCTTTGTTAGACTGGGAGAAGGGGGCCAGAGGAGCAGACATCCTGGCATTTTGATCCCGCCACAATCAGCACTGCATAGTATTCTTTCCCTATCAAGTACAAAATGTAACCATTACCGAATGGGTGTTTACCTGAAAAGATCCCGGAATCTGAATAGAATACCAAAGCTACGTGCGAGCACTTGTGATGCAGCCATGCTCGCCCCCGAGAGCATAAGAGCACTGCAGACACAGGTACCAATATAATTTTCCTTTCAGATCTTGACAGGAGAGCACCCAGCTAACTACCGGTTACTTTTATCTGCATATATTTCGCTACTAACGCGATAATTATTTTTGAAACGTTGTATTTTTTGTTTACAAATTGCATGTAATTTTGCACAGTCTGTTGCTTGTTACTTCCCCATAGCGGTCTTGTGCACCGTGTGGAACCAGCGGCTTCTGACGCCCCTTCCAGGAATCAAGCAGCTTAAGTCGGCTGACTTCTGCTCTCCTACAGGGTGTTAATAGCTCCGGCTGGAGTTAAAATAAAAATAAATGTTGTTTTTGGAACGATATTGTTATTTTCTAAACTGTAAATGTTTACTGTTTTAGTGAGTATTTTCTCTTGTGTTGTGTTTTTTCTGTTTTGCGCAGAAGACGAGCACAGCTGCTGGGCTCGGCAGCTCTGCATTTACTAATTAAAAATAACTTTTGTTTGTGTACTGGTTTATTATTTCAATTATTATATTATGATTTACTGTTTACTGTGCGAGTTTCTCTTGCGTGTGTATTTTTGGTTTAAAATAAAAAATAACACAGTTACAGCTTTTGGTCCACAGCAGCTAGAGGAGCTGCGCTTGGTGAATAAAAACCTGCTCCGTATCTATTAACTGAATGGACAGGCTGTGGGCAGGAATCTTGCTGCTTTTGTAGCTGCAAGAAGACAGCTTTGGCTTTCCCAGACACGAGTGTCTGATGGGGATAAAGCACCGCTGTTAGACGCCCCCATTACATACCTGTGGTCCTGGCGACCACCCCAGGTGTCTCGAGAGGTCTCAGCTCTACTATAAAAGCGAGCTATTTGCACGGTACAACCCCTCCACTTGATGGAAGGGTTCTACTCCAGGTACTTCCTGGTTCCCAAGTGGGATGGCGGTCTCAGACCAATCCTTGACCTCAGGCAGGTCAACCTGTATCTGAGTTGATGGAGGTTCAAAAGGTTGACTGCGACAGCTGTTGCAGTCAATCAGGCCAGGCGACTGGTTCACCACGGTGGACTTAAAGGACGCATATTTCCACATCCCCATAAAACCAGGGCACAGGAGGTACCTGTGGTTCGCTTTCCAAGGAACAGCATACGAGTTACGTCTACTGCCATTTGGCCTCTCCTATCCTGGCCCCATTGAGAGTCAGAGGCATCAGAGTGTTCAATTACCTGGACGACTGGCTCATTTGTGTCCAGTCTCCAGCAGAGGCCCACACAGAACTCGTCACCGGCCACCTACATCGGTTGGGCCTGACAGTGAATCGTGCAAAGAGCCAGCTCACACCTATGCAGATAACCTATCTAGGAATGCAATTGGACTCCCAAGTCCATGCTGTCTACTCTATCGGACAACAGAGTGCAGACAATAGCCGCCTGTTTGAAGCTTTTTCAGCTCAATACAGCACTTACAGTAGTGACGTTCCAGAGACTTCTGGGCTTGATGGCGGCAGTTTCCCTTTGGGCCTCCTGCACATGGGCTCTCTCCCAAGCCTGGTTCAACAACAGCCTGTGTTGAACCCAGGCCGCCTAGTGACAGTGTCTCACCACTGTCTGAAGGCGCTGTCTTGTTGGACACAGCCTGCCCATCTACATCTAGGCGTAACACTGGGCAGCATCACCAGAAGAGAGGTCATCACCACGGACGTGTCCAGCCACGGCTGGGGCGCTGTATGGAACGGCAGGGGTGCACAGGGGCTATGGGACCTCCCATGGCAGGGTCGGGACATAAATCTTTTGGAGCTGCAGGCAGTTTTATCTGGCCCTGCAGAAATTGTTACAGGAGGTTCAAGGGAGACATGTGCTTGTCCGGACAAACAACACTGCTGTGGTGACGTCTAAAAACCACCAGGGCTGCCTCAGGTTTCCCAGTCTCCATCATGTGGCCCGCAAGCTGTTGCTCTGGGCACACAAACACCTCCGCTCACTGCAGGCAGTACACCTGCCCGGGGTGGTAAACTGGGCAGAGGACCTCCTTTCCAGGAGAGTTCCCAGCGCCTCAGAGGCGAGGCTTCACCCCGAGGTGGTGAGCCTCATTTGGAACAGGTTCGGGAGAGCAATAATATATCTCTTTGCCTCCCAGGAATCGACCCACTGCCCCCTTTGGTTCTCAATAACAGGAGATGGGGACCCTCTGGCGATAAATGCCTTGGTACACCAGTGGCTGAGGCAGCTGTTGTGTGCCTTCCCACCGTTTGCCATGCTCCCACTTTGTCTAGAAAAAATCAGGCAAGACCGGGCCAGGGTGCTATTAGTAGCCCCTTACTGGCCCAACAGACTTTGGATTTTGGCTCTGATGCAGCTCCTGAACGACCTGCCGTGGAGCCTGCCCAATTGCCGCGGTCTGCTCAGTCAGGCGCGGGGGACCTTATGGCATCCGACCCATCGAGCCTGCAGCTCTGGGGTCTGGTCCCTGAACGACTACATTTGAGCCGTTTGGGTGTGTCCAATAGGGTTGTGGACACCCTACAAAATGCCAGAGCAGCGTCCACACGTTCCCAGTACGTGTACAAGTGGGTTGTCTTTCAGACATGGTGCTGTCTTGTAGGTCTGACCCCACTATTGGTCCCATGACAGTAATACTGTTATTTTGCGGGACCTATTTGACGAGGGAAAATCTCCATCCATGTTAAAGGTCTATCTGGCAGCCATTTCGGCCTGCCATGTAAAAATTGACTTGATCTCCCCAGGAGGTCACTTCCTGGCAGTGCAATTTTTGAAAGGAGCTTGGTGGCTTCAACCACCTTTTTGAAGGATATTGTTCCTCGCTGGAGCGATAACGTAGTGCTTCAGTCATGCATGAAGCCTCCATTTGAGCTGAAATTTTTGTCACTTAGAGCAGCTTTCTTGCTTGCAATCACCTCCGTTAAGCGAGTGAGTGAGATGCAAGCATTTCCAATTGCAAAAGCCTGCTTAATTTTTTCAGAAGCCAAAGGTTACGCTTTGTACCAATCCTGCTTTTTTGCCTAAAACTATCTCCGCATTCCACATCAACCAGTCTGAGTGGGAGCGACCGCTCCATATGCTCTGCCCTGTGCGGGCACTAGCTTATTATGTGAACAGAACACAAAGCTGAAGGCAATCTGAACAGTTTTTTGTCTGTTATGGGGTGAAGTCCCATGGGCAAACCCTGTCTAAACAGAGGCTATCAAAATGGATAACAGACAGTCAGGAAGGCTTATGAGCAAGCCAACTTACCCCCTCCAGAAAAACTCACTGGCCATTCCACAAGGGGCATGGCAACTTCGTGGGTTTTGTTCCAGGGTGCATGTGTCAATGACATTTGCAGTGCAGTGGTTTGGGCTACTCCCCATACCTTTACAAGATTCTATCGACCAATGTCATGGATCCCCAAAACCCTGGCTTTGGAACTAGACTGTTGAGGGTGGCTTCAGGGTCAACCCTTACAACATAACATAGAGGGTGAGTTCTCCCTCAATTTTTAGCCTTAGCTACATGTTACTGGGGATCCGAAAGGTAACGCACAAGGCAGCCTTGGCTTAGCCTTGTAGCAGTCCGCCGTTCTGCAATATTGCCTTGCGATGGTTTTGGTACACTCACCCATTCGGTAATGGTTACATTTTGTACTTTGATAGGGAACGTTAGGTTATTATCATAACCGTGGTTCCCTGAAATAGAAATGTAACCATTAACCCTTTGCGGTCCATTTATTCAGTGCGTCTCAGGAGCGTCAGGTCCAATTTATTTTCACACGCACAGTTTATTTTAGACGCGCCGTTTTAAAAGTATTTTTTTTTTCACAGTAAAACAGGTTTAAAAGGCACTGCATATCAACAGGACACTTAGTACTGCATCTCCAGCCCCGCCACCACTCGTTCGCTGTTTTTTTCACATACCTCTTGATAGTAGTGCATACCGATAAATCATCTCCTGATCACTTGTTTTATCACCAAACTCCTCAATAATGCTATCCAAGTCATTATTTTATTACTATAACATCTAAAAAAAGCTCTGCAAATGTCTGTGATATTCTTTGAGCGCTGGATGTAGAAGCAGCTATCTTGTTTGTTTATGTCCATGTTATCTATGTGATGCCGGTGCTATCAGTATTCATGAGATACGCCCCCCTTTTTTTTTTTCTGTCTCCTGTCGATCTCACTTGGCCATTTGAATGGTTTTCTCGGCTTTTTCCGGAGAAAAAAATGACTAGAGACCTGTTTTTTGCGTCTTTTTGATGATGTCGGACAGGGTCCAACATTGGACTGGAAAGGGAAAATTGCAATGTCGGACCAGGTCCATACTGCTAGCTAATGACCTGAGCAGCCTTTAAAACAGAACCACATCTTTTCACCGATGGATGTCATGAGCTGTTTGTGAGAAATGAAAGTCTGGACTCGGTGGATTAGAGAACAGCTCTCCCTAGATCCAGGAGAGGGAGTAGAGCTGTGGAGAATAGGCTTAATATAAACATGCTGTTTCTGCCTTCATTAGTAGCAGCACCGGAAACAAGTGGGAGTCAGTCCTGACTCTCACTGTACTTTTTATTGTTTTATTCATCATATTTAACAGTTTTGTTTGTCTAAGTCTGTCTCTGTTTTTTTTTTCCTTTTTTTCCTTCTGTTTCCCTACTTCTGCATGTGTCTGTGTGTCGTGGCACATGAACATATCTGTAAGCCTGTGCTCTGTTAGAGCCATTGACAAATGCACTATTTAGAAAGGATTTACAGTACCTGCTCATGCCAAGATGTAAGATATGTAAATATAAATTTAGACCTGCAATATAATATATAAATGTGCATTCTCTAGTCTAGCCTCAACACTCCAATTTTATAAAAAGATTCATAAATCTGAATAAGGACGTTTGGCATAAATGATAGTCCATACAAAATCGCTTGAGTCATTACATCAGCTTCTTTACTGGATGCCAAAAGGAGCATCAGCTGACTTAATAATAATAATGACGTTTGAGGTCGCTTGCCTTGTACAGACTAGTACAGAGTCTATTGCAGAGGAGACAGGTTTACCGCTGTTTTCACTGAAAGCAAACTCTTCCTCCCATTCTGGCTTAAAGCCTCATACTTTTGTTTATTACTCGTGGAGGGTTTGCTCAATGCCATTGTCTCCACAAAACGAACAAGCACTTAATTCAAAATGATGAAATTCACTTTCAACTGCACATCCGGCTTTCAATTGAGGTGATCGAAATACGCATGCACCAGGGCACGGTGACAGAGGTCATCAATTGACTGAACATGCAGGCTCAAAGAAACTGGAGAGAGAGCAGGGCAGAGAAAAAAGAATAATAAACACGAATGAATACAGAGAACAAAAATAATAAGCTAATTCTTTATTTTTTTACTTTCTCCTCTTTTTCTTTTTGTTTTATTCTTTCTGCAGCTCATTCAAGCCGCAAAGTGTGCGTCACCCAGCATTTCACTGGGAGCCGTGGTTTGGCCACCTCTGGTATAGGCTATTTTATTTTATTTTAAGTTTTGAAGAAACTTTTTGCATGGATGTTCACAGTGACATCTCTTGCGCTATATCTTTAGACACCACTAGCTAAACCATTGTGTTACTTGCCAAAAGGATGTGTTCTGATTGCCTCCAAAGACTTTGAACTGCAACTACGCTACAACACAAACCTTGAAAAATCTGTCTCCTTGTTTTAGAACAAAAAAGACCGTTGGCAGCTTCAATTTTCTGCATTTGAGGGTTGCAATTTAAAGCTGGGAGCTAAACAAATAATTCAGCAAGGTTTTTCTTTTTCCTCTGTGCTCCTGTGGGGATAAAACTCATGGAATGTTAGTTTGTTTGGCTACATAAAAACAAAAAAAAAGAAGCTTCTTGCCTGAGTTGAAGTGACAAGTTTATGTCTTTATTGCTGATCAAATTAAGTTCCCATCTCTTCAGAACTTGGAACAGAATGATCTGCTGCATGTGGTGCACAGGCCCCCCTGTCCTACATGGAAGAGCAGTTTTTGTGATTTAATTTTCTTTTTGTTTTTTCTTGCAGTTCTCCACGAAGGCTAAAACGGCGGAGGCAGACACCTCAAGCGAGTTAGCCAAGAAGAGTAAGGAGGTGTTTCGGAAGGAGGTAAGACAGACACCAGTCACCAACACTTCTTAATCCTTAGAATTAGTAGCAGTGGGGTATATGTGCAACAAGCATAGGCCACAGATACCGCCTGTATATTTCTTGAACCGCACAGGATGGCACTGTATACCCCAGTCTGGGGGCGGTACGAGATGCTTATTTTTTATTTGTGTATTTACCCTATTAGACACACATGCATGTTTTACTGTGAATCTCCATAAGTCTGATGCCGAATTGGACCAGCGTCCAAGATTCTTGTTGATTTTCTTTGTGCTTTCTTTCCTTGTACAGGTGCCATAATCTTGCCCATTCTCAGGCTACAGTTCAGGTTACAGAGTATTGACACCATAACAAACAATTTCATGTCATTCACTGCCAAGTCCTTAGCAACACATACATGTATGTGAAGTCTTGAATGCAGACAGATGCGCAGCTTTATAAGGATGGAAATAAGACTCCTATTGTATAGCAGTTTCACACATTCCAGGTTTTTACTATGAGCTTGTTCAGCCACAGTAGAGGTACCAAGCTCAGATGTGTCTTATTAAACTCATAGTAAAATGGCTCAAACAGCTATGCAATAGGAGTCTTCTTTCCATCCCTATAAAGCTGCAAATCTTATTTCCATCTCTGCTTTTATATATTAATGCAAATCACAACATAGGATTTTGTTCACTCCCCTAAACAGAGACTATTGAATGCATTTTATAAAAGTAAGTTGCTGAAAAAACAGCAAGATCAGCATCAACGTGGGTGCACTGTTGTGTGTATGCTGGCTTGTGGAAGGGTGGTGGGTAATTCACTGACATAGGGGAGACAAAAGGTGAACTTGAAACACCACACAGGTGCCCAGTTATATTAATGGCGGGTGATTGCCCTTTTTAGCCCACAGAGGGTGCTGTTGACTGTGGTCTGCCTACCAACGATGGTAGACAGAACCACAGTAATACCAGAGGCGGTACAGTTTACAGGTGCTCAACAAAAGAATAAGCAAAAGCCGAAAGAAAAAAGGAAAATAAAACACAGTAATCAAAACTACAAATAAAAGGTGCTGCACTCGGCAGCTTCACCCCGACTGTCGCTACACGCACGGCCCGGGTCTCCGTCCTACTCTCGCCGCTCCCTCAGCCTGCTAAAAATACTGATGGGGTCTGCCCACGGTGTTCCCCGCTACCCCTATTCTCTCTCGTTGTGTTCTTTTCTTTTTCTTTTGGGATTTTCCTTCCTGGCCGTGTCACAGTTCCGGACCAGAGCGTCCACACGTCTCTTAAAAGGGCAGACCTGAGGGAACTTTTAGCAGAATATTATTTTATAGGGCCAGCAATCCCCCCCAAGACCCACCTCTCAGCCATTCAGAGAGAAGGAAAGCCCACACACCTACTCTCCCACCTCTCCGTGTCACTGCCATGACCAACAGGCGGATATTGAACGGCTGCTGCCCTCTTCCTGCAGCATTTTGAATACGCCGGAAGAGTCAGCACAGGTCTCCCCCTGCTACATGACTATAAAATGTATTGAACTTTTGACTTTACCCATACCATTTTGTAATAACCTGTTTTATAATTACTGAAATAGTCTTATAAAACAAGCAAAATAAATAAACTAATCTTATGGTAAAACAATGAAAAGATTGAATGTGTACAGTACTTCTAGGAATACATCAGTAAAATATAGCAATAGAAATAGATTAATGCTGATTTGGGAAAGTAAAATATACAAAATATATTTATTAACAATATGTTACTAATTGTTTTAAAACCCCCAAACTTTAGAATTCTGCATATTTTTATGTTCTGTTGCACAGATTGTCCTAAAAAATGGCATAGAACTTTAAAAGAAATTGATCAGTAAACAGGCATGTGTGATTAGCAACTGTATATCAAGCAGAATTCAGCTGGACAAAAAATACTGAGAACTACTGAGAACCTGTTTGACCATAATCTATTTTTGGGTGGAGGGGAGATCTACCGAAAATGTAGACTTGTTCTCAGTCAGTGAAAGCACGCATTGGGCCCAGCCAGTAAAGGAATGATTACCTGACAGACGGTGAAGTCATGCCAGCAAAATTACATTGTTGAAATCTTAGCTGCACTAGAGGCAAGGGCGTAGTTCAGAACATAAGAACGTAAGAAAGTTTACAAACAAGAGGAGGCCATTCGGCCCATCTTGCTCGCTTGGTTGTTAGTAGCTTATTGATCCCAGAATCTCGTCAAACAGCTTCTTGAAGGATCCCAAGGTGTCAGATTGAACAACATTACTGTGGAGTTGGTTCCAGATTCCCACGATTCTCTGTGTAAAAAAAAAAGTGCCTCCTGTTTTCTGTTCTGAATGCTCCTTTATCTAATCTCCACTTGTGACCCCTGGTCCTTGTTTCTTTTTTCAGGTCGAAAAAGTCCCTTGGGTCGAAATTATCAGTACCTAGAATTTTGAATGCTTGAATCAGATCGCTGTGTAGTCTTTGTTCAAGACTGAATAGACATGCCTTTTAAACCTATGACCTATGACATATTTTAAACCTATGATATGTGACATATTGTAAACCTATGGTATATGACATACCTTTTAAACCAGGAATAATTCTGGTCGCTCGTCTTTGCACTCTTTCTAGAGCAGCAATATCCTTTTTGTAGCGAGGTGACCAAAACTGAAGACCAGTATTCTAGATGAGGTCTTACTAATGCATTGTAAAGTTTTAACATTACTTCCCTTGATTTAAGTTCAACATTTAAATTCACTATATATCCAAACAACTTGTTGGACTTTTTTAGCTTCCCCACATTATCTAGATGAAGACATTTCTGAGTCAATATAAAATCCTAGGTCTTTTTCATAGATTCCTTCTTCAATTTCATTATCTCCCATATGGTATTTATAATGCACATTTTTATTGCCTGCGTGCAGTACCTTACACTTTTCTCTATTAAATGTCATTTGTCATGTGTCTGCTTAGTTCTGAATGCTGTCTAGATCATTTTGGATGACCTTTGCTGCTGCAACAGTGTTTGCTACTCCTCCTATTTTTGTCTTCTGCAAATTTAAGTTTGCTTACTATACCAGAATCTAAATCATTAATGTAGATTAGGAAGAGCATAGGACCTAATACTGATCCCTGTGGTACTTACTCCACTGGTTACCTCGCTCCATTTAGAAGTTTCTCCTCTAATCAGTACTTTGTTTTCTACATGTTAAGCACTCCCTAATCCATGTGCATGCATTTCCTTGAATCCCTACTGCATTCAGTTTGAGAATTAATCTTTTATGCAGGACTTTGTCAAAAGCTTTCAAGAAATCTAAATAAACCATGTCATATGCTTTGCAATTATCCATTATCGATGTTTGATCCTCAACAAAATCAAGCATATGGGTAATTTTCCGTTTTGGATCTTATTATAATTTCCATAAGTTTACATATAATAGAAGTCAGGCTTATTTCAGTTTTGTTTTCCCTTTTTGTGGATCGGTATTACGTTTGCAATTCTCTAGTCTGTTGATCTTGGTTAGCGGTTTGTAAATAACTTTTCATTTCTTTGAGTACTATTGAGAGGATCTCATCTGGCCCAGGGGATTTGTTTATTTTAAGAGCTCCGAATCCCTTTAACACTTCTGCCTCTGTTGTGCTAAAGTTATTTAAAACTGGATAGGAACAGGTCGACGTGGGGCATGTTGTCCGCATCCTCCTTTGTAAAAACTTGTGAAAAGTAATCATTTAATATATTTGCTATTTTTTTCTCTTCGTCTATTATTTCGCCATTTGTATCTCTTAGACATTTAACCTCCTCTTTGAATGTTCTCATTGGAAAAACTTTTTGGAACTGGTTTTAGCCCCCTTAGCAATGCTCATTTCTATCTCTCTCTCTTGGCCTTTCTAACTCGCTTTTTGACTTGTGTTTGCAGTTCCAAGTACTCTTTCTGTGTACTTTGTTTTTGGTCCATTTTAAGCGGTCTGTAAAGTGCCTTTTTTCGCTGAAATATTTTTTTTCATTGATCTATTAAACCATTTTGGCATTTTTGTTTTAGATTTGTCTGCTTTTGGGATGTAATTGTTTTGCGCCTCTAGTACTACATTTTTAAAAAACATCCACCCTTTTTCTGTGGATGTTTTCTCTATTTTATTCCAATTTACTTCATAGTTTGCCTTTCTAAAATTGTAAACCTTAGCTTTAGTCATTAATTTTGGGGGTTTAAAAAGTACTTCAAATGAGACCATGTTGTGGTCTGAGTTTGCCAATGGTTCTCTGACCTCTGTTTTAGTTATTCTGTCTTCGTTATTTGAAAAGACTAAATCAAGGCATGCCTCCTCTCTAGTTGGTGCCTTGACAAATTGCGTTAGGAAGCAGTCATTTGTCATTTCCACCATTTCAATTTCGTCCGTCGTGCTCCCCAACAAGTTTTCCTATTTCAAATGGTGGAAGCTGAAATCCCCCATTAGTAAGTATGGCTTCTCCTTTGCTACACACCTTTTTTTTTAATTTTTTTTTTTATAAATTTAGTCGTTGCCAATTATTTTTTATTATTTTCTCTCAATTTGGAATCGCCAAATATTTTATTATGCTCAGCTCAACGCTTCCACCCCTGCGCTGACTCGGGAGGGCGAAGACAAACACACGCTGTCCTCTGAAGCGTGTGCCGTCAGCCGACCGCTTTTTTTCACACTGCGGACTCACCATGCAGCTACCCAAGAGCTACAGCGTCGGAGGACAACGCAGCTCTATGGGCAGCTTACAGGCAAGCCCGCAGGCGCCCAGCCAGACTACAAGGGTCGCTGGTGCGCGGTGAGCCGAGGACACCCTGGCTGACCTAGCCCTCCCTTGTGTATACCCACTAATATTATATTCGTCTCCATCCCTCTCGGATAACCAAATTTCTGTAAAGCCTATCGCATCGTAGTTACTTGTTTAGTGTAGTAGCGTCAAGTTCTAACATTTTGTTTTTGAGACCTCTAGCATTTAGATAAATACATTTAATGGCTAAATTAGTTGTTGCTCTTGTTTTGATGTGGTTTCCCTTCTGTTTTTTGTTGATTTCTCCCCCCTTCCTTTCTAGTTTTAAATGCATCTGAACCTCCTCGAGGATCCTTTCTCTGAGTAGATTGGTTCCCTTTTTATTTAACTGCAGTCCATCCTGCCTATATAGATAGTCCTTGTTGTAGAATGTGGTCCAATGTTCAAGGAAGGTGAACCCTTCCTGTTTGCACCACGATTTCAGCCATGTATTTAGATTATGTATTTCCAGCTGTCCATATTGTCCTTTGCAAGGTGCCGGTAGTATCCCAGAAAAAAAACACAGTTTTGGTCTTGCTTTTTAATTTCCTTCCTAGCTTTCTGTATTTGTTTTGCAGGTTTTTTGCACTGTTTTGCGCTGTTGTTGTAAGGGGGTCCAGACTGCGCACTGAACTTGCTGCATTTCTCAATATGTAGTCCCCAACAATCATGACCTCCCTTTTTCTTGCTTCTTGGCCAGCACTGTTTATGAGGTCCTGGATGTTGTTCCTTTCGTTCTCTTGATGTTGGTTATGATCTTCTAAATTTTGAAATGTCTCAAATTTGTTTGACGTTTTGATTTCTGGTGGTTGTGTTTGACAACTGTTTCTTTTTTTCCCTGTCTCTGCCTACCTGGACCCAGCTGTTTAGACCCCCTTATATCTCCCTGGTGGCTTTCTGCCTGTTAGGGGTGCAGACTTCAGGGAATTGTGGGTGTGCCAGCTCCTCACGCTCCTGTTGCTCTGTCATTTCCTGCAGCTCCATTTCTAGCATACTTTCTCATTGAAGCAAGTCCTGGATCTTGCAGCACTTTACACACACTTGGTTTAGCTCTGCTGGGTTTTCTTGGATTTCCCACATCATGCAGGTGTCAGATTACTGGCTTGAAGGCCATGTTAATTATTTATTTATTTATTTATTTATTTATTAGTTTAGTTTCTGCAGCTGTCTAACTGCTCTGTACTTCTCCATGACTGTACTTCTCCCACGCTGTCGCTCCTCGTGTGGTTGTATTAACTGCCTTGCTTTTGTTTGTAGTTCCACCCCTCCTCCTTGTCTCAGACTGTTGCTGAATTTGAATCAGCTGCTCTGAGCTTCAGCTTATCAGAAAAAAACATGCAGCTGTTAGAATGTAAGCTTCAGTAATTTCCCAATTTCCTATGTTTTCAAATTAAAGCAATTGAAGATTAATTTCTCCTTACTGCTTCTAACTGCTCTGTACTTTTCCACGACTGTACTTCTCCCATGCTGTCGCTTCACTGTTCTTGAAGAATTGTGTGGGACAGGTCATGAAATCAGGAAATGATTGAGCAACAGAGTAAATGTATTGTGTTTCTGAAAATGTTTATATAGGGTGGGTCTCTCCATAGATCTACTGTTTCAATTGAATCCACTCCACCCCCTTCGCTGACCCAGAAACGCAGCTTTCCACAGCACCTAGGTTTAACATGACCATTATCTCACAGACCCGACTGAAACTGGCACCAATTCTGAGATTTGCTGCGATAACAATCCATGAAAGTAAAAATCATGTTATGACCCAACATAAAGGATGTGATAAAACACTGTTCAAGGACTAATCACACCTTTGACACTCTCCCATCTCTCCCCCCTCCTAGATGTCACAGTTTATTGTGCAGTGCCTAAACCCCTACAGAAAGCCGGACTGCAAACTGGGCCGGATAAGCAACACTGAGGATTTTAAGCACCTTGCACGGAAGGTGAGGGTTTTAACTGTTTTAAAGTGTTTCTTAAATTGATGGTATTGATACTTGACTCATTTGAGTGTGATGCAGTGGCTAAGTAAAGAATGTGCCTTTCTGTTAAGTTTCTCCAAGTGCGGTGGTTTCTGACTATATAAATGCTTCTAGAACGTGCTGTGTGTTTGTGTGTTGACAGCTGACCCACGGAGTGATGAACAAGGAGCTGAAGTCCTGCAAAAATCCAGAGGACCTGGAATGTAATGAGAATGTGAAGCACAAAACCAAGGAGTACATCAAGAAGTACATGCAGAAATTTGGGGTTGTGTACCGACCCAAAGAGGACCCAGACATGGACTAGCACCTGCTGTCTGTGCTCATAGACTCAAGAGAAATGAGAGAGCACGGGATTCCATACCTGGGCTAGGAGGTATCCCCCTGGGCTGCAATACATCTCCCTCTCTCTTATGAAGGGCACAAACTAAATCACATCTCCCAGATTCACCTGGGGAAATGATTTCAGATGAGGAAGAGAGAAAGAGGGATTCATGACAGCTCCCCCTTGTAGACTTGAACAAAGCGCCATCGCTCCCAGTGGAGCTGAGTTACTGGAGTTTAAGAAGCTTTTTATTAACTGAGCCAGTCCCTGATGAGAGCACATTCTCCCCCTAGGGCAACCACTTCATTTTAAGAAAAGAATTTTGAACTATCTGCAACATTCTTCTGTTGCTATGACTTGACACAGGGTTACATGTATCCTATACTTGCACATGTAATTCATAGATGTGTGTGTTTTGTATATGCAGGTTTGTAATTCACACGCCATAGCTAACACATTGTCAATGCAGGATTGAGAGCTGTTCTGTTGGCATTAATTAATCAATTACTTATTAGTCATGAGTTTTTTGTGAATTATTTACTTATTTTTCTGAAGGGTCAGGCTAAGTATCTTGTAAGTAGGAAAGACATTTCTGTCATTTCAGTGGAGAAGTCTCGTACTAACAGACTCACTTTAATGTATATGCATTTATATCAACTAGGAACTAGAAAATATTCCATTATGTATAAATGGCCATTGTGTTTATAGAGAGGGTTGAAAGCAAGCCAAGCATGATTCTGATGATGCTACCATGAAATACACACACACAGAGAACCAACACCAAAATAATGTGACATAACTAGCTAGTAGAAAATGTATTTTAACCTTCGTAAGGGGGTCTGATAGTTGAAATGTTGACTGACTTGCATCTGCTTCTTTTCCAGTGTGTGTTCTTTAAGCACTATGTGACCTCTCTTGAGACTGGTCTACTGCTGTGTGCGTTTACACAGTCAGCCTCACAATGTACGTGGCATCACAATCTTGAAAATTGCTTTAAATGGTGACATATTTTCAAGCAATCCAGTCCAAAATACATCCTAAAAACTGCTTTAAAATGGCTTCAAAAACAAACATTTGATGGGTTTATAATAGCATTAATTCCCTCCACAGTGGTAATTCCTGTAGATAATTGACCTCGTATTTCCTTAAGAGTACCTAACTGTTGCCGTTGTTAATTATCAAACAGATAATGACCCTTGCGCAGGACATTTAACTCTCAAGTATTATTACTGTGGCTATTGTGGCACAAGTTAGTGTGCATATTACCAGACTGTGCTGTATTTGAATAAGTTAGAGAGGCTATCCAGAAATTTGAATTCTACTTCATGTGCATTATAACCTTGTACACACAAACACACACATATAAAATACTTGACATGCTTGCTGTGGGGGAGACTGGACTTGATTCCAAACTTAGTGCAAAATAAAGAAGGTCCATTTCTGCAGAAGCCAGTCCTATCTGCTTCTGTGGCTGGCAGGGGGATCTCAGACCTCCAGTTCTTTTAACTGCATTAAACAATAGTTTTCATAATACATGTATTATAATGTTTTAACATATATGAATATATTGATACATCTTTTTTTCCTGTGTTTTTTTTCCCCCAAATAATGAGAAGGTGTCCTTTGTAAAAGAATGGTGTTTCAGATTTTAAAATGTAAATATATAAAAAAAAATAATAATAATGAAATTAGAATAAAGTGAAGTCTTGTCAACACTCAGTTGTGTATTGCTACCAGGTTAGAGTCTGGTGATGCCCCACTCCTACCATTTCAAAAGGTTAGTGTTTTATAATCACTGCTTTTTGTCATTTTGGTTTTGTTCCAATTTTTACTGAAAAGAAAAACAGATTTCTATGTACAAAGGAGACTCTCCTCTTCTCCCATGTAAGTATGGTGCGAAGATATTGTGTAAAATCTTTTAAAAGAAAATAAACATTTTTTTAAAAATTAAACATTATGTAGTGACTTTCTATTGGTGGCAACCTATTTCAGGCTGCTCCTAAAGGACCTCTTTCACATAACACCCAGGAACTATGGCTCCTCAAATGCTTCTGCAAATCACTTTGACCTCAAGGGCTTTCAAAGTTGGGAGTGTAGAAGAACACTTTTAATTTGGCTACCAGAGCAGGGTTGGGGTCAATTCCTTGTTTTCAATTACATTTCCTATTCCTTTTTAAAATCAGTTCCCAATTTCAATTCAGATTCCCTTTCCCTTTTAATCAATTTCAATTCAAATTCATTTTATGCCATATGCTTTATTGAGCAAACATATACAATTACAATGCAAATGTATCCTAGCAATTCAACTTGCTGTTACAACGAATAATCATGAGCTGCTGAAATTTAGTCTGTTAGGTTACACCCTTTCTGGATGGAAGATTTTCCCTGCGATGCCAAAACGCCCCTCAACAGGTGCTGATGAAGCAGCTATCATCCGGTACTTGTAAGCCAGCTTTGCCAAGGGTAGGGTACCTGTGTCTTATCCTTCCAGAAAGTGAGTGGCTCAGAGTCATGTGCAACAGTTGCCTGAATGAGGTAGTCTTGAACCTCTGGGTGGAGAGTGGAAGGAGTTGGGGCTAACTTCCTGCTGCTCATGAATTCCATGAGCTTCAGTCGCTTTGCAGGTGGAGATGGAGGTGACGACTCACTGGAGGATGTAAGAGGGCCGATTGCTGATGCTTTGCTGCTCAGAAGGTCCCTTACACCAATAACCTCTTCCTCCGTGCACCAGTCTAATTTTAAGCCAGGATATAGGGCTGAAGTTCTCCAGGGACTCATAAGGTACAAGCCTCTTCTCCACAGCAGACTGCCAGCCTTGCCCTTGCTAGTGTGTTGCTGTATGTAAAACTCGGCTTTGGAAAATACTTTTTTTTTTTTTTAATTTTAGTCGTTGCCAATTATTTTTTTATTATTTTCTCTCAATTTGGAATGGCCAATTATTTTTAGGCTCAGCTCACCACTACCACCCCTGCGCTGACTCGGGTGGGTGAAGACAAACACACGCTGTCCTCCGAAGCGTGTGCCGTCAGCGAACCGCTTTTTTTCACAGTGCAGGCAAACCATGCAGCCACCCAAGAGCTTCAGCATCAGAGGACAACGCAGTTCTCAGACAGCTTACAGGCAAGCCCGCAGGCGCCCGACCAGACTACAGGGGTCGCTGGTGCGTGGTGAGCCGAGGACACCCTGGCCGACCTAACCCTCCTCCCCGGCAGCGCCGCCAATTGAGCGCCGCCCCCTGGAAGCGCCCATCCTCGGTCGGCAAAGGAATAGCCTGGACTCGAACTCGCGACGTCCAGACTATAGGGCACATCCTGCACTCCACACGGAGCGCCTTTACTGGATGCGCCACTCGGGAGCCCTGGAAAATGCTTCTTTTAATGGAATAATTTGTTTTCAAATAAAAAAAATAAAAAAAGATTGTTATCCAAAATTAAACACATTTCCAAACAGCCATACAACATGTACCTTTTGAGGTACCAGCATCAGTATACTGTATGTGACATGGAGAGAAAAATATAACCTCCATAACTTTAAAACAGAAATGTGCTAAATTGTATTCTAATCCGTGGATTCTATGAAAATTACCCTAAAACTTGTTTTCATGGTCAGAAAGCCTGTATGGGTCTGTACAGGCTATTCATACAATGCAGCACACAACACTTAAACATGTAACCACAAAGAGATACTCATTTTTGGTTTCGTCATCTGATTTTTAGACCATCAAATAGAGTGGATTCCTAGTTATCTGAAACCTATTTCAGAAGCATCCACATATTTTGGTTTCCACTGTAGCAGTCTTTGAAAAATGGCTGTTGATTATAAGGAAATAAGAAAAATGTTGCATAAATTGATACCATTCGGCCCATCAATGCTCTTCCTGTGCCAAGTATGCTGATCCCAATCAGTGGACAACGATAACATGGCTTGATAATGCATTTCAAACACCCACCAGTCTTGGTAAAAAAAAGTGTCTTACCATAAATCTGTCTCCACTCAATTTCTAACCGTTTCCCCTGGGCCTGACCTAAGGGAGATTGATAAAGGATTGACTTTTCGATTGCAGTGAGTTGCTAAGTGGCTGACGCTCGTCTGTTGTGCTGGGTGCCAGCAGGTACAGGGTAAGGTTTGCTGAGTAGAATGGTGCTGCTAGAATGCCAGTATCTGTTGAAAATGTAGTGCTGCTTTCTTCCTTCAAAGGAGGAGCACAGCTGTAGGAGCCAGCTGTTGCAATTTGAGATGGCCAGCATGGGCACAGGGAGAGGCTGGGAGGTTGCCTTGTGCAGCTGTGTTGAGGGTGTGGGTGGGGCTGGAGCTCAACCTGAGTGGGGCAAGTGGAAAGTGCCTTTATCCCAAACCTTGTCCTCGATTAGACAGAATACAGCTCAACCTGCTGGTATCCCTTTTGGGCTTTCCCAATAGGAACAGGTCATTTAAGCATTTGTATTGTGAGGGTAACCTCATTGACACTTAATCACAAGATGGTTCCTGGAAGAGACAAAGCTACTGCAGGTTGTAACCAGCTGGTCCTGTAGTAATAAACAACCTCTGCATACTGTAGTGTTGCTGTTCCTCCGAGTGGTTCTGGGAGCCAGTTCCCGGTATTCCGATGCCTGCTCACTAACTGTGCATCTTCCTTGATGTTTAGGCTTACAGTATATCGTGTGTGTTGTAAGGCTATCTCTACTGATGTCCTTTATCTAGTGTGTGCTAATGGACTCATATCACTGTTAGATGGCAGACAACATGGGCAGAGTTTTATAGCACAGAAGTCTAGTTTAAGTCATTCTTAGCAAAGAAATACAAACAGAAAGAGGGAAAATGTTGGCACCATGTTTAAACAAGCTCAGCCTTGTTTAGCTTAATGAGAGGTGATATTTATTAAAAGACGATCTTGTTTAAAGCTGACGCTAGCATTAAAAAATGGATGCAGGGTAGGAAAGATTACCTTAAAATTAGCAAAGTTGCACAAGTGGACCTATTGTACATAGGATTTGATCCTATAGGGAAAAAATCAAGAATGTGGCAATAAGATAACACTAACTGTAAGTGCTCTCTTAAGATTAGAACGGGAAGGGACCCATGAAGAGCACATCATAGAATCCCCAATTTAATAAAAACAATTTGAGACGAATGCAGCAGTGTTTTTAAGGTGGCCTCAGGGACGTGGTCATTAGGACCAGTGCAGCGTTTCCTCACTCCTCTGGGAGCACAGTCAGCTCAATGGCTGTTTGTTTAAAGTGGGTCACGGCAGGGGCACCACTGTGCCTCGTCCCCAGAGTGGGGAGCCAGATTTGCAAATTTAAAAAACAAAAGGCTTTTTTTTCTGTTCTAGACCTTGGTGGGAATTTCAGATAAGCACTTGACCGTGAACATAAGTGTTCTATTTTAAGGAATAATTTGTAGCTTCCTGTCTATTCCCCAAAGGAACACCTCGAGCAGTCAAACCAGACCGAGGACAATTTAAAGGAACACTTTATACTCTATGAATTTGCATATCTGTTCATTATCCCATGATATGTGTTCTTCTTTATCATTGTTTAGTAATGTTTTTTGCATTTCGTCCTGTATACTGGACAATCTGTTAAGTTGTCCAGATGTATTTTTGATCAATAAATAAATAAATAACGTAAGTTGTTTTTGGAAGGGGGTTGGTCAATCTTGTTTAAGAATACAACAGGGTTAATAAAGACAGCAGCAGATTTCACCTTATGGATTCTCTGAGCAAGCCTGACCAAGGTGGAATTCAGTTCTCCCCCCCTGAAACACCGAAAATGTTCTATTGTGAATCCTTAACAAACTCACTGTTTCAAGTGGGAAGACGTTATTGGTGTAGATTATGCTGATAGTCCAAATCCTTTGCTTGCTAACAAGGAAACCAGCACACTAAGGGTATCTGAATCTTGTGTCTGAGTGGCTGTCTCAAATGCATCTCTCAAGCTCATCCCACCAGGGTTTGATTGAGAACAGGTAGAGAGAGTAAAGGTTATGACAAGGCCATTTGAATTCATTAGCAATCATTATTTAATTTACACATACACACGAACATGTCTGTGTGTGGTGTGTGTGTGTTGGATGGTGCGCGGCAGGACAAACTAAACCTTGGCTCTGATGTGGGGAGGGTGTGCCTGCTGCTGAAGCACTGTTGTGGTATGGTTGCTCCACTGTGATTTTCAGCTGGCTCTCAAATCTAAACTCCAAGTCACATTTCCTCTCAGGAGAAACGTTATTATAAACAGTAGCTCATATGGTGGCATCATATGCCATAAAAAAACACATTAGAATCACTGCTAAACAATAACATTTTAAAGGGATTTTTTTTTTTTTGTCGTCAAAATGTCACCCTTGTTAGCAGCCCTTACAGTAGCTTCTATCCTTGCAGCAGTCTCTTCTTAAGCCCAGTTAGTAGCCCTTCCTATGGCGTATGACCCTGTGAAAGCCACACTGTTCATCACTCCTTAATTACAGCTCCTAAAATTTCCGGGTCACACACCTGCCGCCTCACCTCTGAACCCCCTTGACTGATCCTCTCTGGGCTCCTGAGTGGGTAACGGCCGCTACCCCTTTATTTAGCAAAAGCCTCTGTCAGTGTTATTTATTAGCAGGCGCTTAATAAAGGTTCAGATACAGGCAAGGGGGTCTGAAGTGCAGATGGCTATATCTGATACGTTTCCATTAAAATAAAGCAGTCTGTAAAACTCATTCTCATTTCGTTCCAATAGCAAAGTGGGACTGCTACCAGTTCCATCTGCACTCTAGAATCCCATCTGCAGCTGGACGCAACCCAAAGTAAGGTCAAAGATTTGAATGTTTGTTGAAGAAAAAAGCTCAGTCGGACAGTGAACAGGAGTCAATTTCACTTAAATACAGTGAGTTCAGTCTTGAGACTAAGCATGCAAATATCTGATTTGTTCCTAGAGAGGTTTTCCATCATTTGTAATTATCCACCGGCATGTTTTCATTTGTGCATGTTGATCATATCTTGGTAATGGGTGCTATAATGGCTCCCTTCTTGCTACAGTCTATGCCAAGGCATAGCCAGCCTCAGCAAGTTAGTCCCTTATATCTTTCTCTGGCAGTATTGCAAATATTTATTTAAGAACCAGTAGACTTTTAAAATGTTTTTTTATTGTTTCATTTGGCAGCTGTCACAAAGTTTGTCAAAGAGAACGTTGAGTACAACCCAAGTTGTACTCAAAAAAACGCACACATTAAAAGAACGTGTTTTTTCAAGATATAAGCAGCAGTTTGTGTGCTAAAGTCAGCCTGTTGACAGGGAAGGGTCTGCTTCAGGAAAAAACAGTCTCTGTCCAGCAACAGCACCAGAACAAACACAAGACCTTGTGACGGATGGCTTTGTGGATGACGTCAGACCAGAAAATGAATGAAAATCAACAGCAGACTGGGGTATGAATGAAAGTGCTGCTTGCATGGTTTAATTATAAATAAACAAAATAAAAGGCTTGAACAAACAAAACAAAACACTTTTGTAAAGCAAAATGGCACGTTGGCCAAAATAGACAGACAAAACACAAAACAAAGTGAACACTAAATCAGCACAAGTAGCAATTGTTTCCTTTCAGTATCTGTTCTTACTTGTCTCTTTCCTACTCTGGACAACCCACCCCTGATCAGCCAATGCTGCAGGTTTATATACCTGTTTATATACTGTCTCCAAATTAATAATAAATTAATCAATCAATCTGGAGACGGTCACATTCTGCACAAGTTTAGCATGGATGGGGAAGTTTAACCAAAATAATTAGCCAAAATAATTATCGTTACCATTTTACGGTAATTGTTCCAACTTTCATCCATTATTATTTTTATGTGAGAGCAATCTTTGAACAACTTCAGCTTTCAGCATGCTTAGCATTGTGATAAATAATCAAAGCTGATATAACATTACAAATGACCTGAGCCTACATTGGATTCAGTACACATGGAAAAGAAATCTTTCTATAGTAAATGTTTCATTTTTCAGCTGTGTCACCTGTGGCCTTCCCACCCGCTTCTCTTTTATAGTAAAACATGCATACACACACACGTTTGCATTCCTATATTTGTGGGAACTTCACATTGACTCTTACTATATTTTTATTTACTATTTCTAACTCCAGTCAGACAAAACTCCACACAGTGTGAAAGTCGACAACAAACTAAATATTTTGGCACTTTTTAAATTTCTTTTGAAGGCATATTTAGTTCTTAAAAAGGTGTTTTACAAAGTGGGGACATCCCCACAATGTCGTTTTTTCATGAGTTACTATCTTTGTGGGGACATTTTCTCAAATTTTGTTCGCACATTGATAGTAATACCTGCCCACACCACCCCACCACACCCCACCCCACACCCACACCCACACCCACACCCCACCCCACACCCACACCACACCCACACCCACCCCACACCCACACCCACCCCACCCCACCCCACACCCACACCCCACCCCACCCCACACCCACACCACACCCACCCCACCCCACACCCACACCCCACCCCACACCCACACCCACACCCACACCCACACCCACACCCACACCCACACCCACACCCACACCCACCCACACCCACCCCACCCCACACCCACACCCCACCCCACCCCACCCCACACCCCACCCCACACCCACACCCACACCCACCCCACCCCACCCCACCCCACCCCACACCCCACCCCACCCCACACCCACACCCCAAAGATGGTTTGTAATCCCTTGGTTCTAAGTATCTCTACAAACCAAAAGGAGATACTAACTACAACAAAACCCGCCAATCTCTGGATCTCTGGTGACATATCAAGAGGTCATCTTACAACAGAAACAGAAAGCGTTGATCAGGTTTCACATATTACTTCAGATTAAGGAGATACAACCTGAGCTGCTGCTGCTCTGTTTTTTTACCATGTGTAGAGTGGTGCTGTGTTTGTTTATTAACGTTAGTTTGTCTCTTACTTTATTATTATAGTTAATTAACATACACTTGCCTATTGCTTTTCTCTTTAGCCCCTTTCACACTGGCACTCCTACCCAGGACTGCACCCGTGTTCTGTTTACCCGGGTCACAATCCACGTAGTGTGAAACCCGTACCTTGGTCGTACCAGGTTAACCCGGGTCCCCAGCGACCCACCTTTGACCCGGGTTGAGCGACACAAAATGCATGACGGTCGTTCGTGAGCCGACGCAATAACAAACAGCCACGCCTGCATGAAGGATTCACTTCCACAAGGAACGTTTCTGTTTATTCTGTTTAGCCATATTTTTGTTGATTGAGACACAGCATGAGCGAGATTGCAGCAAGGATGAAGAAACATTAGCTCTAATCCACATCTGGGCCGACGGTTCAATCCAGAGAAGCTTGGATGAAAGCATCAGTAACAAGCTTTTTCCGGGGCATTGATACGTGTATTGTGCACTTGCGTCTGTCACCCAGGTCAACCCTGGTTTATCAAAAGCAGTGTGAAATCGCATAGCCCACCCACATGACACCGGGTCCTGACCCAGGTAGGTTCTGACCCGGGTAGAGCATGCCAGTGTGAAAGGGGCTTTACTTCAGTTAATGTCATATGTTGATGCACATGCGTCATGACAAGTAATACATATTTATTTATTTATTAATTCATATTGTGGCTGGTGGTCAACTCCGTCTTAGAGAACACTTTGCCTAAGAGAACACCCCTTGGGAAGCAAGCAAAGTGTTCTCTTAGCCGGAGACTACTGTATTGCAGAGCTTTTAAAAGTGTTTATCAACTTACACACACACATACCACAGAAACAGCAGTACAAAAAAAATACACCTTAAGACTTCATTCTTTTCCCAATTTGATATTTATTTAACATGAAATTAACCATAAAAAAGACCTTAACATGTTCAGACACATTTACAAAAGAAAATATATAATAATAATTTGAAAATATCAACTAATGTGTAAGAAATCAAGATAAGAAAGGAGAATTAATGAATGAATGGAAAAAACAAAATAAAATATATAAAAAGAAAGATAGAACCATAGGGTGGTGTGCGGAGGTCTGAGGCTAGGCTTCAAACCCTGAACAGCACGGGTTCAGAGCCTGGACAGTTTCTATACATTTCTATGTGTACATTGCATACATTAGAAATAGCTCATGGGTTTCTTGAAATGCCCAGTGCACCCACTGTGGGTAGCGCTCCTTGCAAGTTGGTATGGTATGCCAATGGTATCTAGAACTGGTTACAATTCAAGGAGTCAGTCTGACTTTAGTTCACTCTCTGATTGGGCACAGGGCAAACACTGTTGTGTTCAGGTTAGGTTGTATCACATAAAGCATTCTAAAACACTGGGCTTGATTCTCAAATATATGTTTACTCCAAACTGTCATACAATTCCTTTTAGCACACTTTCAATTTTAATACAAATAAGCAACAACTTAAGACAAGCCCATAAATGCTATGAATTGTTTTTTTTTTGCTAGTTTGGTGCATTTGTTTCTGGGAAAAAAAGTAGTAAAAATTACCATTTGAAGGAAATATCTTCGAGAATCTAGCCCATTCTCTTGAGGAAAGCAAGCCCAGGCAATTCATAGAGGATCTTAACAACTGAGGTTTGAAACATGTAAACATATTTATACATTTATAGAATACAAAACGATAGCTCAATTTGGAGACAACCTCTCCCTTTCCAGCGGGCTGCTGTTTGTTCCAGATACACTGTGATAAGAGGCACTAGATCACACACACACACACGTCAGGAAGCGTCTGAGCTGGGATTCGAACCAAGGCGCCTGGTCCCCAGCTCTAACCCCTGGGCCACACTGTCTCAAAGCATTAAGTTTCCATTTTGTTCAATATGAACTATGCTTAATGTATACCAGACTAGAACACATCCAAGAATATTATCCAATGGAGTTTTTTATATAGCACACAGCGCCATTGGTGGACACATGCTGTAACTGGATATTCCCTTCAAAATCCATGCCCCAATCTAAATATTTTGCACACCTACTGCAACAAAATGACATTTCGCTTGACTGTGTGTTGTACATCTGACTGCCCAACCAAGATTCACAGGACTACAGCCGCAGTGTATTGCCACTTTGTTGTCTGACCACCTTAGAATTATCCATGTCTGTTCTTCAGATTCCCCTGGGCCAACTGACCAGCTGGAATCCCAGGTGCCCAGGCCAGTTCGTGGCAGTTGTCATTTCTCTTTCAGGGAGTCAATATTGTTCTGTGGTTTTAACTAGGATTACCTGGCAATAGCACTAACAATACTGTTACATACAGGGCAGTGGGAAAATGAGAGTGAAAAGTAAGTGAATGCTTCATTCCTTGTGAAGTTTGGTCCATTTCAGATTTGCTGCTTTTCCTTGGCAATCATCTTCTGCCAGCAACCTCATCAGATGCATTGGCTTGTCACTTCAAAAGGCTGCACCCCGCTGTTCAGTTTCTCAAGATTCAAGGTGTTTCATTTCTCTGATTTCTAACACTTCAGACCTCTAGTCATTTGGATTTCTCTCTGGGAGATATGCATATGTTAATCCCTCCCTCCCTCCCTCCCGCTCCCCCACAGTCCTCTCTCTCTCTGTCCCAGGTCACACCACGGAGCTGGCCTCGGCTGGTCTGCTTAGAGCCGCGGCCACTTCACTCCTCTCGATGCGGCTCAACGCAGCGTACAGCACCGACACAGTGGCGCCCTCCTGAGCAGACCAATCAGAGAGCAGGGTGTGCACGGGGTCCTCACCCCGCCCGAAGGTGTCCACATGATCCTGCTCATACCCCAGCTGAGCAGCCAGGTGGCGCCAGCCCTTCCCACCGCTGGAGGTGTCCAGCAGCAGCTGCTCAATCTCCTCCTGCCTCTGGGGGGCAATGTTGAGGTACAGACAGCTCTCCAGTTTATTGCCTGCAAGGGGAAAAACAATAACCATCAGCAAACTAACCACACCAGACTGTAAAGTTGCTAGCCCATTATTCTCCTGTAAACACTGGTATCTTTTACTGCCAACCCTTCCCTCCTCTTTTATTAATTCCTGTCTATCCTACTTTCTTGGCACTTTAGATGGTTGATAAAACTCAAGTTGTGTTTAACATGTTGTTTTAGATCTAGATTTAGATTTGAGTTATCTGGTTTTCACAGTGGTCCCCCAGCCTTGGCCTGCATCTCTCATCCCCTCACCTTTGAGCTGCTGTGTCTCCTGCAGGCTGTGTGTATCTAGGAAGACCCCGCTGTCGCTGTGCAGTTTCTCTCCTTCAGGGGAGCAGCTGAGCTCGCCGGCACGCGTTTTCGCCAGCTGCTGCTTCTGCTTGCATGAGGTCCAGCTGAGAAGAGCAGAGGGAAGCGTGAGTCTGTTATTCAACTATTAAACACACATGGATGAGAAATAAAACTATAACTATATAATCATTAAACTATAACTGGAAATACAGCTTGTGATAAACTGTAAACACACCAAAACAGAGAGCTTCCCAATGTCTGCACTTATTTAGATCTCAGAAGGCATCTTAGACAGTGTACTTCATTGTTGTTACAGACACAATGGATTGGACAATTTCAGCTTGGCTCTTGAGTGCTGTTTGAGGCTTGTACTTCAAATCAGAATGAGTTTAATAATAGGGGAATGAAGCATTTTGAACAGTTCCAAATCTCCCAGCTCCTGGAGGGACAGTGCTCTGGCACAGTGGGACCCTGGCAGGATCTATTTTGGGGAAAGTTTAATCCCCTGCTTTAAAGGCAGCTCAGTCTTTAGCCAGTGTACAGGGGAGAGGAATTCTACTAGTGTGTGCAACACAACAGCAATGGGGATTATGAAGAGCTGTGCTGGAGCAGAGAGTAGAGTAAAGAAGCTCAGTGCCTGCCTGCCTGTCTATCAACACTGCAAGCACAGCATGGAGAGCCCTCCCTCCCCCTCCTCCTCTTCTTGCCCTGCCTATCAACAATAAAAGATATACAAACGGCATTACCACCTCTGCTCTGAAAGCAACCGAACCTCAGGAGTGTCAGAGGAGAGCTGCTAAAACACTGTGCTGTAACCCTACATCACTCTCCTTATCCCTATTGGGATTCTATCGAGTGCTTTGAAATACCAGGGTCTATTTTATGATCTAAACGGTGCTGGATTTTAATAAGACTTAACCTGCCCTGTTGCTGATCTTCCACTGTATTTGACATTGTGTTTTGTGATATTAAATAGGAGGGGGCGGGCTGTGCTAATACGGGAAGACCTCTATTATCCAAACTAATAGGGACTAGGAGGTGAAATTGTTTATATGACTTTCCGAATCAAGAAACCCCCAAAAAAGCTATAATTCAACCTTTTTTTACCTTTAAAAACATAAGCATACAGAACTGCACTGTTCAGTAAATACCAGGGGGTTGAATATCTCGTTTTTCTGGGATAAACAGAGCAGCACACAAGAAGACATTGTTCGGATAATCAAGGTTTGACTGTAATTATCCAGGCTGAGGAAAATTTCAAGCCATTTTTTTAAAAATCATGATAACAGAGTCTGGCGACACAGGGGATGTTCTAGTGCAGTTCAAAGGCGACTGGGAGGACGAATGCTGTACTGACCACTTGTACGCGACGTAGATGAGCAGGCCAACGACGATGGCTGCTAGGATGGAGCAGTATACTGGGATGATATTTTTGCCACTGTCCTCCTGAGGGATGAAGTCTGGGGAGCTGGGGTAGGTGCTGGTCTCAGACTCCACGGGATCCACGCGGCGAGGGGAGTCCTTCGGGTTGGCAGTGCCCTGTCTCTGCAAGATCATCAGTTTCTTGTCTGAGTGGGGCAGAGAGGGAGTAGGCGGTGGGTTAGTCAGCAGGCACACACACACTGGATCGGATATGTCCTTCACATGAATAGACTTCTCTATAAGGTCATATATACTGTATCAGGTTTTTAGCCAATCTAATATAGTAATGCAACAGTTGTTATGGTTGCTTCTGCCAACTTCACTGAATTATTGATGAGCCATTCGAAAGTGAGTTTAATATAATCAGCTTTGTTTAGACGGCTGGCTATACTAGAGTACACACCCAAACAAGCAACTCTAATTAGAAACCAAACAAACAAAAAATTAAGATCATAATCCAGTGCTCCCAATTCAGCAGAAAGTGTTTAAAATATCATTCCAAGTGGGTTGTTTCACAAAAATGAAGTAATGAATGCGTCAGTGAAGTCTCAGGGCAGCACTGCAGTGGTTATTCTGTGAGAGCTCCCTGCTGGCGGCTGGCTATGATCTGCCCTTATTAGGAAGGGCTAACATTCCAAAGGCCATGTGGCGAGCGGGTGATAATGCGCCGACAGGAAGGGGGTGGGGGCAGGCCTGGCCCGGGATTACTCTACTATTAAACACTTGGGGTGCACTTCATCTCCTGGCAACTGATATGCAATTATGAATTACTGGACAAGTAGCTGCCACAGACGTTACTAACGCTGCAGAAAGTTTAGCTAGACAGATGCAGCATTACCCTAATAGATTTATTTTCTTACCCATTCAGCAAGACTCAGTTCTAAACTATTAAATCGCTTGGTATAAGCATTTCTCGACTCATGGCTATTGGGACAGCACACTATTTAGCCCCCTGCTCCAGTTGGCTCTAGCCTGGTTATTTTAAGGATCAGTGCTCTGGAAGCTGCAATTCCTTCTTAGGGGCCATAGGTCATAACCTTTCTTTGACCCCACATATAAGCTGCTCCAACTTTGTGTGCTGATTAACCAAGTCCTCTTTGAGCCCTGCTTACGAACACACAGACTCAACAGCTCCAGGGGAATGGAGAAGAATGAAAGAAAGACAGAGGTAGGGAACAGAAGTGGGGGGTGAAATAACTGGGCAAAGTGGCAGACAGGATTAAAGAATCTTCACTAGAGGGAGTTGGGACAAGTGGACATCCATAAATATGTCTCCCCCCCTCCCCCTGTTTTTGAGTTTGTGCAATAAACATGAGCACCATCATTCATAAAAAAGTTTCAACTAGAAGTCTTTATTATTACGTTTATTTCAATATCAATCAGCAATACCAACAGTCACTTTAATATTATCATTACCCATGCGCGTATATATATGTGTGTGTGTGTGTGTGTGTGTGTGTGTCTTATACCCAGTTTACACTAGCCACTTTTAAGCCGGTGTTCTGAAAATCTGAGCCTCCTCCTCAAAATGGGCTTCCCCCGGTTGCACAGATTAATAGACTATTCTGAAAAATAGCGTTTCACCTCTGAATGGGCTACCCTGTGTTTTGACTGAAATGTACAGGTTTTAACCCATTAAATCCCTGGTAGCTCATTTGGAAAGTCAGAAATGGCAGCTCAAATGGCTACCCTGTAAATAAAATAAATATTTTTACAAAATGTATACAACAAAAAATAGCTACCTATAACTTATTAAGGCTACTCAAATTACCTTAATGTTAGCTCCAAAATTGACATTTGATATATCATATAATTAAGTTTTGGTAATATATGATGGATAAAACCAAATCTACATAATAAAGTACAAGTTAATGAATGTACGCAAAATTATGCTTATGCTTAGGCGTGTCACAAAAAACAACAACAAAAAATGAATCACATATGCGTAATTTGTGCAATTAGCTAAGATTTCTAGGTAGCACAGATTTTCAGAACAACGACTTAGGTCTTTTTTTTGTAGTGTAAATGCAGCCATCCTAAAAGTGGCCTGCTCAAGAGGGGGCTCTGTGACGGCTTTGGTCTGTTTTTTGCTCTACTGTGAGGCTTTCATAGGCTTGTTGTTGATTTAAACACTTCCACATCTGTGTTTGGGGAGGGAAAATGCCTTTGTGCAAGGGGTGGTCGATAGCATGTAATTGGGCACGCATTACAGTTCAGAGTCTTTGCGCGTGCATATGGTGCCAAAGCCATCTTAGGTCTGTGCTCAAGTGTAAACGGGGTGGTTCAAATTATACGAATATTTTAATCTGATCAAGTCTAAGCCAGCTCAGGCCCGAGATGTAAGTGTAACCAGCGTTAGTGTGTGTCTTTGTCTCTGTGTCTTACCCATGCAGAGTGTGTCGGAGTTGGCGGTGCACTCGCGGATCTGCACCTCGCTCTCCTGGCAGGTTGTGCAGTTGAGGCAGGTCTCAGTCTGGCTGTTCTCCTCGGAGTAGGTTCCCGCTGGGCAGGCCTTGCACTTGGTGTCCCAGCGAGGCCCGCACTCCCACTCCACACCCAGCCCCTTCCCACAGGATGAGCAGGGAGCGCACAGAGGGTCAGAGCCATTCACCACATTGAGGAAGAAGCCATCGCCGCAGTTGCACTGCGTGTCCTGCGTGGCTGTGCAGAGACCCGTTACCTGGATACCCTGGGGACAGAGCGAGCACGGGCTGCAGGGGGTGCCAGGGAGCGCAGAGAATGTCACACCTGCAATAGACAGCAGGGGGAGACACTGGTTAGGGATTGAGAGACATGAGGATCGTGCATTTAGGGAGAAATCTCACAGGTATACAAGCCAGCATTAACAATACAATACAAATGTACGCTTACATTTGGTATATCAATTGGATCCCAGCCAGTGCAACATCTTCTCCAAAGGCCCAGCCGCCCTCCCTCCTCCCTCCTCCTAACACCATGCAGGGGTATTAGATCACTGGCCCTGAGTGGATCGCTCACCCCCAGTGTGATGTCAGATATGTCCTGATTCCCCCAGCTGGTGTTGAGGAAGTGAGTAGATATATCCCAAAGATCCTGAAAGCTTACCCTCCTGGCAGGCTTCGCACTGGGTGTTGGTTTTGCCACATTCGACAGCGACCCCAAATCCTAAGGGGCAAAGGTCACAACACTCGCCATCCTCCGTGAAGCGGTTACTCTCGCAGGCGTCTCCCGCGGCAACCTGCAATTCAAACACAGACACACTCAGACTGCGCCCAGGGCAACACTGCACTGATCGAGGGTCGACTCCACTTGTTATTAGGTAACAGAATCAAATGTGTTTGTGTCATAGCAAGCTATAGGCTGTGTGGATCACTGGTGCATTTCCATTCCCTTCAAGAACATAAAGACCTGACCTTGTTTGTGCTCTCAATTTGTTACGAAACAGAACATACAAATAAATATAGGTTAGAAAAAGAAATAAGTAACCAACAACAACAACAACAACAATTTTGTAGTAAACACATAGCAACTCATACTATACAAGAGCTGCTCACTGGTAATTAACAAGTTTGATGGACTTTATCAACCTTAACTTGAAGCTTAAAAGATAAAGTTGCAAATTGCAGACCCAGGAGTAGATTGCTGTGATAATAGGTGGTAATGCATTCAGTGCTGGTAGAAACAGACCAAAGCAGTTCCTGCTCTCGCTCAATGATATGCATATTAATGCACCTATGAAGTCTGGTTTAGGGCCACCTGAATGTTGATTTACAAGGAGCCCCTGTAGATCTATCAGGAGACAAAAGTTTTTAATTAGGCTCTGAAGCAAAAGAAAAGAAAGGCTTCTAGGATTCATGCATCCCAGACCGGTGTTAACAGCTTCATAGCTTGTTGTTGTAAACTATCTCCTGTGTGATAGGGGAGATCACAGGAGGGGGTTTATTTGTTTGTGTGGTTTTGTTTGGGCAGAGGGGAGTCTTTGATGTCCCTTCTTCCTCCAGGTGTGTCGAGAGAGGTCCCTGCTTCCCTCTAACACCTCTCCTTCTCTCTCCCTCTCCCTTCTCAAAAAACAGTTTCTTAAATATGCACATATGTATAAAAGCACTGGGCAGCCCCAGGGCCTGTGTGATGGGAACAAACAGATGTCTCAATTCCCTCCCCTTTCTCAAAAAATCCCTCTGATCTTTATAAAAATTCACAGGGTGTCGCTGCTGCCGCTGCCGCCTCGGGAACATGTGCAGAACTGACGCGCTGACAAGGAACCTCCTCCACCTGGTCCTAGAGCCCTACTTTTTCAAGGCACACTGTATAACACCCTCATGTGAAAAAATGAAGAGCGGATCATTTGAATGTGAATTGTAAAGCAAAATGCCTTGTGACCAACTGTGGGTGGGAGGGTATATTTTGTATATTTAAATATCCCATTGTTTTATTGTATATAGCGACTCTGTATGGTTTCTACAACATATTAACCACTTTAGGACTTGGGTTAAACATTCAAAATATTTTTATTTTTTATTTTTTATAATGTACAGTACCTATTCCTATACTTAACTACCTCAATTTCAAACCAGCCGCTCTAGACTAAAAAAAAGTGCACCACTAGTTAAGCAGGCCATCTAAATACAGGTTGCAATTGTGCTACGGGTGCTTCTTTATCCAAGTAACGTTTGTAATTAAATTGCAATGGTTGCAGTCCTTTTGAACTCAACAGGCAGTACAATGGTGTAAAGTGACCTTTTGCGTGCTCCCAGAGCCTCCCCAGGGTCTCTGGAACAGGACACCTCTAGAGATGAGAAATGTGTGTGTGTGTGGGGGGGGGGGGGGTTGGGTTGATTTATTTCTTTTAAATTAAGATCCACAAACACTGTTCTTAAACAACAAATGGTCCTCTGTAGGCCAGGAGGCTGAGTGTTTGAACACTGGGCCGCAGCGAGGTGAGAGGTGTGGGTTCAAGCTCCAGTCAGGGTACTAACTCCCTGGAAAGCTTCTCTGCAGTTAGCGATACACATATATAAACGGAATCAAAGGCAAGCTCCCTGGAGTGCAGACTGTCTCAAATTCCTTTCAGACATTCTCACTCGCTTGCGCTCTCGCTCTCTCCCTCTCTCCCTCCCTCTTTCTCTCTCTCTCTCTCTGTGGCTCCAGGGGTGATAAGTCACCTCGCTATTTGTGTATAAACTTTCATACCCCTGTGCAGCGGCTTAAAAGATTTTTGAAAAAATAAATATTATATTCCCTGAGCAAAGAATATATTATTTCAGGAGACAATTTTGCCCACTGGTTCAAGGCAGGAAGTTCTGGGTTCAAATCACCTCTCAGATCCACTCTTACCTTTTATCCTATTGTACAGTTAAGACTTAAAACAAAAATCTTGTCACCTAAACTTTACTTTAGCAGTATATGTCTTGTAAAGAGTAGCTAACATGGGACAGTTTCAACAAAGGGGTCTGTTTCTTTAAGTTTCTTTACAGGACAGGAACAAAGGGATGAATCACTGAGATTTTAATTGAAGACAGCCAGTCGCTTCCAAGTAATGCAAAGACAGCAAGAGTGCATTTCGGGACATGGTCTGGGCTGCCACTAAATCTTAGATTCTGAGCTGCTCACAGCGGCCCCGATTTCCACTGTGTCACTATAGTGCTGGGGTCTTACCTAATCAATAATATTTACCCAGCCGCTCTTGACAGAATGCCAGTCTTTATTCGGCGTCTTTCCAGTTTACTTTATTTTCCTCTGTCTTTTATCATCACCCAAGTATGCAGTACACTCAGAAGCCCTTTCTTTATATAAACAGAGTGGAGTACTAAAGAAGACATTACTCTTCTGGACAGAAATAGCTTGCCTTTGTGTTAACTAATATACATATTTGGGAAGGTTTGTCTTGATACCCCCTTATTGTCGTTGTCCCTGAAACCCACCCCACCTCCAAAGTTCTGCCAACTTTAAAAAAATCTATGTATACACCAGATACGATTCTCTCTCTCTCTCTCTCTCTCTCTCTCACTCTCTCTCTCTCTCTCTCTCTCTCTCATATGACATTTGAAAAACAATGGACCTAGTTGTAAAGCTGTATATTGAGTCAACGCTATTCGATGCCTTGGGGTCATTTGTACCTCATGCAAATCCAGGGTTTGTGCATTTACGTGATATGTACATTTGTGTAGATAGTTTTGGTTTGACGTTTTGGCCTGCGTGTAGCCTATCTGCTAGCTAGACTAGTACCGCAGTTAAGAGTTTTTAGAAACATGCGTGGCTCCCTACCCCGAGTGTTTGTGACACCAAAAAAAATGAATTAACTTGTAATTCTGTTAATTAGTGGCGCTTTGAGTAATCCCCAAAGGGTTACAATAAACAGTGTGTATAATGGAAGCAGTCACATCAACAATAGCTCCCCCCACCCCAGCCCCCCGACATACGATAACTGTACTATGCGGTTATCCAACACATAATTACAGACAGAAGAGGGACGGATAACATTATAACCGTGGTTGAAATCCACACTGGTGAAATGTGCTACACATTAAAATTCATAAACGGAATATCTGGAATGGAACAAGGACGGCTATGAACATGTAAAAGTGATAGGCTACTGTAAAAAAAAAGTCTTTCAAGTTATGCTTTTATACAAACATGCTGTTTTGCGTAAAACGGAAAAAATATGTTTAAAAAGTAGTCTTATCGAGGGAGTAGACGAATGAATGAAAATGTGTTTTGCAAAAGTATATGTATTCTATTTGGGAACGAGTATCTACTTGCTGTAAACTATTTTTTAAGGTCGACTTTAGTAGTCTACAAAGTCCAGCCCAGAAGAAGAAAAAAAAGTACTATTAATAATGAAATTTAATTTCATGCCTGCCACCTCAACTGCAATATATAAGAGCTACAACCTATTATCCACCCCCAAAAAAGGAACAGGTCTAACGACACGATCCCGTTAAAAACTATTTTTTATATATATACGTGCTGAAATGCCATTGTTGTGAACACTTCTGCTTTGAAGGCTTGTGACATATTTGTGTTATGTTGGTGAAGAGTGAGGCACAGTCTCAGTGGAACAGTGGAAACGGGACGGGGGGTGAGGGGTGGGGCACTGATACCAGGGGCCTCCAGAATACAACGGTAATATTGGTAATATTCGGTGATTACGTAAACTAACATATATGCCCTCTACACCGTTTTACAGTAGATTCCTATACAGTTACACAGAATGCGATATAAACGTGGTGTAACCCCTCTATAGCTGGCTACATTATATATATATATATATATATATATATATATATATATATATATATATATATATATATATATATATATATATATATAATCGTATTTAACTTACTATACATGCAGAGTCATTTAAAGTAGGATTACTATAGACTGCAATAGGTTTACACACACATTACGCAAAAATACTACTTGGATATGTTTTTAGTATGCTATATAGGCATCTTTACATACAATACGGTATGTCGATCATACTTTTTTACAGTTTTGTTTGGAAACTTCTTCATAGCCTGGGATACATTGTAACTTTAATTTCAAATAAAATGTTTCAACTTACCTTTGCGAGAAACAGGAACCAGCAACTTAATGTGATCCTCCTCGAATCCATTGCAGTGATTAGCAGTCTCCGATCGGGTTACTGAACTTTGGGGTTTCTCACAAAAATTATAAAAATCCACGAGCTTGCGTTTTAGTTCTTCTCTTCTTTGTAAAACAAGTCTTTTGACAGATAATTTATAACAGAGCCAGGCGTGCCGCTACTAATCTAATAAATATTAGTCTACAACTTTATATATATATATATATATATATATATATATATATATATATATATATATATATATATATATATATATATATATATATATAAACAAAATATACGAGGGCTGTGCAAAACAATCGCAAAATAACCTGTGCAAATGATCATATATCCCAAACTAAACTGCTTGAGGAAATCGGTTTAGTTCTGACACGAAACTCTGACTCCAATCCGCTTCTGAAATTTAATTCCAACTTTTTTTTTGTGTGTCTTTCTCCTGAAGAATCAGGTTTGAGATGAATGCAAAAAAAGCAAATAGATTCTTCTTTTTTCCTTCCCGTATGTTGAAGAAAAAAACAAGGTCTGTGTTATTTATTCCAAAGGATTTGCTCCTTTCTGATTTCTTGGCTGAGAGACCTTTCTCTGTTTTGGATGCTGTCTCTTTCTTTTTTCTGCCTCTGTTTCTCTCCCCCCAGTCCACGACAGATGCACAAAACGGACGTGTACTTCCAAGGATTTAAACCCTGCAGCACAATAAAGGGTTAACTCCCCCAAAAGAGCTACTGCGTCACGTGTGTGCTGCTCCCTGAGCTCTGATTGGCTGAGCTCCCGAGGTAATAAATCACACTGCGGTGCCTAGCAATTAAAAAAAAAAAAAGGTACTGTGTCAGGCTAATTTTCCGAGACCAATAAAATAATAATAATAAAAAAGAAAAGTCCTAACTCACAGGAAATACATTTCGGGGTCTCATTATTTTGCATTTGAATTAAAGATTGTGCTTTGATCAACTCTTGAGTTTCCTTCCTTCCACGGCTCAATTAGAGCGCGCTCATCTGCATTTAGATGATGCGATTATCAACTATATATATATATATATATATATATATATATATATATATATATATATATATATATATATATATATACTACTAGCATGATTTTAGTGTCAATTTATTCATCAGTAAGTGACCGTGAAAGCATAAAAAAAACTTTTGAATGGTACAAAACTAGTGACTATAACTAGCAAACTTTAAATCAAAGTTTCTGGGTTGCTGTGTACCTGTTGTGTCACACTAGATTTATATCTTCGGTTTTTATACTGTAGGATCGGAGTAGCCGTTCTGCAAGATAGATAGTACTGGGGGGGCTGCCAGCTTGGATGTGTAAATCTTGCAGTGGTACCATTTCTTTCTGACCTGCCTGAACGTTCAGTACTGTTCAGCCATTTGTTCGCAGTCCAGCAAAAACCTGCAAATATTTATTACAGTTATAGTCCATTAATAAAGAGCTTAAGTTATGTTTACAAGTGGTACAAAAAGATAAAAGAGGGAAGTTTAAGGTATACATAAACTAATCCTATATTCGAGTGTGCTAATGTACTGTATGAAGACTTGAATGGTGTTATACAAAACATAATTGGCTGTGTGCATCTCTAACTTTCTTATTGAATAAGTCAATTTAAGTTTAAGACAGCTTCCTTCAGGACTATCATTCAATGGTACAAATACCACCCTTGCACAGCCTGCCTGTCTGTCTGTCTATCTTAATACCCCTGGGGAGACTCTGTCAGCTTGGATGTGCCAAGTGCCATGTTCAGTACTGTTCAACCATTTGGTCACAGTACAGCACAAACTCTCTTAGTTTAGCTACTGTATACACAGAGTTGTAAACAATAAATGAGAATGAAAATTTACAATGTAAAGAAACTGTTATTCATTTATTTATACATACTGTCTATGCTAATGTATGTATGAAGTCTTAAATGGTATTATATATAAAACCTCATTGCCTCTGTATATCCTTAACTTCCTGATTGAGAAAGATCAGCAGCACAAATACCATCACACAGCCTGTCTGACTGTCTGTCTGTCTGTCTGTACCTGCAAATTGTTTCAGTAAGTCTATCTGTACAATGTCCCTGCAATGATAAACTGATTTTGCTGATGTTTATATCCTCTTAATAATTATAAGGATATATTTCAGTTGTGAATTGTGTCTGTTTAAGAATGTGCTATCATGTAACTCGTGAATGTCTGTTTGCTGCCCCTTGGGACGTTCCTTGAAAATGAGATGTTAACATACCAAGTATCGGTTCTGGTGTTGAAATTTAAAATAAACATATAAGCTAGGGTCTGTGGTATTAATACCTGAATGTGTATTAATGATATAACTGGACTAATTAATGAAACTGCTGTGTCTTAGGAAAAAAGCAAACTGCTGTGTCTTAGGAAAAAGGGCCCCTTGGTTCCTGGCAGGAATACTGAACTGAAGATGACCAGGGCTAGGAGGGGGGCATCTGGACTGAATGAGGTTGAAAGGACAGTGAAGACACCGCACAACGTTAGGTTACTTACCATAACCCTGGTTCCCTGAAAGAGAAGACGACCACCAATCACATTACTTATGGGATATGCCTGCCCATTGGGTAGGTATTGCTGAGCTCTCTATACCAGAGCTGCTGATCGGCCCCTTCCTGGGATGATGCACTTGGTCCTGCCCACCGAGGGGATAAAACTATCATCCAAAGGACCCCATTTCTCTTTTTCCATCGAACCCATGAGGGCGACCGATGCGACCACGCGAGAAGGTATGCGGCGTAGTCTAGCTAGCCGCAGTACAAATATCAGACATCGAGGCACCTCTGAAGAGGGCCCAAGATGTAGCCAACCCTCTAGTGGAGTGTGCGGCTACCCTACCAGGTGGGGGCAAGCCAGCACTATTATATACAGTCGAGACTGTATCCACAATTCAATGTGACAAACGCTGCTTAGTGAGGGGCTGGCCTAGGGTCCTGTGATAGACGAAGAGCTGGTCAGATTGACAGAGCTCTTGTCCTATGCATGTAGCATCTCAATGCCCGCACTGGGCAGAGGAAATTTAATCTCTCATCCTCCGTTGAAGCAAACAGAGGTGGATGGAAGGACTCCAATTCCACAGACTGATTAACGTGGAAGGCTGTGATCACCTTGGGGAGGAAAGCAGGGTTGGTGCGCAGAGACACCCTGCTGCCATCATCCCAAATATGCATGCAGGAGCTGTGCACAGACAGTGCTTGCAGCTCACTGACCCGCTTAGCGGAAGTGATAGCTAAGAGGAAGGCTGTCTTCATAGACAGGTACTTCAGCTCTATGGAGTGTATGGGCTCAAACGGGGCCTTCGTGAGAGCCTCCAGTACAACATTAAGGCTCCATTTGGGGAGAACAGTCCTCCTAGGAGGGTGTAATCGCCGAACGCCTTTAAGAAAACGGGTAGCCAAAAAATGCGAGCCCGGAGACATTGAATCTACGGGGGCATGGCAAGCAGAGATAGCCACTAAATACACCTTCAAGGTGGAAGGTGATCTACCAGCATCAAGCAGTTCTTGCAGAAACTGTAAGATGACTGGCAAAGGCCAAGATATGGGGTCATGGCTTCTAGCCAGACACCAAGCCTGGAAATGCCTCCACTTATAGGTGTACAAAGACCTAGGGGAGTCTGCCCTAGTGCTCTTCAACGTACCCACAACCCCATCTGATAGCCCTAGGGCTAACCAGTGGTTCCTTTCAGGGGCCAGACACATAGTCGGAACCTGCCTGGTTCCGGGTGCCAAAGAGAGCCTTTCGTCTGACTGAGGAGATCCATGTGAAGTGGAATCTCCCAGGGCTGGCTGTGCAACAGCTGGCACAGGGTCGAAAACCAGACTCTCCTGGGTCACTTGGGGGCCACTAGGAGAACTGACGCTTTGTCTAACCTGACTTTTTTGAGAAAAGCCGGAAGCAGCAGTATAGACGGGAAAGCATACAAAAACACTTTGGGCGTAGACGCCATTTGTGCGCTAAGGCCGAGTGGACCACCTAAGCAGTGGAGGGAGTACCATAGGGGGCAATGTATCGTCTCTGCCGAGGTGAAGAGATCGACCTGCGTCTTCAGAAACTGTTCCCAAATGCGCTCCACTATCCTGGAGAGGAGGTCCGCTGCCCAGTTCACCGCTCTGGGAATGTGCGTCGCCCGTAGGGACAGCAAATTCCTCTGAGCCCATGTCAATAGCCTGAAGGCTATGCGATGCAACCGTAGGCCACCCTGGTGGTTGACATACACCAACCACTGTCGTCCGGATCAACACATGCGTACAGCTCAGCACTGGGAGAAAGTGGTGGAGAGCAAGGGATACCGTTTGCAACTCCAGCATATTTATGTGCAGGGATGTCCAGCGGTCCAGCCAGGATCCGCGTACTCCTCTGCCTTCCCAGACCGCTCCCCAACCCAAGTTGGAGTCGTCTGTCATCACCACTTGGCGGTTCAACACTACTCCCATTCATACACCTTTGCGCAGGTGAGAGGTAGTCCTCCACCAGCGCAGGGCTGCCGACCACGCGTGAGACACAGTCAGCCGACAGTGTCTGTCATGTTTGGCATTGAGGTGGAATGCACTGAGCCACGCTTGTAGCAGGCGCATGCAAAGCAGACCCAGCTGAATGGCCAATATGGCTGAGGATATCAGACCCAATAGTTTCTGGCAAAATAGGATGGTGACCTGCGATCCCTGTTGAAACAGGGAGAGGCAACCCTGGACAGCTGCAACTCTGTCGTCTGACCGGTATGCACACATCGTAATGGAGTTCAGCCGGAGCCCCAAGTACGTAGTGCACTGCTCCGGTGTAAGCCAACTCTTTGTATCGTTGATGGTGAGGCCCAGCCTCGCCAGATGCTCTGTCACGACCGCTGTGTGGGCCACTGCTCCCTCTCGCGACTGGGAACAGATCGACCAGTCATCAAGATAGTTTATTACTCTGATCCCCTGCAGCTGCAGGGGAGCCAGGATAGTATCCACGCACTTTGAGAACTTACAAGGAGCTAGGGAGAGGCCAAATGGCAGCACAGCAAACTTGTAAATGCTTCCTTGAAAAGAGAAGCAGAGATACTTTCTGTGCTCTGGACTAATGGGAACGTGAAAGTTCAAGGTCCCATAAGTCCACGGTGGTGAACCAGTCGCCCGGCCGGGCGGACTGGAGGATGTGATTGTGCGTCAGCATTTGGAACCTCCTTTCTTTTAAGAACCCATTGAGAAGCCTCAGGTCTAAGATGGGGCAAAAGCCACCATCCTTTTTGGGTACCAGAAAGTACCTTGAGTAGTACCCCTCTCCGTGGGAGGTGGGGTCTACGAGACAAATGGCTCGCTTGCACAGCAGGGCGGCCACTTCCTTCTGAAGTACCGAGGTCTGGAGAGGGTCTGTCATGAAAGTATTTGTGATGCCTCGAAAGGGAGGAGGTCCCAAGTGGAACTGAAGCATACCTCCTCCATCAAGTCTGGGAAAGCCAGGAACTTCTGAGGGCGAGGAGCCATCGCCTGCGTCCGGAAAACAGACCGGCGTGGTTCTGCCGCTGGTGTCCAGGGGACCTGCAGGAAAGCTGCAGCGCGTCCCATGAGTGCCGAGACCGAGCTGGACAACGGGGGGGCACTGGCTTCTGAGGCTACCTCGAAGCCAGATTCTTCCTCAGCAGGGGTCTCACCCACCTGCATGTCACAGGAGAAGGAGGCCCCCTCCCCAGAGGCCGCTATGGAGAGCGTGTCCTCTTGCGCCAGCTGAGACGCCTCTTCCCATCCACCCTGAACTCCCCTGGGGGAAGGGGGGGATTGGCATTTGGGGCTGTAACGGGGCCTGGACAGGGGCCTGGGCCGCCGGCGCCTCTTTAGCAAAGAGCTCTAGGACCTGGGCCATCTGGGCCTTGAGGTCCATAATGTTCCTTGCCTGCTTGTAACGCTTCACCCTTGTCGCTTGTGGAGATGGGGAGTGACTGCGGGTGGCCTGCACATCGGAGATGCCTAGCAGGGGGTCCTGGGACAAGTCATGGATGAGGGGCTCTCCGGCTCCAAGAGCCGCCGACGGTCCTGACGTGGAGCTTGCCCTCGTGGCCCTCTCCAAACAAGCTTCTTTCACCCGGGGCTGGAAAGCCTCACAGATGCTACAGGCCACGTCCCCTCTCGAGGGCCAAGGCGGCATGTTGAAGCACCGCACACAGAGGGTAGCACCGTGAGCTGTTGCGCTAGGTCTGAGGCAGTGGCCAAGCACCGTGTGTACCATGCGTCCTGAGCGCCGTGCGCATCGAGTACCGAGAGCACTATGTGTACCGTGTACCGTGCAGCGCTGTGACTGTGCACTGACGCTGAGGCACTGGGTACCGTGTGCCGTATGCACTGAACACTTGTGCACCGAGATACCTAGGTATCAAGGACTGTGCATGCGCCGCGGTACCGAAGCACCGGGGGGGGGGGGGCGCTACGCAAATGTGCCTACCCTGTCTGCTTCAACTCGGTGGGCGAGTTGAAGCAGACAGCAAAAACACGGTAGAAAGATAGTATAGGGGAGAGCACACTGTTTGTTTACAAGACACGACTCACCGAGGTGGGCGGGCCTACGCAACCGGCAGGGTGTACTCGACAGTGGGGATGCAGCAAGTCCTAGCCCAGTGGAGGAGAGCACGGCTGGAAGAGTCACTCAACAGCGGGGATACAGCAAGGCCTAGCCCCGTGGAGGAACTGTGTCCTCTCAGAAAGAATAGACAATCACTCGCGGATGACTGCACAAGCAGTCACTCACACACGAAAGACAGAATTAAATATTGTTAGTAAGAGAACTGATCAACCCAGATATAAATTAAATTATCAATTATTGAATTGTTCCTACAGGTCAAATGCTGCGCCCCCGAGACACACACACGCACGCACGCACGCACGCACACACACAATGGCACACAGACAGGCAGGCACACACACACACACACACAGACAGACAGGCACACACACACACACACACACACACACACACAACATTAATAGACTTTGCACCACAATAGCTTCTAAAATTGCAGGTACTTAAAGTTTTCTTGTTCAGCCTGTGTCTGACCTGTGAACTGGTACACTGTCAACCTAGAACAACAACTAAAGCAACAGCTGAGTTTTCTTTTTAACTTTTCTTTTTACATGTGTTGAGCTTTTGTAAATAAGTAGCATCAAATGTAATATTATTATTATTATTTTTTTTTTTTTACTGTCTGTCCCCTTACCTTTTGATGATGTTTGCAATCACTCTGCGGTTCCCTCAACATGTCTGATTCATGAGTGTTTGAGGTTAAAGACACTTCATGCAGTTATTATAGTTCTCAAATAAGACATGCATTTTGATATCTTTTGCACTAAAAACCGTTGGATGTTCTATAAGCATTACCAAAATTAGCAGGAAAAAGCTTCTTACCTGTATATTGTTATATTGTCTATACTTTTCACCCGCATTTTATCAACTGTTAAACCTTCATAGATTTATTTTTCTTTTGAAAGTATAGAAAGATACAGAAGATATTTTCCCTGCAAGTTCTCCCAAACCAAGTAGAATGTGTTACCATGGAAACAGTTGGAGGATATTAATACAGCATTATCAAAATCAGAACAAGTGTTCAATGCTAGTCAGAGACAGCAGGTGACTAGCAGACACAGGTGTCCTTTTTTAGTGATTAGTGTCTCAAAGGGGGTTATTAATTGGTTGTGTTCAAAAACAAGTGTTTTTTAATTTTTTTTATTATGACATGGTTATTGAATTCATTGAAATACATTTTAGCCATTTTAAAAAACAAGTTTAAATAGGTGGGTAAATATTAACTAACCATTTACAAAAAAAAAACACAAAACATTTATTAACATTTTATTATGCTTGTTTGTTAAAAACAAACTATTAAAGTAACTAATACATCAAATAGTGTCCGGATCATTCAGAATCCATCTTTCAGGGTAGACAGCTGGAAAAGGGCTGGCCTTCCCACCACCACCCCAAAACAAAGAACTGCATAGCTGGCCAAATATACCAACATGCAAGGCATTGGCCTTTATGGATTGAAAGTCATCAGGAAAAGCTAAGAATATTCTCTCACATGAAGATTACTGTATTCTTTAAATTTTAGAGTAGTTACCTCTTTTTAAAACAGTGCGTAACTTTTAAATAATGTCCCTTTTTATCTAATTTCTCTACTTTATAACGATATTCATGTTTTTTCTAGCATCTTCAGACAAAATTATTCTATTGTTCAAAAACTAATAGTGTGGAAAATACATAGTGATTCATAAAAGAAAAATTAATATATATATAGTATTTTCTATCAAAAGTTTTTTGGGGGAGAAATGGAAGTACTACTCATAGAATTCTCAGAGATGTGCATTATCAATAAAGGGAAACGTAGGGTATTAATGAATCTTATTATGTTGTGGTCTACTTGACTGGGCAGAGGTTCCAACTGAGCAGAAATATTCAGACATTTTATGACATCTACTAACCTGGGTTCACAAACATGAACTCACAGAAAAACATTACTCTGCTATGTTTGGTATTTCCTTGCATTAAATATGTACACAAACACTGTTTCAAAGTCAATATGATAGATGCAGCCACATTTCCTGCACAATAGGAGGGTCAACGACAGCTGGAAAGAACCACTTTCAAAAGTGCAGGGTAAAACATTAACTTCTGTGCCATTTAAAAACCACAACTTCTTTCAATTTCTAGTTAATGATTTCCAGTAGTATTTCAAACACTTGAGATAAAACAATTAAATGTTTCAATCTGAAGAGTGCAAAGCCTTAGTTGCTCTTAGTTACTTATTCCCCCGGGGTTATAGTGACAAGCAAGTGTGCAGTTTCCATTGACATTGTTACATCACAAATGAGTGTGTGACATCATCATTTAGGAGGTTTGTATTTGTCTGTCAGAGCAATGATTGATAGCATTCTCCATCACTCTCTCCTTCACCACTGAAAAGGTTATCTATGTGACAAACCTTATCTTCCTAGCTGGATAACGAAAAGTGCACAATTACTGGTTTCCAAAGCCTGAAGCTGGAAATGCTGGATGGAGTGGAGATTGGGGCTGACACTCTGCTCTAAATGAAATGTTTAAAGACTTAATTAAGCCCAGGCAGTCTTCAAAGGAGAGTTCTGTGATCTCATCCAAGAAAAAAATGCTGTAGTCGCTGTTGGCAATTTCTGTGTCGACTGGTTTCCTGGCGAACTGCAGGACCAGTTAGTGGAGATTGGAACACATATTGGGCTAGATTCTCAAAGCTATTTACAAATCATCTGAATGGAGAAAAACACCATTACAATTCTAAAATGAAAAAGAAACAACTTAACATTACTTACAAGTTACTATGTAAGTTTATGTCTGGTTTGGTAAGTTTATTGGGTGTGTTTCTCCTTTCTGAAGAAAACGTGCTAATGAGAATTTGGAGTAAATAGCTTTGAGAAGTTAAGTCACTATCTGGTGTCTTTATGGATAACTTACTTAACTGTTTATATAAATCAAGCATGGGCACTCAGCAGGGTCTGTACAGTGACGGATCATGATACCGTTGCTCTTAACTCTTATTAATCCTGCTTGTGTTTGCCTGCAAGTCTAATTTACTCATCCACTTTAATATAACACTTTTAATGACCCCCTTACTCTAAATTACACTGTTATAAACTTTTAGTGCAGTTTATTGTGGTCGCCAAAGAGAGTTTTCCTAACGTTCAACATGCTATTTTAAAACATGAATTAGAAAATCAATTCTGTGTTATTTATTACTGGTGGAGTTTAGCTAAGCCTTTAGTAATATGTTATTGGAATTAGTTTCACTGCGAACCCCTCCAGTACTGTAATTATATTGTATTAAATTAGCATGACTGTATTATTCGCTACTACGATGTAGTATTTGCTTTGAAAGGAGTTAATGTGTCACTTCCAGACTTCCTAGACTTGCCTTGCTTTGTATCACAATAAGGAGGTTCAGTTCTCACACTTTAGGTATGAAGTACAGAGATCCTTCCTCATTGTCAATTGATCTCATGCAGATCACTGCCCCAATCTTTTGAATGTCATCGTAGCACATATATAATAATAAAGACTATTTTGAGAGGGTAAACTGTTGGTATTCCAGCCTGATTCTCTGCTGTCTGGGTCCTGTTCTTCTGGTAGATTTGGTTTGGGACTGTGCATTTCAAAGTCTGCAGCTCAGGATGAGAGGAGAGAAGATACCCCCTACATCTACACCTCCTGGAAGGACAATTAAACACAAGAGAGAAGCAGCAGGTGACCAGGAGACTGAACCCCCATCAATACACACACACACACACATACACTCACACTACACACACACACACACACACACACACACACACACATACTAACACACACGCACACACACACGCATGCACACACTCGCGCACACACACACACACACACACACAGGAAAACATATGTGCACACAAACAAGCACACATAATAGACATGGAAATATAAATGCACTAAAATAGACGAAAACACAGTACACATGCACGGAAACACTTACTGAAAATTGTAAATAAGAAGTTGAATCTCCACAGTCTTTCCTTATTAAACTTTGTTAAACTATGGTAAAAGCAAAGAGTAGCAAACTATAGTTAAAGCACAGCATTGTAAAGCACAGACAAGCGTGGTGGTGATAAGGAAAAGAGTGGTAAAGGCATGGTATAATATGTGAAAGGGCTATTCTAGTGAATAAATCAATGCTGTACTTGAGAAGCAGGCTCTTGTCTTTATAGTAGTGTTCCTGCTCACTGCTTGACCCTCGGCTCCACCTCAGGGTGAACTGCAGTGTGCTGATTGATTCTCGCAGTGTATAGCCAGGCTGCCTTGTCTCAGCCGGAGCACGTAGCCCTCACTGGGGAGGAGCAGCCCTTTCATCTGCCTTTACAGACTGTCACTTCCTTACTGCACCTACACAGCTGTGAGACGCTCTTACAGAGGGAGGTATTATCTAACTACCTATCCACCTCTAAAAGTGTGCACTGAATTTGCACAGTAACTTTTAATTTTAACATGCTGTTCTGAAGCTTACAATGTGCATCGACACACAACTGGGAGACGCTTGTATAGGGGGCATTATTTACTGCAGTCATTTTTAAGCTATTCCCAAGCTTACAATATGGATTAACTTTGCTGTACCATTGTGAGCCGTGTTCTTAACCATGCTTGCCTGTGGCCCTACTATTCTTCCTGCAATTTGTCATGCTTTCACCTGGACAAATTAAGGATGGTTTATTTATCCATCTGCCTCTCTGCAGGCTGTCAATAAAAACACCTGGTATACAATGGTATACAGCTATGGCCAAAGGTTTTGCATCACCCTATAGAATTAACTAATTTTGTTTCATAAAGTCAAATGAAACCTGCTGAATAATGTTACGTTAACATATTGAATTCCATACCGCTTTATAGTTTTCCATAAACTTCACGAAAAACTGGCAACAATTTTAAAATGTGACATTTCAAAATCTAACATGAAATACTGTACTATGGCGTCTGGTTGCGGTATTGTTTTATAGTTTCTTTGATTACATGATGTTATATAAAAGATCTAAATTATGTTCATATAGTTGTTGTTTTTTTTTTTAATTATGTCTGAATCCTAAAATTCTAGGTGTTGCTAAACTTTTGGCCATACACATTAGTTTTTATTTAGGTTTTCATCCAATAAGTTTGCACAAATACCTTGCAGGTAACTATGCCACAGTAAACATTTAGGGGTTTGTTCATTCAGAAGTTTAAACGCTTGAAGTCAAATCTTAAGAGCTGAAATAAATCTCTTACTGCGATGGGCAATTAAGGGAACAGTTAATGTGGAGCAGTATCTTATTGGTCTCCATTTATGTATCACTTAGGAAGTGTTCATTCGATACAAATAAATATTGATCCACAATTGCTAAGTTAATGGCGTGAACATATAATTCTGTGTAGGGGAAGCTGATGATGTGAACTGCACTGTTGAACAAAGTTACCACCTCCTCTCCTTATCACACAACTCTCATGAGGCTTCTTTGGTCTCCAGGTAATTGAATTAAGCCCTACACTGTGCTTGCTCAAGCGCCACCATCTTCAGTGACAGGGCAGTGGTTCCGTACACACTGCTAATTCGCTGCAGTACCATGGTACCATGCCAGTACCAGACAGACAGTGTGCTGCCCTATCAGCACTGCTCTGTTTCAGTTAATGCTGAGGTCTGGTAGCCTTAAACACAGCAATATGTACTATAGTGCAATTAAACAACTCCTTTTTTTTCATTGTTGCTAATTTTATTCCCCGATGAAAATCAGCCTTTGCCTTTGTAACGTTGAACGTTGGATATGTTTTTTCAAAAAGTACTAAATTAGAGCAGGTAAAGATCCACACGTGATACAAGTAGAACGCTGTGCTACCTAAAAGATTACCACAGTAAAAGCATAGTACAGTGTAATAAACCATGGTGAAAGCATGGTAAAGCATGGGTAAGCCTATTTTAAAGCCCAGAGAGGTATGGTAAAGCATGGTAAACTACAGTACAAGCATTGAAAAACCATGGGAAAAGACTAAGAAAAATTGCAAAATTACTGTGCAAATGTACTGTGGTAATTTTTTTAAGGTAAGAAGAAATTGTGTAGCTGGAACAGACTAAATATGAAAATGCAGGGACGGAAATGCTAAAATGTATGCGCAACTATTTGTACGAGGAATCTGAAAGAATTTTTTTTTTTTTATATACAGTACTGTGCAAAAGTTTTAGGCAGGTGTGAAAAAGTGCTGTAAAGTAAGAATGCTTTCAAAAATAGACATGTTAATAGATTATATTTATCAATTAACTAAATGCAAAGTGAGTGAACAGAAGAAAAATCTAAATCAAATCCATATTTGGTGTGACCACCCTTTGCCTTCAAAACAGCATCAATTCTTCTAGGTACACTTGCACACAGTTTTTGAAGGAACTCGGCAGGTAGGTTGGCCCAAACATCTTGGAGAACTAACCACAGTTCTTCTGTGGATTTAGGCAGCCTCAGTTGCTTCTCTCTCTTCATGTAATCCCAGACAGACTTGATGATGTTGAGATCAGGGCTCTGTGGGGGCCATACCATCACTTCCAGGACTCCTTCTTGTTCTTTACGCTGAAGATAGTTCTTAATGACTTTTGCTGTATGTTTGGGTTCGTTGTCATGCTGCAGAATAAATTTGGGGCCAATCAGATGCCTCCCTGATGGTATTGCATGATGGATAAGTATCTGCCTGTACTTCTCAGCATTGAGGAGACCATTAATTCTGACCAAATCCCCAACTCCATTTGCAGAAATGCAGCCCCAAACTTGCAAGGAACCTCCACCATGCTTTACTGTTGCCTGTAGACACTCATTCGTGTACGCTCTCCAGCCCTTCGGCGAACAAACTGCCTTCTGCTACAGCCAAATATTTCAAATTTTGACTCATCAGTCCAGAGCACCTGCTGCCATTTTTCTGCACCCCAATTCCTGTGTTTTCGTGCATAGTTGAGTCGCTTGGCCTTGTTTCCACGTCGGAGGTATGGCTTTTTGGCCGCAAGTCTTCCATGAAGGCCACTTCTGACCAGACTTCTCCGGACAGTAGATGGGTGTACCAGGGTCCCACTGTTTTCTGCTAGTTCTGAGCTGATGGCACTGCTGGACATCTTCCGATTGTGAAGAGAAGTAAGCATGATGTGTCTTTCATCTGCTGCAGTAAGTTTCCTTGGCCGACCACTGCGTCTACGGTCCTCAACGTTGCCCGTTTCTTTGTGCTTCTTCAAAAGAGCTTGGACAGCACATCTGGAAACCCCTGTCTGCCTTGGAATTTCTGCCTGGGAGAGATCTTGCTGATGCAGTATAACTACCTTGTGTCTTGTTGCTGTGCTCAGTCTTGCCATGGTGTATGACTTTTTGACAGTAAACTGTCTTCAGCAACCTCACCTTGTTAGCTGAGTTTGGCTGTTCCTCACCCAGTTTTATTCCTCCTACACAGCTGTTTCTGTTTCAGTTAATGATTGTGTTTCAACCTACATATTGAATTGATGATCATTAGCACCTGTCTGGTATAATTGTTTAATCATACACCTGACTATATGCCTACAAAATCCCTGACTTTGTGCAAGTGTACCTAGAAGAATTAATGCTGTTTTGAAGGCAAAGAGTGGTCACACCAAATATGGATTTGATTTAGATTTTTCTTCTGTTCACTCACTTTGCATTTAGTTAATTGATAAATATAATCTATTAATATGTCTATTTTTGAAAGCATTCTTACTTTACAGCATTTTTTCACACCTGCCTAAAACTTTTACACAGTACTGTACGTACACCCCTCACAACAGTACCCTCCCTTTCTCATTTTCAATAATGTTGATCTTCTCAATTCACCTGAGGTGCAAATATCTAAATTGCTCTTTTGAACCTCATTAGCGCACTGCAGCTGGTACTCATATGGTAGAGAGATATATATGTATATAGTCCTGATGCCAGGTGATATAACATGCAGGGAGCCTCACAATGCTATGCAGGGCTATCCAGCGCTATCACATTTCCAGGGCATTTCTGATGCCAGATTCTTCCTGTGATCTCTCAGCCCTCTGCACCCTGTTAGCCAAGCCCTGCAGTGCACCTCGTCCCCTCCGCTCTGAGCTGGACAGTAGCAGAGAGCAGCCCATTGATCTGCGAGGCTTCATGCTGGGAGAGAGGGCCAGAGGACAGCCCGGCTCATTTGATTGACAGTGCTATCTGCATGGAGGAGAAGTCAAACCAGCGTCTTGATGTAGGTGAAACAGAAGAAAAACGTCTCTGAAAACTGAAGGGTGTAGATCTTGATTTGAGCAACAATGGCGGTCATTTTTAAAGTCATTTTTACTCCATTTGTGAATCAGTCCATCTTATAAAGCGACTAACAGGCCATGCCCCTTCAGAGCTAATTACCCTATGTTTCACTACATTCCTTACTACACACAGTCCTCCATGAATACAGGTATCCCTTGGAAACAGTTTTCCATGGAACCCTTTCTGCAATGCTTTGCCCTGTCCCACCATAGGAATAGTGTTCAATAAGGTCTGAAACTGCAGGGCTGCACTATGGTGTACAGTCAGGGCAGCCAAAATTTGCATTTTGAATTACAAAGATGCAGTATAATTGGTATGTATTTCTGTTTAATTGTTATTTTTGTATTATTGTAATGTATGTAGATTTCAATAAAGAAGCTGTGCACAGGCCCCATAATCTCATAAATATTTGTTAAATGTATATATTAAAAAAAGGTCTGTGCGAGACTAGTAGTCTGGAGAGGATTTGTGAATATTCAAAGCAGTTATCATGTTCACCATGATCAGTGAGCGCATGTCGACATTTTGAATAAGGAACCTAAGAATGGGGGTGCTGGAGGCTGCCACCACATGCAGCAAGTCCACCATGCTAAATGATTTCAGATGAAGCAGCTCCCTGAAGCAGAGAGTATCTACTCAGCACAGTGCCACTATACACCAAGTCGGAGAGCTGTTTGTGGATCATGAGACGGTTAGAAACTGCAATTGTGGGTTAATAAATCCCCTGCTGTGCTGCTGGCACCTTTTCCCAGTCTTGTTTCAAGGATAGTTAGGTTTAAGGGCCAGCTCTCCAAGACAGACTTCCTTAAAAGCAGAGACTTCCATTTACCTTCATTTCGCACCCTGCATCCCATCTAACCTGCCCCCTCTCTCACACACACATATGCACACACCTCGTAAAGCTTTGAAAATAGCCCACATGTGGTCAGGCCAGCTTCAGAAAGTGACAAATGGGCACTTCCTACGGGTCACAATGACAGTGGGGTGTACAAAGGGTGTGAGGCGGAGAGATCAGAGGGAGGGGGTGGGTAACAGAGAGATCACTGGGACAGTAAGGGTAATCTAGGGACCCCCGCGGAGAGTCCGGGGCAAAGGTGGGGCAGGAGAAACAAGGGCACAGAGATGGGGAGAGAGATGGAGAAAATAGAAGGGGTGAATTTGAAAAGTGGTTACTGAAATTAATAATTGTGGGTAGTTATTAAGTACAGGTGTGGCTAAAAGTTTTGCATCACCTAGAATTTTAGGATTGAAACTATATGAACGCAATTTAGATCTTTTATTTACATCATGTAATCAAAGAAACTACAAAATGATATCGCAAAAGTCTACCTGAAGCCATAATAGTAGTAAGTTCATGTTAGATTTCGAAATGTCACATTTTTCAATTTTTGTCAGTTTTTCGTTAAAGATATGGAAAACTAAAAAAAGCGGTATGTAATTCAATATGTTAATGTAACATTATTCTGCAGGTTTCATTTGACTTTATGAAGCAAAAAGAGTTAATTCTAGGGTGATGCAAAACTTTTGGCCATAGCTGTAAGTTTACTTTCCACCATACCTTCAAAACACTCAATCAAATATTACACTAAGACACGTTACTAGCGACACTGCTTGTCTACTTGACTTAGTGTCTTACAAGTGTAATCTTTGGGTTCGGATATCTTGAAGAAACTACTCATAAAACTGTATTCAAACTGATTACTTTATTATAATACACCAAGAACAGCAGGAACACTGGATTCGTTTATATACTGGCTGTTTTAATGTCAATTGGTTGTGCTACACAAGTTTTACCTTATAAGTTTACTTTCAGCCTAAATTGTATTACTGTATATGCTTTTCTAGGTCAAGTAAAACACTTATTTTCTGAATTATTCTACTAATCCCTCCACTAATTTTTTTCTACCATGACCATTTTCTGTGCTTGAAAAATGAGTTACAATAATAGGCTATAGCCAGCCAAGGTGTAGATAGATGCTGTGTTAAAGTTCTACCAGTCCAATGCACCTAAATCTTAAAGGATCCAAGTGTTTCTGCCTAAACAACATGACTAGGTAACCAATTCCATACCCTCTGTGAAGACGTGTCGCCTTCCTTCAGTCTTAAGCTAATAGCTGTACACTTTTAGCTACATACCCAAGCCTTCTGTTTGCCTTTTTGATTGCTTCCCCACCCTGTGTGGTTGTTGACAGCGATGAGTTTATTACAACACCAGGTCTTTCTCTTTGTGAACTCCTCTCTATACCTCTGTACCTCTATACCCCCCATTTGGTATTTGCATCTTACATTTTGAATAGCCAGTATGTAACACTGCATTAGATTCAGTCTAGCATTTTACAACTCTGCCAGTTATATTACTGCCATATTCCCCAGCAATTCCTTTTCATTGTATAATTATAGACCCATCCTTTACTGCTTGTGCCTCCTCTTCCTGTGCCCCCCCCCCAGCCCTCCCCGGTCTGATTACAGAGGGGATGCTGCCTGAGGCCCCCAGCCCACCCCCACAGTCTGTAACAGCTGCTGGGTGAGTCAGCTCTTTTTGTTGAGGTGTAACTGGCCTCAGATCCCAGTACACAATCAAGGACTTTTCAAAATGGCTGCTCTAGTGCACTGGGGTTTGAGATCTATCCTCTAAATCACTACAGGAAGAGTGCTCTGGCTTTTCTGTTCCATACCACATCATGGATTGCTATTGCTGTGTTACCTGTTTGACAATGTGGGCAATAATCCTTATAGGATATTATAGGATATTAACAATGTAAAGAAAAATTACAGGTACGTTATTTAAACAGTTGGAGCAACACGTGGGGACGTGTAATGCTATATTTTTTGGAACTCTGCTACTTACTTTTTAAATTGTTGTTTTTATTTGTTTTAAAACTAGTAATTGGGTCTTACAAAAAAAAATGCTCTAATGACAACTTGGTGTAAATACCTTTGAGAATCTAGCACAATTTGTCTACATAATGTCTATTTACCAATCAAAATGAATGGAAAATAAGGGAACATAAGCAATAAATAAAATATAGATACCACCATTTATTAATTATTGCATTGGTATACAAATCATAACTGTTTTTTTTAAACAGTGTACTTGATGCCAAAAAAATAAAATTTATTGGATCTTTATCTGGCAGGTAGGCATACAATTCCCCACCCTGGCAGTCATTAACCTGCTCTCAGGGAAGCTGCCAGATCTGTTCACACTCCAGTTGAACTGAAGCCAAGTCTGGTGCTGTTAGAAGGCCCCATCTTTGAAGTCTCCACACCTGCTCTCCCCTTCCTTTCCAACCAGGTCCAGCTGATCTTGAAGGCTGTTTAATTGTGTTCTTTGCTGTCAGATCAATTCTTGGCTAACCATTCACTGCTCAGTTGGCGGTGCACCGCTCCACAGCATGCTATGAGATCCTGTCTGTGGACTGTGCCTTTGAAGGCTGATACCAGCTGCAGTAGTGCATTGTTCTTACTCCGTACCTCCTGCCTCACCATCCTATCCCCCCAAATAGTTCAAAAATAGTCATTTTATTAGATTTTTTTTTTCATTGTGAGCCGGCTGTTTGAGTGAACGGAGCAGCATACTGTGTCATGAGATGCCAATCCTGGAGTCCAGCCCAGGGGCACTCTGCCTTACTGAGCAGGAGCCCTGCTGCTTTTCCCAAGTCACAAGACATTGAGCAACACCGGAGAACAACCCACCATCCGTCAATAGCCATGGTCCAAGATGAGATGTTTGTATCTCATTAGTAAATAGCAAAGACACAGCTAGCCAGGTAGATGTGAACAGGCTGGCTGGTCTTTTATGCATCTGTACTGAGACTCGCTTGCTAATCAATCATTCAATTGAATCTCGGCACAGTCTGCACGTGAACCAATTGTGCACTCCTGTGCCCCCATACAAATACCCACTTTAATCTGCACGTGAAGTGATTGTGCAATCCCTTTGCCTAAATACTAATATACATTTTACATCACCTGTGCTACATGACCCACACTCCGTGCACCACTACAATAATAATAAAACACAAAATACGCACAGGGGTGGGGTACCCTGCCACAATGCACCACTTAAAATTGGGGTTCACTTCGCTCAGTTTCTTGTCTGTAAAACAACACCATGAGGCTCACTGTGGTCAAAGCTACCAGAATGTAAAGTATTTTTTAAAGTTTCTTAAAAATAGAAGTCCAGCTGTAGAGTTGCTGCTGTGAGCCATTGGCCTCTCCAACCTTCACATGCCATCACTGCCCGGGTTGACTGCACCCCTGCTGGTCTGGGACAGTGGCAATGCTCCTTCAACCCAGCAGCAGGATTCCTGTACTTGATAGCCAGGGAGCCCAGGTTCCATCCCTGCTCTCCCAGAACATGGATCCTCTTCCACTGTGCATGTATGTATGGAATGCAGGTCAGTCTAATTGATAGTGGAGTTTCTTATTGCAGAACTTTCTTGTCTGCTGATCATGGCAAACTCACCCTGAAGTATTTGTTAAAAAAAAATTAAGCAAAATGATGGAATTCAGCCTGACAGAGTTCCACAGATTTGGCACGTGTATTCTCATTGTAGCTTCGTAGTTTAAGTGTGTCTATGGCAGGGGGTGTTGAGGTCAGGAATTAGGGTGTGAGGGGGAGTTCTCTGTCATGGAGCATGCCAAATCTCTTCATGAGCATTAAGAGGCCTTAAAGGAGTTGACAAAATTAACCCTAGTGTAACCCAGTGCCTGGTTACCAACTCCAGGCCTTCTTCACTCACCCACATAAGGAGGATGCAGTGTTGTTACAAAGAAGATTATTTTTTCATCGGGTAACTGTAAAACTGCGAAAATCAACAAACACAATATATAGAAATATTTCAAAGGAATATTGTTAATAAATGTTTCAGCTTATCACTGATCCCAATCAGGTTTATACCCCTATTACAGTCAGTGGTACAATCCAAAACTCAAAAGGTCAGGATTTAAAGGGTTTTATTTTACATTTATGTAGCCAATACTTTAAGTGCAGCATAGAAAACAAGACCAGAAGACACAGTTGGAGCCACATAGTGAGCGGTGAGGCTATGAACGGGTTACCTAGCCATGTTGTTGATTAAGTCAAGATTGATGGGCCAAATAGCCTCCTCTCGTTGGTACAGATTTTCTTCTGGTCTTATGGCTGCCTGGAGGAGGTGCTCCCCCAGGGGGGAATGCAGGCTCTGCAAGAGGGGACCCCAGCTGCTTCAACATTTACCACTGATGTGGTTTCCCAAAGCTCCCCGGAACGGAAACAAATTCCTCTGCTACCAACAGGCGTTCCAAAACTATAATTACCCTTAAAGGCACAGAAGCGCTCCAGCAGTCTGCTGTAATCAGTGACTGTTTGTGTGTGTGTAAGGCCAGCATATACACAGTGCCTTTATATTACATGTTTTACTCTGTATGTGTTAGTCTGTTAACATGTTTGTAAACATATTGAGTCTATGAGCATTGCCTTAACTGTGTATGCAGCTCTGTCTAAGAATATCAAGTGCTATCGGTCTTATCTACTACTGGATATACAAACTATCTAGTGTACTGTGAAAAACAAAATGTTAAAAAGCAATTTGATACGAGTATGAAACATCACAGTTATCTTAATATATTATTATTATTATTATTATTATTATTATTATTATTATTATTATTATTATTATTATTATTATTATTGTTGTTGTTGTTTAGAATTACTTTGTATCATTTTCTGCTTCAGTCATCACATCCCGGTGACTTTTTAAAATTCAGTTCAATAGCGCTCTCATAATGATGTTAAAATCTCAGTACATCAGGTACACCACAGTGTAACCATTTACCTGTCCCCGCTGCAGCACCCTGCCCTTTTTTTTAGGCCACATTGTTAGTCTATCCTAGGGGTGCAGTTATCCTCTAAGTAAACAGCACTTCCAGAGAATGGAGCCATTTAAATTCAAATACCTAATAGGTTGCCATCACCTATCCTGTTATATCCATTTATGTTAATATTATTAATATCTATTTTTGTAAATGTTCAAAACATCCTGTGTGTTTATTGGACACTATGGCAAAGAGGCTGGTCTAATGCAAAGTCTGCCAAAGCTGTGACACAAGGACTCAAAAGAAAAGGTAATGTAAAAATGCATATACACTTTATGGTTTATGTAAGGTAGCCGCTGATTTGAGGTAAGATTTGAACTGAACAGCAGAATCATTCTAGTAAGACTATTTACAATTAGACAGATCTGCCCAAGAGGCAAACTGTTAGCACTGCACTCAATATTAAGACAGTGGATTCTGAGGTATAATTAACAGGGTTATTATCAGAATAACTGGCACACTTGCATCTACCATTGTTACTTCTCAACCTTCACCAAGTGGGCCTGCTTCCAGATGGGTTTAATTTGATATTGTAGAGTGGAATCAAGAACAGCAAACCTTTCACTGCACACATGATGTAGGGAATACAAGCAAGGAATCACAAGGTGACGTAAAATTAACTCCTATTTTTGAAAGCAGAAAACACTAGTTACTTTTATGTATTTTTTTTGTATTCGATTTTTATAAACTAGGACAAAACAACAAAGTAATGTATTACAGGGTCCCTGAAGCCCTCTCAGAGTTATTTGTTTATTATTATTATTATTATTATTATTATTATTATTATTATTATTATTATTATTATTATTGTTATTATTATTATTATTATTATTATTATTATTTATTTCTTAGCAGAAGCCCTTACCCAGGGTGACTTACAGTTGTATACAAAAAATACATACCAAGTATTACAGTACAATTAAGAGCAAGATATAAAATACAATGACTTCAGTCCTAATAAGAGCAAATACAAAACACAGTACAATTTGATATCAGGGCAGTTCAAGAGCAGGTAACAGTGTTGATAGTTACATCAGGGTTAGATACGAGTGCAAGTGAAATACAAAATACTACAGATTGGGTTAAGTGCAGGATTAAATACAGTAAAATATGGAGCAGATAAGTGCAAGTTAAAGTGCATTAAGGGCAGTGTTATATTGTCCAGAAGGGAAGAGTTGAGTTTTACAGGTGTTGTTTGAAGAGGTGTGTCTTGAGGAGGCGCCGGGAGGTAGTCAGCGACTGGGCAGTCCTGACCTCTGTAGGAAGGTCGTTCTACCACTGCGGGGCGAGGGTGGAGAAGGAGCGGGCTCTAGAGGCAGGGGAGTGTAGAGGAGGTACAGCCAGTCTTCTAGTGCGGGTGGAGCGGAGAGGTCGGGTGAGGGTGTAGGGAGGGATGAGGGTCTGGAGGTAGCTGGGTGCAGTCTAGCCAGGGCGTCGGTAGGCAAATCATTTTGTAATAATAGATGCATGTTAGTTTGTACGTGTGTGTGTGTGTGTTTGTTTGTGTTAGCTTGTGTGTTTGTGTGTTCCCATAATTAAATACCTCCACATTCAGTGACTCTTCTCAGCGCCTCTCTGAGTTACCTAACTGTCACTCCCCCAGTTCAGCCTGTAAATCATAGTGTTCAATTCTCTGTGTAACAAAGTGACTCCTATTTTCTGTTCTGAATGCCCCTTTATCAAATCTCCATTTGTGACCCCTGGTCCTTGTTTCTTTTTTCAGGTAAAAAAAAAAGTCCCTTGGGTCGACATTATCAATGCCTTTTAGAATCTGAAAGCTTGAATAAGATTGTCGCGTAGTCTTCTTTGTTCAAGACTGAACAGATTCAATTCTTTTAGCCTGTCTGCATATGTCATGCCTTTTAAACCTGGAATAATTCTGGTCGCTCTTCTTTGCACTCTTTCTAGAGCAACAATATCCTTTTTGTAACAAGGTGACCAGAACTGAACACAATAGTCTAGATGAGGACTTACTAATGCATTGTAAAGTTTTAACATTACTTCCCTTGATTTGAAAAGCCCCAAGCGTTTGTTGGCCTTTTTTTATAGCTTCCCCACATTGCCTAGATGAAGACATTTCTTTTTTTTTTTATTTAGTTGTCACCAATGGTTTTTTACCCAGGTTTTCTCTCCAATTTAGAATGCCCAATTATTATTTTTATCTCGGTTCACCGCTGCAACTCCGGCGCCGACTTGGGAAATGGCGGCAGACACACATGTCCTCCGAAAAGTGTCCTGCCAAGCCGTCTTTTTTCACGCTGTAGGTCTACAGCGAAGCCACCAGATCCATAGTACCGGAGGACAACCCAGATCTGAGTGGCTTCTACAACAGACCCGCAGGCGCCCTGTCGGCCACAGGAGTCGCTGGTGCACGGTGAATCGAGGATTACCCTGCTGACCTGAACCCTCCCCACCCGGGCGGCGCTCGGCCAATTGTGCGCCAGCCCCTGGGAACTCCCAGCCACGATCGGCGAGGGCATAACCAGGACTCGAACCAGCGATCTCCAGGCTATAGGGCGCATTCTGCACTCCACACGGAGCACCTTTAATGGATGCGCCACTCGGGAGCACTGATGAAGACATTTCTGAGTCATCATAAACTCCTAGATCTTTTTCATAGATTCCTTCTTCAATTTCAGTATCTCCCATATGGTATTTATAATGCACATTTTTATTGCCTGAGTGCAGTACCTTACACTTTTCTCTATTAAATGTAATTTGCCATGTGTATGCCCCTGAATGCTGTCTAGATCATTTTGAACGATCTTTGCTGCTGCAGTGGTGTTTGCCACTTCTCCTATTTTTGTGTTGTCTGCAAATTTAGCAAGTTTGCTTACTATACAAGAATCTAAGTCATTAATGCAGATTAGGAAGAGCAGAGGACCTAATATTGATCCCTGTGGTACACCACTGGTTACCTCGCTCCATTTTGAGGTTTATCCTCTAATCAGTACTTTCTGTTTTCTACACGTTAAGCACTCCCTGATCCACGTGCATGCATTTCCTTGAATCCCTACTGCATTAAATTTGAGAATTAATCTTTTATGCAAGACTTTGTCAAAAGCTTTGCAATTATTCATTGTCAATGATGCATCCTCAAAAAAATCAAGCAGGTTAGTTAGATACGGTCTCCCTTTCCTAAAACCATGCTCACTGTCTCCCAGGATACTGTTACCATATAGATAATTTTCCATTTTGGATCTTATTATAGTTTCCATAAGTTTACATATAATAGAAGTCAGGCTTATTGGTCTGTAGTTACCTGGTTCGGGTTTGTCTTCCTTTTTGTGGATCGGTATTACTTTTGCAATTCTCCAGTCTGTCGGTACAACCCCTGTCTCAAGAGACTGTTGCATGATCTTGGTTAGCGGTTTGTAAATAACTTCTTTCATTTCTTTGAGTACTATCGGGAGGATCTCAATCCGGCCCAGGGGATTTGTTTATTTTAAGAGCTCCTAGTCACCCACAAATTGCAAGACAAAGAAAAACTGTTTTCATTACAGTGTATCAAATCTTGTGTGCAGCTTTGATCATAATCTTAACAGATGATGAAGTCAGAAACAGTACACACAATTTGTAGAATGAACAACCAATCACTTGCATGGTTTCACTCATTGTGATCATGGCAAAATGGTTAAACACAGCAAACTAAACAAGAGGCTACTGAAATCAGAGACTTTGAATGAAAGATGATACTGGAGCAGTGAACATGAGTTAACAGAAATTAAGGATAATAATTTCATTTTGAAATGTACACCGGAAGGAAAACTATTAAACGAAAAAAGGTTTTAAAGTTAGATTTTTTTTTTAATGCAAAGTATAATCCTCTGACAATAGTAAATCACGTCCAGTCTTGTAGAACCACATGCGTGTTGAATATGTTGCTTGGGGTTTTCATGCTACATGGAGTGTATGCTGGCTTTTTGATAGGCTGTGTCCACAAACATCTCCACGTACAGGTCAGTGACTCTCAGACACCCGGAACAGCCTTCATCCTTCCTGTCATTCCTGAGCACAATTCAAAAGGACAAGACAGGACAATCAGGTCCCATCCCTCAACCAGTGGGACTCTCTTTATATTTATGTATTGCACTGCTTATTGTTTACCCTAAATTCTTCTCCAGGATAGAAACAAAGGCACATTTGTGTTCACCTTTCACTACAGTGGAAGTGCTGCACAAACCCCATTAGAGTATGGACAATTTGCTTAATACTTAATAACTTCAGTGACTGCTTCCAGATTGATTGTTTTGCCCTCTGTTTATAAAGATCTGAATGGGTTCATTTTATATGCTACTAATATGTCTAGCACTGTTACAGCATACTAATCTTCATGCATTTACTCACTAGCTTGTACATAGTGCAGATGTTTTATACCGTTTTAAGTGCTAAACCATTTTTAAAATAATCTCTTACTCTTTTAACACTAGGAACTTTATCACTTGCGATTAACATTAGTGGCTGCTTCTTGGTACAGTACCTATCACTTCCTGTGGTGTAAATCAGCTTCACTCCAATGGTTGGCAGAGGAAAAAATTAGGATTCAGGAAGCAACAATTGAAACAACTTTATTTAAATATCTCCACACCCTGAAATACAAAACAAGCAAAAACTAAAAGATTTTCAGCACAAGAGCGCTAATACTGCTAAAATGGGGGTTAAAGCCTTGGTTATCCTTTAATGCAAACCGTTTTCAATTCAATACACCTATAATTCATAAGGGCATTTCATGCAATCAACAAGGCTCTTTCCTGTACACAGCTTAAGGGTAGTTAGGAAATGTCTAAAGAATGCATGAGGAGGATGAACTACAGCATCATGTTGTTGTACTTCTGAACGTGTGAACTTCCTGCAGTGATGTGACTCACAATCATTTTGCACTTTTGAAGTCACACAATTGCAACACTTTCGGCAAAGATTAATTCAAACAGTATGGTCTGTTTTATGGGGAATTTACCCTTGTATTACAAACTGGGCCAGGCAGGACTCAGCAGCAACACTGTCAACAGGCCAGGCTAAACAAGCACGATGCAGCTTAGATATCAGCTCCAGATAGGAAACACACTCCCAGATTACCCTGAAAGAGAATTCCAGAGTTTAGCAGGTTTAAAGTGCTGAATGACTGGACTGGACAGGACAGGGCAGTGTGCTATATTTAATTTCTTTATCTTTAGAAACACTGAAAGAAACTTAATACATTAAATAACAAAGGTTTTGACTAGAAGACATTGTTTTAACTCTTGAAGATGTTAAAAAAAGACTTCTAGTCAAAACATTTGTCATTCAATTTATTGTGTTTATTTTAGTATTTCAAAATGTAGTTATGGATTACATTTCTTTATATCTGAGAGCATGTTTTTAAATTGCAAAGACCAATAAGTTACACATGGAGTAAACACAAACAAATACTCTTTGAAATATATCAGTGGCAAAAATGATCATGTTCCAAATCATCAAAAGAAACCAATGCATAAACCTGCAATAAATAACACACATTCTACTGAACAAAAGAGTGTTTCCCTCTCTTATTTAAAAAGTAATTTGACGGAGCACCAGGTTTACTTTAGTCCTGAGAGATTCTTTATACTGTAACATGGTACTCATTTTTTTACTTTTGTTTTCCGGCTACTTAAAAATGAAGGAATTTTTGATATTAACATTTTAAGGGAATATTTGAACATGAAAAGACATGTTCATCCCGGCACTAGAATAATTACAGTATTTCCCAGTGTGTAGAGTGGGAGGTTAGGGCTGGGCCATGGTGATCTCAGATGCCTTTGAGAGTGGAGCTATAAAACCGGGGTGTGAAGTTGGAAGGGAAGGATGGCATGGGAGGAGCGGGGAGGCAGGTTATTTCGACCTGCAATAAAGAAATTAAACTCTTTACTCCTGGAAGTAAGGGGTTATCTGCATCTCTGATCCTCACTGCAGGGGGCTTTGAAATACAAATCTTTACAGCACTACCCACCCCCGGCTGCCTTTGAAGTGTCCTGGTCATAGAGCAGCTGATCCACTGGTCAGCCCCGTTCTTTTATTGTGAACAAGGTGACAGCTCCACCCTGCGTTTTGTTTCATGAGTGGAGGGAAATGAGCTCTCCTGCTATAGAGCCCCCCTTTTAGTTACTTTGAATTCAAAAGGGGTTTTATTCCCCTCTCAAGTAGTTAAACAGCAGTGGCAGTTCACAGGATGGCCACTTTAGAGGCAGATCAAAGAGACGCAGATTACCTCTGCTCTCTCCGGGTTTAAAAGGTCACATAACACGGGGGTGGGGGGGGCGGAGGGAGAGGGCCGGAGAATAACATCAACACACGGACACATATCGACAGACAGACACATACAGGTTCATGTTACTATCTTAGTGAGGACATTGCATTGACATCCATTATATTATTACTCATGATTCCAAAAAATTGTAAAAGTAGAAGTGGAAGAAATTCATTTTTCCTATTTCTTTTTTTCCTATTTTTATTTAGGAAAGAGAAAAAATCTAAATGAGGACCATCAAGTTTGTCTCCATGAAAAAAATGCTCTCCTCACAAAGAAAATATGTCTATATCAGGGTAAACTACACACAAACACAAAAACAGGTGGACAGGCAGATACACACACACACACAAAACACTGTCCAGTTTTCAATCAGATTTATTTTATTTTCAGATCACAGGTGTCATTTTCAAATAGGTCCTCAGAAGCTCTGCTGACAATGGCAGCAACTGCCGGTTATCTGGTGATCCACAACAGTGTGGGACTGAAGCACCCCCCTTTACCCCTGACTCCTTACTATACTACACTTCCCCGCGCTCCTACCTGGAGCCTATTATATTTGGGAGACATAATACCTGGAGGACTGGTGATGCACCCTCGTGCCAGACTGCCACATCTGTTATGCTATTTGTACACTGTACAGCATCTCCACTTTTAGCCAGTTTCATTCACCAGAAAATGTTACATCAGTCAGGTTCCATCAGTTATTCAATGATTTCAATGCAGCTGCAAACTCTCCTGTGTGGCCATAAAATATCTCCCATTATTCTCGTAGAATATAGTTTTATGCCAATATGGTTTGGTAATTTATTTTGAAATATATATGGGTGTTTACAAAAACAAGGGTGAAAAGTCATTTTAATAATGCCAGGGTTAAGAATAATATTTATAAAATACAAAGATACAACTTAATTCAGGAAGTATTCTGCTTATATTGTATACAGTTTGTATTATTCTAGACTTCATATAAACGTTGTAATGTAGTATATGAGGTTTACAGCTTTTAAGAACATAAGAACACAAGAAAAAAAAAAAAAAACTAGAGCAGGCCATTCGGTCCATCTATGCTCATCCTAGTAGCTGATTGATCTCAAAGTTGTCTTAAAGGATACAAGTGATTCCGCCTCAACAACATGTGTCTCCTTCCCTCAACCCTAAGTCTATCTCCTCTTAATACAAGGATACAGCTTTTGTTAAAGTTGCTTGCAGTATTGCAACATTATCTACCTTTACATGTTTGATAGTTATGGATGAACTATTTTAGGCAATTTGTAACAATGGGCAAGCTAATGTTAATCCAGGCCAGAAGACGGATTGTAGGTACAATCACAAAGCACATTTATTTTAGTAGTCAAATGCTTCAGACCACACATAGCCTAGTTCCACAGTTCCCTTCTATAACACACATGTCACAGAGTCAGATACTTCTATTATTCAGCACACTAGTTAACATCAGCACAGCTCTCTGCCCTCCTCGCAACTGTAGGATATTCCACAGTAGGTGACACAAACTATCTGTATACATTACTTAAAGGTACAGTAACCAGTAAAGAATCATTACAAACTGCAAAGGCAAAGGTTATTGCGCTATATAAAAATACATTTATATTGTATTGCATGGCAAAGAAACAGGCAAAATGTAAACAGTAAAAACAATCAAGACACTCTTCAGAGCAACAGCTGAACAGCTCCTACTTGCAACTTGTTTTTCTCATGCACTCTTTGTTGTGTCTGTCATACAAAGAGTAAGAGAAAGTACACTCTCACCATGATGAGAGGTAGCCACCGAACACTAAACATATTATAAGTAAACAAAAAACCAGACAAAAAGCTAATATTAACACATTTAATCTGTGTAGATTCTGTTGTGGTTTAAATGTTTAGAATTCTTTGTCATTGATAGACACCAACACTCATAGAAATTACAAGTGTAGTTGTTGTTAATAGGTTACAATGGGGACATGAGATATATTTAAAAGGATATATTTAAAAGGTTTTTTCAGAAGGAGAAAAACACCAATTAATATTTCCAAACCTGAACCAAACAGCCAAGTAATTCAATACAACGTCTCGTGAAACTGGTTCCCAGTTTATTAACATTAACGTGGAGTTTTATCATTTAAAATACATCATTTATAAAATAGGAGTTAATATAAGAGTAAATGCTTTGAAAACACGTCAAGCTGACAACACCAGTGCCTCCAGCAGTGGGCAGTTTCTATCTGTGTTAATGCCACTGAAGAGCTGGAGGGACCAGTAAAGTCAACAAACATACACATTTGTAGACAAAAAGCTCAAGGCTGGGATCCTAATTCCTAGGCTGAGCTAAGCCACTGTATCACAGGGTGACCATGGAGGAACAGGCCGCTTGACTTCTGTCTTCCTCAGCTGTGAAAGGGGGTATGTAAGCTGACAGTATACCACAGCACAATACAGGCACAACCACAGGGGCACCTCTGCCCTCTCTCAAGGCACTGTCTAGCAGACATCTGAAACACGAGCTGTCTATAGCTCTCTGTACGATTGCCACATCCCCCTACATGAAAGCCAGACACCAATGCTGAGAATTAGCTAAGCTAAACATGTCTGTTTTTAGATAACAATTGAATTCCTGCTAAGCCTCACATTCACTATTCACCCTTAGGAGCATAAAACAGGCAAAGAGGGGCTTTTAACTTTATCCCTGGGGCCTTCTTGAAAATTAGATGTAAATTAGATCATGTATATTCACTTGAATTGCATTCTCTTTCTGATTAAGTGTACAATTACAATTATTAAAACAAAAGTATAGGTTTTAACAATGCAGTGCTGTGCAAGCTTAGTAAACCTGTATATACAGTCTATTAATGGTGTATTAAAGATAGACAGAGGCCTGCACAGAGAGCGGTGTCTGGCAGACGGGTGGATGGACTGCAGCATTGGAGAGGAGCTGCAAAACCACAACTAAACCAGAACCAGCTGTAAACCCAGACAAACAGCCAAGCTAGCAAACAAACAGACCCGTGTCCTTCCAACTTGCTTGCTTGCAGACATTTTCTGGAACACCAGCATCTCAAGGGAACAAAACTGCATTACAGCAAGCTCCCCTTGTTAAGACACATTTATACACACACACACACACACACACACACACACACACACACACACACACACACACACACACACACACACACACACACACACACACACACACACACACACACACACACACACACACACACACACACACACACACACACACACACACACACACACACACCTCTATGTACAGTATCCTGATCTGCTAATGTGCCTGGAGTGCGTCTGTAAGTATATGCAGGAAATCAGCAGGTCAGGCAGGCAGGTATTTACTGACATCCAGCACCCCCTGGGGGTGATTATCAAAAGCATTTTTAATACAGTAAAGCACTGGACTGAAAAAACTGAGCAAAAACAATTACTGGGAGTGCTAGTAAAGGCTTTAAATATAACCACACAAATTAATGCCTTTTACATGTATTTTATTTTTATTATTTAAAAAATACATTTAATTAACTACTAACATTAACATATCATGTTTGTTAAAATATTTTCTGACAAACAACAGCAATTGCGCATTCATACCAATGTTATTTTTCTTCTATATTAATAATCACATACCGAATATCAACCTAGTTAAAATGCTTCTTAACTTAACGAGTATAAGAACTTGCGAAAATGCCACTTTGCAGCAACTGTCAACAAGGTCTTCGTTCAGTTAAATTAAAAGTGCAAAAAATACAAAACAATGAAATCCAATACTAGAGATTTAAAACCAATAATTCAAATATTGTGTTGATTGTAAGATGTTGACAATTTCCAGCCACTAGATGTCAGTGTATTAGTTTTACCTACCGTCCTAGTATGTGCTTCCGGTGTAAACCTCGGGTGTATGTTTACGTTTTGGAGTTTCAAACAGGGCGGGAGATTTGGCTGGGGGGTGGGGGTACAGTACCATGGATTCTCCAAAGAAACTGTATGCTGAAAGTGGAACATTGCTATGGACCTCGCAAGAGGGGGGCGATGACTGCGAGGAAGACGGAGGACCCCCCGCCGTGTTTCTCTGCGTTCATTGCAAGCTGCCCATCGGGGACTCATTGGCTTGGCTCGGGAGCGAAGATGAGACGGGCACGATATGGCTGAAAAGTTAGTATCTAGGAGCAGTACTAGTATTTATTTTTGGGTGGGCTAACGGTACTTGAATTTGTAATAAAGGTATATGGATTCTGTTTCATGCTAATGCATGTACTATTAGTGTTACATACCGCATTATCATACATTTCATCGTAATATTATTAATAAGGGCCTATTCTACCGTCGTTATTCAAATAAATACCTAAATAAATAAATTAACAAGTACCACACAGATCTAATATAGTCAATTATCGTTAATACGATTTTCAAGTGACCAGCAAAATAAATTCGTCCAGCAATTCTTATCAGGAGTCTAAGCCAGATGTTTACTGTCGGTTTTTATTGAAGTTACAGTTGAACTGAAATCAAATTATAATTACAGAAATTTTAATTTAAAAGTACTGTACATTTTCTTGAATATACGGCTGTAAGTGAACTGTTAGAAAGTATGCATGGCAAATGAGCTGCACTTGAAATATGCATGTCCCGTTCTGATCAGGGGTAAGGTAACCAGGCGTCCAGGTTTAGCCCGGACAGTCCTGGTGTAGTGTTAGAAAGTGGTAAGTGTACCGAAATATGACCCGTGTAATGTCAGAAAGTGGTACAATGTCTAGTCATACACATGAAACTGGTAAACTGGTAAAAGTTTTAAAAGTGTTCTATGAACGTACAAGCACCTGGTCAATTTACACATTTTAATAAAAATAATGGAAGGGGAAATAAAACTAGTAATCAATAAATTTGTGCCATCAGCCGCCCGCTTCTTTACACTGTGCAGACTCACCGTGCAGCCGCCTCAGAGCTACAGCGTCGGAGGACAACGCAGCTCTGGGCAGCTTACAGGCAAGCCCGCAGGCGCCCCGGCCAGACTACAGGGGTCGCTGGTGCGCGGTGAGCTGAGGACACCCTGGCCGACCTAACCCTCCCTCCCTCGGACGACACTCGGCCAATTGGCGCCGCCCCTGGGAGCTGCTGTCCACGGTCAGCTGTGGAATAGCCTGGACTCGAACCGGCGACGTCCAGGTTATAGAGCGCATCCTGCACTCTAGCGAGTGCTTTTACTGGATGCGCCACTCGGGAGCCCCAGTAGTACATGCTTTTTAACCCTTTCAGGACCAAGCATTTTTCAGTGGGTTGCTCCCCCTGGACCATGCATTTTTGGCTGTATTTAACTCTTTTCCTATAAAAATTCAGTTTTTTACAGTAGCATCTTGGAAATGGTGTCCTTTTTCTTCAGAACACTGGGGAACATTATAAAGCACTGCAGAAACCATACACACTTTTTGCTTTTTTTTTCAACACAATATTTAGTAGTGTTTTTTTTTTTTTTTAAATGTAAAGTATTGTGGCAAACCTTGGTTCCCGCAAGCAGTGGCTTCTCACAGGCAGAGGTCGGACGCGAACCAGGGACCTCCCGCTTTGAAGCATAGTGCCTATACCACTGTACAAAAGAGCCGGGCTCCCTTGCAGTAGCAGATATTGGGCTTATGTGTTTATTTTTAGATTGTGTCACCTACCAGCCCTGACCCCTACCCCCGTGCACACTACACTCTCCCCTGCCAGCCTCAAGTCCACCCTCGGACTTGCTCACCAGGCTACAGGCTTCCAAGTGCATGCCAGGGTACCTGCATCCCACTCTGACACCATTGAAGCACCCAGGTTGCCCAGATAATGACGAGGTCGGGACCACATTGCAAATATGAAAATCTTTATTTTTACAGTAATGACTCGCTCTAGTAGCGTATCACCTCCACGAAATCCCAGCCTAATTCTGCCCACTCTCCCCAGGGAATCATCCTTGGGTAGAGGAGTGGGACATGAGAACCCCTACTCTTTGCTGCTTCCTCACTAGCCCAACATCAGTCATTGTTTATTTTATATAGCGCCTTTCATAGTGGACCACCATCACAAAGCGCTTTACAAGATAGTGAGGAACAATGCATAATACATTGAAATACAAAAATGCATTGAAATACACGGCATACATGAAACTATTGACCATGCGGACCCACCATCAGTCAGTCTTCGTCCAGGTCTAGTTGTCTCTTTGATGCACGTAGAAAATCGAGCCCCAGAATCAGATCATTCTGTATGGGGACTACCCAGGTATCTTGGTCCACGCTTAGGTCCCCTATCTGTATCCGGAGTTTAATTCTCCCACAACTTGGCCGCCTTCTCCCGTTGCGGTCCGCAGCACACCCCCAGCAATCTCCAAACAATTTCGCCATGCTTGGTCTCCCTGGTCCGGTACTTCAGCATGAACAACTGTAACCGAGGCTCCTGTGTCCAGAAGACCCTGACAGTAAATGCCTTCAACACAGCAGCCAACGTAGAGATGATTGCTGCACCCCCATGGTGCTGCTTAAAGCTCTATGTGACTTGGCCGGCTCTTAGGGTGCACGCCGCCCCATTCTTCCTCTGCTCGCACTCATGGGGTGCTGGAGTGGCCTTTGCTGGCCCTTTCTTCCTCCGGTGTGGAGCCTTGGTGGTGCAAGCTGTAGACTGGGTTTGTTGTTGGCCCCGTCCCTCGGGAAGCCTTGTAGGCGGTTTTGGGGGCCGCCAGCGCCCTCGCGACTTCTTTGAGGAGTTGCGTTGCACTTTTGGAGCATCGTCTCTGAGCCAGGCGCTGCACCTAGCTCCCCCTAGTTTTCCGAAGGCCCCTGGGAAGGCCAGGATCCTGGTGGCCCACCCTTCTTGTTGTGGCAGTTCCTGGCTAAGTGATCCTTCCTGCCACAAACCCAGCACACAGGTCTCCGATTTTCAGTGGGAATGCGGGTCTGTCAATCAGCTACCAGAAGATCTCCCACAGCGTGCACCACAGCACTAAGATCCTCCCCCCTTGTCAAGCCAGTTGCAACAGAGGTGGTTTGGTGTGGCAGCTCGGTCACAGTTTTTGTATCACACAGTGCTGGGTCTCGGCAATATAAAGCCACCGTGTCCCCATTCCATCCAGTGTGTGGTGGCACAGCTGGCAGTGGTGCCCCACTGGAGTGCTCCTGGGGTCCTCCCTCAGATCATGCACCACCCCCTCTGGTTTGCCATTGACTGATGTTGCGTGCTATGCTGCCCTGGATGTACAGAGGGAGCCACTATATAGGAGCTCTGCTGCATATTGGCTGCGGGGTACCCCTCTGGTATGTTGGGGTTCTCCCATGCTGCCTTTAAACTAATCTGAGGTGTCCCAGTAACAGGCGGTGCACCAAACTTCCTTGTTTTCTCCAATATAGTTAACTGTGTTGCCTCCCATAAGAAATACTGCAGGCTGCATTACATCACTGTACACAGGTCTTGCAACAGCATCCTGAGAAGCCCTATTCATTGTAATGGGGTTTTCCCTTCCTAAGATGGCGCCAGGAGAAGTCTGCTGTTACCTGATGTCACTTCCGGTCAAGTCAGTCTGCGGCGTCATTCTGCCAGTAATGGCGACACCCACACAAGCTTCACATGCGCATGTTTCATTACAGTAACTTTCGCTCAGCCCAAAACACCATTTCAACTTCCAATGACGTTAACCGTGCTTCCCTTAAAGTATCTGGACATCTCAATTTAATTTACACCTGCAATTCGGTGTAATCCAAGCCATCGATAGACTGTTCAGCCATAATTCTCTCTTGCAACATGTTATCTGCATAGGGCAGCAGTGTGGAGTAGTGGTTAGGGATCTGAACTCTTGACTGGAGGGTTGTGGGTTCAATCCCAGACGGGGGACACTGCTGCTGTACCCTTGAGCAAGGTACTTTACATAGATTGCGCCAGTAAAAACCCAACTGTATAAATGGGTTATTGTATGTAAAAAATAATGTGATATCTTGTAAGTCGCTCTGGATAAGGGCGTCTGCTAAGAAATAAATAATAATTAATAATAATATGCTAAACAAAACAATCTCTCCTATTCCAAATTTAGGCAGCGTTTCCCCCTTTTCTCTTTTCCTCGCTCTAAACTGAATTCTAGCAATCTCCACTTGTTTCTCTTCTCCGAATCGGAGAGCTAGGATTTCATAATCACAGCATTTGCGCACAAAGTAGCCAGAACTGACATTGCATCCCCGGTTAAACTTGTTGCCAGATAAGCTCCCTTGTCTTTATTACTCCAAATATTAAGCTGGCTAACAATCTCGAATTGAGCTTGAAAAATTTCCCAGCTGGACTTACCATCGTACACAGGCGGCTTCTGTCTACGATGCACCCTGGTTCTCTGTACGGGCCAGCTGCGTTCCTCCGGGAGGGAGCCCCTCTCTGTGGGCTGCTGTGTGGTTTGGGGGTGCTGTCCCACACTTCTACCAGGGACTCAATCGCAAGCTGTGTCTGCTGCAAGAGTTGCTCCAGCTTCCCCGCTCCTTTCTAACGTGGCTCCCAGGCGGACAGTAAAGATGCACCAGCCGCATCGGACTTAACTTACTCTATGACCCGACGCACATTACAATACTTCCTGAAAGGTGTGTTGAAAAATATTGATGTTTGGGCAAATTACAAGACATTGTATAACCTGAGTGATTGCAATGACATAATATCCATTTATTCTCAGGGTATTTTTATAAGTAGGGTGGGCGAACAGAGCGTGATCGGGTTCTGCCCCTATGTGGACAGTTTGTGTGAATCATGAATGCAGCAGTTTTGAAATCGATGTAAGATTTCAGCTTACAACTTTTTGTCCACTACACATCTTAAAATATTTAAGTATGTTTGATTAGTTTTACGTTTACAGAGCTCTAAAGTCAAGTACATATGGCAAAAGACAATGAAACCTGTCGTATTAATCATAATAATAATTTCTCTAAATATTATATAAACTTCACCTGCCTTCTCCAACCAATGACGTCACAGGAGTGATTTCCAGCAATGGTGGATTACAGTTTGATTGACCGTAGAATTTAAACAGCATGTTTGACATATAGCGATCAAAAGCAATCAAAACAAACCAGAGATTACATTGCTATTTTATCATTTACAAACAAACCAAAAAGTGTTTCCTGTCCCCTTTTAAACTAGTTTTCTGTATATGCGGCCTGTAATAAGTTTGGTTGCGCACCTTTGTTGTATGTACTTCACTAGCATAAGTTAAGGCTAAATTTGAGTTCAGAGTACTAAGTTAAGAAAACACTACAAAAAGGAAACTGAGTTCACTTTTAAAGCATCAAAGATATAAAATGACCCCATGAGGATGAGGAAGTGTGTTACAGCAACATTATTTGAGGACAGTTGCAGTGGCAGAATAGCAAACCAGAAGACAGGCAAGGCAGAGCAAGTCAGTGTCAGACAGCATAAATGAACAGTGAGGCAGCAAACAAGGGAGTGCAAACGTTACGTTTCTGTTTTGTATAACAAGCTTTTTTTGTAATTCAAGCAGTTGAATATTGAAACAATCAACTCAAAGTGGCACCCAACAATTGGATTTGGCGCCTAGAATCTTTGGCATAGGAGCCATTGGCTCCTTGGGTAAAAAGTTAGTCTGGAGCCCTGTACGTTTTATTTCTGTCCCAAGATTAGTTTAAATAGTCTGATTTTAGCGTCGTCCTCCATACGAAGCTATATAGAGTCATAAGATTTGTAGTAAAAACACAAAACAAACGTTAAGTTAATTATACATATTTTGTTTGTAAACTGTAAACAATCAATTTCTCTAAAAAGAAACAAATTCAAGACGAACAAGACAAAATGAGATGTCCACTGCAAAGTTGCAGAAGTAAAAAAAATGTACAAGACCCAATGAATCACATATGATAAATATTCACATACTATTTTCTTAATGGTGGAAAAATATGATAAATTCAATTAAAAAAGGTGAAAAAACACAATAATGTACCAGATTTGAATGGGCACTTGTGTGTTTTCTAGCAGAAGTTGTTTAGGCATGCGCGAGCAAGCGCAGTGCACTGCGTACCACTTTTTATCAGCGTACCTGAAAATAACACTACACCAGTTTTCAAAGGTCCTGGTGTCCCGACATTTTGCTCAGAATCTTTAAAGTCCCAGTTTTCAGCCACTTCATGTAGCGCGACACACTCTAAATGCTTTTTGTCAAAAAAACTTAAACAACCGCTTTTAGTTTATGGCACCTGCAGTGAAAACAAAAAGGGTAATCAAGAACATTATTTTTAACACAGGCCTACGTGCTTATTCCTCAGTGCGTCATGTGTTTTAATTTAGTTTATATTCCATACGAATCTACAATTGTGTGTAATACAGTAATTTTGTTGCTGTTCAGTTCTAGCGAGATTTAGCCCAGACAGAGCAGCGAGACGTTGCAAGCAGTGTTACCAGATCAGAGATTTCGCGTTTCTGCTCGGGGCAATATGGAGGTAAGAAATGGGCAGTACATTTTTCATTTTAGAGAATTTTCTAAAGGTTTTTTATTCTGTCTGAAAATATTTTGTTCCCTTACATTTATTTATAATGTGCAAGTCCTTCCTTTACTAAACACACTGGCACTCCTACCCGGGTCGCAATCCCTCGCAGTGTGAAACCATGTACCTGGGTCGTACCCGGGTTGCAGCGACCCACCTCAGGATATGTGTCGACACGCTTTGACCCGGGTTGAGTGATACAAAATGAATAACGGCCGTTCGTAAGCCGACGAAATAACAAATAGCCACGCCTTAGTGAAAGTTTCACTTCTGCAAGGAACATTTCTGTTTATTCTGTTTAGCCATATTTTTGTTGATTGAGACACAGCATGAGCGAGATTGCAGCAAGGATGAAGAAACATTTGCTCTAATTTGGGCCGACATATCAACAAAAAAAAAAAATACTAGACCCACTTTATTACAATCACTATTCATAATTGTATTAACATTAATAAAGACTAGTCACGTATAAAAAGGTCGCTTTCTCGTTCTTCATTCTGCTTTTAACTGTGAAAGTAAGGGCTGGGACGATTTAAAAGCCCATTTGGTTGTTTCACATCAAAACCCTGTAAATTAAGCAGATTTTGCTATTGTTATTTCAGTATACCTTTTATCACTGGTCTGGTCTCACTAGTAACGCCTTATAAAGCACTTTTATGTTAAGGATGACCAGATGGCTCCATGTTCACCGGGACAGTTAGAGACATTTCAGATTTTACAGACTCCTATCATCCCAGTGGGTTTAAAAGTACAGGTTAGATACCTCAATTTATTGTAATGATGGGAGTCTGTAAAACCTGAACTGTCTCAGTCTGTCCGAGTGAAGATGGTCACCCTAAAAACGCAGTTAAATTTTTACGTCAGTTTTTTTGTTTTGTAATGATACGATAAATTAAAGCCAAGATGCAACTGGGTTACTAACAGAAACACTGTCAGTATTAAGGTAGTAGCAGATAACATCCAGCTACTGTCAGATGTAATGTGTCTGGTTGTGCTTCAACAACAGACACATTTTCACCCTTAAAAGACTGCTTCCTGTTCGCAAGAATGATTGTATTTTTTTATACATCTATTTTGCCTATGATTTCAGCATCTTTCTCTTGGCGGATCTGAGGGGTCTCTGTTATTAAGCACTCAAAATATCTACCTTTTGTTGGTCTGTTTTCCTGTGAAAAAAAACAATAATCCTATTGGTGGATGCTTAACAGGGCATGGCAGAATCCTCTGTTATTTGACAAAATACGGTTTCTTTATGTAAAACCGCCCAAAAATAGACAGCCCGCCTAGCATCTTTTTCTACCGCAAAACGGAATGAAAAACCACCCGGTTAAGGGTAGTGCATGTTTTTGGGCGAGCACTAGGGCAACTCGAAATGCATCATAGGATCTGTAATCACCAAAAAGCACTACAGTACAGAGGCACTAATCTGGATGAAGCTTAATACATTTCCCAATATCCTACTCTCATCTGTTTGAACTAGAGCGAGTTAGTTTTATTCCAGATGTTCTTTTCTGGGAAGGCTCCAAAATAATTTATAAACAACCAGGACCTTGTAAAAAAAGTGTACTACAATAGTCTCTGCGAATAGTAACACCTCCTAAAAGAACACTTTGTCTTGGTGAACACCCTTGTGGTGAAACAGAATTTTCCCATTGTAAATGCTCCGCCTAAAGGAACTTCACTAAAAGAACACCAGTACTGTTTTGTAACCTGATAACTCGGTCATCATCATCAAACTCCAGTTCAAATGGTTTATTCAGTCTTGAACTGCTTAGTCATCACGAAAGTAATCGTGAGCTTCTGCATTTTTTAATGTGTGTAGGACGGTGAGGTGTGAATAACCATTGTGTTTAAATTAATTATCGTATTCATAATTGCTGTTAGAGCCGCTGCTGCATTTTTACCATAGGGTGCTTTATTAATGTTAGTTTGTCAGTTTATTATTATAGTTTATTAACATACGCTTGCATATTGCTTTTCTCTTACTTATTCTTTTCATTTCATATGTTGATGCACGTGCGTCATGACAGAAGTAATAAATACCTTTGTATTTATTCATATCATGATTGGCCTTGGCATATTGTGTCCATGGTCAACTCTGTCTTAAGCCCTGCCCACGCTATGCCTTTAAACCATAGCAGTTGCCTTTTAACCAGCTTAAAAGTGCTCATTTCAGTTCGCATCTAGACTACGCAGCGTTAATACTGTACTCGAGAACCGGACTTGAGACCACCTCGCTGTAATACCGAACTACATTTTTTGTGTATCCTCCAGTATCCCAAAATGCTTTCTGATATGGTTTGGTGTGTGGACATTACAAATACAGTACTCAGACCATCAATACTGCTGTATCATTTTTAGGCTTATGTTGTAAAATGGAGCGATGTGGTCATATTTATGGCATGTTGACGAGGCCTATGCAAAGCTTGCCTATGGCGAGACCGTTACTGCCTTCTCCATTGCTGATACCTTGTGTTTAAGAACCAAACCCATTATGTTGATGCTAAGCAGCACTATGTCTTGCGTGGGCACAGGCCCCATATTTGCAAGGTTGTAAATGGTGGGATACTATCATATTAAGTCAGACAGTACACTGTGAAAGATGTGTTCACTGTTGGTAGACTGACCGAGGTGTAGTTGGTGTGGGAAGAACTGGGCTTGACTACAGACATCAAATAACAAGCTTTTAATGGGTTCCTGTTTTTTGAAGCAATAATGAAGCAAACAATACAAACTTAAACAATGCCTTGCCCGAAGCTTGGGCTCTTGGCTAGTACAGTTCCAGTGAATAGTCCCAACTAAAAGTTCATTAAATAATAATTTCTCCTGAGGGTGATTCTTCCTTGTAACTGGGAGCTGTTGATGTAACCTCTCACCTGGGTTACTGCAAACGGTAAGTAAAAGTTACTTTTGTTTTAGTTCACTTTTTGTTGAGTTGCTTGGTGTTAACTTTCTTTCTTCCTTTCCCAGAAAAGTCTAGAAAATGCTGGATTGTAGGTGAACATTCTTTGAGAGTATAAAAGGGTTAGGGTTAAGTCAATATAGTTATCTGAAGACCTTAGGCAGAAAATTATTTATTGTGATAAAGCTGAAGAAGGATACAAGAAGATTTACAAGCATTTGAGTATCCCAATTTCAACTATTGTTTCTATTATCAAGAAGTACAAGACTCTGTCGCAACGCTCCCTCGGTCTGGAAGAAAGAAGGTTCTTTCACCAAGAACGAGTAGAAGAATTGTGAGGAAGGTTAATAACAATCCGAGATTGACTGCCAAAGATATTCAAAGTGAATTGGCTGAAAGTGGGACTGGGGTTTCCATTTCAACCATAGATCGAGTATTGCATAGTGACGTTCTCAATGGTCACAAGCCAAGGAAAAAGCCACTCTTAAGAAACCTTTTGTGTTGAATGGTCAAAAATCACTAAAGAATCATGCCCAGTCTTTTCATTTTCATTTAAAGTAGGAGGCTAGAAATCCTAAGTAGAAGGCAGGGGGTATGGGGTCTTCCCCAGCTGAGTGCAAGTGGCAACGCCCCCCACCGAAAACTAATTTCAGGGTTCTGCAGGGGTCTAAAACTGCATATCCTGGGCCTATTCCTAAATATGTGCCTTAATAGGGACCCACAAATCAAAAGAAGTGTAACTTTGTTCATTTTTTTATGATTTTAGGCATCGAGATTTAAAGAGCAAGTAAAAGTTACTAATACAGTGCCTTGCAAAAGTATTCAGACCCCTGATCAATTCTCTCATATTACTGAATTACAAATGGTACATTGAAATTTCGTTCTGTTTGATATTTTATTTTAAAACAGTGAAACTCAAAATCAGTTATTCTAAGGTGACATTGGTTTTATGTTGGGAAATATTTTTTAGAAAAATAAAAAACTGAAATATCTTGCCAGAGAATTGTGAGGGTATGGAACCAACTCCCCAGTAATGTTGTTGAAGCTGACACCCTGGGATCCTTCAAGAAGCTGCTTGATGAGATTCTGGGATCAATAAGCTACTAACAACCAAACGAGCAAGATGGGCTGAATGCCCTCCTCTCGCTTGTAAACTTTCTTATGTATGTGCTTATGTGTATTTGTACGTGCGTGTTTGTGAGTGTGGGTGTACTTTTTATCTGCATTTTGATATCTTCAACTGTCAATAGTATTACTTGACCACAGTTTTACAGCAACCGGTACATCTTGTAGCTTATATAGTGATATTTTGCATTTAATAACGACTGAGTCAGCAAAACAAAGCACATAAAAATAAAATAATCAACAGTCCTATTAATTAATTGCGCAATGTGAATATCGTTTCCTGAATTAATTGCATATGCCAGGTTTCAGATCTATCTTCTAAGTCAATGCATAAGACATTTTACAATGCTATAGCATATACTCACTGTATTTTTCGTACACTTAGAGTAAAAAAGACAATCTTATGTAGAAAACGTGGGTTGTTTGTTTAAAAAAAAAAAAAAAAAGTTATACAATTTCGTAACTGCTGTACAGTTACTGACTCAGGTACAGTAATATAATTGTACAGTTAAGCCTTCATCACCAACATTGCTTGTAAGCTCGAAACTAATTGGTCCATTCACGGTGTCCATGGAAACATAAGCCCAGAAACGAAATGCCCTCAGAGAAGGAATGTTTTACTCGACTTACATACATAATGAATGGTGGAAATTGCTGCTATTTTACTGGAAGAAAATGAACATGTTGAATACTATTCACTGGAACATAACAGCACTGTAAACTACTTTTTTTTCTTTTTGAAATTTAGCCGGCTGCATGTCAAAAGCTCATTGACAAATATCTTAATTGTTTAAAAGAGGTAATTATAGCTAAAGGTGCCTCAACTAGTTAATAATTTCATTTTCCTTGTCAGAGTGTGAGTACTTTTGAATTTGCATTTTTGGAGTTTTGCAAAAATATTTCATCCACAAAATTAAAATTTTTGCTACAAAAGATTATTTTACAAAGTAGTGCATCTTGATACGTATCTTCTTGTTAAATACATGTACTTTGTTTATTGACCACAGTATGTATATGAGTTTCAGTTGTTTTTTTGTTTTTTTTCCCCTTGTTTTCAGCAACCACCAACAATGTTGTTGTCAGTAATGAGAAGCTTGTTTCTACAAAACTGAATGAATGTGACTGGTAGGTATACATGTATTACAAAGCTAGTCCTACTCTTGTATATCCAGTCAGAAGCTCCAATGCAGTTCTGTAGAGAAATGGAGGTGTAAGAAAACAATTGGGGCACATCCAAGTTTAAGCCTCTTTAACCCTATTCACGTTACCTAAGTGAAGTGTGTCGAACATTTAAATTATGTGATTGCTATTCAATTAATTCACAATCACAGTTTTTGCAACATGATGATCTGGGGTTTTTTAAAGGTCGTGTGAATAGGGTAGTATAATGTAATTCTCTAGTCTTTCAGAGTCACACCCACGTTTTGCAGAGAATTGTTGCACACCTGCACATTTTCCTTTCGTCTTATTGTTTTGTAATTTCTGTATTTCTTTTCAGTATATATTCATTATTGTCTTGTGGTGGCTGCTGTTGTGAATTGGGCAAGATCTACACGTGTACACCGAAGAATCTCGACTACAAAAGAGATGTGTTCTGTTTAAATGTCATGTCTGTTGCAAGGTATGGGCTGTTTACTTTTCAATCTTAAGCTTGTACTGCAGGTGCTGCACATTAGTCAATAAAACGAGGCTCTTGTGTTTTTCGCCTAGCACAGATATTGTAAATGTTTACTACATGCAGTTCATGTATGTCCAGTGTGCTTGCAGTCCCTAAAACATGGTTGCTTTGGCATAGCAGCAGATGTGTTGAGTATTTAAATGTGTAACTTGCAGGATGTGATGGGGTCAGCTTGGGAAGTGAAGTGTACTATAGGTCAGCGGTGCACCCTATACGACCCCTGCGGTCCCTGTGTGCAGCGCCCCTGCTATCTTCAGGTAAATTGTACATTTGCTGTTCTGTCTAGTTACCAGAGCAGCAGATCACTTCGACCAGCCCGCTGTTCAGTGTACCAGTCTGCTGTTCAGTGGAACGGGAAAACATTAGTGTAAATCAAGCCCTGACGTTGACATCAATTATCGTGCAAATTCTAACGACGATTATCGATTATTATCGAGTTAAAATGCTTAAAAAAAAACAAAAAACTTCCCACACAGTAACAGTTTAAAGGAACAGGTTGTGGATAGTGCATTGCTTCAAAACGAAAAAAACTTTTGCTGAAACAGCAGCACGTGACAACATAGTAATGTTAAATATTATTAGTTTTGCTCAAGACAGACAGCTACAGTTGGGACTGATTTAAAACAAAATATGTATAAAAGATATTAACAAAGCAGGTTACTCTTGATTTCTGCATCATCATCCTGTATTTGTTCACAGACGCATATTCTCAGTAACTTTTAGAAGCAACAACACAGATTACGTTCTTGACAGTAAGTTAATATGTACAAGACATGTTTTTAATTTCATGGAATATTCAATTTCATTATAACATTATCGATTTGTTATCGTGGGGTCCCAATCGATAAATAATTTGATTTATTATCGTTATCGTTGCAAGCCTAGAAAACATTGTGACATTTAAAATGCTTGGTGAATAAAAGTGATTCAGGTATTGCCATGTGACCCCCAACGTTGTTTTAGTCACTCATGTGGCTCAAATGTTTTGAATAATGTTTGAACTCCATGGTGTTGGTTTGAATTTCCTCACAAGACACCAATGAGAATGAAGCATTCCCTTGTAGGGAAGGGCTAGGAAACTCTGGCCCTTCCAGTCTAGGTCATTGTACCAACCCTGTTTTAAATTGTTAAATTTAACCAATTAAAGTAGTTGTGATCCCCTGCTCTAGGGCAAACTTCTGTTGCAGGGTCAGTATGGAGACTGTCAACAGATTGATTGGCAGCTCCATTTATACCATCCTGACTATGATATGGTTATATATGGCACCCAAGATATGCTGACCCATTTAAATAAGTCTGGGTTACAGATAGTATTATTAGAGCCAAGTGCATACATACTGTACTGAGTAGTTTTGAATATATCCATTAGACCACACAGGCAATTCGTTAATTGTGTGTTTCAATTTGAATCAAGAACATGTTTTCTAACCTGGCATGTGCAATGTTTAGTTATGTGCTAGGGTCCACACCCCATAAACTCCTACCAGATGAAGACGACGAACCTATCACTGTCGAATCCAGGATGTTTGTAGAAACCGATATACAAAAGGTAAATTAACCAATTAACCAATAGACTACCAGCCATTTTTTATATTGAGGATTTTTCGAAGCATTTCTAATATTTTTCTGGTAATTCGGATTCTTTGTATCTGTTTATTTCATTTGGATTGTATTTCTTTCTCTAGGACAGGCCCTGTGATAAAAATAGACGACTATTGTTTTGTTCAATTGAAATACACTAATTATTTTTTCCCACTTTGGCAGATAAAATCTGTTCTGATGACCTTGGAGGAAAGACTGTGCGCACTTGAATCTTAACTTCCTACCCAAAGGACAGACAAGATGAAAGGAACTGAGTTTTTTAATAAATGGAAATATGGTCTAATAACAGATCAACAAACAAAAACTTGTACAGTTCATAATTTGCTGTTCATCTGTTACCTAATGTATTGGAAGTTTGCTTTTCCACAGGGTCTCAAAAGGGAATTTATTCCACATTTTCAAATAATTTATTTTCTTAATATTTCATTTAACACTTATAATTTGACATGATTTACAAATTAGAAAGTGCCTGCATATAATTGGGCATGTGCAGGGCCTATTATGGCAGCATTATTAAGGTAATGTGACTTAAGTCTGTGGGGTATAGAGACAAAACACTTTTGAGTTCAATTTGTGGTACCCTGCCGTATTCTATGAAGTTGTCCAGGAAAGAAATAACAGTTTCACAGCCACATTTAAACCTTATAACAATGATGCAGGGTGAGATACTGGCTTTACAGTTAGGGATGGGAATTTTGAATAGTTTCCTATTCGAATACACAGAGGCCAACATTTTACCTGAAATAAAGAATAAAAGGCAAATGCGTATGTGTACTACAACAGACAGCATAAAAAGTGTAAGCTGCTAAAGTTTAAGTTCACTCTTCGGAGGAACCGGCCGGGTTCACGAAGTGTACAAACAATGTCCAAGACAAGATTTCTTTGTTCAAACTTTGTTTATTCAATAACCTGTAAATAATTCAAAACAAGGAACATACCTGGTTGTACTTTTAATGGTCAGTGCAAATGTTGACTTTACTGTCCATTTGCAGAAAGTCACAGAAACAGTAGATGTTTTACATTGTACTGCAGTCCACAGAGTTAAAAAACTACTTCCATGCTGTTTTCTCAGTCATTGCGGTGTTCTGCTTAGCATTTAGTATGTCTTTATGTTCAACATAAAGCTAAGTTAGCGTTCTAATTTCAATGTTATTAAAGTTAAGCTTCCTTTTTAGCACTTGCTATATCCATTTGTTTACAAATTTAAAGTTAACCGGGGCTGTGCTCCCGGAAGCTGTTTCACGGCTGCCTAGCAACAGCGGCAGTCATTACAGGGGAACTCAAACAGGGGATCTGTTAACAGCTAAAAACAAGGCAACAATTTCAAACAGAATGCATTTACTGTAGAATTTTACAAGCATTTCTTGTAAAATTTCTGTTACAAGCATTTCTTGATTAATTAGGGTTGTTATGTTTAATATGCCAAACTCATACACATGAACGCGCAGGGTTTAACACTGATTTTTAACACTTGTCAAGCGTCAGCATTTAAAAAAAAAAAAAATTTCTAGTAGCTAATATAAGTCTTTTTTGTGTACTCGAATATGTAATGTGCTATTTGAGTATTTTTTTTATTTGTGTAATCGTGTATTCGACTACACTGACACATGTACAAATGAAGAAACGACTTCTTGAATGTATGCTGATCAAGTATAGCTTCAAGCAGGCTACATCTCTGCAGTACATCGCTATAAAAAAGTTCTTCCAGTTTTTGCAACTTGAAAATGAATGAAGATGACAGAATGCCTGGAATGCAGATACGTGTGTACTCAAGGACCAACTTGCAGAACACGAACCTAACTATTGCATATACAAACATAGAGACTAGCTCATAATGGAAAATAAAGAACAAAAATCTCTCTCTATATATATATATATAAAAATATATATGTGTGTATATATATATATATATTTAAGAGAACGCTGCTAGGTGAATAAGCTGTTGTGGAATTTAATGATAAATACAGGTGGTGTATAAAAGTTCCATACAAGATTATTCTGTTCCAATATGCTCACCTCACATTTTGCAGGATGAGCTGGCATTTATTTATTTTTTATTATTATTCTTTAGCAATAACAAAACCACTTGTTTTTCAGGGTAATCCTGGCATAAGCACAGATAAGAAGTTATTGCAAATGTACAAAAATTAAGTATTTGGGGGAACACCCTCTCCCTTACATTTGGGTAGCCATTATTCCCAATTATTCAAAGTAGACTAAAAATATTTTGCAGTTAGTATGTGGATAAGACAGAATATTTTGAGAAGGTCAAGTAGGGACTATTGGGTGCCTTGATATGAAATAACTCCTTTACCAAACTACACTATACAGTATGCTGTATAATAATAATAATAATATTTTTATTTTTATATAGCACCTTTCATAGTGGACCACCATCACAAAGTGCTTTACAGAGGTAGGCTATGAACTGTGCATTATATGCAGAGTCACTTACAATGGGACATCTCATCCGCAGGATGGAGCACAAGGAGGTTAAGTGACTTGCTCAGGGTCACACAGTGAGTCAGTCAGTGGTAGAGGTGGGATTTGAACCAGTTACCTTCTGCCAATCACTTGAGTTCTTCCTTGTCTCCTGGTCCGCACTCTTGTCACAGATCCAGGGAAATGGATTATTACACTGATAGGTAGCAGCTGACTTCTGATACAGTAGGACCCATTTTTGACTGGACATGCTGATCTCAGGTAATGAGGGAACTGGTATCTCAAGACATCTTGATTTTAACATTGAACAATACAATACCATTTTGTGTAAGCAAAAGTCTGTTTCCTACAAACAAATAAGCACAACAAGTAGAAAAGTGTTTCATATATATAATCAGTATGTGTTATATGTGTTTATTACACAGTATTGAGTTTATTCCTTTTTCATCTTAGTTGCACATGTTTTAGTATTGAGAGAGACTCAACACTGTTATCCACCCAGATACTCCCCTACGTTGCCATAAGCACTCAGTCCATTTAACTAGTACTGTACTTTGTTTCATCTTGTCACGTAGAAACCCTTGTAGAGATTACAAGACAGGAGTGTAATGTGTTGATACACAAGCCATAATGAAACCAGATATATACATTGTATGTAGTGAACCCGAAGTGACATAGTGAAAGCAGACTGAAAAGGAATACTTTATATAGAATAACAGATGGGCTGCCGTGCATTCAGAGAAGCTCAAGACGCTACCCACCAGGTCTATAAAGAAAAGCCAAGGCACATTGCACAAGGAAATGTAGCTCTTTATTTGGTAGCAATTGATCCCCAGCTTCAGTCTGATCAGAGCCTCTGTAGAAAGGCCTGCCCCTACAGCAATGTTGCTAGGAGACAGCAACCCAAGGAGAGAGAGTAGCTTCCACAGCAACGGGTTTATGTGCCTCTTTTAAAAGCTTCAAGCGCATAGGCTGATTCAGATGAAATTCTGTAACCCTGGATTCAACCGCAGTGTAACCTTATCTCTACCTTCTGCAAAGAAAATACCTGCCTTAGAAGCAGACAGGGCTTGAAGTTCACTTACCCTATGAGTAGATGTAATGACCACAAGAAACAGTTTTTAGAGTGAGGTTCTTAAGACAGGTAAATGCCAGTGGTTCAAAAGGTGGTCTAGAGAGCTGGTTAAGAACAATAGAGTCTACATTGGGGGAAGGGATCATGGAGAGGGTAAGTCCCCCTCATGCATTGAACTGAGCAGATGTGCACCAGGTGAAAATCCACTCGCCTTCAGCTGAAAAGCTGAAATAGAGGTACACTTGGTCGTGGCCATTGTTTGCCCTGATCCAACAAGTACTGTAGGAACCAAAATATAGCACTGACGGGGCAATGCAAGAAGTTGAAACCATTCTCAAAACACCAGTTAGTAAAGATTATTATTATTATTTTGTTTATTTAGCAGATGCCTTTATTCAAGGCAACTTACAGAGACTTGGGTGTGTGAACTATGCATCAGCTGCAGTCACTTACAATTACATCTCACCCGAAAGAAGGAGCACAAGGACGTTAAGTGACTTGCTCAGGGTCACACAATGAGTCAGTGGTTGAGGTGGGATTTGAACCGGGGACCTCCTGGTTACAAGCCCTTTTCTTTAACCACTGGACCACACAGCCTCTTATAAGATCTTCCACTTAACTTCAAAGAAAGTAATGGTAGATGGCACCCTAGAGGCTTGGAGAGTGTTTATGACCTCTGGAAGGCCTAGAATGGAGAAATGGCACCGTTCAAAGGCCATGACCAAAGGTTGAACTTCTCTGGATGGCAATGCCAAATCTTGCCTTGGGACTGCTGAAGCAGATTGCGGTGGACTGGCAGAGGCCAAGGATCCCCCTTGAGAAAGGCTGTGAACTGGAAGAACCAGAGCCTCCTGGACCAGCAAGGTGCAACCAATAAGACCCAAGCCTACCTTATCCTGCGCTGAAGCAGGAAGGGATGAACTAGGCTGAAGAGATGAAAGGAGAACAGGCCATCTGACCACACGGTAGACAAGGCATCGATCCTGCCGGACTGAGGGATGTGAATGGCGAGAAAACCACAGGAGACATTTATTGATTTATTAGACATTAGCTATATATCATTTATCACAGGACAGTATTATGCACACTTTTTTTAGGCCCCCATTATTTGGCCTCGCGCATACCCTAATGCTAGGCCTGCTAAGAAGTGTTTGGCAAGAAGCCTAAGTGTTTTCAAATTTATTTATTTTATATCGCAAGAATAAAGTAAGAAACTCACACAATTCTGAAAAAATAATTTTTCACCCGGTTTGTTCAAAAGGAATGATCACAAACATCACAACAGTAATTCAACAAAGGCAGTGATATTGTTCAAGGTAAGGCCAGCTCATCTGTGTTTAAGGCATCCTTTAAATGATTGTGCTCTGCAGTTTGTTTTTTTTTTTTTTTTACAAATGCATACAGACAGCATTAGCATCCTGGAGGCACTCAGAGAGCTGAGTCACATAGTTTTCCTTCCTGATAAGAGTTTAGCAAATTATTTAACCAGGAAAAGGACCTCACACCAAAGAGACCAAGTGTAAACCAAATATCACAGTGGAATGCATTCACAATATATATTAAAAAACAGCTCCACATTTACCCAGTGTGTCTACTGCATTAAAACTTGCAGTGCTCAAGTACATTGTGAGAAAAAGTATTTAAAAAACCATCAAGGTATTTTATATATATATAGTTTTTCTTTTTTAAAACATACAGAAACAGACAAAACACATTCAGATATACATCGGAATCCCATCTGTGCAGTAAGTCCTTACAAAGTACAGTTTTTACAGTAAGATATGTAAAATTACCCTTTAACATGCTGATGTATTATTATTGTTATTGCACAAACAGCCCCCGATTGCACTAGAAACAAAGTGGTTGAACAGGAAGCGATGCTTCCTCTCCAAAGAGACACTACCTACTGTACATCGCACATGTAGTACTTTTACTATTGAGGGGTCAATTTGGATGCAATTTTCCCTTAGAGGGAAAAAAAAAAATGCACTTTTTGTATTTTTGGACTTCTACAAACTTAATTTTGCACTGCAACAGAAGAAATCATTCTTACATGGAGCAACAGTGACACCCAGTAGTCAGGCGGGTTAAACACAGAACAAGAAATTGTGTGGACACCAGCATGTCCCGTGAAAGGACAATTTCTTCAGTGGCAGTATATTATATTTTATAACTGTTACAGTAGTTTAGAAATACAGAGATATATACACAACCACAAGCAGCTTCCCTTCTGCGTCAATACTGTGGCGTGAAAGTCAATTCAGCGCCTTAATACATTTTACAACTCTGTTTCAAATGGCTTGCTATTTTAAGGAGTTATTTGCAGTTTGAGCAACAAGATGAGGCAGTAACACTAACACAGACAAACACACACGGACACTATCATTCACCGTCTGTGACTGTTTCCTCAGCCTGCACCAAGACCAACAGACAGCAAGGGGAGAGTAGTTCACCTTACTGACAATAGCAGTGTCTTGCATTTAGTTAACGTGCTATCAAACTAGCAAAATAATCTTTAAAGAAAAAAACAAAATTAGTAGTATTTTGGCAAGATTGTATAATCAGTAGTTTTCAAATACCTTTGACCCCATGTTGGAAACACCACCTGCCACAGGGGGCGCTGTGGAATAAGCATTCCTGTCTGTGGAATGCACATTATTCAATATGAAACAGTAGAAGACAGCGATTATGTTAAACAGCAGTGGGTAAAAGGGGCTGAGCTGGGGTTAATTGACCAGCCGTGATAATCAACCCTGGACTAATTTAGGCCACTTCAAGTTTCAAAGAAATACAGATTCTGCATCTATACAAACTTAACCTTTAGTCTGTAGCTTTGATTGTCATTCTCTTCACAGCATATAAAAACCAGCCCTGACGCAGACTCATGACTGTTTAAATTCAAAAAGAAGAAAGGGGAATGCAAGGATGGTATAGACCCTGAACAAAGACAAAAAAACCAAAACAAAGAAACAGCAGGACTGTCCACACTTTCCATGTAGAGGTTCCTCCTAAACCCACCAGGCCTCCCCAGTGCACACACCCCAGGTCTCCCAGCACCATAGATCCATTCTTCTGAAGTGCAGGGCAACTGGTCATGCAGGTTCATTTTCTTGACTTCATGTTCCAACAGCACTCGGAATCCAAACCGTGAGTTTGATTTCTTAAATAACACCATTACTATCTAACCCCACACCCACTGCCGTAGCACCAGGCTTCCTGCTTCTTCAGCTCCAGATTCAGTTCCCTTGAGTTCCCGTAGTCTGAACACGCAAAGGTCCTATTCCTGGATTAGAGGGGTGAGCTCAAGGAACTCAACTGGTGCACAGTGTATGGTAAAACAGGTTTGGCTATTCCTTACCATTCTCCTAGTGTATAGCATCTTTTACACACTTAGAAATAAAATTATTCAATATATACAGTATGTTTATAACTCGTATGTGTGCCTGATACCGAATGCAATCATTTCTACAGACAAACAGAGATATGTATGCATACAGTATAGTGGGAATTATGGAGCTTGTATGGTGTGTGGATTTGATCCTATGTGATCCATTTTCCTCCCTGAATACAGAGCGGTTTAGTTTTTCCCCCCTCCATGTTCACTTGATATATCTGTGTTTGAAAGTCTCTGAATACAGATTGAATGCTTTTAGGGGCAACAGTATACATGGAGTAGATATGCCCTGTGTGGTCATATCACGTATACAGTACAGTATGAAAAGAAAATTATATACACGTGTATATATATGAACAAAAATACAAAAGGTCTTTTCTTTGTGATAAAAACCATGACCTTTCAATGCAATGGGAATGTGACATTTTTTGCAAAAGAATATAAAAGCAGAAGTGGTAAGCAGCAGGTGAGAGAGCAGGAGTCTGGGAATTGCAGGTCTCTCCCCCACCCAGGCTTGTTCTCTCCTCTGGCTGTAGCGGTGGAGTCTTTGGGCAGGAGCTTCCATTCCCTTTTAATCTGACAAGTGCTTTGTTTTAGTCCTGGGTCTCTCAGCCCCCCTCACGCTGGAATTTCTCAGACTCCTCTCCAGCCTTCTGTCTGGTGCCTTGTGGCTGTAGTTCTATTTATTAGCTGTCTCTGTGGGGTTGTACTCCGTCTCTCCTGAGGAGATCTGAGAGATGCGGCGCTTCGAGCCCCACATTTTCCGAGTGAACTGGCCCGTCTTCACCTGAACACATGGAGAAGGGTGAAACAATACTCTCTCGTCACAATATGATACATGCAGTTTGCGATATGATTTGTATCACAATAAATGTGATGGTCCTGATGGGCTACTTGTTTGAAGGATAATCAGAATTATCTTTTAACGATGGACCATTTTGTCGACAAAAACCAAAATGTATAGGGAAAGTAAGTATTCATACCAAATGTAAACACACTTATTCCTTATTCAAGAACCATTTGGTGAACAACAACGTTATGCTTTTGGTCTTATATCATAATAAAAACGATACATACTTCTGTTACGATACAATATAGCATGTAAAGAAAGTACCACTATTCATCTATACATGTTACACCCCTAGTTAGGAACTTAAATAACGAAAACAATCATAAAGGCTTAAAAATGCAGCAACATAAAACCGCTGTACTGCCTGTAAACACAATCTCCTGGTTCGTTGAAGATCATTTTCTTTGTTAAACTACAACACAATCAAATTTGCTGTTGCTTCCTGGTACTTTAATGGATTGTGTCAGATTTACTCCAACAGTCTAAACTGCAGTGGGACCACTTGACCTACATGTACAGCAAAGGGAGGAATTTGGTACTATGCCTCTATTTGATCTAAATATCCTGAAAAATAACAAGCAAAAAAAAAAATAATCATTTACTCCCACTGCACTGTCCCAGTCGCACCAGTGTGTGGCCTCTAATCTGCCCTCTCTCTCGTACCTCGGACGGCTGCCCAGCCCCCACCACAATGAGCTTGCCGTCTCCCAGTCCCACCAGGATGTGGCTGTTCTCCTTGGTGATGGATACACTGTGGACCGGGACCTTCAACGCCAAAGGGCTCATCATCACCTTCAGACTGGAACACAAAGCAAGGCAAGGTTACACCTCAGCACACTCACTCAGAACACCCACACATGCACACTGCTTGGATACTTCATCAGGACACTGGATTTAGCATTGAATTAGAGATGCAAATGAGATTGATCATGTGATGTGAAAGCCTAAAGCACTATAAAGCTGTTGATAATAAGATCTAACAGCACTTGAAAGAGGCATGACAGTAGGTGCACCTTGAGCAGGTGCCACAGTAACAAGAACAGTCGTGGGTGGGTTACTCCATAGTATCGTTCATCAGAGTGCAGCAGCAATGAAAAGTGTTCACCATCAGAAGTTTAGAGAGGCTTGCCAATTCCTGAATATTAATGACTGAATTAACATCCTTTGAGACTATGCCACATTGTGTCAAAGCTTTGATCAGGGAAAGAAGTTGGCCAACCCGATAATAGATATAGGCTGGGCTGTATTTTATTTCAAAAATAGTTATTTCACGATTAATATATAATATTAATGAATGCAAAGAATTGTGTTGTCTCATTTAAAATTGAGGACAAATGTTCCTAAATATTTAAATGCTTACCTGAACACTAGTAATTGTCAAGTTGCAGAATATTTCGTTTTTATGTCCACTTTTTAAAGACATTCTATTTTTTGCCATCAATGAATTATCAAACAAAATAAAAACAAAATAACTATAAAAATAACAGACACATGGAATGTCCCCTTTTTGTACTGGACAGAGCGATCTTGAGCAGAAATACTTCTGTCTTGTGTCTTTTTTGTTGAAGACATTTTAAAGAAATCGTGCAGTTCTATGCAGCGTGTTCAATCATTTACCAAAAGCAAACTAAACCGGCTGCCAAGTTCCTAACTGTAGTCTAACAGGTAATGCGTCAATAAGGCACATTTTTGCTGTATTTGAGTGCTAAAAAATTACATTTCCACTATTGTTTAAGAAATGGGAACTATATAAAACATGGTAAATCGGTGAATTTCATGGAACTCATGAAATAAGTGATAATGGTCAAGTGTATATAACAGTACAAAAAATAAACTCTGTAACAATTTATACAATTAAATCGAAATGTCCTTAATATGTTCTGGTTGCAACATTTGTCTAAACAGTTCTTCTGATTGGCAGCTGTACTGCTGCTGCTCCTACCTGTAGAGGTCTCGGATGCACAGGGAGCCCTGCACTGTACCCAGGATGACGTGCTCCTGAGACAGGCACATCGCCGACACCTGCTCCTCCAGAACCACCGACGCAAGCAGCTTCCCGTTAATAGAGTACACGTGCAAGGAGAACTTGTCCTAGAGAGAGAGAGAGAGAGAGAGAGAGAGAGCAGTCACACAGGCAGCACACACAGAGGCAGACATTGAGACACAGACACAATATTTCTACTACTTTAATCTAAACTGAAGACAATGTTTTGTTCTACACTCAGGCTTACAAGTGAGATAACTAAAAGTATCTATCTAGTTGCTATATTAACAACAACAACAAATAAATAAATAAACAAACAATAAGTTTCATACAAGGTTTAGCACACCTCCCTCCCATTACCTTGACCGTGCTCCTCCCCTGCAGGATGGTCTGTGTGATGATATGGCCCTCCAGCCCCACGACCAGGTCAGAGATAGTGACCGGGAGAGAGCGCTCACAGGCTGGCTGCAACGTCCGCATGAACTGACCCCTCCGCACACTGTGCACGATCAATGAGCCGTCCTAAGAGAGGGAGAGATGGAGACAGGGAGGAGAGAGAGAAAGTGATGGAGGAGAGAGTTTAAGAGCACGCAGAGGAGGGTGTCACTCAGTTTACAAAACAGCTGAGTAAGACAGAGTGTGACAGCTCCAGCAAAACCTACAAGACAAATGTGCCTTACAATTGCAAACTTCCAGAAATGAATGAAAGCAAAGATCTATCAGGTTCCACAGTAGCAAGGACAGTCATGTAGGTAGGCTGCTCCAAGACAGTGTATCAGCAATGGTAAAATGAAGGGAGATGTTGCAAGGAATAACAATAATATTTTTCCTCCATCCTGATCCCATGCTAGTTAGATACTGGCTCATGTTAAACTTTAGAAGGACCTGACCCCTCACCTTTGACCCCGAGACCGCCATGTCCAGCTCGGTGCTGATGGCCACACAGGTGACCTCGTCATTGTGGCCATAGAGGACCTGAACCGGCTTTGGAGTCAGACCACAGGAAAACCCACCCTGCAGAGGTGAGGAGAAGAGAACTAGCTGTCACTGCCTGCTTAAACAAAACAGAAATCCGAAGCAACATAATATTTTACTAAGCATTTAACTCAGAATGTCCGGTTTTATGGGGAAATTGCATAAACTGTGTTTTCAAAAAGTTAATTTCTTCTTGATTTACTGTGAACCAATTATATACTGTATGTGTAAAAGTTTAAACAAATACAAAAGTAAAAATAAACAAAAAAAACTAAATCAAACTTACTTTTTCAAGTAGGATTTTCTTTGAAAATGTGTATGACAGTTTAGCATGAAATGTACATTTACAGCCTTAATTATTAGGACTGATCACATACAAAACCTTATAAAAAACTGTGTATGCATCCCTAACCCTAACCCTCCAACATGTGTACCTGCTGTTGGACCTGCCACACCATGCAGGTGGTGTCCCGTGAGCCGGAGATGAGGTAGATTCCACAGAGGTCCAGCGCCAGGCACGTCACGATGTCTTACAAGAGACGAGAAGACCATTAAACCAGGCAGCAGCAAGGTCTACTAACTCTCTTACTAATTGTACTGAAAAATGATTGAGAATCATGTTATCAGCTATAATCATATTAGACTTTGAACTGCATCATCTTTACACAGAAAGTGACGAGTTTATAGAATGGGTTACCTAGCCATGGTGAAGTTTTTAGATTAAATCAGATACCAGGAACTGGAAGGGTGTAATGGGCTGAATGGTCTCCTATCACTCATAAACTTGTACATGCATTATCTTCTTATGTTTTTTTAAAAATGTTTAATAAAACTATTAAGTATTAATGAGTGAAATGCAACACTAACACAAAACAGAAATGATTAGCAGTGTGGTTTCACAGCTGGAGACTGGCGGATTTTGGATTAGCTCAGTTTCTTAAAGTATTCCATCATGATAACTGAGAAATAAACAAGTGTTGACCTGCAGTAAAAGGCTGTTGTTTTTTAACCCTTTAAAAGGTACAAGGGACATATGTGTCCTCCCGAAAAAATTATGTTAACTTTCTTAGTTTTGCAATGAGGTGCACAAAACAGGCTTTAAAATGTAAGAGGTTGGATCTGATCATCCAAATTGTCAGTTTTCCCATGATACTTGAGTTACTCTAAAATGTATTTTAAGAAACCATCTGAACATCTGCTGCTCATTTCCATATCTACCTTAAGGGGTTACATGACTGGTGATGCATCACCGAAACCTCAAGGCCAAGTTTACATTAAGGGTCTAATGCACCAGAAAGCACCACAGGAGTCAGGTGCATTGCAAACAGGAGGCGCCTCTTCTCCTGAGCTCCCCCAATGCCCCAGCCCCTGGGCTGACGTACCGATGTGCCTGCAGAGCTGCCCGACCACCTTCCCCTTGCCCAGCGCCGTCACCCGTAGGCTGTTGTCCCAGTGCCCTCCACTGAATAGCAGCTTCCCGTCGTGCGAGACCACCAGGATCTTTGAGGTGAGCTCCACGCCGGGGGACAGGGGTCCCGACAGGAAACGCTGGGTCCTGCAGAGAGAGAGAGGAGGGGTACACAACTTCAATACAGTATTGTAGCGAGAACTCAGTAGTGGCGATCAGAACCTGCACATTCAATACTGCTGTGCACTACGTTCTGTGCAGCTGGATGTCTTTGAGATGGGTGCAGTTTGTGTCATTTACAATGTCCTTGGCGATCTCACACAAGCAATCCACAATGGAAATGGTGGTGTGACTTGCCACTACAAACGCTACTTTCAATTCTGCCCTTCTGTTTTTATCTTTAACCTCCAACACGGGTGCTACTTGGAAGCAGTTATTTTATTCAAGGCAGAGTGTGGAGTAGCATTGTTAATGTGTTTTGTTGTTTTTGCATGTCTTATTGAGACTCTGCAGTGTTTGCAGAAGCCTTTGACGGTGTCTCCTGGATCAGCAATTAGCCACCCTAAAAAAAGAAGACTTTACTTAGCTACATACTTTCATTGTTTAAAGATGAGCTCTCTAAAATTACTTATTTTCAAATACAATGGAAACTGAAAAATATCAGCATGAATAAAAAGTATTTTTTATTTGAAAATAAGCCATTTATAAGGGAGTTACTCTTAATCATGCTACATTAATGAGTCTTTTTTATTGACTTAACAAGTAGCTTTCTAATATATTAAATATTCCCTTTTTAAGGGGTAGTTTTCTTCCCCTTTAAGAGTTCAATTGATTCCTGCTAGCCATTTAGTAGTAAAATTGGTTTAATGTACACGTTTTGGTGCATGCAGAACGAAGAAACTGCATGCAAACGAGGGTGCAACATTTTAATATGCGATTTAATCTATAATTTAAAAAAGAATAAATGCAGGACACACTTTATTACAATCACTATTCATAATTGTATAAACATTAATAAAGACTAGCCACTTATTAAAATGTTGCGCTCTCGTTTTAGGGTTCTTCATTCTGCATTTAATAAGGTAAAGACTTGGACGATTTAAAAGCACATTTGGTTGTTTAACATTAAAACCCCGTAAATTAAAGTGATTTTACTATTATTATCATAATATACATTTCATATGACGGTCTGGTCTCACTAACGTCTTATAACAACAGTGCTTTTAATCTGCTCATAATATATCTGCTTACATGTATTGAAACGAAGTTACATTTGATCAACCAAAATGATCAACTGGCTGTATCTTCTGATATTAACAATTTAATAAGGTTTTTATCAAATCTCATTATTATTATTATTATTATTATTATTATTATTATTATTATTATTATTATTATTATTATAATGATGAGGTACATTTAAAGCCAGGATGTAACTGACATGTGTTAGTACAGAATTAAGGTAGCAGACGACGAATGGCCAATAACTGCCTTGCTACACTTTATTTTTCTACAGTTACAGCTGTCGCCGGCGCCTGCTTTTTGCTATTAATAGAAAAAAATACATAGAATGTCATTGCTCCCGCGGCCCACCCGGGACTGTGTCCCACAGTTTGGGAACCCCTGGTATAGAGAACTCAGTACTGTACTGGGCATCAGAGCCAGCACATTCAATACAGTACAGTATTGTAAAGGCAATTCAGTAGTGGGGATCTCAGAGATATCAACTTCAATGCAGTGCAGTCTAGAGAACGCAGTAGTACAAAATTACAGTATGACAGCAAAGCAGAGCTGTGAGAGAGGCTTCTCCTACTTGGGGTTGGAGATAGTAGGGTCCTTGCTGAAGCTGAAGTAGTTGGCAATGTTTTTATCGTAGGGCAGCCAGTTGTGAGTTCCCAGCAATCCACTGGCACTGACTGTGATCTGGGAGACAAGGGAGAACAAAGGATTGTGGGAAATTGAGTTCCTGTGCAGTTCAGCCAGCACTACCAGGACTACCAAAACAATAAAAATACTGTATCTTGTACTGTTAATAATCCAAGAAACACACAGCTATCACCACCCCTATTGTATTAAAAAAAAATTCTATTTCCTCCATGTCAAGTAGAAACATGATTTTTCAACTTGTAAAGAAATTGCTTCATATACAATTATTAAATTAATTATATTTTTTCGTTATAAAATAATGGCAGGGAAAGAGTACCCTGAGAGATTAATAAACAATGAAGCTGAATCATGAGAGAGAGAGAGAGAGAGAGAGAGAGAAAGAGAGAGAGAAAGAGAGAGAGAGAGAGAGAGACTGAAGCAGCGAGAAAGTTCCCACTACAGGGGTCTCATCTTTACCAGCAGGTCCGGGTAGCCCTGGGTGATGAAAGAGCGGGCCTGGTTTTTGGGAACCACAGCCTGTACCAGGGAAACGTTATCACTGATACTCTGGAAGAGAAACACCATGACATTAAAACTCATCAGCAGTGCCAGCGCTGCCCTGAATAAATATGAATTTCACAGCTCACTCTCGCAATCTAGTAACAATTCAGTTCCTACATCAGGTATTAGAAATACTAAAAGCAACTAAAATTCAAATGACAAACATTTTGACTAGAATTTGTTTTTTCATTGGAATACACAGAAGACATTTGTCATTGTCAAAAAATTTATCATTGAATTTTAGTCTCTTTTACATTTCTAAATGCAGCTCTATCAAGTGCTTTACAGTTACGTTTGAATAGCTTTTAATAGTTATATATACTCATGGAAAACATTAAAATTGGTCTGCCTCCATTTCTAGGACTCAACACAATTCTTTTTATGCTAAATATAAATAATTCTTTAAAAAAAGCCTATGGAATAAAAACATGAAATTAAAAAGTTTATCTCCCCTATCTTTAACCTTGTTTGTCTTCCTTCCCATTGTTGATATTAAATTTACCCCCCCCACACACTGGGAGTAAGTACCTCTACAAAGGCCTTGAGCTGAGACAGGTGAACCAGGAGGTTGGGGGCTGTTCTCTAAGCGAGCCAGTCGCCGCACAGCGTTCTCAGCAGACATCCGGGGAGGATGGGGCTCCTGCAGACAGACAGACAGATAGACACATACTGGGTTACCGAACCGCACTGAAAGGCTCTTCCATGGAAAAGGGTAAGTCATCAATATTAGACCGCTGCCAAGCCCAAGACTTGCGGGCTCAGTTAACATAATAATCCAACATTCATAACTTTTAAAATGTTTTCTTTTTTTTTCACCATAACCTGTACAAATCATCCCCTGGACAGCTAATAACACTCAGGTTAAGTTTTTGTTCTGGGTTGATTGGGTGGTCTTTAACAGAGATAAGTAGGTGATGAAGTGAATAGTGAAAGGGCGGGCTGTGATAATCCACTCCATGGAAAGGACTATCAGACATGCTGGCTCACCCTCAGCAGCTGGCAGGGAGTTTGTCCAAAGTTGCTGATGATCCCCTCCAGAGCCTTCCTCTCTGTCTCGTCTGCAATGGCGTCCAGGTCCACAGCGCCTGCAAAGAGAACCACAAACAGTCAGCTATACACAGGGCAGGGTGGGGCAGGCTCACTGCCAAACAGGCTCCATGTTGCCACACAGCTGTGCAATTCCATGTGGTCTTAAAGGGAATATTTACAGGTCTGATAATTTAAAAAAAAAAAAAGGTGCAAATTGCGTGCAAATTTTCCCTTACTAGTTTTTGGAAACACTTTCAGACTCACAATCTTGGAGGACTGGGCGGGGCCAACACAAATTACCTCTGATGTATTACCCCACCATAAAATGAATTTGTAAGCAGTGGCGTCACTTCACAAAAGCTCTGGCATTGCATGACTAAACCTAGTGAAGCAGCGGATATTGTCTAGGCTTCATTTTTGCAAAGATATCAACCAGACATCAAATTCAATTTTTTTTACCAATTATTTTTGCCATTACAAGCAGATCACTCGGACGAGGATTGGTCATGGAAGTTAGTAAATAGGTTTTAACCAAACTTAAAACAGAGAACAGACGCTAATTGCTTGCAGTTGTTACTGCACGAGCGATGACTACCTTGATGATTTTTAGTAATATATAAGTATAAGTAATAGCAAGCATCCTTTTAGAGTTGTACCAGCTCAAACAGAGCTTAGCTTTTCGTTCTCCTCTGATCTCCTGAAGGATTGTGGATAACAAACCATTGAAAGGAGATGTTATGTTACCTATTCCTAAAATCCTTACTTTGTGCAGATTCAAACGTATACTTATGCCAGGGTATCTCATTCTTTGGTGGCATATTGGGCACATGAAATTGGGGTGGTCGGGGCTGCATAATTTGAAGTAGAAAAGTGAAAATGGCCTGGTGTCAGTCTAGGGCATGTAAACACATGCAAAACTGTGCATATTTGGTATCTTTGAACTCGGCACACTCACAGCAATTCAAATCTACTATTTCTTCAACAGTGGAACTAAAGCTGTCAGATTTACAGGTCCACATATTGTGAAAAGCAAGTGATTTTGACTACATATAGTGACAGGTTGCAGAAAGATTATGGGTAAGAAACCATTGAAGGGAGATGTTATGTTACCCATTTCTAAAATCCTTATTTTGTGCAGATTCTAAAAATGTATACTTGTGCCAGGGTATCTCATTCTTTGGTGGCGTATTGGGCACATGAAATTAGGGTGGGTGATATACACCTCGGGCTGCATAATTCAAAGTGGAAAAGTCAAAGTGGCCTGGTGTCAGTTTAAAGCACGTAAAACCCCCCCAACCAATGAAAAGATGCACACACAACATAGGCAAATCTTACATCAAACATCAGTATTTTAGGGACTAAATGTGATGTAGGTAAAATACATTATGAAAAAGTAGCATTTTGTTCATAATATAGCTATATTTTGTGGTCACATGACCAAAAATCCACAAAAATGTGGCACCAATGAAAACTTCAGTGTGAGACAAAAAAAAAAAATTTGCCTGGGGTATCTGAAAGGGAACATATGGCAATTTTGGTGTAAAACAGTTGACCCCTAAAATCACAAAATTCTTGTAGCACATAGTGTTACAAGGGCCTCAGTAAGAAAAGGTTAAACACAGATCCCTATTAGAAGGCAGTGAAAGTGGGGATCCATACAACATACAAACAGAGGGCATGGGGAAAACGACACTAACAGGAAAAGTGAAATCCAGAAAGAAGTAACTAGCTGAAAGACAAAAAAGGAGAGGGAAATTATATATATATAAAACAAAACAAAAACGCAGAAATGCGAACGCCTACACCAAGTCTGTGCTTTGGACAGACAAAAAATGGAAAAAGGAAAAACAACACTTTTTTTTTTTTTTTAAACAAACAAAGAACCCATATTGTAGGTAATCTTCATTTCTCTTTAATTTCCTAATCGTTTAAACTTTAGTGCTGAACACGTTTAAAAGTTTAAACTTTAACATGTTGGGAATTTTTGGAACTGATTAAAATCCATCATGAGAACTCTCCATTAGATTGCTGTTACTTTTTAAAACTAAATTATTATCAGTATGTCACATTTACACATTTTCATGAAAAGACTGTGCTGCTTAATGTGAATATTGATAGGTATGACAGGGAGTTCACTTTGTGTGTGGAGTTCATCAAACAAGGTAAGAATCTATCATCCATAGGCTGGAGCCTCATCCCACCCTCTCTCTCCCTCACCCTCGTAGGTGCAGTAGTAGAAGACGTTGAGTGCTTCCACCGCAGCGGGTCCTCTCTGTTTGTATCCGAAGATCAGGTCAATCCACTCATGCAGGTGAGCAGACACATGCTCACACTCCTGCAGGGGAAACAAAGCCAGCATCATTATCTTAAAGTGATACTATTCTTCCGTTGTTCAGTACTGTTCAGTTTAGAAAGAAAGTAAGTATTCAGAAATACTGCAAACATTTGAGCAGAACACGTGTTCCTTAACACTGCACTGCCTTTTTGGTTGAATTTTATACAGTGCTTAATTTTGTATCTGTCTATTTCTTTACAGTAATAATGAATATGTTACATTTATTAATTATTATTATAATGTATAACCATTACAGTAAAACCTAACTGGGACCAGGGGAAGAATTGAATTAGAGTTGTGAAATTGTTTAGATGACCTTCCTAATCAAGAAACTTAAAAGATACAATTCGACCTCTTTACCTGTAAATATACAACATACAGTACTGAACTGTTCTGTAAACACCAGATATTGAGGGGTGAAAAAGCACATTTTCTAGGTGAGCAGCACAGCAGAGCACATTACAGAACCAGACAGGTTTCAGCGCTCGACTGTGGAATACACTTGACAGTGCGTCTCTGGACTATGCTGACCTATTAAAGCTTCAACAGACAGGTAAGATACTGGATGGCATACCAGTGCTTTCCTGTGCTTTCGGATGAAGTCGTCCTTGGATTCAGCCCACTTTGGTAGAACAACGTTGTGCACTTTATCTAAAGACATCTGCAGGGAGCCGAGGTCGAAACCTGAGGAAGAGAAACGGAGTAAGAGGAGAGTGGATCATTAACTTGCACACAAACTCCAGCCCGGAGCTCTGTGAGTTCAGCAGGGTTACATCAAAGCAGGTAGAATTCCACCTAGAGCACATGATCCCAGTGTATTAGTTGTTACAAGTCACCTAGTAAACTATTCTGCATAAGAAAATCCTTACTACCTGCCAATCTAAAACGTATATGACAAAGACTACCTGCAATATGGCTTCTTTGTAGTTGATGAACTCCACACACCGAGTAAATTCCCAGTCTCCATGTTGCTTGGGCCAGGAGAACAAACCAATCTCTTTCCCAGCGATCCTTAAAATAATCCTTGTTGGAGCCAGAATATTGTCCCTCCTCCATAAAACCCGCCCCCATTTAGTAACATTGTCCAATTTTCGGAAAAAAAAAACATAGCATAGAAAGGGGGAAAAGGAGGGAGGGATATAGGTGTGTGGAGTTCATCGACTGCAGGTAAAAATTACAGGTAATCTTCATCTTCTTACCTAGTCAGATGAACTCCACACAGTGAACCTTACCAAAGGAATAGAAAACAAGGGTGGAAGGTCAGATGTTAGTGCACGAAGCCACAGATAACACAGTGGTTGAGAAAATGACACATCCAAGTTATAATGATTTGCCAAAGTGTTGACAGATGACCATGTAGCAGCCTTACAAATGTCCTGAATGGGAACCGATTTTAAACTTGCCCATGTAGAAGCCACTCTTCTTACTGAATGGGCTCTTATAGATCCTGGAATATGTTTCTTGTCCAGTCTATGACAAAACTTTACACAAGAAGAGGAGATCCAGGTGGAGATAGCTTGTTTAGAGACAGGTTTGCCTCAAGCTTGTGAGTTAAAAGACACCAAAAGTTGTCCTGATGGCCTTCTTTTGATGGTTCTGTTAATACAGAAATTAAATGCTCTCCAGACGTCAATTAGGTTGTCAATTAGGTTGTCTGGCCTCTTCTGATTTATGGGGTTTAGGGCAGAAATCAGGAAATTTATGACCTGGTCCAGCTGAAATTGTGTGTTACCACTTTCGGCAAGAATTGGGGATTAGGCCTGCAGACAATCCTATCCTTAAATGACTGGAAATAGGGTGCATCAATGACTAATGCTTGAAGTTCACTTACCCTTCTGGCTGATGTAACAGCCTCTAAAAATACAGTTTTCCGTGTAAGAAACTTCTCCTCACATGTTGCCATAGGTTCAAAAGGTGGTCCCATGATCTTTTTCAGTACCAGACTATGGCTCCATTGAGGAGTGACATGTCTCTTCAGGGGTCTTACGTGGGTGACTCCCTTAAGAAATCTTGACACTGCAGGATGGGAGCCCACAGATTTATTTTCCCATCCGGATAAAATGCTGGATATTGCAGCTACATGCACTTTGATAGAAGATAGTGACAGACCCTTGTGGAATAAGTGGCTAAGGCAAGTTAAAGTAGCTAGAGAGATCTGTGTGATCCAGTGATTTGGTGTTACACCAAAGAACAATTTCTCTCCATTAAGAACCAAAACCTCTTGGTCCAATAAGGGGCTACCAGAATGATAATGGCCCTGTCCCTCTTCACTTTCCTGAGTACCGCTGGGATTAGAGGTATGGGAGGGAATGCATACATCAGTGTGGTTCACCATGAAATGGACAGACCATCTGTTGTAATTTCTTCCTTCTCTTGAAACCAGGAGCAAAACAGGGCCAACTGATCATTCTCTGTTGCAGCAAAAAGGTCTACCTGTGGTTGACCTAACTTTTGGAAAACCCCGTGTAACACTTCTGTAAGGATCTTTAGGGAAGAGATCAGTTAGTTCTCCTGACCCAAGCAACATGGAGACTGGGAGTTCACTCAGTGTGTTGAGTTCATCTGAATTTGTGATTTGGGTTAACCTTATCCAAATCATTTAGGAATTTGAGCAAAGACATTAACCCTTTGCGGTCCATTTATTGAGCGCATCTCAGGAGCATCAGGTCAAATTTATTTTCACACACGCAGTTTATTTTAGACGCGCTGTTTAAACGTATTTTTTTTCAGAGTAAAACAGGTTTAAAAGGCACTGCATATCAACAGGACACTCAGTACTGCATCTCCAGCCCCACCCCTTGTTCGCTATATTTTTCACATACGTCTTAATAATACTACATACCGATAAATTATCTCCTGATCACTCGTTTTGTCACCAAACTCCTCAATAATGCGATCCAAGTCATTGTTTTATTACTATAACATCTAAAAACAGGGTCCGACATTGGACCGGAAAGGGAAAATTGCAATGTCGGACCTGGTCCGACATAGGACCGCAAAAGGTTAAATCATTTTACAGTGTTTTTTTGCTGGTTTTTTTTTTTGTGTTTTTTTTTTTTTTTTTTTTTAACACAACAAGCATACAGTACACCAGTGGCACACAAATCTGGTCCTCAAGGTTTTATACGTGTCATTAAATAATTGATTAAGACCTGGAAGGAGTTTATATGGGTACAGTTAAAGTAACTTAGGGTGCAGGTGGAACAAAGACCAGAAGGGCTCTGGACCTTGAGGATTAGAATTGTGCACCACTTCCTAAAAGTGTCTGACGTTGGTTAATAGTATGAACTCGGAAGAGCAGTTGTCTCACACAGGGCTTAAGATCGTACTCTCCAGCTTGTCGGACCACAGTAAAGCGACACAGCCGAGAATGGCACAAGGAGTACCGACCAGTCCCTCTCCCCTGCCGGGGAGCCAGCATCTCCACTTACCATTCATGTTCTCCAGGAACTCTGGGAAGTAGAAGAACTCTGGGATTAACTCCTTCACGTCCACAGGGTTCTCCACACGTGCCTGCCAGGCTGCGTGTACAGAGTGGAACTGCCTGTCTGCACAGTCAAACCTGGGGATCAATGGCAGCACACCATCAGAAGGGGGAGACACTGCATCACATTTGCTTTGTATAACACACACAAAAAAAACAGCACTTGTTTATGTTAAACTTAAAGATAATCATATTAAACTAAACTACAAGTTATTAACTACAGCTGTATTTAAGCAGTATATTAGGGTACTTTGAGTCTACACTGCAAAGGAGTGATCTAAAAATACAGGACGCAGTTGTAAAAGCCAACCAAGCCCTTGTATGAAGCCTGCTGTATGCGCCCTGCTGTGTGTATGCAGCCCTGTGCTGTGCTGTGCTGTGCCCTACCTGCCGCTCTGCAGCTGGATGTGCAGGGTGGTGAAGGGCTCAGTCCGGATCATATAGTGCATGACTCCCGCTGCGTTGGAGTAGTGTGTGCCGTAGTGGAATTTATCAATGGTGCCTGTGGAGTCCTCAAAACTCTCATACCTGCGCACAGAAACAGAGACAGACACACACGGTGAAAGGTGTACAGGGCACGTTGTGAAACGAAAAGAACATTATGGCTGCACACTGTTATTATGGTCTAGCCAGTATGGTTTAAGCTCTGGCAAAATGGGTTGCTATTTACATTTATGCAAGCGGCACTTCTGAAATATATCCCATGAATCATTAGGAAACAAAAATAACTATGTTTTCACACAGTGTTTTTTTTTTATTTTTTTTATTTTATTATTATTATTTGTGACCTAGCCAGCCATGGCCTAATAATCATAATTTAGCAGACAGCAGAAAAAAGCTAGGATGACAGATTAATACAGATAGCTGGACAGAGATATACAGGAGTGGAACAACAAATCGGAAGCATTTGTTACACAGGTTGTCCCATAAGTCAGGCATCACTTAAATGATATGAATTTGTTCCTTTGTTCTTAGACATTCTACACCTGAAAGAAATTTAGAAAGACAACCGATACTGACAAGTATACCTGTGACGCCTGACGTATGAGACAAGCTGCAGGAATAAGTCAGTAACGGAAAGCGTTCTCACTTTTCTTTCACGTCCATGGCGTGCCGGCTGTTGACCACTCCGATGGGTTTGGAGAGGTCGCGGAAGACGGCAGGGTTGTCTAAATCGAGAGTATCGGAGCTGTAGTCATACAGGATCCAGGGGAACTAAGGGAACACATCGACCCACAGGCAGCCAGTTCAGACACAGACAGGGAAAAATCACTGTAAAACTATAAAACACTACTTATGTTAAATTTAGTATTACTAAAAAAAACTTAAATTGAAAACATTTGTCATTGAATTTAGTTTCTTGTAGTATTTCTAAACATTGCAGTGTGTACAGACTCACAGGCACTCTCTAAAACCACTGACTTCATCGACAGTGGAGACTGACAGACAGACAAATCACACATGACATTTACATTCAGATATTGTGCCCACTAGGATGCTCTGTTAAATCGGGTGGCCACACTCCCGTTGACAGACAACACAGATCTTCTATATACACAAGATAGTCAACTCCTCCTTTTTTTCTGTCCCTTCATTTCCTACTTCATTTCCTATTCAAAGCTGCTTCATTTCCTATTCAAAGCTTTCTCATCTAAAAACCATTGCATTTTTTAGCAAGATTCACCTGGATTTGCTTAGAGACATGCGTGTTATTATTTCTACGATCGATGTATTCACTTGGCCTGACAAGGGCTCTTTATCGCCGAAGTGCTGTCCGAAATTGCCGGCTCTCATGAATATTCATGAGCAGACAAGACGGGGCGTGGTTTGATCTTTGGCTTGGTTGTCAGGGATTGGATAGGCAGCGATCGAGAGTGAACGAGATTGGAGGCAACTCAATTGTTCAACTTTTTTTGGTAGCGGGATAATTAGGTCTATTTATTAGGTTAATTAGGCATATTTTTAATTGACTATTATCATCATTAATATTATTTCAATCACTTATTAACAATTATTAGGCTTAGGGCCTACTATTAATTAGGCTCTCAGTTGCACAGTAGCTAATCATGACTGAACATTTTTGAATACTTTAAAAGTACACAGAAAAACATTATTTCACTTAATTATAGAGCAATGTTAGTTATTAATGTATTGTACGGATTGTGATGAACCGGAGTGGGACAGTCGGAGCCTGGGATGGAGCCTGGTGGATCGCCAGCTCGTTACCGCATCGCCAAAAAGGTACAGATAGACACAAGGCATTATCTGCATCCATGGATGCTCCATGGCCATGTACGTTACGGTCGGTTTAGATTAAATTCAACAAGTATTTCAACAAAACTATAGTCGCTATTGTAAAACATGGGTTTTAAATTGCTGCTTCTCTTACACAGTATATAAAATATACAAATAAATAACAAAATAAATACAGTTCACCTATTACCATAATCACACTGCTGCTATACGTTGTTCATAATTACATTTCTGCTACTACATATAATGTAAAAATAAAAATATGGCATGTGGACCTCTCCTTGATCTTGCTGAAAATTCCCTTTGTTAAAGTAACACACAACATCACTTTTACTTAGTCTCTTAAGCTTTATATTTGATCTATGGATATCAATGTAGAATTAAATCTTTTTTTTTTTTTTTAAATAATATTTCTTCCCATTCAAATCATCAAACATTATTGCAATCTACCCGATATCAAGGATATAGAATCTCAATCACTGGCTATCCCAACCCCTTGACAGCCAAACCATGTCCCTGTCTTGTCTGCTCATGAATATTCATGATAGCCGACAATTTTGGAAAGCATTTCAGCGATAAAGACCCCTTGTCAGGCCAAGTGAAAACCGGAACTCTTTGAATTCCCATGATGCACTGCTTTAGCAGTGACTGAAGTTCCAATGTTAAATCAGCGGAGTTGACTATCTTATGTATATAGAAGATCTTTACAGACATGCAGCAGCACACACAAAGACTTCCTTAGCACTGGGTCCAGACAGACAGCTCACCACAGGGTATTGGGAGAGGTCGTTGTAGGTCCTGCCGGCGATGGTGTTCAGCTGCATCAGGTACTCGAAGTTAGAGATCTCCCTGCAGACCCATTTCTGAAACAAGTCAAATAAAAATATGCAACTAAAACAGGAACAAGCATTTCTCCTGTTATAAAAAGATTACCACAGTATTTTTTGCAGTTTTACCATGTTTTTTTCCATGGTTATACTATGCAATTTACCATAGTTTACCCTGGCTTTCCATGTTTATTAAAATGCTTTAAAATGTCTCTCTGGGCTTTACAATGTCTAACTACGCTTTTTTACACTTGACTATATTGTACTGTGTGATATTTTTATAAGAGTCTGCAGAGCCACACAGCTCAGCCTGTGCAGAATTGTGTGTGCGGGGGCAGCCCTTACCTGTGTGAGCCCAGACGCCTTGAGCAGCTCCTGGGGTGAACGAGACCCAAAGTAGAAGAGGTTCGGCGGTCGGAGACCCAGGATCCGAGAGTACACTTTGTTTCGAACCTGCAGGTTACAGACAGGGAGAGAAATTAGGCCAGAAAGAGAGCCACACACACACACACACACACACACACTTATTAGCTTATAAAACTATGCCATTTCACCAACACTCGTACACTGTGCGATTGTATGGTATATCTTGGATCTGTTATTTACTATGACTGCAAAGTGGATCAGAGTTGGTCAGTGTGCGAAATAGATTTTCTACTACAGATGAATAAATGGGTAGATAGATAGATACTGTATTGTTGAATAAAATGTAATGCTAACTTAGGGATGCGAAGCCTGGACCCTCAATGCAAAAATGACTCAAAAATTACAAACGACTCAACGGAGTATGGAAAGATGCATGCTGGGATTAACAAGAGGAGACAGGAAAAGATAGAATGGATAACAGCGCAAACAAAAGTATGCAATGTTATTATAAGAGCGAAAAAACTGAAATGGCAGTGGGCCGGACATGTAGCAAGAAGAACAGACCCCCGCTGGACCAAGGAGATACTAAACTGGATCCCAAAAGATATAAAGCGACAAAAGAAGACGACCTCCAGGAAGATGGCAAGATTAGGAAACTTAGGAAACACGCCAGAGCTACATGGATGAGGGACGCAGCAGACAGGCTTTTGTGAAAGAATCTTGCGGAGGCCTTCATCCAGCAGTGGATTGAAAAAGGCTGAGGCTGATGATGATGATGATGATGATGATGATGATGATGATGATGATGATGATGATGATGATGATGATGATGATGATGATGATGATGATGATGATGATGATGATGATGATGATGATGATGATGATGATGTCTAATAAAACTGCTTCCGGTATTCAAGTTCAGTTTACTTCAGAGCTGTTCAAAGATGCCGAAAACAACAAAAATCACCCCTAAAGATCGGGTCAACGAGTTTGGCAAGGACGAATTTCATGTTGATGGTAATGTGCTGTTTTGTACTTCTTGCAACAAGACTGTAGATTACTCTGGTAAGCAGACCATTGTAGAACACATGGGAAGTGCTAAATTGTATGAAAGGAAACGCAAACAAGATGAGGCCGAAACAGCAGGGACATTGAAAACAGTGAAACAGACCACTGTGTTTGGATCATTTCAGCGTCTTACAACTGCCAAAAAAACAGCGTAAAACTGTTTCAGATTTTGTCAAAATGTGTGTAAAAGCCGACATTTCTTTGTACAAAGTGGATCAATTGGCAGTTCGAGATTTTTTAGGGAGGTGGGGCCATTCCAAAGTCAGACCAATTGTAACTGGAATGCTGCAGCTCTATTTTAACAATAGCCGTCCGGATGACGAAGACTAACTCGGAGTTGAACTAACATGAATATTTGTTAACAGTGAACTATTTGTAATATTTGAAGTAAAAAAAATGTTTTACTGATTAATGGCGACGGTAAGCTTGTAACTTGCTTAATTTTTATTTTATTTATTTATTTATTTATTTATTTAAACAGATGCATTTGTCCTACATACACAAGGTCACAGTTCAAGAATAATTAAAGTTATAAACTAAAATCCAACATAGAGATACAACAAGTGTAACAAGAACAACATTAAATACTTCCTGTGTTAATTGTTACCCAATGGTACTGTTTGTGTGTCTTATAATGTGGCAGGGAAAACATCATTTTTAGCCCTTTGTTTTTTACTCGCGGAATATTGCTGATTTTTTCTTTTTTCATCTGAGAATTTCTTTTTTTTATTATGGAAAACTAGGATCCCTTGTGATAAATATGACAGCTGTTGACATTAAGCACACAGGCACTGCACACTGAAGAAGGTGATGACGTCTAGTACGAAAATAATATTATTCACGTTCATACTAATGAACGTAACTAATATTAGGATTTATTTTTTACGGTTTAGGGATCTATATATATATATATATATATATAATATATATATATATATATATATATATATATATATATATATATATATATAATATATATATATATATATATATATATATATATATATATATATATATATATATATATAATATATAGATTAGCATTAATAGGACAGATATGTGTAGCGTTACCAGGGTAGATATGTGTAGTGTTAATAGGGCAGATATGTGTTCTATAGAAACTCTGAATGTCACAGTCTCAAGTCCTGAGGAAGGAGTGCAGTGAGTTTAGAAAATAAATGAATAAATGAAAAGTCACCTTCTTCTTGAAGTTGATGAAGTAGTGTGCCTGGTCGATGAAGAACAGCTCCAGGGCTGACCTGCGCAGGTTGTAGCGCCGCAGGTGCACCTCCCTCAGCTGGGATAGAGGCCGCTTGAAATCCAAACCGATTCCTGCAGACAGAAACACAGCACTGCTGAGCCTCAACAGAGCAATACACCCCATCTTTCATTTCAATACAGCAATACACCCCATCTTTCATTTCAATACAGCAATACACCCCATCTTTCATTTCAATACAGCAATACAACCCATCGTTCACTGCCATGTGCAATATGCACTGCGATCACTTGATAGACGTTCTTATACAAACAACACACATATGCTAAATATGTATTTAATTTGTTATTGGCACTTTTTTTAAAGAATGACTTGTTTTACTTCTCAAGCTGATATTGCTGGTTGTGAACAGGCCACACCTACCTTCCTCAGTCTCCTCCTTCTCTGTGCTGCCGTCGTAGAAATAGATGTGCTGTGTGGTGACCTCCAGACGACCCTGTATCACTGCAACGATGGTGATGAGCTCACAGTCCTCCGAGATCACCAGCTTCTCTTTCTGATTCTGCTCCTCCTCGTCCACCCTGCCAGAGGAGAAGGGGGGAGAGGAAGAGGGAGAGAGAGAGAGAGAAGAGGAGAGGAGAAGGTGGGAGAGAGAGAGAGACAGGGGTAAGAGATGGCAGGAAGGGAGAGAGAGAGAGAGTGTGGGGGAAGGGAGTAAGTGCGAGAGAGAGAAAAAGAAAGAAAGAGTAAAATGTCATAGACATATTACATTAGTCACCTGTCTGCTTTCTAAGCCTCTCAGCAGTGTATTTTATCCTACATGTGTTTAAGTTCCACAGTGCATCAATTTTCCATAAACCAAAACTAGCCAATCAAGTACAGCGTAACCTGTTTCAGTGGGCTTTTCGATTCATGAGTATCTGTTGAAGTTTAAGCAATCTATCAATAACATGCATTACAGAGCAAGCAGTGATGAAACAAATTAATGTTCCACCATGACCTACACCCACAGTATCTACATGTTCAAATGATACATATGTACAGACAGCCACTTGAGACTCAAGTGCTATAACTAGGCGTGTGCATGAGTAGCCAGATTCCCCAGACATGGTTCGGTGTTCAGGTTCCAGGTTCATGCGCATCAGTGTTGTTCCACCACACTGATGGTGCTGTGCTATCTGCAGTGTATACTAACCTAACTGCACACACATTCTCTGAGTTGCGCAATGACTTACTGATTGTCCAGAAAGACCAGGTCCTCATCCCCCAGTTGGTCGTCCTCCATCTCGCTGACCTTCGCCTCTTTGGCCACGGCCAGTGGGATGGACTCTGTGGGGCTGTGCAGGTGGTCAGCACCTGGAACACATGGGGTGAACCGGAAATCACATCAGCACTGGGTTTCGCATCCTCATTTACTAGGATCCAATCAAACACGGGACCCTCATTGGGAAACTACAGAATTAAATGATTTTATATGTATCCTGGCTTTGCAAATTGTTTCTAAAATGAACAAAAAATGCTGCAAACCCAAGTTGAATCAGAAATTAAGAGATACTAAAATAAACTTAATCAATTCAATGGCAATCATTCTGACTAGAAGTCTTTCTCAGCATCTTCAATGTTGAAATACATTTTGATTCACATACTTATATAACTGGATAATGTGGACTCAGTTGATAACATTTGAATGATCTCTGAATGGCCTCCTATAGAAATTAGAACAGGGTAGATGTGTGCAGGTGCATACCCATGTTGTCCCGCAGAGCACTGGCCTCAGAGTGAGAATCAAAGCTGTAATTAGGGACCAGCTTCAGCCTCATTTTGGAGTAGGTTTCCGCACTCGACAGCTTCCACCTCACCTCCACCTCCTTCCTGTGGGGAGAGCCGGCAACTTCATGAATAAAGAGACTCTTCATTTTCTACACACACACACACACACACACACACACACACACACACACACACACACACACACACACACACACATATATATATATATATATATATAGAGGCCTGTGATTAGTTAAAACCTCATCATAGGAGCAAAAATAGATTGAACTATTGCCCTAACATCCTTACACTAATGGGCAATAGTCTCCCTCTGACATTTGATTGGTTCACATCAATGTCAGTCCCGCCCATTTTCAAAGGAACACACTTCACCTCCACTCCTCACAACATGAGAAAAATGGCTGAATGTGAAAAAAAACTGCTGAACAGCGATTCTGTGAGGTAACAGAAAATGAATTACAAAACATACTGCAAAAGAAAGATGCTCCAAACACTAAAATGGTGATTAAAACGTCACTGTCATTTGTTTCTGACTTTCTGAACTTCAACTCGACGATGTAAACAAATATGGCGGCCAGGATCTAAACTGTATTATGTAGCAGTCAGCAAACCAGACGGAGAGCTGTACACAAAAAATACTTTGATAACTGTATGGTATGAACTTTAAAACCATTTTCTGTTATTTATTTATTTATTTATGCTGTATCATAATTTTCCACTATGACCCTCCTCCTCTATATAGACACACACACACACATGTACTCATAGACACACACACTCACACACAGCCAGACAGAGTGGTACTGCACCTCTCTGCCCAGGCCCCTCTCTGGCTGGTCAGCAGTCTCCTCAGGGATCTCCACTGTCGCAGCACAGCACTGTGGTGGCTGTTGATCTGCTTCAGCATATTTGCATAGCGCAGGTTCTCAGAGCGCATCCTCTTCAGGTAGGGCTCCACGATCAACTCCTGGACAATACACACAGAGTGGGGTTACGACACAACAGAAACACATGCACGGCATGGCATGGCACAACACAGAGTAACAGAGCAGTTGGCACTAAACTTCTCTTTCAAAATGTTCATATTCTAGTTCCATGTGAGAACCTGTGTTCTCATATTTCTCTGAATCTGCCTTTAGATGGTTTTGAGCTAGGATGGAGAATCTTAAGTGTAGAGCACTGAACAAATTACATTTGATACTTCTTACTCTAAGGGGGCAGCGGTTTCATCATAATATTGCAGATAAATTCGGAAGCATTATTTCCAATGAGCGAGGTTATGAGCTCAGTGGGGTTTGTGTCTGCCCCTGTGGAAAGCGTACCTGGAACTTGGCCTTGCTATCGGCCTTCTCCTTCTCTCTCCGCAGAGAGCTGTTCATCAGCGCGTCAAAACAAGAATTCCAAAAGTTAGACATCAGGTCGTGGCTCTTCCCAAACGTATCATCTTCATACTGAGCCATGACAGGCTGGATCTGAGAGAGAGAGAGAGAGAGAGAGAGAGAGAGAGAGAGAGAGAGAGAGAGAGAGAGAGAGAGAGAGAGAGAGAGAGAGAGAGAGAGAGAGAGAGAGAGAGAGAGAGAGAGAGAGAGAGAGAGAGAGAGAGAGAGAGAGAGAGAGAGAGAGACTTAGAAACAGACAGGTTAAATTACATATAAAGAAAAAAGAGGGGGCATAGGCATCAGGTTATATATAAGAATTGTACATACCTTTTGATGGGAACGATATCTTTATGCATGATATGTTTTTAAAATTCCACCTCAATGGTAAATAACATTTGGCATCAGATTAGTTTAACAGGAAAATCAGCGTTATTTCTCCTTTGTTAGAAGTGAAAGTTCAGTGCCCTAGTCATTGGAGTAAGCCTTTCACAGACCATTGGCTCTTGCACAAAGTGACAAAACCAGAAAGAGTCAGATTGTGTCAGAGTCCACTTTCTTTTGTCATTTCCATATTCAGTATTGTGTTTGTGTATTTTATTTTTGTATTCAATATTATGGTAGTGTGTTGTTACTCTGCCTACCAAGACAAAAAAGAACAACTGAATCACTTGGCAGTTCTGCATGTTCAAAAGAACCTTACCGATGAAATAGAGAAAATCTCCTTAATGACTGCATTTTTGCGAACTTAACAGCGCTGAAATGCTTTTTGCTATAAAATAAGTTGACTAGTATAAATGATTTATTATGCACCAATTTTGTTTCTCCTGGTTGGCCGGCTTCATTATTTTTGTTTAGAAGTTCAGCTGCATGCAGTTGTCAGCGTTCTTCAATTGGCCAGCCTTCCATCTGGCCCTTCGGATATCAGCTGCAGTGCTGCTAACTGGGCCATTTTTTTTCACAAAATGTGGCTGTTTTTAATTACGTTTTGCGGGAGGAAATGATATTAAGAGTGTTGTCTATTTGTGGGCGGTTTTAGCAAAACGCTGTTTTTTTTTTAAAACATGTAATCTCTGCCACGATTGACACAACATGATTACTAACACATCCAATCAGAATCGGAGAAACACACACAGAAGGACATTGTAAATGACACAAACTGCACCGATCTCAAAGACATCCAGCTGCACAGAACGTAGTGCACAGCAGTGTTAAACTCTGGGGCCATACTTTTTCATTTAAACTTTTTAAGGTTTTTTCAGGAAGAAGTAGGCAGGTTTTTGTAAAAGCAGTTGGCAGCCCTGGTCAGCTGTCCATCATTACAAATGCTTGTTGCAGATATGCATGGTTGAAAGGTCACCGCTATCCAATGTTCCCTCTAAGCTGGGCGCATGCGCAGCACCGCAGACACTCACTTCATAAATATATATATTTTTTCTGGATATAAATGCTGCACCACCACGGAGATATCAATCACCTGCTTTGCGTATATCAGTTTGGACATCTAGGAAATCCTATTGGTTAAGAGAAACAAAGAGCCTATTAATAACCAATCAAGTGTGTTTTAAGACATGCAGTGCCCACCCACTGATCTCTCAATATAGTATAAAACTTATTATTAGGGAATAAATTGTATATTTTTTTTTAGTACATAGAAACATAAATCCCTACAACACAAGTGACCTCACTATCTTAAAACTCGAAGAGATCATCTTTACAACACCATTTAAAATAAAAAATACTACAAAATGCAGAAAAATATGTTATAGTAGTACGTGGACCTTTTTGATAACTGCATTGGCGTGTGCTTCCTGCGTTTCTCTTTGATTGTAGATGTGCGAGTGCTGTGCGATATGTTAATTATTTGGTTTGGTAATTAATAGGAAGGCGCTGAAAGGATGGAAAGTGTGGTCAGATGATGTTAAAACCTTAGTTTATTTAAAATCTTGAACATTTATAGTGCCTTGTTCTTGCTGATATTTTTGAGTTTATTTGTTGGGTGTGTTGCATTTACTGACTATCACATTTGCTGGTGATCATTGTTTAGTAGGGCACTTTATATTAAACTATGACGTCACTTGTTTAATATTCAACTAAGCTGCCCATTGACAGAAAAGTAGTGCTCAGAGAAGTTTGTAGTCCACTCAGTACAAAAAAAAGGGTATTTGCGTCCCCTAACAAGCAATATTTATTGGCAACACGCCATAATACAGCAGTGTGGAGTAGTGGTTAGGGCTCTGGACTCTTGAGCGGAGGGTCGTGGGTTCAATCCCAGATGGTGGACAGTGCTGCTGTACCCTTGAGCAAGGTACTTTACCTAGATTGCTCCAGTAAAAACCCAACTGTATAAATGGGTAATTGTATGTAAAAATAATGTGTAAAAAATAATGTAATTCTATGAAAAAATAATGTGATATCTTGTAACAACTGTAAGTCGCCCTGGATAAGGGCGTCTGCTAATGATAATAATAATAATAATAATAATAATAATAATAATAATAATAATAATAATAATACAGGAACAAATGTTCACTGCACTTTATCTGGTAATAACCATTCTCCTTGTTTACAACTCACTCTGTATGTAAGCTGCCCTCAATCAATAAACTTTAGTCACACACTCTGTATACACATTCATTCCCATTTGCGTCAGTACACTCCATAATCTAACAGTGATTTTTTTTTTTTTTTTTTTTACAGTTTACTATTATTATTTAACTTCTTTGAATAATGACTCCTCTCCTGTAACTTCTATCTTTCCTTAAGGTTTGTTTAAATGCTTGCTGTTCACGCTGGTCCACTTCTGTTATTGAAAATGATTTGAATGGATTTATGCAGGCCCGCACACAGTGGGGCGTAGCCCCCCTTAGAGTTGCCATGCCACTGCTATTGATTGATGAGCTTTCATTACTTAACTTGCATGCTTGTTGCGCAGTAATTTTTAGAAAACAAAGACGGTGCGAGCGGGTGTCAATTTTAGACAAAAAGAAAGGAAATTAGATGCCCATTTTAATTTGATAGTGTTTATAAAATTAAGATTATAAATATATTTGCTTTGTGTTTGTATTATTAAATGGCAAATCAGAAATCGTATCATTGTAAGTGGTTATTTTGGGGTCATCTTTAAACAACTTCAGCCATTGCCACGTTGATAAGCACTATGAGACCCGATAAATATTAAAAGATGATATTGTTTAAAGGTGGTTTAAATCGGCTGCACAGTTGGAAGCGGACTGGGTAGAAAGGAGCCTTACATGCTTCTCGATGAATGTCTGCCACTCCACGGCGCTGCAGTAGTTCTGCAGGTCCTCGAACAGGGTGGAGCTGCCATTGGTGGGGGGCATGTTGGGCAGGAGGTGCTGCAGCTCCAGCATCTCGTAGTGCTGGTCCAGCAGGGTTCTCACTATGGGAACCAAGTACGTGAAGGAGTCTGCACGCCCGGCCGCCAGCGAGTGAGAAAGCGGCCCGCCCAGCCTGCCCAGCAGGAAGCAAACCTCCTCCCTCTGCAGAGACAGCACCGTCTGCAGGAGGCTGTGCAGCTTCACGCAGGCCATCGCACACACCTGCACAGGGGAGAGGCGACCACGTGAGTACAAAGAGGGTACATCACCGTTATAAGTTATAATCAATGAGGGAGGGGAGCTCCCTCGTTGATTATGGCCACTGGAGTATGAAAAATAAACCAAGATGCTTTCGAACACCCAGAGGCGTATTTATAAAGTGTAAATCATACGCAATCACAATACAGAAAAGAAACAAAAAACTCTGCAGAGGAAGTGAAGTAATGAAGACAGAGGACCATGGGACCAAGGTACTGACCTGTGCGTTCTGCTGCTGGATGTAGCCAGTGATGATGCGCAGGCCGATTTGGGGCATCTCCCTCATGTCTGTGGCCCCGTTCACAGGGTAGTACCAGGCCTGCAGCCTGTCCAGCAGATTCACCACTCCTTCGAAAATCTGACAGCGGGGGGTGAAAAAAAGTTATTTTAGAGACCGCCTTGAGAAGTGAAGACGCAGGTATGCAGGAATCACTTTGTAGAGAATAACAGTGTGAGGGCCATTTTCTTCAATGGGACTGGTTTCCCTAACGCATGTTTCCCCTTCCTGTTTGGTACCCTTTCCACCCTTTCCCCTGCATTTTTCACATGTTCTTGCCATCCCTACGTACTGTATTTACGCTTCATGTCTTCTCCCCCCTCCCCCCTCCCCCCCGATATCCTGTCCACATCTCCTACCTTCTCACTCCAGAGTGCCTGGTTGGCGTGGCCCTCAGTGAAGAGGAAGTCCTGCAGGAGGCGGAGCAGCTTGACCACGTTCTGGACGTGGCCAGGCAGCGTGGCCCCCGTGGAGTCCTTGATGTCTGAAAAGGCAGACTCCAGCATCATCTCCAGCAGGCTGGGAAGAGAACAGGGCTGGTCACTCACCAGCTCAACCCATGGCAATGTCAGGAACATTCTAGGATATCGTGATTTGCTCATGCAACACCAGGCAAACTTTTCAAGCAACTTGATGATGAGGACATTTCCAAGCAAATTTCACATTGTGAATATAGTGGTAGCCATGGCCAGCTTATTCACCTATCGTGAGACTGTTGCACTTCATCAGTCCTGCCACCAGGTGGCAAAAGAAAGCATAAAATACATTAAACAAAACAGCAGGGAGCGCTGTGGACATTTTGTCAGAAAGCGCAGTGAAACGGCACATGGTTTGGCGTTATTCTCTTAGGTCAACTGATTGTTCGTTATTGTACTAAAATCAATATAGCAGGTTATATAAAGTGCTTACAAGTATAAATCCCCCAAAAAACACTTGCACTTTTTAAGGGTACAGGAGATGATCACTCCAACATGAATATGAAATGATCTCCAGTGTCCTTATTATACTACTGGTACAGTACTTGTACACTTCCAACTATAATGATTCACTACTCTGAATCAAACTATTATACATGCCTTTTAAATTTTGTATTTGTTAATATATGCATGAAAGATGGAAAAATGAAAACTTGAACTTAATAATGCACTAAAGTCCAACAATAATCGAAAGCACAACAGTTAATATAGTCTTAAAATGGCACAGATCTTGCTATGTACTCAGGGTGTAGAAAATCGAAGTCATACTGCATATGTTATGCACATTCGTCATAATGTGTCCTATGAAAATACAGTTGGTCAAAAGTCAAAGATCGATATTGAATTTTGTGTCAAAAAGGTAGGCATCTTTCTGGTTCCTTTTCGTTCATCTAGTATCACTTCCAACGGGCAACCAGGGAAATCAGTACACTGGAAATGTTGTTTTTTGTCTGTGTATGTGTGTGTGTGTAGGTGCAGCCTTTTTAGTTAAACGGGAAAGTAAGGTTTTACTGTAAGGATATGAAAAGTATAAACATACTGTTTAGTTTAGTTCTGAAGCAGTTTCACAGTGGAGCTATTTCAAGTTATGTGATGATCTATGTTTATGATGATGTTTAAAAATGTGTATTTGAAAATATGTAATTTATAGTGGGTGCAGATGCTGCTCCGTCTTTTTATATTTATTTAATTTGCATTTGCTTCAAAAAGATAACTGGTTTAACTCTTATCATTTGTTAGCTGTCCTAAGAAAAACAATATTATAAAAGCTTACCAAACTTTTTAATCTCTGTATCTTTGGTGTCACCTAACCCCCCTTCATGAATCAGGTTCTGTAAATCCAGCATCGAAGTTTAATTCGGATCGAAAGATTTATTTAAACTGTTTTCAAGTTTTGTTTTACTATTACAATACGTAGCTCATGATTGAGTGTTAATCAGTTTTACTTCAGGTATTGCAGCCAGAGTTCTTAGTGACAGGAGAAAACTATTAACCCAGCAAACCTCTCTTTGCAACCCTCCCCCTCCTCACCCCTCACCCACCTGCGCTTGATGTCGTCGGGGGGCCGGACGAGCTCGCAGGACGAGCCCAGCTTGGTGAGGACGGAAAAGACCTGCCCACGCTCCTTCCAGACAGTGTCGTCACTGCCTTCCACCCCACGCCACGTCACAGAGAACACGATGTTAGTGAGCAGGTTACATAGCTCCTCCTCCGGGGTTTGCTGTGGAGACCAGGGACATGGAGAATAACTGGTAAGAAAGCGAGTCAGGTCATGAAATATCGAGTGTAGTTGCCTACAGGAAGCATTCAGACACTTAGCATGGTATAAGACTCTGCTGCATGTGAGATGGGGCAAATTAAATTATTCACAACTGACTGGCGACAAGTAAAAGGGTGATTAACTGCAAGTAGTCGTTTTTACTGTTGTGGATGAACTGTCAGATAGACAAATATATAAATATTTGTTTATATGTTATATGTGTGTTGCTGGTGTTGTCAAACACACAAACACAGTGCGGCCCAGCCCAGTACCTGGGGGTTGCTGGTGTTGGAGGTGTTGTCCCCAGGCTGGGGCTCCTGGAAGCTGCTCTCGTCCAGCACGTTGGACAGGCTGGAGCTCTTGCATGCCCTCATGCCTGGGAAGGGTTTGAAGGCCTCCAGGGGGGAGGGGGTGTCGGCCTGGCTGACAGGGGTGTGGTTGCCGCTTTCCACGGTGGCCAGCGAGCCCGTGCTGGCCAGCTCCAGGCCCAGCTCAAAAGGGGAGGACCCGAAGGGGGAGAACGGGGAGTAGAGCGACGACTCCTCCTCCTGGGCCCCAGGGATATCGATGGTGTTAGAGGAGGAGCGGCTGGTCGCGTCCTGGGAGTCGAAGGAGTTCCTGTAGGACTTCATCTTCATCCTCTGGGGGCAGCTGCTGTTGCCTGGAGACAGAGAGAGGTCTGAGAAGCCCTCAGAGACATCTGTGTCGGAGGTCTCATAGCCGAAGGGCAGGAAGACGTCTGACAGATCCCCGCCCGTTCCCGTTGCTCTTGCCCCTGCCACCTGTGGGTCCTCCAGCATGGCAGGGTCCTGCCGCGGCAGGTCTAGTGTGTCACAGTTTGGGGAACTGGAGAGGCTGGTTTCCCGAGACTCGTACGACTCCTTCACGTACAGCATAGTCAGAGTGTCCTGCCAGCCAGCCTGCCACGCCAGCTGACGCATGTTGTCCTGGTTCGAGTAGATGAGGTGGAAGAGCTGCGGTAGAGGAAAATAAAGCAAGACAAGAGGTTGGTATTTGTTTGAGGAGTGAAGTGTGAAAGCTTAGCTTTCCATTAGAACACCCCTGTATGGTATAAATCTCAAATGATTATATATCCTGGTTAATATACTAAATACTTAATCTAACTACTTACTGAAATGGTTACCCAAATACATCTGCAAATTTAAAAAAATAAAAAGGGTTCAGTAAGGGCTACCCTGTATAAAAAATGTAGAAGTAGCAGGGTACACCACATAGTGAAAATAAACCCGATATCCGGAAGCAGGAAGATGTGTTAACTTACCTTGCGACAGACATCCAGTCGGACAGTGAGATCCGCTCTGCGAGACAGGTACACCACTGCGATCAGATCCCTGTAGTTGGGGTTCACATCTGGGGAGGGGGGCGGGGTGTAGAGAGCAGGTTAATAAGAGCAGCACAGGGATCTCAATTCTCAAATGAAACCATTACAGTCATTGCAGCTCAGGTGGTATCAATTCTGGGGTAGTGCTAGATAAACCTCATGTGATGGAGTAAAGGGGTTCCAGGGCAGGGTTTGTCTGTGCATGTAAAAGAAGAGTAGTAACTCACACACATGGCGAGAAAGAGCCTGAAAGTGTTAAAAATGCCAATATTTTGGTTACCTGCAGTGAGGACCTGTTCTGAGAGGCAGCGAATGAGAGACATGGAGACTGGGACCTCGTTTAGGTAGCTGATCAGGCCCTGGTAGCCAATGTCCTTCAGCTTCAGACGGTGCTTACTCCTCTCAGGAACCTTATCAAACTTTATGATCTTATACAGGATCTGGGAAGGGAAGAGAGGGGGACATTTAGATGTACGGGTCACGGTCACATTTCTGAAGTTAATCAAAAGGGCCTCTGAGTTTGCATGGACCATTACAAATGCAATGGGATACATAATAAACGACACAAAGTCCATACTGTAAATGGCTTATTCTCTGTAATGGGAGCCCAAGAAAGTTACATTCATAACATATTTTCTTTGGAAAATGGCATTATCTTTAAATCAAAGAAGAAATTAAGCTAAATAAAAAATACATTGTTTAAACTGGTATTTTTTTAAATTGTGAAATATTGTGCTTGTCTTTTTTTCAAATCTATGTTCTATGGTGTGATGTATCAATAACTGAAAGAAATGTTTTTTCATGGTATGTTACTTGTGTGTTACTTTGGGCCAGATATATGATCACTCTCAGAAAATGACCCATATACAGTGCTCCTTGCTCCTCATGATTAGATAAATCATTAATTTGGTTAATTCACTTATTACCGAGACCCTGATTAGCACTAGTCTTGAACTACCTCACGGAAGGTAACAATAGGTATTCCAAGATCAGTGCTAATTGGGATACATGAAACCAGCTGTATATTTTACTCTACAAGGTCTCACTAATTCACTGTTTTCAATTTTTCATGGTAAAAGTCAGATTGTGAAATATAGGGAGTGAAGTTTATAAATCTATAAATATTTCCATCACTTTGTCCCTCCTCCCTGCACCCTCACCTTGAAGACCCTCTCCCTCAGCTCGTCGCTGTATTTCTTCTGCAGCAGGAGGGAGTACAGCACCTCGATGTGGCCCGTGTCGAAGAGCAGTCCGAAGAGCTGCTCTCGTGTGTGGCCTCCGCGCAGCAGCCCGTGGAGCACCTCCAGAACTCCACACACCTGGGGGAATGAGGGGTAAATGTAGGGGCTTCAGGACTGACAACATCTCCACCAGGGGTTCTCAAACTTGTATGTTTGGGGGGGGTGCCCTTTTTAAAAAAAAAAATATTTGAATAGGGACACCCAAACTGGAAACTGAGGAATAGTCAAATTGCTAAAACAATACTACAATGAGGTGAAAGTAATGTTTATTGTATATTCTCTGTATGTCTCTCACCACCCGAGCCCAATTTGGGAAGCAGTGCTATCGACTCCCAATCCCTCCCAGCCCCTACAACTATTTCTCCTGCTCTCACACTCTTTTTTTTTATCCTAACCAGTTCCTGCCCTCTTCTCTAATCCCAATTTATTTACACTGTCCATTTCTCTAATCCCCTCACACCCAGTGATGTACCCCACAATACCATGACCCGTCCCGTCCTCCCTCCCCCCTCCTCTCGCTGCCTGAGGCCCTGGGTACCTGCTGCTCGTCCTGGACTGCAGCTGCGTATGACAGGATGCTCTGCAGCTCCTCTGGAGCCACAGCCCGCGATAGGAACTCTCGGACCAGCTGGAAGAGAGAAGTCTGCACCGTCCGCACATCATCCGCTGGGACCGCACCGTCCTTCTCACCCCTGCACCACAAACACATGGGAAAAAAATGTCAGGGGCTCACTAATCCTGTAATAAATCACTCACCTTTCAGGGAAATTTATTTATTAAGTCAACTCATGTTCTTTATTGGAACGGGTAACAGGGGCTTTGCTACTGTACTTAATGCAATAATTTTCAATTTTCCAAGTTAAACAAAATCACAGGAAATGAAATGGCTGGCAATCATACCTGACACTTTCCTACTGTTTAACTTTGGATACCAGCGTCTCTGCTGCACTCAATCTCGACGTTTCGTCAGCTCAGCAACAACTTTTCATAATGTTCCAATGAAAGATCCCAGTCAAATACATACTCTAAATCAGTGGTATTCAATTCCATTCTCTGGCAGGCCAGATAAGGCAATGTCCAAACCTTGGGGGGCCACAGGGCACTCATGAGGTGCGTACCTGTGGGGGGGCGTTGTTTAAACCCATGGTTCCCAACCTAGGGGGCGCGCCACATGACAGGGGGTCCATCGGGCTCGGCTCGTGAGGTCAGACGATTTAAGTCATTGCATTTTTTCTGGCCCGAACCCGTGCCTGGAACGCTCTTCATCATTAATTAATGAGTGGGGAGTGGTCCAGTAAAATTTTGCTCTGTTAAACATTTTCTGTCCCACCCCCTGAAAACCGAACACACCATTCTGCTTATGAATTATGAATTACCTAGCAATGCGTAATTCATGAGCAGTCACAAGCCTAACGTGTGTGATGTGTTCGGAGAGGAGAAGAAAGTAACGACAGCCGATACGATTATAGCCTCTGAAGAAGTATTTAGAATTTTCATATTGATATTGAACGTCTGAAATACAAAATGTTTAAGCGTTGTTCAACCAAACAGCTACCGAAAGAAGAAAAAAAGAAAACACGTTCCTGCTTGGACAGCTATCTATTAGGGTTTATGCCTTACTGACAAAACACGGCCTCAGTGTGTTATCTGTGGTGAAATACTTGCAAATGACAGCATGAAGTAGAGCAAATTAAAAAGACACCAGGAAACCAAACACCCGGAATCTGTAAGTAAAGATTGTGACTACTTTTTAAGAAAGAAAGACATTGCAATTGCAAACAAACCAATTAGTATAAAGGCTGCTTTTGAAAAAGTAGGGTGCGATACACAGAAGGCAACAGAAGCTTTGTTTTGCTGTTCACTTTTAATTGCAAAAACAAAAGAAAATCACACACAAATCGGCAAAGAGCTGATCAAACCAGCCTGTATTCAAATGGTCGAGAAAATGTGTGGACAGCAAATGGCAAATAAGATTAAAACGATTCCATTATCATACAATGCAGTACAAGACAGAATAAACAAAATGGCCGTAACTGTGAGAAATACAGAAATTACAGATGACACAATTTGCTATCCAGTTGGATGAAACAACCACAGGGGCAGATGAGGTGGTCCTACTCGGTACATCGATGAAGCTGAACTAAAGCAGGATATCTAAATGTCTACAAATCTTAACACCACAACTACGGGTGAGGATATTTTTTTCATGAAGTGGGCCATTAATTTACAGTGCACAGCCTGCCATATGAAAACCTTATTGCATGTTGTTCTGATGGGGCAGCTGCTATGATGGGGAAAAAATAAGGGCTTCAATAGTTGCTTAAAACAGAAAGCTCCTAAATACGTAATATTTAATTGTATGATTCATCGCTAGGCACTGGCAGATAACAATCTGTGTGAGGACCTCAACGAAACGCTGAGCACAGTATTTTAAACTGTAAACTACATTAAAAGGTCAGTCACTTAACAATTGACTCTTTGCTGAGATGTGTGAAGATGAAGCTCACCAAACGCTCCTATTTCACAGCAAAGTTTGATGGCTTTCACGTGGGAGTGTTAGTTTGTTTTGTTGAACTCAAAGAAAAGGTCAAAACGTTTTTAGAACTACATAAATCTGCATTATCGACTCAGCTAATTGAAAAGTTTCTAATTAAAACTGCGTACCTAGCAGACATTTTTAGTCATTTCAATGAAACAAATCAAAGGTTACAAGGGGCTGACACGAACATACTGCAATGCAAGGAAGTAATTGATGCTTTTATTCGAAAACTGGACTTACGAATTGCCAAACTTGAGAAAGGAGACTTCACTCAGTTTCCTTTGCTTTCAAAAAAGCTTCAGGGCAAACAACATGCAGATCCCTTTGCGTGTTTGTCAACCACATATAAGCACTTCAAAAGGAACTCAAATCAAGGTTCTCAGACGTGGAAGACTTTTCAAAAGATACATGGGTGTTGGATCCTTTTCTCGCAAAAATAGAGGCAGTGGAATTGTGAAGATGAACTTACAGATCTCCAAGAAAATTCACTATGCAAATGATACTTTCAGGAACATGGCTACCAAAGAATCTGGCTTGCTAAGGGAGCAAATGTTGCACCCAAATTAACTTTGTATGCAACCACTAGAATCCTTCTCCCGTTTGTAACCACATACCTGTCCGAGACTGCATTCACTGCACTGGTGAGCATCAAAACCAAAGGTCGTAACAGATTAGATGTGCACAGTGATTTTCGACTTGCTGTTACAAATTAAACGCCAGACATCTCAACGCTTGTAAAGGATCTTCAAGCTCAGGGTTCTCACTACCGGCAACGGAACAGGTATGTGTTATTTTGATACAAGCACTTTTACACTGCTTATATTCTGTATATACAGTGCCTTGCATAAGTATTCACCCCCCTTGGAGTTTTCCACATTTTGTAGTGTAACAACCTGGAATTAAAATGGATTTAATTTTGATTTTTTGTCACTGATCTACACAAAATAGTCCATAATGTCGAAGTGGGGAAAAAAATCTACATATTTTCCAAAATTATTTACAAATAAAAAACTGAAAAGTCTTGATTGCATAAGTATTCACCCCCTTTGCTGTGACACCGCTAAATAAGCTCTGGTGCAACCAATTGCCTTCAGAAGTCACATAATTAATTGAATGGAGTCCACCTGTGTGCAATTAAAGTGTCACATGATCTCAGATTAATTACACCTGTTTCTGGAAGGCCCCAGAGTTTGTTAGAGAGCATATCTAAACAAACAGCATCATGAAGACCAAGGAGCTATCAAAACAAGTCCGGGATAAAGTTCTGGAGAACCACCAATCAGGGTTGGGTTATAAAAAAATATCCCAAACTTTGAACATCCCCTGCAGCACCGTTAAATCGATTATTAAAAAATGGAAAGACTATGGCACAACCGCGACTCTGCCTAGAGAAGGCCGTCCACCAAAACTCAGTGACCAGGTAAGGAGGGCATTAGTCAGAGAAGCAACCAAGAGGCCAATGTTAACTCTGAAGGAGATGGAGAGATCCACAGCTGAGATGGGAGAAACCGTCCATGGGACAAGTATAACCCGGATGCTCCACAAAGCTGGGCTTTATGGAAGAGTGGCAAGAAGAAAGCCATTGCTGAAAAAAACCCATATCAAATCCCGTTTGGATTTTGCAAAAAGGCATGTGGGAAACACAGCAAACATGTGGAAAAAGGTTCTCTGGTTTGATGAGACCAGAATTGAACTTTTTGGCCTTAGCGCAAAACGCTATGTGTGGCGCAAAGCCAACACTGCTCATCACCCTGAGAACACCATCCCCACGGTGAAGCATGGTGGTGGCAGCATCATGTTATGGAGATGCTTTTCATCGGCAGGGACTGGGAAACTGGTCAGGATTGAGGGCAAGATGGATGGAGTCAAATACAGGGAAATTCTAGAGGAAAATCTGTTTCAGTCTGCAAGAGACCTGGGACTGGGGCAGAGGTTCACCTTCTAGCAGGGCAATGACCCTAAACACACAGCCAAAGCTACACTGGAGTGGTTTAAAAACAAGAACCTGAATGTCTTAGAATGGCCCAGTCAAAGCCCAGACCTCAATCCGATTGAGAATCTGTGGCAAGACTTGAAAATTGCTGTTCACCAACGGTCCCCATTGACAGAACTTGAGCAATTTTGCCAAGAAGAATGGGCAAAAATTGCAGGATCCAGATGTGCAAAGCTGGTAGAGACTTACCCAAAAAGACTCACAGCTGTAATTGCTGCCAAAGGTGCTTCTACCAAGTATTGACTCAGTGGGGTGAATACTTATGCAACCAACAAATGTCTTTTTTTTGTTTAATTAACTTTTGTGTCACAATAAAAAATATTTTGCACCTTCAAAGTGTTAATCAAATGGTAAAAATCCCAATTAAATCCATTTTAATTCCAGGTTGTAACACTACAAAATGTGGAAAAGTCCAAGGGGGGAGAATACTTATGCAAGGCACTGTATATATATAATGTGTAATTTACAGTATATAGCCTATACTGTAAGTAGGCTACTGCATGTGTATATAAAATGCAGGGGGGGGGGGCAGATTGTATGAAGTGTGCACAAGGGGGGCTCCAGCCCAAGAAGGTTGGGAACCGCTGGTTTAAAACGGTCATGAAAATCTGACTATCCAATCACACTTTACAGAACAGAACGTTGCAACACTACACTTGCACCAATCAACTAATACATCTCAGAAATAAACACTTACAATGATGCAATGTTTGATCACTATTTAATAATAAAAATAGAAAGCAAATATATTTTTCCTGATATTTTCTGGAAAATATTCAAACACATAATTATATAAAGCCTACTGTTATGCTATTAAAACATCATGCTATTAATCTTAATTTTATTTAAACTAAGAAATTAAAATTATAAATTAAATTCACGAGAAATGAAGACATCTAATTTCCCTTTCTTATTAGCTGAAATTACGACTCCCTCGCACCGTCTTTGTTTCAGAAAATGACTGCGCAGCAAGCATTCAAGCTAACTAATGAAAGCACGTCAATTATTAAATCGCTTTATTTATGTTGCAAAAGCATCTTAAGCATTTAAAAAAGTAACACTGTGTCTAAATATGTATTAACAGGTTCTAACTCCAATGTGTTTAAATGTAAATGAAAAGTTTCTAAATTAAATACATGGTACGACAATAAACAGAGGGAAAATAAACTTAAGTGTATATCCAACGTTCTCTCTGGCAGGCATGCCGTGGGTACATTTCTTACTGTTGCCAAACAGGTCTTTTTAAGCCCAAATAAAATAGTAATCTTTAACAGGCTCATTTTTTCAGCTATTTACTGTGCTTGAATACTTTTTTTGTCTTATTTTCTCTGACTATTTGCTGTTTTGTCTGTATGTTTCTCGCTGTCTGGGTTTATTGACGCTGAATCCCTCTTTACCTCAAATGGTGTTTAGCCCAGTAAGTCAGCGGAGACAGAGACCTTAAAGATAGATAGAACTTACAGGACAGGAGTAATTATTTTGAGAAGTTAAATAGTAAACTGTAAAATAGTATTCCCCACTGGGTTATGGAATGTACTGATACAAATATGAATGAATGTGCATACAGAGTGCATATAAACAAAAATGTGTTGATTTGATTGTAGCTTGCACACAGAGTGAGCTGTAAACAAGTTACCAGAGAATGTGCAGTGATTACTTGTTCCTGTGTTGCCAAAAAAAAAGATTGTTAGGGGACACAAATGCCCTGTAGAAAGTGGTGACCTTTCAATCTTGCTTATCTGCAATTTCAGCTTTTGTAATGAAGGACAGCTGCCGCTTGACGGGCCAAACGGAAGCTTCTCGCGGGCTGCCAATTGAATAACACTGCTCTAAACGGTTTTATTTTATTTAGTGATTTATTGTAGTATTTTGTTAGCCACTAAAAAACAAACATTAAAAAGCAGCAAGCCTAGCTATAACCATATAAAACAGGATGCTTCTTGCAAATAAACCCAGAGAAAAACAGCACTCAAACAAATAAAGGAAATGTATGTTATGGCATTAATTAATCTTTAAACATCTTTCAAGCCATTTTTTTGGCTAAGCGTTTATGATTTAGCAGTATCACAATAACCTTTTACCCCAATTCTTTCTGTTGCTGTGCATGCAGAAAATATACTACTACTACTACGACTACTACTACTACTACTACTTAGAACTGCTAGGCAGATTTACGGCTTCCAAGCTCAGTACCAATTGGAAATGTTGGCAAGTTGTAGCATTGCAGCACAAGTGTTAGCAACAGATCAGTTTCATGGAGCAGTTTCAATTCAAAATACTGCATTAGTTCATTATCTCACAATGCTTTATAACTTTAAACACCATAGTAACAATGACCCTATCTACACACTGTAAGGAGTTATAAGCTAATTTTACATTTAACCTTAAGGCGAGATCAAAGGTCACGATCAAGGTAATTTCTGAATAGAGCATATATGGGTCCCTAAATGTGTTGTATAGTAACCATAACCCTATGTGCACTATAAGGAGTTATAAGCTAGTTTTACATTTTAACTTAAGGAGAGGTCAAAGGGTGCAGGCAAGGTAATTTCTAGATAGAGCCATATGGTTTCCTATATGTGTTCCCTAGTAACCATTAACCTATCTGCACTTTGTAAGGAGTTATAAGCTAGTTTTACATTTGACCAGAGATTTTAAAAGGTTTTTAAGTTAGTTGGTTAAATGCTTTACAAACAGAAGCACTTTGATGTTTGGGGCGCGTTTTGGTGAATTTGGTGGCAGCCATTTTGATAGTAAAATTTATCGCAGCAACTTCTGCTTCACAAACTGAAGCGGGTTTGGTTGCTGATGACATATGCAAAGTTTCAGATCAAATCGACAACAGTTCAGTATCAAACCCTCCCGCTCTCCACCCTCACCCGTAGTGTGTCCTGATGGAGTCCAGGATGTACTGCACTCCGTATTTCCTGCGGATCCTCTGCTTGTTGTCTTTGATGATGGACGATACATACTGAATGTGTCCTGCAGAACAGAGAAGCAATACAACATATTGAACATTAAAATAGACCGTCCTTGTGCTCCTCCGACCGGATAAGCTTCCAGCAGAATGCCAGTGAAGCATGCAACCCGGTGCCATTCCTCTTATCTTTTACCCAATACTCCCTCTGCCTCCTCTTGTTCTTCCCCCTCTCCTGCCCTCTTTCCTTGAACATCACGAACCTCCATCCCCTACCTACCTCCCTCTCCCAAACTGTCCTCTCCCCTTTTCCCTCTCTTCCCTCCATCTGCCCCTGCCTGGTAGTCTATCCTTCTCCCCACTCCTGGGCATCACACCCATCTCCACCCCTACCGCGCTTGCATACCAAGGCGGACAGTGAAGTCGCTGTGGCTCCAGATGCGAAAGTCAAAGAGCAGGTGCTGGTAGAGGTAGTGCAGCAGGATATTGTTCCCCTCACTGCAGGCCTGCTCTATCAGGTACTGGCATGCCCTCAACACGCTCATGTCCATCAGCTGGCTTGGCACCTGGGCAAGGCAGAAAGAGAGGGGGGGACCAGTCACAAAGCACGATTATGACCATTAACAACAAGATCATTAAAAATAGACCCTTGAAACTCCATAATAATTTTGAATCACAAACCAACAGAGAACTCTACAGGTTACAATGACATTTTTTTGACACTGCAAATGACTTCTGTATTGTCATTTTAATTAAATAATGTAAAGCTGAAAGAAAAATTAAGAAACTACAAATATTTGTTAAAAACAAAATGATTTTACTGCCACAAAGGTCATTTTTCTTGTACAATCTCCACAACTAAAACGTGACCAACAGAATCATAAAATATAGTTTTATATCTCAAAGCACGATGTGTATTTCCTGAAAGCAAAAGTCACATGACCCCAATATGGCAGCCATCATAGGACAAAGTGAAGGGTGCCTTTAGATTTTTCCTGAGAAGTGTCCGCTACGTGGAAAATATGAAGTAGGCATCTCAAAGGGTAGAACGGATATTTGAAGTTGAAATAGAGATGATGGCTGTGTCTGAATCACCATGCAGCACATAGGAGGAGATACAAGGCCAGATGCCTCGAGGCAGCACGTGACACAACTTTCCCAGTCCAGTCTCAAACCAAAGTCCTGTTAAGTAGAATAAAACCTGTTGAGTAACAGAAAGTGCACAATGCAGAGGAGGAAAAGGTGTGCATTCCAACACTGTGATGTGAGCCATTCTTTCCAGTCCTCCCAGGGGAGTGCAGTGTGTGTGCGCAAAAGATCCTGCAAAGGGATGATGGCTTTCCCAGAGAATGCACCATGAGATCAGCAGTGGCTATGTGCAGCATCCCTCAACTGTGACTTTTGACCTGGCGTCTGGGAGGAGTGCCTCAATGCAGAATTCCTTTGTGGTCAAGTACACCTGAAACACTAACTGGATGTCCAGAAGTTCCTTTCCATATGTATGTAAACTTGTGATATCATCTAAAGACTGTCCCATTTACACTCAGATACTGGGTATAACCCTAAAAGGAGATCACAAAGTTAACCCTAGCCAATACTTTATGCACAGCTCAGCGACAAGGACCAGGGGACAAAGCTGTAGAGTGGAGACAGACTTAGGACAGAAGGAAGGAACCCACTTTCATATCTATTTATTTATTTATGGTGGCGGATGGAATTGATTACCAAGCAAATGGTTGCTGTTTAATCACTGCGATCAATTAGCCATTAACAACTGGGCAAAGGCTGATGTCCAAACGGCTGTGTTACAGAGAAAGAATGAATCTTGGTTATAAATCTCCCCCCTGACCTGTGAGGGTGCTGTGTAAAGGGAACAGTGTGCCCCAGATTGGATGGTCTGGCAATTCATTCCACAGAAAGGTGGAAGTCAGACATCTAGAAAGGGGGTGGGGCCACAGTACACCAAGTCATTGCCCCAGGCGGGAGGTGATGTGGCAATCGCGGATTGGAGGAAAAGCAATTGCACTTGCTAACCAAGGGGGCGTGGCTGAAGGTACAAAAGGAGATGTGGTCGAGGGAACTGCTCCTTTGTTATGGTTGTGAGAGAACCGCTGAAGGACTGTAAAGTTACCATGAGTGTTCAAGTTTGTTATTATTAGACGGCTAACACGTTCTGGCAGCTGTCGCTAAAGGCCAGCACTAACCCGGACAGCACTGCACTACTGTTCACAAATAAATTATATTTCACCACTTGCACCAAAACACTCATTCTAAACTTGTGATCGTGTTTGTGTTCCGTGTGTGTTTATACTGTGTTTATTATTTCGGGACTGAACCCCGAGGTTTCACTGCGCAGTACACGTTGCTGTGTATTGCCAGGGATTATTATTTACGGTCGACAAAACGACCGGGATTAAAAACAAATAAAGAATTGTTTGGACCGTGAACTTTGTTGTTTGTCATCTGTTTACGCATTGCATCACCTCTACACCTGCGCACTGCAAACCACTTAAATTCCTATAAAGCCAATAGAGGACTGAATTGGTTGCATGTTAGTGGAGATGGAATTGGCTTTCTAAAGTAACCTTAAACACTCGTTAGGTGTGTAAACATCACATGGCCCTACTTGAGGGCAATAATTAGCAATGTTAGATTTAAAAGCATCCAGTCTCCACTGGGGATAGCCATCCTTGTTTTACAAAAGAACATCATTTTGCCAATTATAAGTCAACCAAATTCACAGCTGGGTTTTCTTGCTTTAGATTTCCCACAAACACAACAGTGTAATTTATGGAGTCGCCTGTTTCCAGCTTCCTGCGCTCCGGTCTGATCCTGTAGTTGCAGAGCAGGTTGGGCTCGTGTGTGTGTGTGCGCACGTGTTTACTTATTCAACTATTTACACAGGAAATTCCACAAAGACCAGCTCTCAATGCCAGGAAGGTGCCGTTAATGGGGACAGCCAGTACTTTATAATCACTCATGAGTGTGGCTTTAGTGAATCAAAAACACAACAAGTAACACACATTAACCCCTTTGCAGCCTCCATCAGCTTTGTTCTATTCCCCTAGTGATCTTTGGATAGCCACCATCAGCCATGTTTGATTTTGCATTGTGCGTCCCTTCTTAGCTGTGTAACTACAACATTCTATCATTAAACTGCACCAAACTCCGTACAGAGTCAGTCAAGCCCTTTGCGAACCTGCCAGACTTTGATAGGTGTTGCAGCTGTCACTCTCTCACAGACTCACATTCCCAGATCGCCAGCACAGAGGAGTTGTTTTTTGGCCCAAAATTTACATTTTCTCTTTCAAACGGACAACAAAAACATCCAATACATGCAAGTAATTTGTGTATATGAATGGATAAACTGGAACCTCCCTCGTACTGTAATCTCTGTATGTTACTGTATATATTAATTCTTTCCATTTATTTTAAGACCGTTCCCCTGGCTTTAGGTTTGCAGCTCAAACCCCTCCTTCTCCTTGTGTGGGAACCTCAGGGGTTTCCCTGACACAGCGCACTAGTGTAGGAAACTTTGTTGGCTGAGTGCCAGACCTGGGTTCAGGGGCACCGGAGCTAGGGGGCCAGCCTCCCTCACTTTCTGACACAGTAAAAATGGCTTGTTTATGTCCACCTTGTAAATAAAGTAATACAAACAAATGCTGTTTATTGTTATAAAAGTTCTTATTTAAATGCTTCCATTTAAATGTGTGTTGCCCAAGCAGTAATGTAATTACAGTTGATGTTATCTTTGATTGGTAAAAGTTGGAAAATCTACATTATATCTTCATTTAAGTTTCTGTTTAGTTTTCTTGATTATTTGAGCCCGGCACAGAGAAGCTGTTCTGAGCAGTCGTGAACAGTATCTGGGATCAGCACTATTTCATTTATGGGAGAGGGTTACGTCACCCAGTTCAAACAGGCTTTCATTGTGCAGAGCCTTTACTTTTGCACAGTTTTTTTTCAGCATGAGAAACAGATTACTTTTAAAGCAGTAAATATACAGAGAACTTGGATAATTAAAGAATGGATAAATGAACGCTTTAGAAGGCAATAATATTGTGGATGAAGCAGTTTCAATTACTGCAGCATAATTGTAACAGTAATTGTAATTGATTAAAATAGCATTGTAATTTCAAACAATTATAATGTCATTCTAATTATAATTGCCCCCAGGTCTGCTGAGCGCTGTGCTAGAAAGCAAGAAGAGTTCTCAAGGGTTGTCTGGAGCCACGCCATTATCAGGACACAATGTTCCCCAGGGGAGGGATTGTTAGCGCAAGCAGGGCCTGCTCAGGATGCACCACCCTGCACTGTGCAGCTTAAACGCTTCCTGTAGATCAGCCTGACCCTGCGGAGCTCTGGAACAGCCTGGACTCTCCTTTCCGCATTCTAATAAACAACCAGGCAAACATTCCTGTGGTGCCGTGGCCAAAATACAGGAGAATAGGAGAGAGCGGGCCAACTATGAACTGTTCTACACTGAGCGAAACACAATACTTACTTATGTGCATAATTCTACCACTCTTTGGAAATGTCAACACCAAATCCACAATATGCAGATTTTTCAAATACAAAAATTATAGATCAGATTCAAATTTAAGTAGCTGCTTCATGGGACTTAACTTCTGGTGCTGTAGAGAAGTCTCTCTCCAATGTTCCAACTGCAAACAAACCTCTGGGTGTGCTTGCCAACGCTTGTAACACATTAAAATAAAATGGCCATAGATTCATAACGAATTCAAGGGGAACAGTACAAGACTGGAATTCATTTACGAATTGTAGCCAAACTCACTTCTATAGAATTTATTCCATGAGGCTCACCTTCTGCAACAGCGCCCCTATGATGGCCGGCCCCTGGCACTGCACCAGGCTCTCCTGATTGACAGGATGGTGTCGCAGGAAGTTCTTCACCATCAGCAGGAAGGAGGCCACGCTGTTCCGCTCCAGCCTGCCCTCTAGAGAAAAAAGCAAGAAGAGGCACACAATCATTTCAAGCACCTGTAACTGTAAATAAATCTGCTGCTCTTTAAAAATGTGCACTAAAATGTACCCCCTTTAGTGTCTGGTTAATTGAGTGTTAACAGTATTTCAGTAACTATATGGACACCTTGTTATCTGATGTAATTTTATTTAATTACTGTGACAGAGAGCGAATGAATCCGAATCAACAATCTCCCTCTCGACCTGTGAGAGCACCGTACAACAGGAACTGCGTGCCTCGTACTGAATGATTGGATAGTTAATTCCAGGGGCAGTCGGAAGTCAGCCATTCAGGAAGGGGGCAGCGTCACAGTACTAGGAGTCGTCACCCTAGTACAGTGAGTGAAGTTTCAGGTCATGAATTGGAAGAGACGTGATTGAACTAGCTATCGGAGGGGGCGGGCTGAGGGTACTTTAGGGTACTATAGGGGATGTGACGCTGTAATCGGTTCCTTTGTTGTGGTTAATGTGAGGAAACAAGGATGGTGAAATTGAGAGTGAAGTGTTTTGTTTAAGTAACTGTGTACGTTTGTCTTTGCCAGATGGCTAATACTAAATCTGGGAGCTGCCGCTTCAAGCCAGTAACAAACCACGACTTCACTGCACCTATACACAAGCAAACAAGCTGGCAATATCCATTGTTGGGTAGAGCCAGCATTATTATTTAAATGGTCAAGGAGACCAGTAAAAGAAAATAAAAGAACTTGAACTGTGAACTTTGTGTTTGTCATTGTCTGGAGCACCTGCATTACCCTTTCACCTTCTGGGGTGGTTCTGGGGTGGTAAGGGGGAATAGGGGAGGGGATTCTGACCTGAGGACTTGCCCAGTGGCAGCAGCATGCTGGGGGTGTTGTGGGAGGAGGTGAGCTCAAGTCCCACCAGGTCTGCGGTCTCTTGCAGGGTCTCGGACTCCTCCGACTGGCAGCCCACCTGTTCCAGCATGGGCAGTAGCACACCCATCCCTCCCACGCAGTTTATCACATCCTGAGACAAGAGAGAAAAGCCCGTTCAGACAAGTGAACACACACACACACACACAGAGCCAGTTCAGACTAGAGAAATTACTCAGCAAATACATCACAACAAGAGACAAGAGACTAGAGGCAAGAGACAAGAGATGAGAGAAGAGAAGGAATAGTCTGTTCAGATAGGTGAACACACTGCAGAGAACCAACTGAAAACACATCATAAGAGGCCATAAACTAGGAGGAAAAAGAAAAGAGACTAGAGAGAAGAGGCTCGAGACAAGAGTCTGTTCAGACTGGTCAACACACTGTGGAGCACCCACTCTGAAAATGCATCATAAGAGACAAGAGGGAATTGGACCAGCTGCAAGCTTTTCTTCCCAAGCATCGAATGTGAAGGCTCCAACAACCAGACCAGGTTTGTGTGTATTTCTTTCTTTTTTATCTATCACTTAATGCTCTTGCTCCTCCTGTACCCATCTGTTTTTGCCTCCCTCTTGACACCACCCTCTACCATAGCCATTTCTACTCCCACTTCTCTACTGCTTCCTACTATAACTAATATACCCATAATCCTCTCCTCTGGCTCCTCCCTGCCTCTACAAGCTCATCAACCCTGATCTCCCTGCCTCTCCCTCTCCTCTGCTAGTCTCCCCATCCCCAGCTCTCTCTCTCTAGTGCCCTCTGGAATTGTCACTCGGCCATTACAAAGCTGTCTTTATCTCTGCCTTTGTCTCTCACCTCTCTCTTGACTTCATAGCTCTCACTGAAACCTGGATGTCCCCTGATAACACTACCACTCCAGCCACCCTTTCCTCTCTCTCTGTCCTCTCCCACTCTCCTCGCCCCTCTGGACGGGGTGGGGGAACAAGACTTCTGCTCTCTCCCTCCCTGCTCTTTTCTATCCCCCTGCTCTCTCCTCTCTCTCTCTGTTAGCACCTTTGAGTTTCACGCTGTTGAAATCATCTCCCCTTGTCGACTCATTGTTCTCTACCGCCCTCCTGGACCCCTTACTCACTTTATTGATGAGCTTGACTTCCTCCTCTCCTCTCTCTCCTCTCCCTCCACCCGTTGTTCTTTTAGGGGACTTCAACATCCACCTCTCCAATCTTAACCATGCTGCTGAATGTCTTCCCCTTCTTCACTCCTTCGCCTTCTCTCACACCTCCCCTCTATCAACTTCTTCTCCCAACTCTCTGTAGACTCGGCTACCTCCACCCTCTTCTCCTCCCTCACCTCCTGTCTCAACTCCCTTTGCCCCCTCACCCCTCGATCTGCCTGCCCCAGCCCTGGCTCTCCTCCATGCTCCACATGGCTCGTACTGAACAGCGCTCTGCCGAAAAGATATGGAAGAAACCCAATCTCCCTGCTGCCTTGGATCTCTATCGCTCGCTCCTCTCTTCCTTCTCTTCTACAATCACCTCTGCCAAACACTCCTACTTCCACTCGATCATTCAGTCTTCTATCAACAATCCCTGTAAACTTTTCTCTACCTTCTCCTCCCTCCTTAGCCCTCCCCCCTCTGTCATCTGACGACTTTGCCTCCTTCTTCTCCTCCAAAATCACAGACATCCGGAAAACTCTTCAATACCTCGCCTCCTCCCACCCCCTCTATTCTCCTTTCCTCCCTCGCTGACCTGGGACTCTCCGGTACTGCTCTTGCCTGGTTTTCCTCCTACCTCTCCGATCACACATACTGGGTGTCCTGGCATGGCTCACCCTCTGCCTCTTGCTCTCTTTTGACAGGTGCCCCCCAAGGCTCAGTCCTGGGGCCCCTCCTGTTTTCTCTCTACACCCGCTCTCTGGGTCCCCACATCTCCTCCCATGGCTTCTTGTATCATTTCTATGCTGATGATGTCCAGATATTCCTCTCTTCCCCCCTCTGACTCCGACATCTCCTCCCGTACCTCTACCCGCCTCTCGGCCATCTCCTCCTGGATGCACTCACATATCTCAAACTCAACCTCCCAAGTCAGACATCCTTTTCTTCCCCCCTCTGCTGATCTCTCTCTCTCTATTCCTCTTGAATCCACAACCCTCTCTCCCTCGTCATCCACGAAGAACCTCGGGGTCACCCTCGACCCCTCCCTCTCTTACTCTCAGCACAGCTCTACTCTGGCACGCTCCTATCGCTTCTTCCTCAGCAACATAGGCAGAATTCACCCCTTCCTCACAGACTACTCCATGCAGCTCCTAGTTTAGGCGCTGGTACTGTCCCGCCTTGATTACTGCAACTCCATCCTGGCCGACCTCCCTGCCTCTTCTATGCGTCCACTTCAGCTCATCCAAAACTCTGCTGCCCTCCTTGTCTTTTCCCTTCCTCGTTTCTCACACGCTACACCACTCCTCTGTTCCCTCACCTGGCTCCGTATCACTCCAATTCAAAACTCTTGTACTTGCCTATCACTGCTCCCTCCTATCTCCAGACTATTATTTCTCCGTACACCCCCTCTTGTCCACTCCGCTCCTCCACCACTGGCAGATTAGCTGCATCCCCCCTCCGCTCCCTACTCACGGATATCAGGACTGCTCAGTCACTGACAACCTTCCGGCGCCTCCTCAAGACACACCTGTTCAGACATCTGTAAAACTCACAACTCTTGACTGTACTGGACTATATGTGACCTATTGTACCAGTACTTGCACCAACTTGTACTGAACTGCTCCATACCTTGCGGTATTCTACTACTGCTCTTAATTCTAACTATTAACTGTATCTTGTACTTGATTTTACTTTTAGATATCCATATTCATGTTCTTGGTAACTGCTCTTATTTGAAATCGTTTTGTATCTATTTATCGTACTTACTACGTGCTCTTAATGGACTTTACTCGTGTAAGCAAATATCTTCACTATAAGTTAACTGCTTGTAGTCGAACTTGCTCTTAAATGTAATTATTGACTGTATTCTTTACTTTGCCCTTATTTGAATTTGATCTTATGTTCTACTGATTTTATTGTACTTTATAACTGCTCTTAACTGTAATGTGATATTTTGTAATGTGATTTTCTACACTGTGATATTTTGTAAGGTGACACTTTGTAATAACTGTAAGTCGCCTTGGATAAGGGTGTTTGCTAAAGGAAAAAAAAAAAAAAATTGTAACTGGTAATCATGAAAATAAAAGGCCCGAAAGCATCTCAATAACGTGTTGAATAATTGTATTATTGCCAAGTATCATGTGTTTTTCCAGATATATGCAAAAATGTAAATGTGACATACAGACGGACCAATACTGTATATCCCAGACTATAATATGAAATTTCATCACTACTGGATAGGCGATTTCACAGATATAAAGTGTCACATGCTGCAGGGGTTAATAATACAATTAGTATAAAACTAGCAAGGAACTACTAAATGCACCGTCTCTTCTAGCAAAGTTGCTTGTTTTATACCATTACAATATATCAGTATGTCCCTTTACCTTTAACTATACAGTGCACTGCTGATTAGTTATTTGTTTATTTAGCAGACGCCTTTATCCAAGGCGACTTACAGAGACTAGGGTGTGTGAACTATGCATCAGCTGCAGAGTCACTTACAACTACGTCTCACCCGAAAGACGGAGCACAAGGAGGTTAAGTGACTTGCTCAGGGTCACACAATGAGTCAGTGGCTAAGGTGGGATTTGAACCGGGGAGTTCGATAGTTCAATTAGTTGCTTCGATACGAGTGTGACATCATTTCGAGAGCCTATCTGGGGGAGGAGGGTGGTTCACAGGCTGATACCTCTCTAGATCGTAGTGCTACATGCAGAGGTTATCAGATCACACTGCAAACCTTTCAACCAGTTAACCAATCTCGAGGAAATATAATCTCATAAAGTTCCTTCTGATACCTACAATACTGACTGCTGCTGCATTATTCTGATTAGTTCATTCTCTCTAAATTGCTATTCAATTATATGATTTTCTGTGAAATGTATCCATCTGTCTCCAGGAGTGTGATTGGATATTTTGTGATGGTCGCCTCTCTAGGTCATCTAGGACATATTGTACTTGTAAATGGGACAACCGTCACAGAGTTTCGAGTCTGGCATCCAAATAAACATTGAACAGAAGCCTGTGTAAAATCCCCAAGCATTGCTTCCAATGCCTGACTCAGGTAGAGAGTATACTGTCTGCTTCCCTGAATCTAGCTCACAGCACAGAACCATATCAATACTGTAGCCCAGGCCTGCAATAGGACCAGGGCGCCACTTTCTCACTCGTATACACGTGCTACTTTTCCTTGCTCTGTGAGTGAGTGAGTGAGTGAGTGAGTGAGTGGTGTGTTCAGGGGCATGTCAATTGGAGATTCTTCAGAAATCTTGTTTCAAGGATGGCTTACACACAAAGATAAATCGCATTGCTTTGCTTTACACTGCCGTGCACTCTGCTGTCTTCCGGGGGACAGGACAACAGTCAGGCAAGATATCCGGATCTTTAGTAATTAAGAGAATTGTTTGGCTTCACAAAAACATTATGCCCACTTTTTTAGTGTCTTTCATTATTACTAAAGATGTTACAATGAAGTGTTCTGTTGAAGCTATCATTACGAGATCCAAAAACCAATGAAATCGTAATGTGGCGTGTGCGGGTAGCTGCTTGGGTGCGTGCCTGTTGAGCTTCGAGCTCATAACCCTACAATGAACAGTAATCGCTTCCAGAATTGAAAATGATGCTGCATGCACAGACGAGATTTGTGTCCAGAATGTGTGGGGGCGGCGTAGATTACCTGTAAAAACGCTTTCCAATCGCTAAAAAAGTGTTATTGTCTATTTGCTATCTACAAAGCCTACTAACAATCCCTTTGTGCTATTTCTTTGAAAAGCGACTTTACATTTTTTGTGTTGATACAATAAAATTATTGAAGAATGTTTCTTTTTGGGGAACATTTGTTTGGTATTTGTTTTAAATTGTTTTGTGATCAAACCTTTGGTTTTAATAAGGTTCTTACTCCTTGCTTCACTGTAGGTGTGTGCAGTAAAGCTACTCAACCATTGCCCAGTACAAATAACTGTGTTCTAAAAAATGTATACTATTTTTCTTTAGGCGTAAATCCTGAAGTGGCGCAATCACAGCTACACCCCAACTTCAACCTATCTCCTGTAACATGATTTCAAGTCAAATTTCATTTTTAAATTAGAAAGCCGACTTTGTTGAGCTATATGATTAAAATCATATGACACAGTGGGATAAGTGGAAAAGGTTTACGTTTGGAAATAGTTACCGATTCATTCAACTAGAAAACATACTCGAACCACTGCAGTAGAAAACCACAGAACAAAAGCTTCAAAGTAAGTGGGAACCCTCAAATGACAATCCAGTGTTGTTCCTTATCTTAGTCCTAATGCACTTCTAGTCAGTGTCAACCTAATGTACACTGCGCCACTCAATTGCTACCTACTGTACTCTTTTCCTCTCTATGGCTTGTATAATTAAGATCCCAGTAAAACCTAGAATGGCTCAGACTTCTCTGTAATGGGAGTTGGTTTGTGATGCATGCACCGATTCAAAAAACAGTAATCTGATGGAGTAATGCTGTGTCCAGTTTGCGATTGGAGTGATGTCTAGACGTTTCTATCATCGACAACTAAAGTGTTAGATTATTTATTTATTAAAACAGAGCAATTAGGCTTTAAAGAAAGAGAAGCAGAGAACATATACAGAATGAGTGACTACAATCCCAGTCCCAGTATATCAGCAACAAAGGACATGTGGATAAAGAGAAAAACAAACAATCACAATAATGTTAAGAAACATGCAGCAGTACATAAAATACACAGGAGACCTGAACAGCAAGCTGAAAGAATGTAAAACACATTGTATTTGGCAGCACTTTGAGGGACCTGGCATTCTCGAGTAGTCTATTTATATGGTTCTGTAGTTCCTTTTATTAACACATTTCCTGGACTCAACCCCTCCTCCCCAAGGAAGCGAGCACAGTGATGCAATTTTGCTAAAAATAAGAATTTAATTATTTTATCCTTCTTTCTATGTATATGGCAACTGATTTAAAACACCTGAGGATACTTGTAAGGGGAGAAACTTCAAGTTGGTGCCATGTAATCATTGTGCTGCCATAGAAATCAGTGCTAGGACCCCTGCTGTTTCTAATCTACATTAATGACCTAGATTGGGGGATAATTAGCAAGCTTGTAAAATTTGAGAATGACACAAAGCTTGTCTGTTTTCAGCCACCCAAGAAATTTAAAAGGATTTAGACAGCATACATAACTGGTCAGAAAACATGGCAAATTAAATTGAATTAATTTGGGATTCAAATGCAACTGGGTGGTATTGAACTAGAACAGGCCCACCAAGAGAAAGACTTGGTGTGTAAGACTTATTTCTGTCAGCAATCAGACAGTGTGAAGCAAAGGCAAACAGAACATCTGGTCCTGAAGTCAAAAGTGTAAAGTACAAATCACAGGAGGTTATGCTGAGGTTGTGTAATGTACAGGTGAGACAGAATACTGTGTTCAGCTCTAGTCCCCATAATACAAAACGGTTCAAATCAAACAAACCCAATTAAGTTAATTAACCAGACCCACCTTGACATCCCAGTTGACCACTTTGTGGCCAGTCAGTCTGCCATCGTACTGGTGGTTAGGAGACAAGTCGAGGCAGATGTGGTTTTTACAGGCCTGGAGGAAAGAGGAGGGTGAGAGCAAGCTGGTCGGTTACAACAAACAAGGTTACATAAATCTAATAAAACCCCATTCTGCTCTAGTGTAGGGAGCAGAGTTTCCACTGACAACATCCTCTAATACTGCTATACACGGACAGCTACTATATGGCAGGAAGCGTCTATACTTAACCACATAATTTAGAGTTTTTATAGCAGCTTTAAGAGACTAGCTAAGGCAGTGAGCACCAGATTACAATGCTGTCGAGCTGGTCAGTGCCAGCCCAGTTGCGATTAACCCTGAACATTGGTGCTGGATTGATGAGGCCTCACCTTATTCTTCTGGATACGTAAATAAAATGTACCCCTTCACAGCGTTGCCCTGTACAGAATAGATGAAGTACCGAAGCACTGGACTGAATCCCTGAACTGAATTGATTGATGGGTCTGTTGTATCAGACATCCTGCCTCCCCCTCCATCCAGTTTGTACCTTTGGAGTGTAGTAGAGCAGCAGTTTGCTGTTGAGGTCTGACAGCTCCCCGTCTGACTTGAAGGGGGACACGCTGTTGGGTCCTGTGCGGAGACAACAGGGAGAGATACTGATACCAGACACACAGTGCTCCTTATTATGGTTTATTCATTGCCACTCCTACAGCTCCATAAGGGAGACGGGTTACAACCAAACAAGGAATCTTTAAAATCAGTATTATTAATTTTCTGGTTCAAGCATTAATTACACAGATTTCCCAATTTACAAGTATTTCCCAAGTGTGTTATAAACAAGCATAGGACAATATGGGTCTGCTATACTTGCATCAGTAATAAGTTAAAAGAAGATATTGTCATGCTCTTCTTTAGATCAAAAGCCCTCTCCTCTCCCCATGGAGTCTTTGCTATTCTAACAACATCCTACAGAACCCCTGGCATAACTTATATTTCCCCTGTTAGACACTCTCCAAAGCATCTATCTAAGGGGAAATACAGCAAGTCACGACCAGTCAAACTGATCTCACATTTGAGTTAAAACGCTGCTTCAAGTCCTGTTAAATTCCAAGCTATTCGAGTAGTTTGGTTTACTCTTAATTGTCAGATAGCTACAGGCCTTTGTTTTTTCTAGCTTCATTTCCATCTTGTTCTTGTTGCGCAAAATGCAACATTTTTGGTATTTTAACAAACAATATTTTTAAAAAAAAAACAAAAGCACTTTCAAATATTTGTTCATGACAAAAGTATTGGCACCTTACAATAAATTTAATAGAACTAATTTTAAAATATATTCATTAATTGAAAACCTTTACGCAGTAATTAAGCTGCATGATAGGGGCTCCCGAGTGGTGCATCCAGTAAAAGCACTCGCTAGAGTGCAGGATGCGCTCTATAGTCTGGACGTCGCGAGTTCGAGTCCAGGCTATTCCACTGCCGACCGTGGACGGGAGCTCCTAGGGGGCGGCGCACAATGGCGGCGCCGCCCAGGGGAGGGAGGTTACGTCGGCCAGGGTGTCCTCGGCTCACCGCGCACCAGCGACCCCTGTAGTCTGGCCGGGCGCCTGCGGGCTTGCCTGTAAGCTGCCCAGAGCTGACGTTGTCCTCCGACGCTGTAGCTCTGAGGCGGCTGCAAGGTGAGTCTGCACAGTGTAAAGAAGCGGTCGGCTGACGGCACACACTTCGGAGGACAGCGTGTGTTCATCTTCGCCCCTCCCGAGTCAGCGCAGGGGTGGGGTAGCGGTGAGCTGAGCTTAAAAAAATAATTGGCTAAATTGGGAGAAAATAATAAAAATAATTGGAAAAAAAGCTGCATGATAAAGAGGTCATTATTTCCAACATCTGTTAAAGAAGAACTTTTCAGCAACACAGTAAATTACAGGTACAGCAGGTAGGAGAATCATCCGAGCAGCTAAACATAATCCAAGATTAACAGCCAAGGAAAGAAAGACTTAGAAGCATTTGTAATAATAGTGCACCAAATAACTGTACAAGAGTTGTATACACATAGACCTGACTGCAAAACAGTTTTAAAGAAAATTCATTAAACAAATCGCTTAAAATTTGACAAGAAATATTAATAAGGACAATAGCAATATTCTCTGGTCCAATGAGACTAAAATATATGTTTTCCCAAAAAAATGGACCACTGTATGTTTGGAGAAAAAAAAGGGGAAAGCCTTCAATGAAGAAAACCTTGTACCTACAGTAAAATATGGAGGTTATTCGATCATGATATGGGTGTGTTTTAGCAGTTTAGAGATGGAGCCATTCATGTGACTGAAGATCAAACAAATGCAGCCATGTATCAAAACATTCTACAAAGTGCAATGATACCATCTGCTTGTAGGCTGATGGTCTTTGCAATCACCAGATATCAATCCAATAGAAATGCTTTGGACTGATCTGAAATTAATATATGTTTATATATAGTTATGATATATACTGTATGATATACTTAGTGCAGCAACACTGACAACAGACTAAAGGTACTGTGGTTCTGTGCAGGGGTTAAGGAGCCCAGATACCTTGCATTGACAGTGCCTGCCTCACCTGCGTTGTGCAGAGCCTTGACCTGGGCAGGCTGCAGGGCCTCGTGGCATACGAAGGCGGTGCCCAGCATGCCCCCCAGGGAGGAGGGTGTCCCCCACTCTGCATCCTGGTTCCCAGCAGGGATGGTGTGGACCAGGCAGTCCTGGGTGCGGGGTCCAGAGAAGGAGGCTGGGAAAGATTGGGAGCGGCTCAAGGTTGGTGCTTGACTCAGGAAGGGGGAGTCTGGAGGGTGTGGGGGGGAGGTCAGGGTGGCAGTTGCTGTGGTGGTGGTGGTGGTGGTGGTTCGGTGCCCGGCTGAACCGATACAGCAGGAGGTGAAGGCCTGCAGATAAAAATAGAGAAGAATAAGAATTCAAATTGAATAGAAATGAACCTGCTGGAAGTTCTGGTCTATCCTGGATAGTTGTGATAGTTAGATGTTCATAATGGTTTAAGAGACTTGATGTTGGTTGAAGAGCTACTGTAGTTTATCTAGTGCAAGGTAATAAACAGTCCCTGTAAAACCGTGAAAGGATTAAACAAAAGGAGGTTAGTAATTACATATTCCAATAACTTTTTATAGAAACACAAGACAGAATAGACATTTTTCTATAATGAGGTTGCTGGAAAAACTTAATAACCCACAATTTTATTTTCTTTAGATAAGATATCCTTCCTATTACCAACTATACGATTTTCTGAAAACTGAAATGTTTGTGGGTTATAAAGTTTTTTTTTTATGGTAAAATGAAAGAATTTCAGGACACGTCGTGAATTGCTGAAACATTTTGCAATCTGTATGAGGCACTGGAAACTTGGAGGCAATTTAACTTCAGTTGCAGGGCCCCTCACATTGACTGGAAGCCTATACACATACAGAGTGCCTCTTCCTTACCTCGTTGAGGGACGGGACTCTGAGCTGAGCAGACTTGCACAGAAGTCCATCTACAAAGATATTCACCAGGTTCTGACCGAAGGGGCGCCGCCCGGCAATGTGCACAATATCTACAGAGTGCTGGAGAGAGGGGAGGAGAGGTCAATACATTTAAAAATTGGCACTTTTTTTTTTTTTTTTTTTTACTGTCCCAATATCTTTTTTCTTGCAATTATTGGTAATACACTGCTGAGCACAAGAGTGCGCTGGCACAAAAAAATAGGATACTTTGGCTGATCTAGCCTACATGTTATATGTCTATGGCAGGTAACGAACATAACAGAAACTCCAGAACTCAGTCAACAAAGACTGATAAAAAAAATTAAAAAAATCAAGAGAACCAATCTTCAAAAAAGCTAAGGCTATAGTAAAACAAAACAGGGGATGGAAATTTGTAATTACAGAGTTAATCAGACCTCACGGAGCTGCTGATCGTAACCCTGTGTTTCATACTTCAAAACTAAAAAAAAAACAAACAGACAACCTAGGCAAAACTGGCCAAACCCCACAAAAAACCTATCCAATAACTCTAAGCACAAGGCCTCCTCCTCTCTATTCAGGGGGCTATAGTTTCTCACCCAGGCCGAGTCACTGAAGGACACGTCGGGCAAAGCGACAGTCATGTAGTCTTTCTTGGTGCAGACCGCCACCACCAGCATACCCTCAGCCGTGAAGAAAGCCTCGATCCCAGTCCCGCTCGCCGTGAAGAAACTAGGAGCGAAAGCAGAGACTGAAGCCAGTTAGGAAACTTAAACCATTAAGTCATGTAGTTTGTATTCAATTTATTTCAACTTGTAACCGAGAGAAACAACTAGAAAATGATCCTCAAGGTTTACAAACTGATGATTGTAAAAATCTACCAGCAATGGCAGATGACAAATGCACCTCGATTCTGCAAAGTAGCACTGGGTTTGCATGGTATCCAAATACCTCTGCTTTCTGTGGGAGAGCGCTTATTTAACCATTACTGATTAGTCAATGAATTTCATTTTAAGCTTGAGTACCCATTGAGAACAAAGCTTTGTTACAAGGAGGTCCTGGATGGTCACTAAATTATCGTAAAAAAATGTGAATCATGTATGGCATCTGCAGCCATTACAGTACATAGAAAAAAATAAAATAAATAAAATAAATAAATAATAATAAAATCAGGAACCAAGTATGTAACTAATCCAAATCACAAGTTTATTCAGAAGTCTCTTTAAATGGAAGTAGCTTTAACGGGGGAACTAGCCGACTCAGGACAGCTAATTCTGCTGGTTCTTTCTTGGCCCTCAGCTGCTCTCCCCCTCCCGTTTCCCAGTTACCTATAGAGCTGTTTCCTGCGTAGTCCCTTGCCCAGTCTGCGTTGCAGGGCTGCCCCGTGCAGAGGCTGCATGTTGAGGCAGAGCCAGGCGTGGAAGGAGAAGCCGTAGCCGGGCCATCGCTGGATAGCAGGGACCATGATGCCGGCCATGCTGGGTGTCAGGTCGAGTACTGCAAGGCTGTCCACCCCTGCGCCCGGCCATGGCAGACAGGGCCTGAACCATGCGGCCACAGTAGGGGTGCGTGGCCCCCGACTCTGGCCTCAGAAGCAGGAGCAGGCGCAGAGCTCCCGGGGGTAGGGAAAGGGCCCCAGTGACTGCAGCAGCTCGATCAGCTGGTCTGCACACTTCCTGTCCAGGCGGTGGTGGTCAGAGAGCACGTCCAGGAGAGCACTCACAAGCCCCGCCTGCACCACGGTGGTGCGGTCGCGCAGCGTACCCCCACAGGCCCGGCACAGCCAATCAGATAATAGCACCTGCAGGTCACGGGAGGTGAGCTCAGGGATCCACTGCACCAGCAAGAGTAGAGGCTGTTCATTGCTGATCCGCACAGCCGGAACCTGAGTGTGGTCTCCTTCCACAGCCTGTAGAAACAGTGCACGAGTGTTGGTCAACAAACAGAACACAACAGGAATACAGGCTACAGCACTTAGCACCACAGTAATGGACATGATTCAGGATATTCACAGCTCTGTGGTTCGAGATCAGGGACTGGGAGGCAGTGCTGTCCAGTGGTTAGAGCTGCAATATTCGGAAGCAGTGTGGTCTAGTGGTTAGAGCAGAGTTCTAGGAGGCAGTGTGGCCTAATGGTTAGAGCTGAGGGACTGAGATGCAGAGTGGCCTGCTGTTTAGAGCTGAGGGACTGGGAAGCAGTGTGGTCAAGTCGCTAAAGCTGAAGAACTGGGAGGCAGTGCAGTCTAGTTGTTACAGTGAAGGACTGGGAAGCAGTGTGGTCTAGTGGTTAGAGCCAATTTTCAATACCCACTCAGGAATTTTAAAGTCTCCTCATGTCTAGCTGTATAACTGGATGTAAGACAGACAGTAGAGTGCAGGCAGAAGCAAAAGAGATCATGCCTATACAAGGCAAAATTGGGGAACGCGTGTGTTGACGTGTGCTCTCATTAGAGAGAATGTAAAGCACATATCATCCACTGTGAGGGGTAGTTTGCTATATATATATATATATATATATATATATATATACAGTACTGTGCAAAAGTTTTAGGCAGGTGTGAAAAAATGCTGTAAAGTAAGAATGCTTTCAAAAATAGACACGTTAATAGATTATATTTATCAATTAACTAAATGCAAAGTGAGTGAACAGAAGAAAAATCTAAATCAAATCCATATTTGGTGTGACAACCCTTTGCCTTCAAAACAGCATCAATCCTTCTAGGTACACTTGCACAAAGTCAGGGATTTTGTAGGCATATAGTCAGGTGTATGATTAAACAATTATACCAAACAGGTGCTAATGATCATCAATTCAATATGTAGGTTGAAACACAATCATTAACTGAAACAGAAACAGCTGTGTAGGAGGAATAAAACTGGGTGAGGAACAGCCAAACTCAGCTAACAAGGTGAGGTTGCTGAAGACAGTTTACTGTCAAAAGTCATACACCATGGCAAGACTGAGCACAGCAACAAGACACAAGGTAGTTATACTGCATCAGCAAGGTCTCTCCCAGGCAGAAATTTCAAGGCAGACAGGGGTTTCCAGATGTGCTGTCCAAGCTCTTTTGAAGAAGCACAAAAGAAACGGGCAGCGTTGAGGACCGTGAAGCGCAGTGGTCGGCCAAGGAAACTTACTGCAGCAGATGAAAGACACATCATGCTTACTTCACTTCGCAATCGGAAGATGTCCAGCAGTGCCATCAGCTCAGAACTAGCAGAAAACAGTGGGACCCTGGTACACCCATCTACTGTCGGAGAAGTCTGGTCAGAAGTGGCCTTCATGGAAGACTTGCGGCCAAAAGCCATACCTCCGGCGTGGAAACAAGGCCAGCGACTCAACTATGCACGAAAACACAGGAACTGGGGTGCAGAAAAATGGCAGCAGGTGCTCTGGACTGATAAAATTTGAAATATTTGGCTGTAGCAGAAGGCAGTTTGTTCGCCCGAAGGGCTGGAGGCGTGCGAATGAGTGTCTGCAGGCAACAGTGAAGCATGGTGGAGGTTCCTTGCAAGTTTGGGGCTGCATTTCTGCAAATGGAGTTGGGGATTTGGTCAAAATTAATGGTCTCCTCAATGCTGAGAAGTACAGGCAGATACTTATCCATCATGCAATACCATCAGGGAGGCATCTGATTGGCCCCAAATTTATTCTGCAGCATGACAATGACCCCAAACATACAGCGAACGTCATTAAGAACTATCTTCAGCGTAAAGAAGAACAAGGAGTCCTGGAAGTGATGGTATGGCCCCCACAGAGCCCTGACCTCAACATCATCGAGTCTGTCTGGGATTACATGAAGAGAGAGAAGCAACTGAGGCTGCCTAAATCCACAGAAGAACTGTGGTTTGTTCTCCAAGATGTTTGGGCCAACCTACCTGCCGAGTTCCTTCAAAAACTGTGTGCAAGTGTACCTAGAAGAATTGATGCTTGATGCTGTTTTGAAGGCAAAGGGTGGTCACACCAAATATGGATTTGATTTAGATTTTTCTTCTGTTTACTCACTTTGCATTTAGTTAATTGATAAATATAATCTATTAACATGTCTATTTTTGAAAGCATTCTTACTTTACAGCATTTTTTCACACCTGCCTAAAACTTTTGCACAGTACTGTATATATATATATATATATATATATATATATATATATATATATATATTCCATTAGGAAAAAAACTGAACTCTACCTGTGTTCAAAACCGCTCTCTCTCTATCACATACATATCAGTCCCATTCCTAAAGCTACCCTGAATCAAAAGAACGCTACACTGCACAATATTATATCAAAGGCAATACAACCGTCTTTAATCTACAAGCTTGTGATAATGAGCTGTTGGATTTAGAATAAGATTATTCATCTTATGATTGATCAAGAGCAGTTTACTATATAATGGTTTATACAATTAATGCCTACTGCACAACCCACTCCAACACTGTAACAGATAGGAGGCTGATAGCTGATATGCCCCTCACGTTTGAGAGTGCATTGTTTTGTTACTGATGGCTTGGCGATAGCACTGTTACCATATTCATGAGCTCCTGGAGGAGTTGCCTGGTTGGCTGGCCCTGGCTCTGTAGCACGTCATACAGGTGAGAGTAGCCAATCCTCTCCTTGAAAACCTCCTTTGGGCAGGACAAAGGGAGAAGCAGGAGTTGTCAACAAGTAGATTCAAATCAATAAAAATTAATTAAATTGGTAGAATCACCTGAAAATATACAACCTTATTTTTAATAAGGAAGTTGTAGGCAATGGAAACACAACGAAACTCAGTGAAATACTGTTTTCAGTGCAAAAATACAGTACTTTGTATATGCGAAGTATGAAAAATAACCATCATTTTGCAGTAATACTACATTACATTGTCCTAAAGTGATAATTCTGAAGTCTTATGGCTGTACAGACTTAACAAACGTGCATCCTTACATTGAGCTCTCGACTATGTAATGATATACACAAAATCTAGTTGAAACAACATTCCTTGGATCTTTTTGTATTTGCTGAACTCAATAGCAGTAAACCTGCAGCATATGTTAACAAGGGTCTGCAAACAGTCCTATCGTAAATGCTGTAAAACACTGCTAAGAAATAAATAACAACAATAATTTGGGTCATACTGAGCCACAAGGGCAGGATGAATGTGCACGATAACTATGAATCCAGCATTACCTTTGCGGACGGAGAGCTGGTCATGATGGCAGTGAGGACTCTGAGAGCGTGGACAGTGATGGAGTCAGAGCCTTTCTCAAACACCTAGAAACACAACATGCTGGCGTTAGGTACTACAGGGCTCACTGTGTGGACCACGCTCTCCATCAAACACCACAGTGGTGCACAGCTCCTACCCTCAAGATCCATTCCTGCCTGGTCTTTGTTCCAGTCTGGTCGTAAATTTGTTATTTGACCCATACTGTAGCAGGTTCACTTAACCAATGAGGACCTGTCTGGAATAAAGACCTAAACTGGAATGGAACCTGAGGAGCAGTTGGCTTTGAACTAATAGGTACCAACAAAACATACAGATAAATATTGTGAATGTTGAATTAGGTAACCCAAACAGATTATAAAAACTGATGGGAATAGTAGGCAATTTCTTTTACTTTTAAAGGCATACACTTACACGATCTTCCCAAATAAAATGATTTGAAGTTTGAAATCCTTTGTTAACACCTGTGATGTTATTCTCCAAAAAAAGTTCAATGAATATAAAAGCTTTTATTGAGAACAAGTTAATGTATTAACTCCGATTTCAGTGTTTCATATTTTATTGAATTTAAATTGACTAACATCAGTTCAATAAGGAGAAAAATGTTTGAGTGTAAGATTCTTATCTTTAAGACTCAGATTCTGTTAATACCAACAGGTTTTGAGAAACACTTACAGGTGAGAGATTAATAAGTTAGATATTCTATTAAGATAAGGTATTGTAGATATATTTCTTAGAAACTTACACAATAACACAGAGCCCCATTATTGCTATTAATTTTGCATTGTAGGATGATCTAATGTACCCTTCAGTTCTACAGCCATCAATAGGAACAATGACCCCACAAACACCTTGATTGAAACCAAAAAAAACAAAAACAACCCGGCCAGGATCCCTCGCCCACCACAGTAGATCTCCAGAGAACCGTCACCCAAACAAATAAGATTATGATTTTCATTACATGAGAGTAGTGCCAACAACCCGCTGCAGACCAGATGCGTGAAACAGCGAGAGACTCAATCAAATCAGGTACTTGACTTAAATCCTCCCCCAGAGGTTGTTGAGATAACAAATGTATTACTTTTGGAGGTTAAAAGAAACTAATCCTGCAATAGTGCGTGTATAGAATGCAGTATAGGACAGGCATCTGAATTGCTATGGTCAAAAGTTTTGCATCACCTAGAATTTTAGGATTGTGACAATTTAAAAAAAAAAACACAATATATATATATATATATATATATATATATATATATATATATATATATATATATATATATATATATATATATATATTATACACACAAACCTGTATTAAGAGACCACTCAAGGGACAGTCTAATAGTGGTCTCTTAACACAGGTGGTCTCTTAAAAGAGGGCCCATAACATGAATTTTCTATTTGTCTCTGACATGCTTTCCTGTAATTATGTGTGTCTTACATACACTGTAAAAGCCAGAAGATATTAGATATTTTATTCAACACCATGCAATCAAAGAAACTACAAAATATCACAAAAGCTGATCGGAAGCCATAATAGCTAGATTTCGAAATTGTCATTTTTCTTAAAGTATATGGAAAACTACAAAGCAACATGTAATTTAATATGCAAGCATAACATTAGTCAGCAGGTTTCATTCGACTTTTGAAGCAACATTCTAAGGGTGATGCAAAACTTTTGGCCATAGCTGTATTGTGCATCACTGGTTCAGGCTTTACGCACAGAAATGCCCCAGTATACAAGACCTGCTACAAAAACCCTTGTTTCCACATGTGCTTGTCAGCAGGCAAACCTTCTGCCACACTTCTTGTGCCAGTGGGATACGGAAATGATGACCAAAATGGGTCACAATCGCACCACAATCATTATGTACAGCATATTTGTGGCTAAATGGCAGATGGCTGCTATCCATGTCTACTCGGCCTGGCTTGGGGAAACACGGCTCCAAGTTGGACTTGATTAATTTGAGGATGGTTGACCTGGAGGTCTTAGTGACCCGGAGGTCTACTGTAAAGCAGCACCCAAACGAAAAGGAAATCCCAGCCTGTGTTGAGTTTGACTATACCCCTCCGAGCAAACCCAGGAGCACACCACCACACAACACCACATGCATGCTTTTCATTAGCACTCAATTCAAAACAAGTTTAATTAAACACATCCCTAAACAGCATACCAAAACTGAAAAATAAACAAACTTAAACAAATAATAAAAAAATAATACTACTACTAATAATTTAACACAAGCTCCCAACAGGGAAGTGGCACTATCTGAAGGTCTTCCCCCACATTCAGATGAGGAGGGGACAGAGAGAAGGGAACAAACAACCACCTGAACAGAGCAGCTGCATGAGCAGAACCCTCTGGTATTGCAGCTTTTGACATGTGATTACCAACTTCTCATAAATATTTAATTAAACTATCTTACATTCCACTTAAATCAAGTAAGAAAAATGTACAGCATTCTTTTTTTTTTTTTTTTACACAAGTATAATGTAGCTTAATCAAACTAATAGATACAGTAACCTTAATAATAAATTTCTCCTAGCTAGCGCTGTTTTAGGCTTACACAAACCAGAGGTTCTGTGACCACTGCACAATTTTCATGTTCTAATCTGTGAGTGCTGCAGTTCTAGAATCTCTATTCCACATAGCCTGGGGATACTGAAGTCTTCAGAGAGACAGAAGATGCTGGTACTAGCCCCACTCATAAGGAGGTCAGAGTTTCCTGCTAACAGCAGTGTTCTGTGACGGGGGAGGGGGAGGGGGATTAATACCTGGTTGATATCAATTTCTGTCAGTAACTGTGTAGTGAGATCACATGCACCATCGCACTCCATCTTACACCTACTGCTCACATAAAGCTGTTATAGAGGGGTTAGAGAGAGAGAGAGAGAGAGAGAGAGAGAGAGAGAGAGAGAGACACACAACATCAGCAAAAAGCTTTCACCTCAAATTCTTCTGGAGTTATAAGGAGACAGAAAAAAACATGTTCTGCAAATATTTAATGTACAAGCCTCTGTATGTGGACTTTTCCCCATATAAAAAGACGCCCGTCTTCACACTCAAATCCGAGCCCATTATACCTCTTTTCCACTGTACAACTGAGCTGCAGAAGGGTCGCGTCGGGCTGCCTCAGGAGACTTAGGAGCCTAGTTGTTTTTCCACTGCAGATCCCGAGCCATCATGCACAACGAATGTCTCGAGTCACACATAGATGCAGTATTAGAGGCGCTGTATTTGACTTGAGAATGGAGGATCCAGAGGTTACAGTTGTGTTTTTCTTCATTTTCGTTCTTCATATATTAATGAATACAATTCTACAGCTTCCCAAGGCTGTACTTTTCTCTCCTCCGACTCACTGCGCCATGTTGTTTGTCTTCCTCGAATATATGGACTGACCCATCGCAATAAAGAAAATCATTAACTCCGTGTCTGGCACTGCTTGGCTCCAAGCCAGATTCAGACGTGTTGTGAGGCCAGTGTTTCACAATTTGGTTCCCACTCAGCTCAACAAATAGCCAGCGGAAAAGAGGTAAAGAGCACAGGACGAGGCGATATCCTTCCCTGTTTTGGTAAAAACCTTTAATCTGTTGCTTAGAGAAATAGAGGTCAATATAAATCAATGAAATAACCCTATAAGGATCCCACCGGTGTCCCCCCCATTCACCTCCCCACCCAGGGGTGATTTATTAACCTTATTAATATCACTGAAGATCTGCCACTGCCACTAGATCACTAAAACATTGCTGTTTTCTACATTTAATACACATTCCAGCATAACCCTAATAGTGTGTGAACTGAAGAGAGTTGGACCCTTTATAAAATAGCAGTAGTAGTAGTCGTAGTAGAAGTAGTCTTAGTAGTAGTAGTAATAATAATAATAATAATAATAATAATAATAATAATAATAATAAATCAGTTTTGTGATGTGTTTTCATTTCCTGATCGTAGCAGAGAAACCTCTAAATCAAGTCATTTCCAGTCACTGAAATTGCTCTTGAATTCTGGCAGGGGCCTCGTCCTCCAGAGCCCTTCATAATTCTATTGTCTGTTCAATTGATCTAGACAATGGACAATCTAAACACTGTGTACAAAAGTGCGAGTGAGTCTCCTTAGTGCATTTCAATCTGTAAATATATGTGTAATACCTGAGAGGGTTCTATTCAGTGACTTAAATGACGGCGGTGTTTAGATCCATTGAATACAACCCCCTGCATATTAGGGGACGTCTTTAAAATTCAAAAGAAAAAGGGTTATAGTTATTCCACTAATAAATGTTGAACATTTTAAAACACAAACACCGTACAATATGTATAACAAATGTAAAATATAGCCATAGCATAACTGTTTTTGTGGCTCTATAAGACTGTACTCACAGTCCACACAGACACACACACAGCTCCACCCCACCTTGCTGTTCTGTATCAGTCTCAGAATGTGCTCGAAACAGTTGTTATTCAGAAATATAGCCTGAAGGACAGGCCGATCAGCGCAGTTTAACATCTCTGGGATGGCACCTACAAAACAAGCGTAAGACCAAATAAGACCACTCCTTTACACAGAGCCACTGCAAATATACCCATTAAAAGGTGAAGTTCAATAGTAATTTTTTTTATTTTTTACTTCACATGTAGGAAAAATCCCCATCTTATAGACCTTTACACTTTATTCTTTAAATAAATTGTATTTTGCACACCTATATGCCATATATATGCTTGCACATTGTCACTGCACTGTACTGCATGTGTGCTGGTCGGAACTGATATTCATTGGTGCCTCTGTGTCCCTTGTCCTCAGAGAGGACTAACTGGGTGCGCACAAAGCAAGCTGTGTGGGACTCACTGAGCATGTTGATGCGGAGGGTGATAAGCCGGTCCTCCCAGTCTCTTGCCTCCCCCTCCCCAGCTCCCACGCCAAGGTGATCAGAGTTGAGGACCCGGAAGTAGCTGTCCAGCACGGTCCTGATGTCCACTTGCCGCTGGTCCAGGCTGCTGGCGTGCAGGAGGTGGATCACAGCGGTCAGGCACTTCAGGGTCAGCTGCAACAGCTGGGGGTCCTTCATTTCCTGGTTACAGCAGGAACTGAGGACCCCATGAGAATCACCACCGCTGAGGGGACGATGGCCAGCAGTGCATTCCTCTATGAGAAACACATAAACAATTTTTTTTTGTGTGTGTCCAACAAATGTCACTGGACATACATAACAAATGGAAGTACATAACAGGTATCACTTCAGCAAACTTCCATCAATACCTGATGAAAGTACCTGACATTTTGTTTCAGGTTTTAAACAATCCTGTCATGAGTCAGGTGGCAAGTGATGTTTAAATATCAGGCACCGATTAAGCAGCTGGTGTGAGAGTGCTTGCTTGTGTTTGAATTCAGATCACCCTCAGCTCTGAAATGTGAATGAATAAAGATGCTTCTCTGTCCAAGGTTCAACCTGCAAGCACACATTTTCCTATCAACTTACACATGCAAATTAACTTCCTGGGAAAATTAGGTGATACTCAAATCCAGACGAGCATCCTTGCAATGCCCTTCCTCCCTCTACATGGGGTATTAATTACACCCTGTCCACCTACGCCATTGCTATATGAACTGTCTGTTCTGAGTTTTTTCTGACACAGTAATTACATGACTCGCGCTCAATTAGCTATTCCAATCCCTAGACTAGGAAGCCTAAGAAACTCAATACTATTGTATCACTTAAGCTCAACAACAACAACCAACAACAACAGATGTCATCCTGTTAAGTACTGCAGTCTTGCTGCAAAAGAAAACATAAAAACAAGACATGAAATAAATACTGTATATTTCAACTCTCCATGACTAGAAATCTTGAATTAAAGACAACTGCTCGTATTTTTTTTTTAGGGTAGCCACCCATGTAAGGCAAAACTGAACAACTGCAGGGCAGCAGATTCATCTCGAGGTTTGCTGTGTGCATTACAACATATGTGTTGATGAGCACAGCCCAGCAGTCAGTGCTCAATGGAGCCTTACCCTTCAAATCTCCTTTTAGACTGCTACAAACTGAACTCTACAAAGAGAAGCAGGTTACCTTACAGCCGATGATGATGGCGCCGTACAGGTGGACCAATCGCACCCTCAGGATCTCTGGCAGATTATCACTGTCCTTGAAGCTCTCTGTGGAACCAAAAGAAGATCTCATTTAGAGATTGGCTTAACGCAGCTTCTAATTACTCTGGGTAACGGAAACTCTTATCCTTCACAACTTGTCTGTAAATCACTACTGTGGTAGATTATTTTTTTTTAAATGAATGTTGAACAACTTGAGTAAAAAGGTAAAATAAAATGTGCAAGCAGAAGATCAAGGGGTAGATGTACTAAAATGTTGTGCCTGTCGCAATCGTTGCAAACCAGTCGGAAGTGTAGAGTGAAATGTACTAAACAAACGCAACGCTGTTAGCATCATTTTAATGAATGCTTTGCAGATGCAGTTCTTATTTGTGCTTTAGCCTTAAATGAATATGTAATTCTGTGCGTTCCTGCAGAAATTGAAGAAGGAATCTATGAAAAAGAACTTGGAGTTTATGTTGACTCAGAAATGTCTTCATCTAGACAATGTGGGGAAGCTATAAAAAGGCCAACAAGATGCTTGGATATATTGTGAAAAGTGTTGAATTTAAATCAAGGGAAGTAATGTTAAAACTTTACAATGCATTAGTAAGACCTCACCTAGAATACTGTGTTCAGTTCTGGTCACCTCGTTACAAAAAGGATATTGCTGCTCTAGAAAGAGTGCAAAGAAGAGCGACCAGAATTATCCCGGGTTTAAAAGGCATGTTGTATGCAGACAGGCTAAAATAATTGAATCTATTCACTCTTGAACAAAGAAGACGACGCGGTGATCTGATTCAAGCATTCAAAATTCTAAAAGGTATTGACAATGTCGTGTCACAGACGGTTCTGGCACGTCCCTTTTGTGCTATAAGTCATGAGATCCTTTTGCATGGAAGGCCTCGGTTGCAAGGGTGTGGGGTTCTTTGATGGACCCAAATTCATTTAAAATGTGTTTGCCCACTGACAATGAAAATGTAGAGATGGGAGCCCAGCTAACAAGATTTAAGTTTTTGCAGGTATCAGGCTTTTAAAGACTGTTGCCCATACCTGTGAGCAGAAACTGACTCACTGAGAGCAAAAACTGACCCAAGACTGTCACAGATACTGGAAGCAGGCTGATCTTTGGGATACAAATTGAACATTTGTGAAACTGCAACAAATATTGTAATGACTGTAATGTGTTTTAAAGAATATACAACCATTAGAAAATATTATTAGCAGATCTGTGTAAGGCCTGTGTGAAGGAGTTCATTGCACTGAAGGTCAGACTGACCTGCTGAAAGTTCCAAACCCCCCTTATCAGGCAAAAGCATCTTTTTTAATTAGACTCAGAGTCTCAAACCATTCTGATCCAGCGAAAGCAGAATGGTAGAATCTATGGAGCACAGTTAATATGCTACAAGCAATCAACTAGGTTTGATTATAGTAAGAAAAAACAAAAGTATTTAAATAAATAAGAAACCTAATATAATAACATTAAGTAAATGTATGAGCAGTCCTAAGTTTAAATATTCAATTAATATTAATTATAAAAAATTAACTTCTTGCCTTCTGTGTGTATCAATGAAGTAAAATAGAATTGCAGTTTATAAGAGATTGCTATATTGACATATCTGAATTAGAACTACATGTAATAAAATCATTTAAAGTATGAACTGTAACTCTAACAGTAAACTTGTTGAAGGAATACAACTGATGTTGTAACCTCGTTCTCACCTGCTTGTAGTAAAAGCAGTGTTGAAGATGACTCATTGGTTTTGGCCGATGAAGCTGGGATTTTTGATGGTCAGTGATTTAAAAAGCCATGATCATCTCTATAATGACCGATCTCGTTAATATTAACAAACGGAAATACCTTTCGGATAACAGAAGATCGGAGTTTATCTTACAATAATCATTTTCTATCTATAACAGAAATGAATTAGAACCTGGCAGGAAGAGATGGGAATGGAAAGCGTGTTAATACATTAAGTTAGATATTGGTTTGAAATAATGAGTATTGGAAAATGCTTACAATAGTGTTTCATATTAATCAACTCTAAAATTGGCAAAATGCAAAGGTTGTCTTAAAACCTGCTTTGACTGGATTTTGTATGAACAGTGAAGAAGGTCAGACTTAGTTCAGTCATTGTAGCACTATGGCACATATTAATGCTAGCCTGTATTTAGATATAAATAACTGGACCTTCCATTAAAATCTTGAAAGATTTATCAATGGAGTAAAATAATATTACAATTTCTAGGAGCAACTGTTTATACTGAAGTAACTTAACTAGAAATTACAAGTTTATTATAACAGAAGCATGGCACTGACAATATTGCAACCATATTGTTGACACAATTGTGATACTGTTCATTTCATTTAATTGATTTAAGAAGGAGTTCAGTTTCTCCAACTAAACAAAAAGTATTTAGACATAACTATATAAATTAAACCAAAGAATATACATGTTTATCTTCTATAAAGATTTTACTGTGGTAATAAACGGAGGTACTTATTTACAGGGAAACGGAAGAATTTAAAAGTGAAAGAATTCAATGTTTGTTTCAGACACACAGTATAATTCTGGAAGACCTTCAAAAAATAAAACTTAGTCTTTGGCACCTCAAAGCAGGATTTGGTGTTGACTCTTAAAAGCGGGATTTGCCAACCTTGAATGATAACCAATGGAAGGTGCTTTAAGAAAGACAGGAGTATGTATCTCACTATATTATAAGAAAATAATAAGAGCTGAGATATAAAAATTAGGATGGAAGCGTTTTTTGGTATTATCTGAAAAGATACCGGTCCAGATGTTTCTTGAATCAGCCAAAAAATGACTTCATGCAGTGAATTTGGAAAAGTGCTTACAATGGAGTTTCATATTATTTAAAACACTAGCCTTGGCAAGTAAATAAGGTGTGTGGAAACCTGCTTGTGCAGGCGAATTTTTAGAAAGCGAGACAGAGGTCAAGCTTGGTCCAAGCATGGTAACAGTTAATACAAGGCTATTATATTTAACATGTTAATTATAGCTTAAATTTAAATGAAACTAATTGAACTGACCACTGTATGCTTATTCAAAGGCAATCTTTGTCAAATACTTTGTTAATACACATTTGTATATGAAGTTAAACTGGCCCATTGTCAACAGACTGAAAAGGTAACATAATATGTGGCTAGGAGGGACATATATTTTTTGACTAAATAATAATATAATTTTACCTTAACATAATCAATCAACAAATCAATAAGGTGGGTGATTTGTTTGAAAATGTGTTCCCTTCTTTGAGATTTCTAAACGATAGATGCCATATTCCAATTGGAGAAACTAGAATTTACAACCATATCAAAACATCTTTAGCCAACCTAATCCCTCAACTTTGCTGTCCTAATCTGACTAAATTGTCAGTGTTTTTTTCATTAAATTCATAGAATTCCCATGGTTTTGTATCCAAGTTATACAAATTATTCAAAGAGAATTTGAAATAGAGTAATATTAGTTTAAAGTTGAGATAGAGTTAGGAACTCAAATAATTGCATCATCCTGGAATAATATCAATAACAATATTACATTTTCTTCACCCAATGTCAAATTAAGATCCAATCAGTATAACATTATAAACAGAATTCTTTATACTGTTAGATTATTAAAATACGGTTTGAAACAGGATGACAAGTGCTGGAGATGCGACTCTGATAAAGGACATCTTTGACATATGTTGTGTTGTTGTAGTACGCTACAGGATTACTGGACCACAATATTTAGGCATATTTCTAATAGTTTACAAATACATATCCCCTGCAACCCTTTAGTTGCAATCATAGGAGACATATCTACTCCTCAAGTTAATAAACCAGTCTAAATTACTACTCACTCTACTCCTCATAGCTAAAAAAAAAAGTTATACAGTCTTCCTGGAAGGATATTGAACCCCCAGTTTTGGCACTTTGGAAGAACTCTGTACTGGATGTTATTAACTTGGAAAGAGTAAGCTATGCTTTTTTAGAGAAGGACTCAGAATTTACTGAAATATGGAATAGAGCGTCCTCTTACGTCTTACTGATATAACTACATTATATCAATTCACTGTACCTATAGGTATTTACATATGAGCTACCCGAAGCTATTGTATCCTTTTACTACGACCACTTTTCCCTTGTTCCAACTTCTTTAATACCAGGAGCATATCAGAGTTAAATATGTATCTTTTGACTGTGACATTTATGAAACATTGTGATATACTTTAGTATGTATTAATTGCATGCAGGCAGTTTATCTGAAAAATGGATTGTATAATAAAAATCAATAAATCATGAATTATTTAAACAAACAAAAAAACAGATTCCATCCACTACAAATCACATTCAGTACAGAACAGCACAGCACTCAAACTGAAACAAATCACAAGACCTCTTCAATATGAATGTGGGCTGCCAGAATCATTTCTTGTTTCACCCGTGTGTTTATGACTCTACACCTGGGGATGCTTGTGATATAAAAAGCATAACTTAATATTTTCTTAAATGAGAATACCATTGACTGTATTCTAACAAGAGATAAAGACAAACTCATTGATTACCAGAAAAAAATGTTTAGAGAAAATCCCCTGCTGTGAAGATCGGCTTCACTTTGTTAAGAACATTCAGATTGTTATCAGAACTATGTGACAAGCTTCAAACAGATTTTGTTTACACCCTGCATCTTGAAACTGATAACAGGACATACAAATTCCTAGTGACAGACACCAAGTGTATTCAATAACAAATCTGGTCAAAATGTTGTCATACCGCCATCTAGTGGACGTTCCGTTTGTAATTAAAATACATTGGCTTCGCTGGCGATTTATGTTAACGGTTATAAAAACGATATACTTGTGAACTCTTCAATTTACAAACATAGAACATAGCTTATTAAAAGCCTTAACTCACTAAATTAATTTATTGATTAAAATCAAATTAATTCATTAGAATGATAATTATGGGACTTATATGATTTATTTTGTTGTGTGGAATCACATCAGGAAAATAGAAATGTAATTATCAAGTAAAAATAAATAACTAACTGGATGAATTTTCTGTGATTTACGACCCTTTGTTCCAATGAAAATGTTTGATGAAGTTATGATGTCATCTGCTTACATTCAAAACAGCAAATAAAATTACCTGATGGAGAGTTTACCCATGGAATGACTAGCAGAGTCGACCAATTGAATGACAATAATCTCAGAGATACACTGATTCTCAAATGTCATAAAAATACTTGCAGCATGGAAAATCAGGATCTCTCGCAAAGAAAAAAAAACTCTTCAAGGACTCTCAGAGTAAATCAAATCTCTCTCTCTCTCTCAAAACAACTCAAAAGACAATACAACCTTTGGAAAAGTAACACTGAAACATCTAAGTGTGTACAATTGGGCCGAATCGCTGAATACTCAACAAATCAACATTCTAACTTTAAGGAACAAAAACAAACACAGCCGCTGTACAACAAGAAAACAACTTCTTGAAGAAAATATCTTAATTGAAAAAATCAATAAAATAACTTTGTTGCTACTAAATCGAAAATTATGCTAAAATAAACAAATAAGTAAACAGACGAATACTTTAGTTAATTAATACTAAAGTGCTTTTTAAATCTACTCGAATTAGTGCTTCCTTGCTACAAGCATCATTTTAAGCACACAGGAAGTGTGGCTTTGTTGCATTGTGGGACATGAAGTCCTGAAGAAAAAGCCATCTTGTTTTTCTTCAGAAATCCTTTAACTGAAGACAGGTTTCTAAACTGAAACACCTTTTAACCATGGGGAGAAAGCTATATACAGTAATTCTTCATTGCGAGACTCATTCATCTTTCTTCTGGTAACTAAATAACTTATGAATTTCCATGGTGCATAAATCGATTGCATGATTAATTCTGTTTAAATTGGGTATGACGTAATGTTGAATTACATGGTAGAATATGAATGCATTGTTGAATATATTTAAAATCTTAATTACAACTGAACATATGGTTAATTTGTCTTGAAATACTTAGTATAATACTTGATTATACATTAAATGAATTCAAACAATCAATGTCTGAATCAATGTTGAGTACTGTCTAAACCTTAAATCACATGCCAAATGAATCAATCATATTTACAGCCAGAATTCTATGATTACTATAAAATATATATTCATATGTTTAAGTCTAACTTTTTGATTGCACTTGGATATGAATGTAGTTTTGATGGTGATATAGAAGGATATTGTGGTAAAACCATAGATCAGTGGTTCTTAAACTTTTTTGTTCGTAGACAACACAATAAACAGTATAACTTACTGAAAAATAAGCACATTAAAAACAAATCACTATAATATTAAGAATAACCGCAGGTGTACCTTTCTTTGTTTTAATGCAATGGGTGGGCCTGTTTCTATGAGCAAAGTTATTTTAAAATTGACATTTTAAAGAACGGTTCTAGTTTGCTTTTCATTAACACGAATTTACAGAGAGGAAAAAAAAACTTGGTGTAGTGTTATTTAGAGGTATGCGTTAAAAATGGTACACAGCGCACTGTGCTTGCTCGTGCATGGTTAAACAACTTCTGCTAAGAAAAAGAAAGCGGGGAAACAACTATTTAAATCTAGTACATTATGTTGTTTTCGATCTTTTACATCTTTAATTGCATTTATATTTTCCATTTGTATACTGCATCGTTTTTAATGTAATTAAGGAAATAGTATGCAAATATTTACCATATGCAATACGTTGGGTCTTTTTTTATTTGTGCAATTTTTTGTCTTGTTCGTCGTGAATAGTTTTTTCCTTTAAGAGAAATTGGCTATTTCCAGTTTAAGTTTGCAAAAAAAAGATGTATAAATCGGATTGTTCTATTTTTAAATTGATAATTACAGCAGAAATTGATTTACATGAATTAATAATCCATGAGGTACCAGCACAGTCGGAGCTTCGAATCTCCAGCTATAATCTTTATTTATAAAACAGAATGTTTGGATGCTGCATGCTGATTGGCTGTTGAGGATTTTTTTACTGCACAGTTAAACAGTACAATGCACGGCAGAACTTTTTTTTTTACCGAAGCACAGTTCAATTAATAAATGATCAATACACAACATATTAAACCCTCTATAAATATACACATTGTTGTGAGAGGGCTTTTACAGTTTTAAAAAATGAGTGTCATTCCTTTTGTCACATTTGATCTTTTCAGAGGCATCACAAGCGCATGACAAGTGCATAGAATTACAAGAACCAAACCTCTGTTTGAAAAAAACAAACAAACAAAAAAAACAAGGAGATAAAGATTTAACAATTCAACAACTTAATGAAATTGAAGAAAATAAAAATTCTTGGGTAGCTGGTGTTTTTATTGATTTGATGAAACAGTTTGTCTTGAAAATGTAACTGGTCTGTTGCGATAATTCTATGATTCAGTGCCTTATTCGGCTGGTTAAGTTAAGAGTACTCAATTGTGTTATGTTAGCCTCCATGTTGGTCTCAATCGCTCCATAAACAGTGCTGACATAAACCGCAATGACAGCCTGTTAGTGACCATAAAAAATGCCAATAATGTATTTTTGTATTGGCTTCTCCAGGTCAGCGGTAGTAATGTGTGGATAGTGAACTTTGTCTTTGCCTCCTTTTCTGTATCTTTTCATTCTCAACAAAAATACATGATTAGCATTTTTAAATGCTTGGTCACTAACAGGGCAAACATTCCAGCTTATGTCAGCTCTGTTTTCGGAGCAATTCTTTTCTTTCCCTCCTCCTCCCCCTCCTCTGATCTCTCTATCTCTGTTCCTCTGGAATCTACCACACTCTCTCCCTCTTCCTCCGCTAAGAACCTCGGAGTCACCCTGGACCCCTGCCTCTCTTATTCCCAGCACATCTCCACTCTGGCACGCACTTGCCGATTCTTCCTGAGCAACATCCGAAGAATTCGACCCTTCCTCACCAACTACGCCACCCAGCTCCTGGTCCAGGCCTTGGTACTCTCCCGCCTAGACAACTGCAACTCCCTCCTGGCTGGCCTCCCTGCGTCCGCCACCCGTCCGCTCCAGCTCATCCAGAACTCCGCTGCCCGCCTGGTGTTCTCTCTGCCTCGCTTCTCCCACGCAACTCCACTACTCCGCTCACTCCACTGGCTACCAATCACAGCTCCATCCAGTTCAAGACTCTTGTACTAGCCTACAGATGCCTTGACCAGACTGCACCCAGCTACCTCCAGACCCTCATCTCTCCCTACACCCCCACTCGACCTCTCCGCTCCGCCTGCACTAGAAGAATGGCTCTACCTCCTCTACGCTCCCCTGCCTCCAAAGCCTGCTCCTTCTCCACCCTCGCTCCGCAGTGGTGGAATGACCTACCTACAGATGTCAGGACCGCCCAGTCCCTGACCACATTCCGGCGCCTCCTCAAGACTCACCTCTTCAGAAAGCACCTGTAGAACTCCTCTGTTCTTCCCCTGGGACACTTATCACCCTACCTTAAATGTGCTTTACTTACTCTTATCTGCCCCCTATTTTACTGCATTTAGTCCTGTACTTCAGAGTACTGTAATCTGCCAAGTGTTTAATCTGTAGTATTTGGTATTTAATCATATCTTGATGTAACTATCACTGTCACTTTTATCTGCTGTATTATTGAATTGTATTTTGTCACACTTGTACTTGCTTGAACTAGTCATTGTATTTATCTTGCTCTTATTGTATTATTACTTGTACTGTAACACTTGAAATGTATTTGCTTACGATTGTAAGTCGCCCTGGATAAGGGCGTCTGCTAAGAAATAAGAAATAATAATAATTGAGACCAGCACGGAGGCTTCATTCATTGTAATTAATTACAATAAATGGAAACGTTGAAAACCTCCAGTTTAATGTTTACAACAAATATAATCTTGTTTGACAGATTATTTTTTCTCCAAAGTGGAAGGATATATAATAAAATTGTTCGTTTTTTTGAAAAATAAAACCCCTTTTGTTTTTTTTCATTGTATCTTTTTTATAAGCGGGATAACACTCCAGAGCTTGTGTGTTGTATACGGCTTCGTTGGTTGAACAACCCAACAACAACAGTATGTTAATGCAACACAACACACGCCCTGTCGTGTGTTATCCCTTGATTTACAAGCTGCAGTGTGAGTGCACATGAGCGAAATACACAAAAACTCCCCAGTAAAAGAATACACTTTAGCCACTCCAAAACTATATATGACAGAGAGTTTAGACTTTTTTTTCATGCCACATTTTCTCCCTGCTTCTCTAGCTCAGTTTTTAAGGTCTCAAATTTTGGGTTTGCAATGGGATCTATAAACTATGCCGCTACTTCCTTTCTGTAATTATGTAACCTTTCCATGGACCACCTGAAGAGAGCTGGCGGACCACCAGTGGTCCGTAGACCACAGATTGAGAACCACTGCCCTAGATTACAGTACGGCATTGTTTACACATAGCTAAAGGCGCGTCTTGAGAAGGTATCCAAATACATGTTTACTTGTCTTGAGATAGCTTAAGGATTTATGTTCCAATTACTTTATCATAACTTTTATCACCACATGCTTCAGAGTGAACGTGTTCAATACACTCCATTAGCATTAGCTGTGGCTGGTCATCTGGCAAACAAGACTTTATCTGAAATTAAAACACTATCAATTTATATTTCTAAGGACTGAAGTGGTTTAAGTGCTTTTTGAAAGCCCCAGTGGAGGCGGTAATTCTAAGAACAGGCATTATGAGATTCAGTTTAAATCAATGCCACATGTCAAAAGTAGTTCTCATGGAACATCACATGGATTTTCCTACAGTTACATCTATCAATTCAAGCATTCTGCCCACACCAAATAAAAGCAGCATCATGCCAGAGCCCATTTAAATAGTGGACTGTGCCTTTATAACATTCACAACATATTTCAATAGTAGATCATTAGACAACAAAATCCTGCAAAGATTCCTAAAGGTTGATTCATTGTGTGGAACCGAGGTGGTGTACGAACATAACTGTTGCGCTGTGCACTGAAGCTTTTCAGAAGCTCCGGGTAAAGTTAGCAAGTCTGTCAAATCATGATCTTACCAGAAATAAATCTCACAGGACGAACATGCAGTACACTAATAATATGTATTAACAGGCAAGCAATGAAATACTATGGAAAATGCATATCTTTAATTGAACACGATCAGGATCCTCACTTCTTTGGATCACAGTTTAGAGCCTTCAAAGGTCAAACAAACTAGGGAAATCACATCCTGCTATCAGTCTGAGCATCACAATATGGAAGCGAGTGATGTGGAGTGTAGACTTGGACAGAGCTGTGCATGGAACAATGCAGGCACATTGAGCAGAAGAGACGCAAGGAATAAAAATAAATTCAACAACGTCTCGGATTTCAGTAATTTGTTCAAGGTCTGTGTCAGAGAGGGGTGGATAATGTGCACAAGTGTATTTGTTTCTGTTTTGCTATCTTCCAGTTCATTTAATTGTTCTTCATCCAAATCGTCAGGTCTACTTACTACTTTTGTAATTGTTTTGCTGGTAAATGGTCACTCAGTTTTATAGCTTTACTGTACATCTGTAATAAGATGTAAACAAGATGGATACCATTACTTTAAATTCTGTGAGGCAGCGCAGTGATTTCTAATAATGTGATGAGGCTCCAACTGTCTGTATCCATCCAAATATACGGACAGCTCGACCAATCACATTGCTTATTTCAAGTTCCATTGCTAGCCCTGGATTATAATATTTTATATACAGGTGCACTCCACTTAAAAGGGACTCCAAGGGATAATGGAAATCATTCTTTATAAACTACGTAGCAAACGCAATTCGAAATGCTGTCTTTAACTGCGAACAGAAGTACCTTAAATATAAACAATACAAGAAAGCTTAACTGCCAAAGAAAGTTTATTATTTGTACAAAACACACCCCTGTGGGATGTACAATGTAATAAGTAGTACAATTTTATGAATTTATATTTACATTAAATGTAAGTAAAATATATATATATATATATATATATATATATATATATATATATATATATATATATACACAGTACTGTGCAAAAGTTTTAGGCAGGTGTGAAAAATGTTGTAAAGTAAGAATGCTTTCAAAAATAGACATGTTAATAGATTATATTTATCAATTAACTAAATGCAAAGTGAGTGAACAGAAGAAAAATCTAAATCAAATCCATATTTGGTGTGACAACCCTTTGCCTTCAAAACAGCATCAATTCTTCTAGGTACACTTGCACAAAGTCAGGGATTTTGTAGGCATATAGTCAGGTATATGATTAAACAATTATACCAAACAGGTGCTAATGATCATCAATTCAATATGTAGGTTGAAACACAATCATTAACTGAAACAGAAACAGCTGTGTAGGAGGAATAAAACTGGGTGAGGAATAGCCAAACTCAGCTAACAAGGTGAGGTTGCTGAAGACAGTTTACTGTCAAAAGTCATACACCATGGCAAGACTGAGCACAGCAACAAGACACAAGGTAGTTATACTGCATCAGCAAGGTCTCTCCCAGGCAGAAATTTCAAGGCAGACAGGGGTTTCCAGATGTGCTGTCCAAGCTCTTTTGAAGAAGCACAAAGAAACGGGCAACGTTGAGGACCGTGACGCAGTGGTCGGCCAAGGAAACTTACTGCAGCAGATGAAAGACACATCATGCTTACTTCCCTTTGCAATCGGAAGATGTCCAGCAGTGCCATCAGCTCAGAACTGGCAGAAAACAGTGGGACCCTGGTACACCCATCTACTGTCCGGAGAAGTCTGGTCAGAAGCGGCCTTCATGGAAGACTTGCGGCCAAAAAGCCATACCTCCGACGTGGAAACAAGGCCAAGCGACTCAACTATGCACAAAAACACAGGAACTGGGGTGCAGAAAAATGGCAGCAGGTGCTCTGGACTGATGAGTCAAAATTTGAAATATTTGGCTGTAGCAGAAGGTAGTTTATTCGCCGAAGGGCTGGAGAGCGTACACGAATGAGTGTCTGCAGGCAACAGTGAAGCATGGTGGAGGTTCCTTGCAAGTTTGGGGCTGCATTTCTGCAAATGGAGTTGGGGATTTGGTAAGAATTAATGGTCTCCTCAATGCTGAGAAGTACAGGCAGATACTTATCCATCATGCAATACCATCAGGGAGGCATCTGATTGGCCCCAAATTTATTCTGCAGCATGACAACGACCCCAAACTTACAGCGAAAGTCATTAAGAACTATCTTCAGCGTAAAGAAGAACAAGGAGTCCTGGAAGTGATGGTATGGCCCCCACAGAGCCCTGATCTCAACATCATCGAAGTCTGTCTGGGATTACATGAAGAGAGAGAAGCAACTGAGGCTGCCTAAATCCACAGAAGAACTGTGGTTAGTTCTCCAAGATGTTTGGGCCAACCTACCTGCCGAAGTTCCTTCAAAAACTGTGTGCAAGTGTACCTAGAAGAATTGATGCTTGATGCTGTTTTGAAGGCAAGGGTGGTCACACCAAATATGGATTTGATTTAGATTTTTCTTCTGTTCACTCACTTTGCATTTAGTTAATTGATAAATATAATCTATTAACATGTCTATTTTTGAAAGCATTCTTACTTTACAACATTTTTTCACACCTGCCTAAAACTTTTGCACAGTACTGTATATATATATATATATATATATATATATATATATATATATATATATATATGTGTGTGCATATATGTAAATATGTGTGCCTATATGTATATATGTCTACACCCCCTTTCAAAATGTTCACCTTTTGTTGCCTTATAGCCTGGAATTAAAATGCATTAAAATAGTTTTTTTTTTTTCATTTATCTACACATCCTACCCCACAACTTTAAATATATTAGAACAATATTCTAGAAATTTGTAGAAAATTAATTCAAAATAAAAACTGAAATAGCTTGGTTGGATAAGTGTCCACCCCCCTTGTAATAGCAATCCTAAATTAGCTCAGGTGTAACCAATCGCCTTCAAAATCACACACCAAGTTAAGTGGCCTCCACCTGTGTTAAATTGTAGTGATTCACATGATTTCAGGATTTATTCAGCAGTTCCTGTAGGTTCCCTCTGCTGGATAGTGCATTTCAAAGCAAAGACTCAACCATGAGCACCAAGGTGCTTTGAACTCCAGGACAAAGTTGTTGAAAGGCACAGATCAGGGGATGGGTATAAAAAAATATCAAAGGCATTAAATATCCCCTGGAGCACGGTCAGGACGATTACTAAGAAGTGGAAGGTGTATGGCACCACCAAGACCCTGCCTAGATCAGGCCGTCCCTCCAAACTGGATGACCGAGGAAGAAGGAGCCTGATCAGAGAGGCTACCAAGAGGCCAATGACAACTTTACAAGAGCTACAGGCTTTTATGGCCAAGAATGGTCAAAGTGTGCATATGACAACAAATTCCCAAGCACTCCACAAATCTGGCCTGTATGGTAGGATGGCAAGAAAATCCTCATTTAAATGCATGAAACTCTGAGGCACTGACACAACAAAAAAGTTCAAGGGGGTGTAGACTTTCTATAGGCACTGTGTGTGTGTGTATATATATATATATATATATATATATATATATATATATATATATATATATATATGTTATAAATTAGTCAGTTTTAACCAAATTCCCCATTAAAGCCCATGTTGTCTGACAGGGGCATGCCTCCTCAATACATTGTAAACAGTGTATTAATATAATTTTACTGCTGTCTTCCTGTACTGTTAATCAAACAAAAAAAGCAATGCATGGCAACCTGAGGAGTGCTGTGACGCACAATACTTCATAAAAACCAGATTGGCTGCAGTGCGATTCTCAGTTCTTGTCCCTGACCGGGTTGTGACGGTTCTGATACTAAACAAAGCTCTCTGGCTCCACTGTTTTTATCTTTTCAAATAGTGGTTGGTAGAGAATGTGGCAACATGGTAAATTCGTTTCCCCATTTGCACATCATAATGGCAATATCTTACTATGAGAGTATCTCAATCCATGCAGGAAAGAACGATTCTGTATGATCTTGCATCCAGTACATCTGTACATTGTACACACCCTGACCTCACCCAGCAGTGTGAAGGATTTACACTGACAGCAGACAAGACAAACTCTTACTTCCAGCTGCCTGGGATGTAAAACTCAGAGAGACAAACAATCACGTTGCACTAGCACAGCCTGTCCAAAACTCGATCAACACATCTGTAGCCAACTGGCGGCCTTTTTTAGTTCTTGCCACAAACGCCTCCCTGCAGATAATAGGGTTCTTTGTTCTCTTTGGTTTGCTGGCACAGTCTTGATGGTCTTAAACTGCACCGGAGAGATACAGGAGTCAGCACCCTGCTTAGTTTCAACAGTATAGCACACCCTGCCTCTTCAGAGTACAGATAATAGTTCCTGATAAAGCCTGATAAACTGATAGTGTCCCTGCATATGCTTTTCAAATGGTAGCATGCAGTACCACAGTGCCACTTTATAGCTTATGCAGGGACAAACATGGATTTTTCACACTTCAATATTGTTTCAAAATGTTTTTAGACATTTAAGACTTTGATTTTAGAATTAGCCGGAAAACAAAAAAATAAATAAATAAAACAAAAAACTACTACCACATTACATCTCTTGGGTGTAAAATATACCCTATCAAATTACCAATTAGAGAAAGGAAATAAACACTCTGTACAATAGAATGTGTGTTATTTATTTCACATGCCATTCATGTACTGGTTTCCTTTCCATCTTTTTGATACAGACATTTATTAATTCTGTTATATGAATTAATACAACCACGGCCATTAGGCCACTGAATATATTTCAAGCAGTGTTTGTTCAGATATTCAAATATTTGAGGAGGCTGTGTGGTCCAGTGGTTAAAGAAAAGGGCTTGTAACCAGGAGGTCCCCTGTTCAAATCCCACCTCAGCCACTGACTCATTGTATGACCCTGAACAAGTCACTTAACCTCCTTGTGCTCCGTCTTTCGGGTGAGACGTAATTGTAAGTGACTCTGCAGCTGATGCATAGTTCACACACCCTAGTCTCTGTAAGTCGCCTTGGATAAAGGCGTCCGCTAAATAAATAAACAAATAATAATATTTGTCCCATAACTATTTAAATCAACAATGAATTGCAGAAGTGCGTGTCTAGGACACCAAACTGTTGACCCATATGAGAAACAGCTTTACATTTCAACAATGGGTTTCCATTTAATCGTTTTCATGAACTATTGTACGTCAAAATAAAAATGAATGGACTAAGGAGAAGAGAAAAACGTCACAAATAGAATGTAAACGTCACAAATAGATGGAGTCCCATCCCTGCTTCTGATCAATGCTTCTGTGATCAATTATAAATGATAATGTTTCAGGCAGAACACGCTATGTCACAGACACACATGCCTCTCCCTTCCCTCTCCAGGGATTCCCTCCTCAATCTCACACCTTTCACGCCACACTCCACCTCCCTGCTGTCAAGACTTGCCACGAAATGTCAACACATTTCCACTTGGGGAAATGCTCACTGAGTGTTTTTGCAGACAATTTTGCAGAGCTTCAAGTCCTAACAGGAGGTTGTTTCATAAGTCACTGCATGTCTCGGACTGTCTCCAGAGGATCTTCCAACACAGCCCCTGACTTACCCAGGCAGCATATAACAGAGTAACAGGCCTGTGAGCATTTGCGTATGGGTTATATCAACACATACAGCGCCGGGATCCTCTCACTTCTACTTGCAATATTCCCTCCTACACAGGCGTTTGGGTCAATGATGATTCCTGTCCCCTCTCCCAGAGCTCCTTACCATGGAAGAAGGCTGTGAACTCCTCTGGCAGCAAGATGGGTGAGAACTTGTACTTGTTCCTCTCCTGCACGCTCACAACCTCCCTGCAACAGAGCACATTACAGTCACAGGTGGTACCTCTACAGCTGGGGGTCAATTTATTTGTGGCTCTTGTTTTTAAAGTCCTAAATGACAAGGCTTCACATGAGTGATGTGGTCTAACAGATGTTCAGAACTGTTTTGTATCGTATGCGCTTGTTATCACTCTCAGTACCCCAGACTTGAGCAGTTCAAAGGCTAAGCGTTCCTCTGTGCTCCATGAAGCACGTTGCTGTTGGAATATTCTGACCCCATGTATCAGTGATGCAATGTGTTGAATCAGGAGAGTTCTTGGCTAATCCCTGCTGAGCAGTCCTGGTCTTGAGTATGCCCCTATATAACATTTTCCATACAAGACACTACATTTAATTAGATAACATAGTGTTGTCTTTATGGGGGAGGTAAGGGCTTGTTTACCTCTCCTTAAATTGGTGCTGGCTCATGGCCCAATCTCTTACCCGGTCAGCTGCCTCCTCCACGTCTGGTAGGGGTCAAACACACACTCACAAAGGTGCACACCATACAGGACCACTGACTCCAGGAGGCTGTGCTCCCCTGCAACAGTCTTCAGCTGCAACACAAAACAAACAATACATTAGTCAGACCTACAGACTTCAATCAAACAAATCTGTACTGCAATTATACTCTTACTATAACATGTTAATCATAAAAGTGTTTAAGCTTTTACTAATGCAACTGCTATTAAAAAAGAGGAATTATACCCAATGAAGTACAGAGCCATCCCTGGCACCAAGCGCCGAGAGAGAAAATCACTGTGAATGTCAGCATTCCTTTTAAAAGGATTTAAATTCTCAGAATAGTAAACTTAGTACATATCTAAAGGATTTGCTGAAAACTGAAGCCAGGGTCATGGTTTGCTGACAGTTTTATTGAGAAAAGGAGGCAGTGCACTGGGAAAGTTATTACGAAAACAAGAATACAGTACAGGCAGCCGTAAATGGAGAAATCGTATTTATAAATATTTTATCAAAAGAGTATTCAGATCATGTGTTAAGATGTGCCAACTTTCTTTATGTTAACATTGTTTATATATAAAATTAACACAGGTGTTATAATGCAGAAGTAATTCCTTGATTTGAGCTACATAGAAATGTCCTTGTTTAAATTTTTTGTGATTAATTTTCTTTTCAATACTAGCAAAACAAATGAATACTGAATGCATACATTGGTATCATATTTAGGAATTTATTTACACATACAGTAAAACAGTAGCAATATATTCAATATTTGGTTTTCCACACTGTTTAAAAATGATTGACCTGCTACTGGCAACATATTGTTTAGACCGAACAGAGTGAAATCTGCTTAAGCCTCTTTCTGTAACAGTTCACAGACATAGCTCTGAGAAGTTTTCTGTTGTTCGAAATGTAATAAGACCATCCCACATGCTTTCTAGTGGCTTGAGATCTGGCGTATCTATTACGCATGAATGCTACAGCAGGTATAGGGTTTCAGTACATCTTTGTCATGCAGCACATCCTGTAGGTGTGCAAGCTTGGAGAGTTGTGCATGTGATCAGAACAATATCCTAGGCACTGCTGGTCATTGCAATAGTACAAAAAACAGCTACAAACGGAACACACATTATAAGAGAGATCAAACAGAAAAATGTACTGCCAGAGATATTTTATAAAGGCTCCACCACAATACACAAGGCAATGCATCATAAATATCGGTGAAGTGGATTTTTCCTCAACATTTATTTTACAGTCAGAGGAGTAATCAATGTTAAAAAGCAAGAGCAGGGATGGCAACTTTGCCCCTTCTTGCTGAGATATTTTTTCCAACCATGTCCTTAACTGTTTAATTGAATTGTTGCGCATCCCTGTCATATTGTAAGATTGTACAAGATTTCGGTCAACAATGAGAATCAAAACATTTTGGGTGTATTTAATTGATCTTAAAAATCACTGAAATCATTCTAAAAGGACTTTTATGACAACTAACCCCTCTCACACTGTGCCATGACTGGTCAGGAAATTAACAAACAAATCTACCAGGCTAGACCAGGTATATTAATAGATTTCCATTTGAGTGAAGGGAGAGGTGTGAAGGTACAGTACTGTAGTTGTTGTTTGGAGTGTGATTTCGACACACAGGGTCTTTTCTGTCACATGGTGGTATCAAGACCCTCCACTGTTAAGATCAATTGAATAGACCCCAATATGTAAAAAGAAAAAGTATGGTAGATCTGTAGAGTATATAAATATGCATAAATGGGTAACTAAATTCTGTAACTAAATTCAGGAACCTAGTACAAAAGCCCAGTCTTAGTCATTATGTACTCCGAGCACTGTTAGATATCGAAACAAAGAGAGTTTAACACAACTGCTATTACATTCTTTACTAGAGAAAAATCAGTGAGACATGCACCCTGCAGCTCCCCCGAGAGCAGGCTGTCTATCAGCAGGGAGGTGAACATCACTGGCATTTTCCTGTACTGTCAGTGACCACTGGAATAGCCCACACCTCGTTAAGTAGGCAGAACACATGCAGACATGAACTTTACATAGCAGGGAAAAACAACAGCTATAATAAGACTAATAAAATGTATGAAAGTTACAAAGACAGTTTACCTGTTACATTGGCTTTTGCATGTTGAGACTACATTACCTAAGAGTAGTTGAATTTACAGGAGTTAAACTATGCTGTCTGATACAGGGGTGGAGGTGGCAGGGTTTTTTTTACAATACTTTACTGCATAAATGCAGTTAAACTGGGCTTGAATAGGTTACCAGTTTTGTAAAAATGGATGAATGACAGCCCTCAACACCATACTGTCAGCAATAAGCATTTAAGAAAGCATGTCCATTTCTGTGGCAGCAAACTCAAAGAGTTACATATTCCTGACACATTTCTGCAATCAGCAAGGGGCCTGGTGTGGCTGGGGTGGGACTGCAATCCTGTATGTAGTTATTATGTAATATGCTGCAACGCTGCTGCTTCAATGGTCATGAATAACAGCACTAACCCAGCTTTTGCTCATCTGGTTTAGGTAGGAGTTGCTCGTCTTGTTTGCTCAAGAAATGAAAAAGCCCTAAGGTTGAGCAAGCTGCCCTTTGGTTAACAATGATGAGGTATGCTTAGATCAGTGGTTCCCAACCTTAGTCCTGGGGACCACGTGTGTGTCGGTTTTCATTCTAACTGAGCTCTCAATTACTTAAATAGACCCTTAATTTAACTGATAATTTGCTTACTTATACCTGTTTAATTGTTTTAAGCTCTTAAACAGTTGCAGACTTCAAGTTAGCTATAACATTTTAGAATTAATTTGAACTCAATTGTTTAACAATTAAAAAGGTCTATTTGTGGTCCCACTTCTTTGCAACAGGGTGTCAGACCTTGGCTCTTCCTGACTTTCTAGTTTGTTTTATTATTTCTAAATGTACCGCTGCTGAGGGTTTTATATTATGGATGTACAGGACAGAACAGGGTCACACTGTCCTACCTCAGTGATGCAGAAAGAGAGAAGTCTCATTGTCTCGTAGATGAAGCCTGGAGTTCGGTTAGCTTCAATATTCTCAAGATTCCTATGAGCAGAGGAGAGGAGATGAGGGGAGAGGGTTCATTAAATTGACTAAGCTGTACCAGATGAAACCACCACAAGCACATTTCAAAAAATTATTTATAAATACAGATCTTGAATCAATGGGAGCTTTTCAGAACAGCACAGCCTGATATCACAGTAATATTCAAACTGTTAAGATGTGCCAAGACTTTCTTTATATGAGCAAAATCAGTTTTTTCAGTGATTCCACAGTGGATAAACAAACAGCAGCTTGTTTAAAATACTGTATTATATTATGTATTGCGATGGTCAATAAACATGTATCTCAATACTAATATTTCCTTGTCTTGATATTAAATTGTACTGAATATTCATTAAAAAGAAAAGCAATACACTGTTGATAATCATGATCCTAAAGATAAAACAGACAAGCACAAAGATGTTTTGTTCCTCTCTCGTCCTCCTCAACCTACTTTTCCTATTTGTTCATAAAGAGAGGGGGTAAATATATTTCACAATTTAATTGGGTAAGAGAAAATTCCTTCATTCAGTCTCTACTCTTGAAAAGAAAAGCAGGGTGTGTGAGAGAGTTAGTGGCAGTTAAATCATGATTCAAATTTGTTGCCAATAATTAATAATTGAAAATGTCTAACCCTAGTCTTATTATAAGACGGACTTTGTATCTTGACAAACTCATTAAAACAACTCCCAGAAATGGTACCGCTGTTCCACCCATAGAGCAAAAACATACAGGAGAAAGCACAGGCAGACAGCCACAGAGACACAGGCGCAAAGCACATGTACAGCACTGGAGGGGCACAGTCTGCGGCTGTCTGACGCAGTGAGCAATGCTGCCACAGCTACTGGTCGTGCTTCCTGTTTGACAGGCGACAGAGATGCAGTGCGTGTTCCAGCATCTCTGTAACAGGCAGGCTAAAATCATCTCTGCTCATGACTTCCTTTGCAACCGCTGCGGCTACCGGTCTCTGAGTAGTGTCTCAGTACTGACACCGTCGAGACCTGGAGTCTCTACAGCAGCACTCTGAGCTCAGAGATAAACTTCACTTGTTTATTTACTGCTAAACCAGGAAGGGCCTAACGGGAGGATAACATCTTGACCCAGGGATAGGGAGGAACTTCCAAACATACCAGCATGGTTAGACAACTAAAAACAACTAGACAACATGTGCATACATAGCTTTACCACTTTAAAAATACCTTTCAAGACCTACCTGCAGTACATTGTAACAGTCTCCGGTCTCTCGATTACAGAAAATCTGTGTAGGACAGGGGTTCCCAAACTTTTTTTGCTGCGCCCCCTTTTCCTAAAACAACGTATCGTAACTTTGCGTGTAAAATGAAAGCAGAATCCACACAGGCACTAGCTTCGTGCTCGAATTCAGCAGTTTACTAGTATAGGTCAAATAAATAATTAAGGACCACGCCAAAGCAAAACAAAATAATAAAAATCTCTCTGTGCTAAATTCCAGTCTACGTCGTGCTCTTACTGAGACAGACTCAGACAGTCACTCAGTCACACAACTGCGCTCAGGCATGCACAACTGCGCTCTTATTTATCTCTTCGCATTAAACCGCGACCTCCATCCGCCTTCACCAATCCCAGGCATGCCATTTGGACTCTAATCTCCCGCCAGCTTCCAAGGTGTACAAATGCATGTCCAGGATTGGTGAAACCAGACAGACCAACCAACACTCACCCCATCCCTCTCCCCCCCTGCTAGCTAGTGCAGTGGCACAGCAAAACATTACGTAATACTGAAACATAAAAAGACAAACAAACGGGACAGTCAATAAGTCCTGTAACAATGGAAAATCACCAGGTCGTTACAATATTGTAGCGTTGAGCTTGCTGTGGGTTCTACCAGGATACAGTGCAGCTGGGACAACGGCAAAGGTGCAACATTTAAATAAGCGACTAATCTTCAATAAAGTTATAATACATATTTTTAAAATGGATACACTTTATTACAATCACTTCTTAATTGTATTAACATCAATACATAGTCACTTATTCTCGTTCTTCATTCCACATTTAAATGAGAAAGTAAGGACATGGAGGATTTAAAAGCCAATTACTGTTTCATAAACAAGCCCCATAAAATTAAACTATTTTATACCATTATTATTACAGTATTGTTATTGTAGCATACAGGCCAATAGCTAGCCATGCAAAATCACAGAGGCACTTGCCCATGCACTGCAGCTAAGCAATGTGTAAGAGAGCGGAAATAAATAATTATAGGTATGATTTTATATATACCTTTGTTTTTATCACAATCTGGTTTTACCCCCCCCATTTATAAACTGCAGGTGTATCTAAATCTATTTTTTTTTTTTTATTTGATTTGATTTTATTTGTGAACAAAAAACCACTGCCGCTGCATTTTCAAATGAAGGAGGGCTGGGCGATAGAGTTGCTGAGCTACGATAAGTCTGACACAACACAAGCTCTGTGGACAGGGATTGGTCAGATTAAACGTGATCCCTGCCTGGGCAGTTGATCGAGTCAATCATCCTGGAGGCCCACCGAGTCTGCCTTTTACCAGAGAGCTTTTACAAATCGCCAGAAGTCAGAAAAAAAGTACTAAAAATGTACTAAATAAAATGTTAGTTTTAACATTGAGAACAAAGACCATGTCATTGATCAAGCCAATGGAAATGAAAAAGTTTCAAGAGCCTAAATTATAGGATGCCTGCCACAGACAGAAATGCAATAAAGCTGACAATTACATTACAGAGAGAAAAGGCAGGTGCCATTAATAATTATTAATATGCTAGTCCAGTCACAGATCTGCATTCCTGCTCTTTCATCAAAGTGATATTGGGAGAGTTCAGTTTTTCAACATTCTTAAACTGAACCTGCTTTTATTTATTTATTTATTTTAACACGTCATCAACCCAATTCAATTATAGCATTGGTAAAGTCAGACAGAAAGTACTGTATGTCAGTAATTCCTCCAATATCCTAGCTGTAAATACAGAATCAGGGGCTTGTTTCTGTGTACCAATACAATGTTGTATCAGGTGTGTACGGTCAGGAATACATTATACAACAGAAGTAGGGTATCTATATAAAGATGACCACACTGCTTGATTATTAACTGTCGTATTCCACCAACACCTACTTACCTCTCACATTACCTCCCTATGAATACCACAGGTGGATGGATCGCAGTCATTTCCCTCACTAAACTTTGAGAAACATGGCTGCTCTAATTCATGCTGTGTGTTAAAGACATGCGCAGAGACACACACAGCGGCAGAGTGCATCAGCTCACATGTTAAGTATTAATTTCTACTTCTTCCAGCAGTATCTGTAAGCTACTGTAATGCTTTATTTTGTGCTGGTGTTTTGGCAGATGCAGTGGCACAGCCAGGATTTTGTAGCTTTAGCTAGCCTACCTGTCTTATTCAAACACCACACCAATTACGATTCAACTGGAATATAGAAGCAGGTGAAAACTGATCGATAGCCTCTCCCATGGTGTTTGCTGAATCATGCCTCTGTGATGGGGAAGCGCAAAGGGGGGTGCCTACCTGCAGATAATGATAAGGGCCTTGATGAGCAGCAGGGTCTGTCCCACTCCACTCTCCTCCTCCTCCTGCTCGCTGCTCAGGCGCTGGGTGCTGTGGGCAAGCTGGCTGCTCAGGACTTGCAGCAAGTCTTGGGGGAGCAGGGAGATCTCCGAGGCAGACTCCTCCGGCCTGGGGGGAGGGAGAGACACAGGTCAGATCAGTTCAAATTCAATTCTTTAGTATTTTACCTATGTGAAAACCAATGAGGTCTGCATCGCATTTCCAACAGGTCATTCATTTGCAAAGAATGCTTATAAAATTATTTTTTCTTAGCTTGTATTATTATTATTATTATTATTATTATTATTATTATTATTATTATTATTTCTTAGCAGACACCCTTATCCAGGGCGACTTACAATTGTTACAAGATATCACATTGTTTTTACATACAATTACCTATTTATACAATTGGGTTTTTACTGGAGCAATCTAGGTAAAGTACCTTGCTCAAGGGTACAGCAGCAGTGTCCCCACCTGGGATTGAACCCACAACCCTCCAGTCAAGAGTCCAAAGCTCTAACCACTACTCCACACTGCTACCCATGTATGAGTACAAGCAATATTTTCACCGGCTCCCCTTTTGCTATTTTCAACAAACATTATTAAATTTAAAGTTTAAAATGACTGCTTCTGGATACCTTATCAGACTTGAAGAAGAAACAAGGTAGAAACACAAGCAGATAAATCTTTTAATTAGATTTACTGACAAGAACCCAAATGCATTTCTAAACACATGCTGTAACCCTATTAGCAATCATTACTGCTATCCCTGAACTTAAATAATTGGTTCCTTACCATTGGCTTAATTAACTTGTCAGGGAATCGTGAATTCACACGGCATCAGGAATTCCAAGACTTTGCCAATGACAAGAAAAAGGACATTGTGTAATCATTAATGAATGATGCAAGGGGTATATATGGCTAGATGTATTATTCTCATTATTGAGTAATTTAACAATTTGTATTCATTACAGTACACAAATCCTTTGTAATGTCATCCTCTAAAAATAATATCGGATTTATATGCTGTAAATTATGTGATATCTTGTAACAATTGTAAGTCGCCCTGGATAAGGGTGTCTGCTAAGAAATAATAAATTACATGCAATTACAATGGGGACTCTATTTTCCAATAAACTAAACAAACAAGAAACAAACATTAAGTTGTGGTTCTTAAAAGGCAATGCTTCATTCGTGAAATATCTGACTCCATATCCAAGATATTTTCCAGTACTATAGCATGTGACAAAGTAACTTCGATAATATTACATAAGACATTCTCTAAAAATGACTAATCAATGGATACCGTAGGTTTACAAGGAGCAGGAACTCATAGTTTCATAGTTTCCTACGGACAAATCAAATTATACAGTCGGCGCCGCCTAAATCAGGATGTCTGTTTAAATGAGATACAACTCTGGGAGACAATTCTTCCCAATCGTCACTTCGTTTAATTGGGATACAGCATTTTCAAATGATGAACGAAGATCGCTTTTCAGAGCAAGACATTTTCGTGTAGCACAGTGCAGTGAGTATGCGAGTACGTGACTACACTGTGACTTGTGTAAATTGCATAAACCAGGTTGAACTCTTGAAGGAGCTGGTGTCTCCTGTGGTTTCTCAGGCTGCTGTTACAAAGAATGTTGGTGTGTCAACATCGCTGGCGCCTCGCCTTGTGAGAAGATGTGATTTCATTCTTTTTCATTTAATGTAGAAATAAAAAAACAGCGATTAATTTTGTTTAGGAATAAAAAAATTAAAAAAAACAAAATTGACTTGTATTTTTAATTATATATTTAACATTTAGTGATAATGTGATGTGATTTTATTCTTTTCATTTAGAAACAAAGTGTGACTAAGGTCGTCTCAACTGCCTCTTGTTTAATTGGGACAGCCGCTTATTCAGGTTTTATCATCCTGATAAAGTGGTGCCGACTGTACTGGATGCAATTAGGTTAAAAAAATGAAAACCTTAATTAATTCTAGAACAGCTTTTAAACTAACATTAAGATGTTTGTTATCTAATCACACGCACGTACAGTTTTCAGCTCTATATCATGGCTCACCTCTCCTTTTAGGTAACCTAATAAGCATTAACCTAACGTAAAACCTGTACCAAGTTTTTGTTGTGTAGTTCGGATCCTCTTAGGTAAAACAGTAAGGACTTATTTTAAGACAAGACTGGGTCCTCCTGTTAGAAGCAGCTTGGAGACCGTGGTGCAACAATAACATGCTTTACAGCTGTTTTTGAAGACGCGGCGCAGTGGTAGAGCTAAACAGCTTGGAAGCCATTTTTATGTGGTCTGGAACAAAGGGGGCTAAAGTTTATTATTGGCAAGTTTATATCAGAGTTGACACTTCCTGAGGTAAAAGGTGTTAAGCACTGTCCCATTTATGTTTCTATGAATTTAAGAATGATCTTAAAATCAGTGCTTATACTTTTTAAGGAAATAGAACTAGTTAATATCAGGCTTTATTCATATCTTCCTATAAAATGTAACTTTATTTTGGTATAGCACATGTCGGGGTCCAATTCAGGTGGACCAGGGCTTTAATTGAGTTAATTTTAGTTATTCTTAATGTTATCTTATTTATTACTGATTTGTTTGATTCAGGATATATTTATTTAGTCTCAGTGTTATCTTAATTTCTATAGACTTTCCTTATTACTTGTTTTGTTTGCAAACTTTGAATTTTCCTACTCTCTCTACCATTTACTATGGATCATTCAAGTTTGCAAGTGGTCTTTATTTGAAGCAAAGGTGTTAAGGCTTACCCTGCTATGTGATGTTCTCATTTAGTACATGAAAAAATAAATCAAGGATACATTTTGTCAGAAGACTAAGCAGAGTACAGTCGCCACCACTTATACAGGGTTATTTCGGGCAGCCATTTATATCGGACAAATAGTGTTTGCCATTCCCAAAGATTTCAATAACAAAGGCATTGTTTATACCGCGTTAAGCATGTTGTATATTTTGGGCAAACTCAGCTGTTTGGATCTCGTTATGTGCCATTCACATAGACTTAAATAACAAACCCACTGCTTATACTGTAGTAATCGTTCTTACTAATCCACCAATCAGATGTTTTCACCGTGTTACCTTGCCATTCACATAGATTTCAAAACAAAGGCAGTACTTTACTGTAGTAAAAGCTTGACAGATCAGTCAATCAGCTGTTTGCACCTCTGTACTGACTGTACCTTGGCTATTTAATTCTTGTATGCAGTGTCAGGTTCATTTACAGTTTGAAAAAACAGCACTGACTGCAACAGCAAGCAAGCGATGAGCATCAGCACGAAAATTCTGTGTAAATAAAATATCTCTGTTAGATGCTGTGCGCTTGCTAAAGCATGCTTGGAACTCTGTCAGTCAGCAAACAATGCAATGTTGCTTCATGAAGCTGGGAATGGACCTGATCATGGACTGGGGAAGGGGATGGGAGTACTCTGTAAATAATGTGTGTTTGTAAACTGTGTTAATCTTGTTCAGATCTGTTTGCGTTCTCTCTGTGTTTTGGTGCTTGTGTGACTGCAGCTGAAAGACTGTGTGTGAGTGTGTCACTGAGGGGGGTGGGAGCAGATCTGACACGAGCAGTCAGAGATAGGGAGTGTTGGACCAATGAATGAGGAAGGGGGAGGGACTTGGGTGTGTGTGTGCGTGGAGATGACAGTTTGAAAGAGAGAAGCAGATCTAGTGGTGGGAGAATTGAGAGAGTTATGAGATGTTGAATTTGTGAGTGAGAGGAGAGGAATGAAAGCCATTGTTTACTAAAAGCTAAAAAAAAAATAATACAGCAGTTTCCTACTGCTTTGAACCGCAACTGTTGTGTCTCATTTTATCCTGGAAACCCTGCAGCTCTGTCACAAGCATTAATACCCTGTGTCTTTCTAAACAAGGGATTTAGGGGAGCTCCCTAATAAAATCTGAATCTCAAAACAATAATACTACAATACAGTAATTTGTCACAGAGTGACCCTAAAACCCTTCCCGTGTACATAGTGCGAGCACCTTTTTTGAGTGAAAGGTATATGCGACCAAGATGTCTGTCTCTTTGATAGAAACAGTTTAATTTATTTGAAGTCTCCCCACTAATGATGGGAATGGGGATGTAGAGATGGGAGCCCAGCTAACAAGATTTAAGTTTTTCAAGGTATCAGGCTTTTAAAGACTGTCACCCACACCTGTGAGCAGAAACTGACTCACTGAGATCAGAAACTGACCCAAGACTGTCACAGCTACTGGAAGCAGGCCGATCTTTGGGAAACAAATTGAACATTTGTGGAACTGCAACAAATATTTTTAGCAGATGTGCACAGGCCTGTTGTGGTGTTCGCAGAACCAGTCCGAGTTGAGCCGGGCACAGAGTTCAAATCCTGTTGGGAACGTGCTGAGTTATTAGAAATGAATTGGATGATTTAAACTGACCTGTATTGAGTGAAATAATATGATATGCTCTTTGTCAATAATTATAATAATACTGTATATGTTATTATTATTATTATTATTTATTTCTTAGTAGACACCCTTATCCAGGGCGACTTACAATTGTAAGCAAATACATTTCAAGTGTTACAGTACAGGTAATACAATAAGAGCAATACAATAAGAATATTTTGTTCCTTTCAAAAAGATCTGCAAACTCAGTAGAAAACAATGGATAGAAGGTGTGTGCAGTCTGTGAAAGCACCTGCTAGAAGGAGTCAAACTCGGCAGGCTCTTATCATAAGGCCTTGTTAGCGCATTCCAGTTTTATGAGAAAAAGTAGCTTCTTTCGATACTTTACTTTCTTTGCTTCATGTCTCATATTAAATCAACCAAAAAATTGGCAAAAGGCTAGGTTGTCTTAAAACCTGCTTCAACTGGATTTTGTATGAACAGAGAAAGGGGTCAGACTTAATTCAGTAAAATAACATTAGCAATTGTTATACTGAAGTAACTGAATTAGAAAAAACATGTTATAAAATCATTTAAAGTTAAACTATTATACAAATAACTATTATTTTTTAAATAACATATTACAGTTAAAAACAAAAGAAGTTCAGTACTAAGCGACACTGTCAGAATATCGTAATAATTGTACTGTGGTTTTAAAGAATATAAAACCAGCACAAATACTATTGCAGCAAATTATGAACAGGTTACAATGCTTTGAACTAAGAAAACTGAACAAGTGTTAATGTTATAAAAAAAAGTTTGTCTATGTGCCTTTGTCATTAGTGCACATACACTCTTGGAAGCCGGTCAGACTATTGCGAGTGGAAGGATGTAACCTTGAAAGAAGCAGGCATCTGGGGGAACTAAACATGGAGGCTGGTATTGCAAATTAGTAAAAACAAAAAGGTAACCCTTTTTAGACAGAATGATATTTGAAACTAAAAAGACTTATTTGATTTTATTTGATTGCATTGTTACTAAGCACAGAGATTTTAAAAAAAGTATTCTGATCTAATAATAGAGTGACAAAACTCTCTGAAGAGAAATAATATGTTTTAAGTATTTTGATCTAATAAGAAACGTAATATTTAAACTAACAAGTGTTTTTGTTTGGTTAAGGCTGTACTGTAATACAAATAGATTGTAAAAGCTGGAGCGAGCATTTCATTTAATCAATTGAAGAATTAGTTCATTTTCATTCTCCAACTAAAAAAAAAATCTTTTAGACATTACAATATCCATTAAATTAAAGAATATAAATGTTTAGTTTATATAAAAGTTTTACTGCAATAAAAAATAGGAACAGTTAGGTTGGAATATTAGACAAATAGAGTGTAAACAGTACTTAATAATTTTAGTACACAAAAAACAGAAAAATAGCCTTGCCCTTATCTGCTTGCAAGCATAAGGTTCTTTTTGACAGTCAAAGTGAGATTTACTTGTAGTCCGCAGTTTTGAATCCAAGGTCTTTCTATGATAAGAAAACCTAGTAGAAGGGAGCATTCCACAAATTAGGGGAGTTGTGTCCAGTTACAGTTCTTATCAAATAAGTAGCGACTTTCGTTGGGAGAAAACTGATTTCATGTGATGAATTTGGAGAAGTGCTTACAATGGTGTTTCATATTAATCAAAACAACAGTCTTGGCAAGAAAACAGGGTGTCTGAATCCTGCTTGTGCAGGCAACTTTTAGAAACAGAGAGAGGTCAGGCATAGTCCGAGAATGGCATAGTTAAATAAGGCTATTATACTGAACATGTTTATATCTTAAATTTAAATGGAAATAACTGAACTGACCACTGTATGCTTATTCAAAGGCAGTCTGTGTCAAATACTTTGTTAACACACATTTGTATATGAAGTTGAACTGACCCATTGACAACACACTGAAAAGTTAACATAATATGCGGCTAGGAGGGACATATATTTTGACCCACCTTAATGTAATCAAATAGAGCTGGTGTTACATATTAAAAACATCTGTCATATACTGTATACATATACACACTTGTATTATACTATAGCAAGGATTCTGTGAACTTTGGTCCACCTGACTTTTCAGAAAAGGGAGGAGTTGGAAAAAGAGAGCGATGAAATCATGTTCCAATATTTTTTGGCAAGAAGTTATATCCAATCAGTTTTGAAAAAGGAGTTGAACAGATCCTTCTAGAATGTATCATTAACGTAAAGAAATGTCAAGGCCGAGTGATGATTAGATTTACTTGGGACCTGAAGTATTCAATGGAGGGAAAATCCTATAAAAACCAAATTAAAACCCCAATCAAGTATCGCACGACTTGCTAACTACAAGCTGATGTGATCCATGCTCTGAAGATCTCTGAAAAACTGATTGCTGTTTGGTCGTATTCACAAGTCTCTGCCTTTTGAAGACAGTTCTTATTTTTCAATATATCCTACACTACACTTCCATATACTGGAACGTAAGCATGTATTTGAATTTAATATCTTTTATATTAATGCATTGCTATACGGTGTAGAAATTATGTTTTAGTCTTAAGAGAGTGATATATATTGAATGTTCTAGAATTTAGTGGTGGGCGTTTTTAGCTTTTTGCATTTTATAGCCTAAGAGCTAAATATGTGATAACTATATTTGTATTACTGTATTGAAGTACTAATGTTGTTAAACCTGTAAAGCACTGGATCGCCCAGACTACTTTTTACTTGGGATTTATGGTGGTCTGCGCAACCAACCAATCCAACATAAGCATTTAATAAACCAAAAAGAGCACAACTACTGCTCTGATTCATTAAAACTTCAAATTAAATGAGTCTGTGTGATTTTCTTTATTATTAAAAACTCATCTGGATACGTTGCAAGCCCAGTGCACGAACAAAACCACTACAGGAGTTTAAAACATCTCAGTCGTCCTTAAACGTCTCCCCTGAGTATAAGAGTGTGCTCAGAGCATATACATAAATAAAAAGAGTACGTTGCGAGAATTCTGACAAATTGTTACAGCTGTGTATGATGGTATTTAAAATAGGATTCATTTATCCGCCTTTTTACAATTCTGTCCTTACTCTGGTACTATTGCAGTCGGATATGCGACGGATTACTGTTCTTTTTATTACTTTCATAGGTTTTAATACATCTTTTTTATTAGTGTCACATTAACAAATGCGCCCATTCTAAGCGGTGGCGACTGTATCTCTGCATTTTTAAAGTGGCCATTTAGAACAATGGTGTGTAAACCTTGTAGTTGACACCACCTTTTAGCAGCATAGAGTTTGTTGCTAAATCTGGACTTTTTATGGTTAAATCCAGGAAAAAATATGCAATTTACATTAAATCCAGAAAAAAACACTTAAACATCAGTGGGTTGTATTGCCAAAGCAATGATGGGTAAATTCCATCTTTACAATGAACATTTAAAACATATGTAAATAAAACAAACACAACACAGTACAAACACATCACAATAATAATAATAATAATCATTTTCTCCACAATATAAATTATATGTCACAGACCGAAATGACATGGATAAGTGTTTTCTCTGTGGCACATATACTGTACACACACATATATATATATATATATATATATATATATATTTATTTAAATATATATATATATATATTTTTTTTTTTTTACAGAACTGCCCCTTTAGTCATAGTCGTGTCCCCCTTACTGACTCTAAGCGCTGCCCTAGAGGGTGCGCCCCCCACTTTGCACATCACTGTCTTAGATTACTTATTCTGTATGTTCATGAAGGCAATATGACCTACAACGACATTTCCAGAGATGCATAGTGATGTTATCCTATAGCATAAAACACTGCATGGCAACAGCAGGCAGAATGCAAGGGTTAGTAAACAGTATGGGTTATAAAAGACTAGGCTATTAAATTATATTCAATGAGTTCCTGTTGCTGAAGTGGCGAAGGTCAATGCACTCTTCAGCTTTGCACACAATGGTGTGTTCTTGATTGGGATTCACAGAGTACCTTGAATTCACTCATTCACACAGGTTCAACTCCCACCGAGAAGCAACTCACAGTAAAATGACTGGTGCAGCAACATGGAATAATAGTAATCATCATCATCCCTTAAAAGACCCATATCCTAGTAACTCATCACCACTTCTGATAGACTTCACTCAGGAGAGGTGGGCTGGATTATGAACCTGCAGGAAATTACACACAGGCATTCTGCAACCGTCAGGAAATGTGTTGAAACAACTGCTGGTGTAATGCACTCTGCTGGTGTAAGCTTTGCTTACAAGGATATTATAAAATATGATGTTGACAGTTGTGTTGAATTTCATGTCAAGAGGAGGCTGTACATTTTCTCCACAATATAAATTATATGTCACAGACCGAAATGACATGGACAAGTGGTTTCTCTGTGGCACATATACATCTAGAAAAACAGGTGGACAAGCATCTGCTTACCTATGCAAATTATCATACTCTCAATGGTAAAGAATGCCCTAGCCAAGCTGGGTCTCCTGGATGAGTGGTTCTCCACATGTGACAGGCGTCTCCACTACATTCGCCTTGCCAGGTATATGCATCCCCACTGGGAAACAATAATATTTCCACAGGCCTGTTTCAATTAATATTGGAGTGTATAAATTACATCTCACAAAATGCATCTACTGTATATAGGGTTACCTATATAAAATGTAGTTTTGAAAATCAACACAATCACTGTGCCTATGTTTTGTTCTTTTAAATCCCCCCTATCTTCATCTTGCTAATTTTTTTTTAAAGATCTGGTAACGTGAGATTGCTCACCAAAAAATATTTACAGTAGAAGCTGCCAACATAGTAACTGCACACACCGATTGGCACCTGCAAGCAGGACACTGATCACAGTCTTTACTTTTTAGTGGAAAAACACTTTCCTTTATTGGACACCATGATTTGACTAAATGGATTTACTACTGTATATCACACAGCAATTCTTTGCCCGTGTGATTTCATTACATATGGTCCACTGTGAAAGCTTAAATGTTTTTCTCCAATATCTAACTTTTCTTTATTATCACAACTTCAAAACTACAAACCCAGCTTTATTCATTAGACTTTTTTCTGTAACAGTAAAACATGAATTAAAACAAATATTTCATCATATTTAACAGATACAATTGCACTGTTAAATGTTCAGTAAATACTAATTTAGTTAAATATATTGAGCAATACTTAAGGAAATTCAATAAAAATGTAAAATATAAAACATTGGAGGACACGGAGTTAGGCTTATTGTGGAAACGTTTGTCATTGAATTTTAAGTTTCTTCCAGTAGTACTACATATACCAACTTTGAGTGTTTTATAGTTATGGGCGAGTGATGTCCGCAGATAGGAATCTGAATTTACAAAAAACCCCTAATGGAGGCACATTCACAATGTTGGTTTTCATCGGATTTTAGTTTGTTTGAGTTGTTAATGTAAATGAGACTTAGAAGAATTATTATGCGATACAAAACTACGTTACCCAACTGCTTTTAAATACCGTGCACAGCTACAGTATGTCAAACAGTTGCAAGTCCAAACTCACAGTGCACGCACATACAGAATGTCCTCGGTTATCAGCTGAATGCAATCACAAACATCTAACGGCAGTTATCGTGCTCACCACGCAGACAGATGGACACGATCCAATTTAATGCCGAATCTAAAAATTCAAACCAAAATTCGGTCTCTATCCTCCAATAGTAAGAGACTGAAAAGCTGAGAGTTCAGTTCACGCTGCGTGAATATGACTCCAGGTAAACCGTTTACTTCTGTATGTCCTTCTATGCACTCAGCTTGCTTTCTTGTGGTGGGTGAAACAATCCTGAAAACCTGATTGTGACAGGATAGCGGCGAGCCAGAGACTCAGAAGCCAGGAAACTGCAGTACAAAGCACAAATGCGTACTTTAATAAACAAAAACTTTAAACAAAAAACACAGGAACAAAAGTAACAAATAAACAGGCACACGGGCCAAAATAATGGTTTAAACAAACACAAAAACGTAAGCTGGGTATTCACCTTCACTACTTACAAAATACAAAAAACTGTCCAGGGTGGGCAGAGCCTTCACTGAACTTTACAAAAACAAAATGTGCATAAACACAGTAACAAAACACAGTGTACACTCACCAAACTCCTCTCCCCCAGTGGAGCCCTAGGCTCTCATTTTATGTGATGTGGCTGCTCCCAATTAACACTTAATCATTCAATTGAGGAGCAGCCACATTCTCACATGTTTTTGGCAGGGACAGGAATTAACCTCATCCCTTGCAACCACCATAAAACACTACACTATTTATTGGAAGAGCACTTGCTCTGCCAAACTGATCTACTTGTTAAAGATCTAGACAGCACCAATACCTCCCTAGATTTGTTTTTGCGTACTTTTTAAAATACAGCAAGCTTGTCATCAATTTGTGAACCACAGAAAGAATATCTTGATCTTGATTTATGCCTTTGTTTTCATTAACCTTTCTTGGTTCTCACATATTACAGTAAATAAACTGTTCCCCCAGTTCTTACAAAAACTAACAGAATAAACTACTTTACATAGAAGGTTTCTTTATAACTGTCATAGAGAGGGATATTCTCTACCAGCCGTGCTCTGTTTGACACAATTTTGAAGCCCAGGTGAAGATGGTTTTAAAACAGTTTTAGATTCTTTTATCAGGTTTGCTGACTTCAATGGTTCAATCAGAAGTGTTATCTTTAGAAGTGTTATCTGTAGAAGTGTAAAAGTTGCCACAATGCATTTGCAATTAAAGTTTAAAGGCAATTTGCTTTAATATAATTTAAATCTTCTGGATATCACAGCAGTCCAATAGCACAGTAGCTGGTGTTATCTACAGTAGGAGATACCACTCAATTTTTCCGATTCCTCTTTGCTAGCTTCATTTCAACAACAGATGCTGGTGTTCCATGTATAGCCTAGTCTGGGGTGCCACTGATTTGCATTAAAGACATGACATCAGCTAAAACTGTGTGGCTGTGCAGAAGTTCTAAACATAAAAACAAACCAAATAAAAAGCTCTTGTACTCACCGCCTGGGACCCAAGGAGTTGACATCAATGATTTTCTCAAACGAGGTCACAAACGCCTCCAGCCACTGCTGCAGGTAGACGAGATCCTTCTGAGAAGCAGCAGAAACAAACCGCAGTTAGAAAGGAGAGAGCAGGGAGCAGCCATCCTTATTTATGTACAGAAATAATATATTGCGAGCAACTGACTGTACACGTCGATTATTTGCCAGATTCCAGAATATTCCAGTTCATTTTATTTTGACACAAGAGTTGTCTCATGCATGGCAGACTAACAATTGATAAAAAGACATGGATAAAAACACCCTCTATGTACTGGGTTATTTTTTTAAATTTTTTTTTTATTAAAACACGATTTACAAGTTCATATGTCCAGTTGACCCCGTCTCTTATGGTATAAGTGTGTCTTCTAGTGATCATTTTGGCTTTGCGGTCCTCTTGCTCACCCAAAGTGTTCAAGGGAAGACACTCTTATACCATAAGAGATAGGGTCAACTGGACATATTGACTTATTATCGATGACAATGTGAATGCTACTCAGGCAGGCCCAGGACGTGTAACCAGCATGAGAAAAACCAACCTCCCCACACAGTACAAATTAGGAAAACCAGTGAAGATACAGTCCGAACTCCTTCCTGCTCAGCTGATAAACACAGTAGAAAGGTTCCCTACAGAGGTAACTGCCATGAGCAAACAATAGCTGTATCTGTGTGTGAGGCAAGCACTGCAGTCATTTCCTGTGCCTGACCTGAACACAGAATGCATAGCAGCACAGCTAACCAGCACAAACTTAAACACAGACAAGGAGACAGCTTTGCTGTAACGACTACTAGACAATGATCGACCCCCGTGACCTGTTGTTTTTTTGTTTTTTTTTTACAATCAGCTGTTATCAAATGAGGACATCATATGATCAGAAGTATGGGTAATCAGATATAACACTGTGTTTTAACTTCTACAAGACAGTGGTTCAGTTTAAGATACTGTAGGTGTGCTGGCAAATGCAGAAAGATCACACAGTGGTTACTGAAACTACAGTACCTAGTTCAGGGCAGAGTGGCTTTGTTATCCCATTAACTGTACAGGAAACCACCAGAGAGAGATACCCCTGCAACACAAAACCTCAGGTGAAACAGCGTTACTGTACAGGGGTGGGACTGACTGTGAATAGAAACCTCAAAGAGTCATCCTCAGGTCTTTCTCTTCCTCTCTTTCATTTCTCCCTCCCGCCAACTCTCACTTTCACAGCTACTCAAATATCTGAACAAGCACTGCTTAAAATGCATTTGTGTAAGTGACTGTATTAAAAAGATACCATGCAAAAGAAGCTATTGCATCAGTGACACACATTCTACATTTATAATATGTGCTACTGCACTTTGGCAAAATACAATTTTTACTTGAGAAATATACTGACCACGAATCCACACCATCTATAAATCACATTTATTAATCATTCAAGAACCATTGATGGACTACATGTAGCTCCTTTATGTAGTGCTTTTTGGTAAACACCTCTATAACAATACAGAGGAGGTCCTATGATACAGTACAAACTAAACAAAACTACACAACTACAGTTCCTCACTACTGCTTTTAAATCCATTATAGCACAAGTGTCTCTAGTCTCAAAACCTTAAGGACTGCTTTAAGGAATATAAACCTAGTTTATAGACCAAGAAACCCATTTTCAACTGTTTTAGAGGGAGTTTGAATTCTAATTTTATACAGTATTTATAAGGCATTTTAAGTACAAAAAAATAAATAAAATAAATAAAATAAAACAAAACAACATGTCTTGAAACATTTCTAAGGTTTTGTGAATACAGCCCAATGTTCTAATTCCACTGTAAAGCACTTGGGATGGTATACCACAGTTTGTCACTATACAAATGCAAATTGTTGTTCTTATCTTTTCTGTCCCTCAAGCTCAAACTCATCCTGCTTCACTCTTTCTGTCAGTTGTCACTCTGCGTCTCTCTTGGTCTCTTTTCTCTCTCTCTACACTCCTCTATTCTTCTATCACCTCCCCATTACAGTACCTCTCTATTGCCCTTTCTCCCTCTCCATCCACTTTCCTTTATTCTTCCCCACTACCTATATCTCTGGAGGGAAGCAGTTTGTCCGAATCGTTCTCAGATGTGCCCCCCACTCCATTTCACTACTCCCCCGCTACCCTCCCTCACACTGCCCTTCTCTCTCTCAGCAGTTTACCTCGAGCTGTGTGAGTGAAGGCAGCTCCATGGTGCAGTGCCTCCACTGTCTAGCAGCAGGTCCGCTCTGAGCTGATCTCATACAGAGTGAACTGCGCAACTCCACCAGGCATAGCTGCTCTGAACTCCACACAACAAGGAAGTGTCAAGTCACTTTAACTGAAAACAAAATTCAAACACACTTCCTTTACAGCTAAACCGCTTCTCAAACCCTTTCTTTGTGTGTGTGTGTATTTAAATATAGGTGTGTGCTTTTGTGCATGGGCACATTTATATTACTGTATATATGTCAGTAGAACTTCATTGTCTTGTGTGGGTGTGGTGGAACAGCATTACATAATGTTCCATTTTACTAATAAATTCAGGCACATTATTTACTGTAACTTAGGTTTCCAAGACTTGCTTGTACTTCATCACTTATGTCAAGAAGGAGTATAGTATATCATTAACAGCAAAATTATACATTGCTTGCAGGATATACAGTGCCGTGAAAAAGTATTTGCCCTGTCTGATTTTCTGAATTTTTGCATATTTCTGAATGTTATCAGATCTTCAACCAAAACCTAATATTAGATCAAAGGGACCCTGAGTGAACAATTAACAAAAATTTGATAAATATTTCATTTATTTATTAAAGAAAGTTATGCAACACCCAATGCCCCCATGTGAAAAAATAATCGCCCCCTTAAACTCAATAACTGTGTACGCCACCTTTAGCAGCAATAACTGGAACCGAACACTTCCTGTAGTTCTTGATAAGTCTCTCACAGTGCCGTGGAGGAATTTTGGCCCACTCCTCCATGCAGAACTGCTTCAACTCGGTGACATTTGTGGGTTTTTGAGCATGAACTGCTCGTTTCAGGTCTTGCCACAACATCTCAATGGGGTTTAGGTCTGGACTTTGACTAGGCCATTCCAAAACTTTAAATTTCTTGTTCTTCAACCATTCTGATGTAGACTTGCTTGTGTGTTTCGGATCATTGTCTTGCTGCATGACCCAGCTGCGCTTCAGCTTCAGCTCATGGACGGACGGCCTGACATTCTCCTGTAGAATTCTCTGATACAGAGCAGAATTCATGGTTCCTTCAATGATGGCAAGGCGTCCAGGTCCTGATGCAGCAAAGCATCCCCAAACCATGACACTACCACCACCATGCTTGACCGTTGGTATGAGGTTCTTACTGTGGAATGCAGTGTTTGGTTTTCGCCAGACATAACGGGGCCCATGTCGGCCAAAAAGTTCCACTTTTGACTCATCTGTCCATAGAACATTGTTCCAGAACTCTTGAGGATCATCCAGGTGCTTTTTGGCAAACTTGAGACGAGCATTCATGTTCTTCTTAGTGAGCAATGGTTTCCGCCTTGCTACTCTGCCATGAATCCCATTTTTGCCCAGTGTCTTTCTGATGGTGGAGTCATGAACACTGACCTTAGCCGAGGCATGAGAGGCCTGCAGATCTCTGGATATTGTTCTAGGGTTCTTTGTGACTTCCTGGATGATTTTACACCTTACTCTTAGAGAGATTTTGGCAGGATGGCCAATCCTGGGAAGATTCACTTCTGTCCCAAACATTCTCCATTCTCTAATACTTGGTGGAAGCACCTTTGGCAGCAATTACAGCTGTGAGTCTGTTGGGATTGGTCTCTACCAACTTTGCACACCTAGATTTGGTAATATTTGACCAGTCTTCTTTACAAAACTGTTCAAGCTCTGTTAAGTTCCTTGGGGAGTGTTGATGGACAGCAATCTTCAAGTCAGGCAACAAATTTTCGATTGGATTTAGGTCTGTGCTCTGACTGGGCCACTCAAGGACATTTACCCTTTTGTTCCTTAGCCACTCCAGTGTAGCTTTGGCTGTGTGCTTTGGGTCGTTGTCTTGCTGAAAGGTGAACTTCTGTCCCAGTTTCAGCTTTCTTGAAGAGGGCAGCAGGTTTTCCTCAATGACTTCTCTGTACTTTGCTCCATTCATTTTCCCTTCTATCCTGACAAGTGCCCTAGTCCCTGCCGATGAGAAACATCCCCATAACATGATGCTGCCACCACCATGCTTCACAGTAGGGATGGTGTTCTTTGGGTGATGCACTGTGTTGGGTTTGCGCCAAACGCTTTGCATTTAGGCCAAAAAGTTCCATTTTAGTTTTGTCAGACCACAAAACTTTTTGCCACATGGTTAAAGAATCTCCCAAGTGTTTTTTTGCATACTTCAAAACGGGATTCAACGTGGGCTTTCTTGAGTAATGGCTTCCTTCTTGCCACCCTACATTACAGGCCAGATTTGTGGAGTGCTTGGGATATTGTTGTCAAATGCACACTTTGACCAGTCTTGGCCATAAAAGCTTGTAGCTCTTGCAAAGTTGCCATTGGCCTCTTGGTAACCTCTGTGATCAGTCTCCTTCTTGCTCGGTCATCCAGTTTGGAGGGATGGCCTGATCTAGGCCTGATCTTAATAATAGTCCTGACCATACGCCAAGGCATATTCAAGGCCTTTGATATTTTTTTTATACCCATCCCCTGATCTCTGCCTTTCAACAACTTTGTCCCGGAGTTCTTTTGAAAGCGCCTTGGTGCTCATGGTTGAGTCTTTGCTTTGAAATGCACTAGCCAGCAGAGGGAACCTACAGGAACTGCTGAATTTATCCTGAAATCATGTGAATCACTACAATTTAACACAGGTGGAGGCCACTTAACTTGGTGTGTGATTTTGAAGTCGATTGGTTACACCTGAGCTAATTTAGGATTGCTATTACAAGGGGGGTGGACACTTATCCAACCAAGCTATTTCAGTTTTTATTTTTAATTAATTTTCTACAAATTTCTAGAATATTTTTTCACTTGAAGTTGTGGGGTAGGATGTGTAGATACATGAAAAATATATATATATTTTTTAATGCATTTTAATTCCAGGCTATAAGGCAACAAAAGGTGAACATTTTGAAAGGGGGTGTAGACTTTCTATAGGCCCTGTATGTATGTGTATGTGTGTGTGTGTGTGTGTGTGGGGGTCTTCTTTATACTGCTTACGGGTCAAGAAAGTCCCATAAGATACGAAAACCTGACACGTGTATACAAAAAATAAATAATAAAAAAGCAGGAGTATTTAGTTCAGCAGCAGCTTTCATTATTTTGGCAATCCTAATGCCCCTCTGGAGTTTAGTACAGTAAACCTACAGTATATGGGAGTTAATAAACCCAAGAAACAAACGTGTGTGTGGCTCTGTGGGTTTAGATGAGCAAGAAACAATAGAAGATAATTTGTTTGCCATCAGGGTATGAAACCAGGATCACCCTGCTGCAGCAGTGTTTCAGTTATCCATCATGGGACAAGATGTTAGATGAGGGAAAACAGCTGTTAAATATTGTACACGGTTTAAAAAAAAAAAGTATAGAATAGAAACAAACAAAAGAAAAAAAAAACATATTTTGTCAGCAGAGTCTGATTGAGCCTACTGTAAATATTGCGTGCATTTTGGTAGAAAAACAGTTCAAAATGCAGAGAAACTTGACAGGATGTACACAAAAATCTGGGGTTCAGCAGTTACAAAACTGAAAAATCTGAATTCCACGAAGAAGCAGTAATAGCTTTTGTATCTGTGATGCAACAAACTAAAACACCTGTACATTAGGAGTTCAGATTATAGAGAACGAGTGGAAAAAAAACAGACAGAAGCTATTTTTATATCGCTGTCAATCAACAACCAATGAAATCCACTTAAGTTTGGTGACATGTTGAGAAAATGATGAACATAATTATTTAAGTTTCAACGGGCATGGGAGAGCCCATATCCAGAGCATTTCATTTCTTGTAATTCCAAAATCACAGAAAGAATCACGGCTCTAGATACCAAGCCTTGAGAAGGGAAAAGTACATGGCTACTGTGATTTTAAAGGAATGATCACCTCTTTGTATATATTTGGCACAAAACTGTAGCATATGCATGCTGTAAAGTATATCATATACTTTTCATTGATGCAATTGACCCCATTGAACACAAGGAGATCAATAAGAGAAGGTCTGCCAAAAGGAATCTTCTATATAAAAAACCCCACACATCTCAGTTACACTTAAGCTTTAAAATTTAAATACACATTTGCACAATATGTGCTTTTGCAGATCCCAGCCTTTGAGACCTACTGTAATGCACTGACGCAGTACAGGTAAATAAAATAGAATTCACCTCATTAGCGATACATTCCTACAGGAACACACAAGAGACTGCATTAAATCCAACTTTATGGTTACATTTAGCAAGGGTTATGGGAACTGCATAAATAGAGGACACTTTAGTTATTCCATGAGTGAGGATGGCTCAATGGATCATGAGTGAAATAACCACGGCAATGTATGGGGAAAAACCTAAATTAAAACAGCTGAATACAGACAGTAACCTTCCTTAGATCGAGCACCACATCTGCTAATCATTGCCCCATCATTTAGAACAGTGCTATTTGCCCGGTCAATCTGTTGTTGGCTTTGAATGAACGTAAAATGACATCCAGTAACAAATACTCACTCTGCCGCATTGCATACTAAATAGTTATTCAACGCTATAACACTTGCTGCATAATCCTGGTTTATTATAGGCCAGGGTACAGAATAAAACAAGCTGTTTTTCAAGTTTAGACCTGACCCCTGCAGTGTAAATATTCCACCTTCAAAGTATCCCCGCTCCAAGGAACCAGGTTTTTAACCGTTACTGCATCACGCAGCATCACACATAACATTCACCACCTCAGTAAAAACTGAATATACAGATCTCTTTTTCCTCTGGATCTTGCTTTTTAATGGGCTAACGACAGTTTCTTTTAAAATTCAACTATTTCCTATTTTAAAAAGCATAAATATTTGAGTTTTTTTCATGTGTGTATGTTTTTTTTGTATGGTTGTGATGGAAAATTACTTAAATCTGACAGTCTGTTCCTCTAAAACAAGTTAGGAACATTATATGGGGACACAAACTGCACTATAATTGCTGTAGTCAATAATAATACAAAAAAAGTACCATGATATAGTCTTACTAGTGTGGCTACAGTTTTATTTAGCTGAATAGAATCAGATGTAGATAAAAGCTGAATCTCTGTTGACAGTTATTTTTTTGAAGATGTTTATGTTGGGTAGCTCCACCGAGATGCAGCTGGGTTGGACGAGTGATTACGGTATATATATTTTTTTTTGGCCGGGGAAGGGGGATTTTATCTAGGCCATAATTATTTTAACTGTTTTTTAAATTTAGCCAAGACACGCCCTGGACATCCCCTACATCCGAAAACTTCAATATTAACAACGCAGACCTCCTAGAGACCCCAAAAATGTCTTCATTAGCAGCAATATCACCCCACCCCCTTTCCTTCTTGAAAACCTTTTGACTATGGTTCAATTTTGAATGCAGATATACTAGTAGATGACAAAGTTGCAGCTTCCTGGAGATTCTTTGTTTGCAGAGACTATTTTGTGAGGTAAAGTACTGACACCACTGCATGAAATTATGACCTGGCAGGCTAAAGTATTACAAGACGGCCTTCTATTTAAAATCACAAGATTTAAAAGGTAGAAAAGCAGTGATTGTAATAAAAAGAGAACCTGTTCTCATCAATATTAAAATAATTCTGGTGTTTCTTTATGTATTATTAATATTTAAATACCACTCAATAATTAAATATCACTTAACCTTTGAATCACTTATTCATATCTAAGCTGCAGCATGTGCAGCTAAAAAAAAAGCTTGTATTCATGTTTACATAAAGAAAAAAAGTGGACATTCTCACATGCGGACTAAGGTGATAAGGGGAATAAGCCAATCTATGGGCCTGCAGACTCATTAGAGTGCATTTTCAAATTGTAACCACACTTGAAGATAATTACTACAATTAAAACACTAGCGAAGTTCCAGGAAGTGGTTTGGAATTTTAAATGGTTTACAAGTGATAAGTCAACTATGATTATAAGCCGATATTACTGCAGTTCAACAATAGGCATCATGTGAAGGACTGTTTAACAGTGATGGAAAGGAGAATATAGGTTCTGTAAATTTAGGGTTACCATATGACTCCATGTTCACTGGGACAGTTCAGGCTTTTTAACTCACTCCCCAATGAATATGTCAAGTATAGTCCTGCTTCTCTTAAAGAAAAGAAACAAGTGATAGATACCCGAGACTTAACGAAACATACCAGCATGCACTGCCCCAGTGAAATGGAGTCATATGGCAACCCAATGTAAACCAAAAAGAAAAAAAAAGTTTGGGGGGAAAATGGTTTACTGAATTAGTTGCCATGGCAGACACGTGGGCCCGACACTGTACAATTCTCCTTTACACTGTAAACACTGTGAATCACGATGGTGGAACTGGAGTCTCAAACTACTTGACACACACACAATATATAAAATGGTTGTTACTGGTGGACAGTTGCTATTCAGGATGTTTGTGTGAACAAAAGTACAGCCCCGCAAACTGGCATTACACATGTTTGTTCCTTACCTGTCAGCATCTATATTGGTTTCTAGTAACACTGAATGCACTGTCCATTACAGTGGTCAATGTGTAAGACAGCTGTCTTTTTACTTCACCGAGATCAGGAACAGCTGATTATTATTGTTGAGAAGTGAATACCAAATTACAGCTTTGGGAAGGTTATTGTGTAGGAACACCAGAGTTCACCCTCTGGAAATCCAATGGAAAATCTAAAAAGGTAGAATATTAACTTTTGTAAAGCTTTTGGTTCTTCTTTTACAAGCAGTTGGAATTAAAATACAGACAATATGTTCCAAATATGTAACTAACTTTGTTTTAAGTGGACATAGAGTGGTACCCATAATTAATGACCGGGTTAGATTCTCAAAGCTATTTACAATTCTAAAACAATCACAAACAACTCAAGGCTACTCACAAGTCCCAGCTGGTTTGGTAACTTTGTTGGGTGTGTTGTTACTTTTTGAAGATGTCATGCTAATGACGTTCTGAAGTAAATAGCTTTGAGAATCGAGCCCCTTATGATTAGGACGTCTGATTTTCGGGTTTTACCTGGTTTAACCCGATTTCATGAACGCTTTTTCTGCATTGGGTTAAACCCCAAAAACTCCCCGAATAGGCACATACTGTATATGAATAAACGCATGCGCAGGTGTCTGTAGTTCAAATGCAACAGAGCAGAACTGGCGCCGATGACGGTAAGCTGATTTACAGATTAGAAAAATGCGGCTTCTTAGTGTAATATACAGCATTAATTACAGCAATATAGCTTTAAAGTGTTTGCTTTCTTTTGCACACTTTTCTTCCCAGTTATTTGTATTATGAGTGTGTGTTGAGGCCAACGGCATTTAGATTGTTCAATCGTTTCTCTTTTTAAAACAGCATGTAGTAAAGTTGTTTAGTTTTACCGTATGTTCTGCATGAAATTATACTTGCAACTCCACTACAAAATAAAACTTGATTGGAATGGAGAAATGCCTCCATATACAGTATGTATGTGTGTGTGTGACAGAGAAAGAGAGAGAGAGGGGAGAGAGAGATAGATGTTGTCAAAAGTTTGCATTCTACAATGTGTGGAAATACACACTTTGTGCTTAAGCATTTGTTTATTTCTTTCTAAATAAAACCCAATTTCTACCTGAATATTTATTCTTTCTTGATTATATATTAAAAAATCCACCCGATTTCACCCGTTTTTTTCATTAAATAATTCTACCCGATTTTTAAAAAAGCAAGCATTCACCTCAATTTGAAAAAAAATTCACCCGAAAATCAGATGTCCTACTTACGATTTAAGATAAATCATTAATCATTTACATTACATACTTCAATAGCAATTAATGGTTTACCCTAAACCCCAAATAAAATGAAAACAAATTTGTTTAGTAAAGAAATGTCTTTGTCATGAATTCCAACCACCCACTATAGTTTATCATTCATTTTGATTTTAGACCCAAGTAAGGGGTTAATACTTCAACTGCTGGTGAAAACAGGTCGCTATGGCAATAGCACAAATGATAACTTTACTTTATTAAAAAGAGACTTCAAGTCTAAACATTAGTCACTGAACTTAAGATTCTTTAGCACTGAGAACAACAGACGTCAGGTCGTGTTTAGTGACACTACAAACCCATGAGGTATGTAGAAAATGAAAGCAGACAGACACAGAGTGAAGCTCCTGTAGAGCACTCAGTGTGGAACTGGTACAGTAGCCCACCTATTTAAACAGGCACCAATAATATTAACCCTGTGAAGACCTGATTAAAATAAATATATATTTAAGAAGATTATACTTAGTTGGAGATTTTTTTTTTTTCATATTAATATTTATAATAATTAAAAAAATATTGTGTGGCTCCCAAATAAGATACTTCTTAAAAGGAAAATTGCAGCATTGGAGAAAGTTCATTGAAGAGCAAAGCAGACAAATCCCAAGGCTTAAAGTAATGAGTAATGAAGAGGGTGTTGATGGAACGGAATCTATTTAGCCTTAAAAAAAGAAAGAAGGGTAACAGGAGACTCAAAGATTTTTTTTTTAAATCTTAAATGGAGTTGACAAAATTAACCATAGGGAATACAAAGTTCAGAACAGAAACCAGGACCAGAGGACACACTTAAGTTAAGTGGAAAAATTTAACTTAAGACAGTGGGAATGAGACACTTGTTTACACAGAGGGAGGTGAGGGTTTGGAATGGGTTACCTAGCCACGTTGTTGGTGCTGAATCAATAGGATCCTTTAAGAACCCTCTAGATAGTCTGGTATCAATCAGCTACTCAAAACCAGACGAGCATTGACAGGCCGACAGGAGTCCTCAAGTTTGTACATTTTTTACTGTTCTCATGTTATGTTTCTTAACATAACATGAGATACCGACGAGTGTGGCAGCAAACCTGGCAGTTCTTTACAGTTTGTTCATCACGTACTGTAATGTTCTCACCACAATTACATTATTCCAGTTCAATGCTTTCACGGTCATAAAAAATGCATTCTGCATGGGTGGTCATCTATGACTGGAACCAAGGACAAATACACAGATCTACCATTAGGGTACCATTATGCAATCCAAAATCCCTGCTAACTCAGGCTCTGTGAAACCAACAAATAGAGTTCTATTGGAAAAAACCTCTGTGTAGTAGATATAATGTTACATTTAAATGGGAATCAATTGGGCCTTTATTTAAAAGGTTGCATGAAAAGGTTCAAAGAGTTCAAAGGGCTCCGATTTCAAAATCCACCATCATGTTAACCCCCTTGGATAAAAGCCTGAATTTCAGTGCAGACCAGAATAGCAGACTCACACCATCAAGAAATATAGAGCAATCCCTACGGAGTTACAGAGCACATCTCAGTCCTGTACAAACAGGCAGCAGGCAAGCCACATCTGAGTTGCAGAACCTGCAACCCTACTTCCCACATATTGACACGTGGGAGTATTGCATTGTTAACCAAGCCTGTGATCTGAAAACAACCCTGCTGGAGCAACAGGTATGAATCACTGTACAGAACCTTTGTGGGAAATTACAACATTATGACTTCATTTCTGTCAACATGCAAGTGCAGCATGACCCTATTAAAACCTATTGCTAGCAACTACTGTCACGGACAGAAAATTCTAAATGTTTAACACATTGAACATTCCATATAAAACTGCTTAAAACATGCAACTTACAGTATCTACTCAAATACGCTACTTAGCTACCCATTCATTCCTGAGAAAGTCAATGTATTTGTTATAATCTTAAAATGACTTTAATCCTTATTTTACAAGGAATCACATGCCTAGTTATCATGCAGGTAGTGCTAAAATCCCTCTGGATGAAAAAAAAAAGTTATAATGAAATAGTTACTGTACTGTACTTTCTGAATTTAATTACTTACAATACATTTAAGAGACAGTAACTTGGCTACCACTAATCACACTGAGTGGGAGTTGGGTATATCATACACACAGTGAAAAAGAAACCGCTCTGAACAGGATTAAAAAATGGACTGTACTGTACACACAGTAGGCAGAAGGGCAGTCATCCTTTTTCCCCAGACTTCATATACAGGCAGGCAACTCCTCACTGTCAGACAGATTTGGATTCCATATTCTGGAAATTCACATCTGAACTCCATACTGTACATGCTTTACTTTTAATTCTAATACATTTTAATAATGTTAATAAATATTAGTTATTGTATGGCTGCATTAGAACTCAGCCTTTTAATTTTGCAAATAGGGCTTCATGGCAATGTACAAACAATCATGAAATAATTTAAAACCAGCCTTGTGCGTCCTTCGTATGTAGAGATTAAGTTCTGCCAGCCTCTTGACTGGGGCTGACTGACAGGGTCAGATTCAAAGCGATTTAATCTCGGTCTACAGCGAATTTCAGACCTCTTTCCATTCAATCTCAGTGGCAGATGGAAACGTGGCTTTGCTGAGACCCTCTGCATCTCCCAGACCAGCCTTCAGCAGCCAAGCTGCACAAAGCAAGGGGCTCATGATGAAGATGGTTAGAACAACAAACAACAACAGAGCCTAATTATGGAAGGAAATGATTGGGTTTCACATGGACTGGTTATTGCTTCACTGCATCCTCCGAGATCACTTGCAACAAATCATTACAGCAGTTTAATAACACTAATACCATTTATCCAATCCTAATCTTCTTTGTAGCTCTTCTCTTAAGCTCTCGACCCAGAACACTGCATTCTACACATGATGAATAACAAATCGATTCAACACGGTTAGCATGTATTGATCTTGTGGTCTGTTCAGTACGACATAATTCATTTTCCCTTCTCCAATATTCAGTAGGATGTGTTGAAAAAGGAAATGTTTTAAATATCAGATTATGTAAAAGTTCATGCAATTCCACATTATTCTGTGTGTTAACCAAGGTTTTAAACTCCATTTTCTTTCCCTATTAGTACTGGTATATCTTTTATTGCGCTGAGAATCCGACAAACATTAACCAGGATATCCAAATATTTCAAATACAACTTCATAGATAAACTGCTGCCATGATATGACTGTAACTAGACCACTGGAGTGACTTTGAACTACAACACATTCAGAGATGGAGACCCGAGACTTGAGACCACATTTTAAGGTCTTGATCTTGGTCTTGGGCCGTCTGGTCTTGGTCTCGGTATGTTTGGTCTTGACTACATCTCTGAACACATTATCAGGGAGTACCAGAAAGAAACAGCCGATTCATCCGTAGCTGCTCTTCTGTCCAAGTTGTCTGCAATACCCATATAGTTACAGGCTAGATTACCCAAAGTGTCTTTATATTAAGTTCCACTACCAGCCCCCTTTTGTACAGCAGTCTATTGCCTAAAAAAACTAAACAAAAGGGAACTTCATCCAACGTGTCAGATCAATATATCACTGTCACGGACAGCTTGGTGGTGACATTAGACCAGGAAGAAATACACATTCAATCATTCGATTGCACATTCTACACGTGTCCACACAAGAAATAGTTAGGAAGAGCAAAAAGTAAAAAGCCACTTGGATCTTGCTTTCTATTCTTTACATGCTAAATCAATTAGGAATATCTTGAATACTTTGGAAAATATGAACATGTATATTTATAGACAGCCGCCTCCAACTTCACTTCCTAGACATTGTTATCGCTTCCTTGGGTAAATATGCTGAACTGGAAAAAAGGGGCACCAGTCGTGCCCTTCCATTGGCTATGCAGATCTTACATGTGCAGTTTTGAAAGAAGCACATGTCATCACCAGCATGCATTTACTTTATTTAAATCTAGGTTAAAGAAAGATCTCAGTTTGTATGCATGTATTTCAAGTATTCTGCTAGTTTCACTTCCCAAGTCATTTCACTGCCTAGGTATAAACAACATGGTTTTTTTTGCTGTAGTAGGTAAACGTGACATTGTACACTGGCATTTTATTTGCTTTAATACTGCATGCTTGCATTGTTGCAATGGTGCGGATGTATTATAATATGAAGTCTGTTTGTGACCCAGATGATGTGTTGATTTCAGGTATTTTCCCTGTTGCTTGGTGAGTCACCAAAGCTCTTCCGCTGCACTGAGGAGGTTATAGTAACGTGCTATACAAATGGATCGAGGTTTGGTGTTTTTTTGTATAAAAAGCGCTATATATAAATGCAATAAATAAATACATAAAAAATAGATAGTGCTATGCTGGAACCAAGCTGTTCACTCTCAGAGAAAGAGAACAAAAATGCAACCCTCCAACTAAACTGATAATAAACATGGTTCCACGCAGACTGCTGGATTTAAACTCGTAAGCAATGCTGCATTGTTGGGTGCTATCTCTGTCCATTTCTCCTGTTTTTTTCACCCAGAAGACGATCTCTTCTTGCTGCTCTTGCAGCAGTTTTTTTGACACAGATAGAAATGTTGGTAAGACGCTGTGCTGGTTTGTTGTTATTTTGTAAATACAGCCACACAGTACATTTGGAGAAGTTCTGGCTATCTGTCATCTGTGAGCTGAAACTATTTTAAAAGTTTACCTTATTGTATTAATATTAGATTTTATTGTGTACATTACAGTAAGTAATAGAGCAAAATATCATACAGAAATATCTTTGTCAAGTCCACATTTTTTCACCTGTTTCTTTCACGATATTGTGCTGTGTACAGTAAAATAAGCTATTGTAACAATAAATATCTCCTGAATATAATTTATTGGCAGTAAGTATACAATATTAAATTGCAAGCCACCTTGGCAATTTGGAGTTTACTAAAAACAATTCATGAAAACATTCTGCAGCAAAAATACTCCCACAGTCCTTTCTTTGAGCTTTTTTAATTGATCTTCCTTGTGTCTCCCTCCCATAATTTAAAAAAAAAAAGCCCTATCTGCCACCCCTTCGCCTCCTTCCAGAATCCTGGAGTCGCCACTGCAAGTAAACTGTATTCAAATCAACTGGGGAAGTTGTAGTAAAACGGTAGGTAAACAAAAAGACCAGCCGGTTTAATGAAATGCTTCTCCTACAGTAAGTGATTAGATTGTCTCCAGTGCAGTCCACAGCTGTGTCTCAACCAGCTGACAGTGCCTGAACAGCCCCTTAGCAAACTCCACCCTCAGAGAGTACGAGAGATTATATCCCATTTCCTCATCTACCTGCAGGGCTCAGCATTACAGAAGTCTTCACCTGTGCTGTAGGTAAACACAAGTGACTTTCTAAACCAACACCACATGAACATTAGATAGATATACACAGTAAAATGAAAGAGAAATAACATTAGAAAATGTTTCAGTGACATGTGTTTGTCAGTTTCTTTTGTCTTATGTTTTTTACTTAAATCTAGAGCCACAATTTAGAGAAAGGCTGTAAATCTATGCTAAACACTTAAACCTAAGGTTTCAGAAATCTTGATCAGCACTAATATTGGACTACCTGCTGTTACCTTAGATGGTCCAAAATAAGCATTAATTATTATGTTGTTAATGCTGAATCATTAGGATTCATTAAGACCCCCACATGACAAAGTTCTGAGATCAGCTACGAAGAACTGAACAAGCACAGGTGGGCTGAATGACCTTCTTTCAATTAGACATTTTCTTATTTTCAGCTGCTGTGAAAATATGAGCTGTGAGGGGAAAAAATGCATGTGTAAAGCTCTGATCCATGGCTTCTCTAGTCAAACTGCACACCTAGATTATGACCTGGAGAAATCCAGTTGTTGTCGTCATGTGTTTATTTCACATTCATGTTCCCACACTGAGGGCTGGTTTAGTTGATCAGCTAGTTTGGGTGTGTACAGTACAACTATAAAGAGAAAGCCGATGAAAGTAAAAACAAGTCATTTAGAGTAAACAGAAAATGGGCGTCTGGAATCATTCTATACTTTGTGTTTAGGGTCCAGTAACACTATCGCACTAATGCATCACAGGGGGTGCCACACCCAGGAGTTCCATATTGCGATTACACAGTAACAATTAAATAAATGGCTATATTGAAAACAGCTAACAAAAATAGGTTTGATTTGGGAAAACGGTTCTGTGTTACATAAAAAAAAAAAAAAATCATTACAGATTAATTATTTAATAGGAAATGGACACCAAAATAGTTGATTGCACTCCATGACGTGCCCAACCCAGCTGAATGGAAGTGGCTGTATGAAGCAGTCCCATTCAGCTGTTGATGGGACTCACACATTTTACCGGTTTTGCAATTACATTCCCAACGTATGTCTCAGTTTTGAAACATTAAAGCAACCATGTGTTTTCATTTTAAAACAGGGTATCTGGTACTACATTCAGCTAAAGAAAGTTCTGTTCCATGCCTTATTCTGAGGAAAGCTGTAACACTTGGTCATTTCACCTCAGCATGTTATTAGCGGAAAGCACAATACTGTACATTTTTGCTTTGACATGCGTTTCTTTCAAAACTGTACATTTGAGACCTACTATATAAAGAATATAGTATATAAATATTGGATGTACACAACAGACACCATTTATGGAATAATTGTTTTAGCTACAGTACAGTTACTTGAATTCAGTATGCAAACAATGTTGTACAGGGCTCCCATCAAAGGACATTCCATTAAACATGTGTTATGATGGATATGTCATCACAACATCAGATTAATGGGAAGCACTAGGCTTTCTGGATGTTCAAACTAATTCACCATCAAGATACAAAAAAAATCTAGTGCTTGCTATTAGTCAGAAGTGATGTGTGGAACAGTTTACATTCTGCAAAGAGTGTAGCCGGAGAATTCTGCAAACACAAACACATTATGAACCTCCTGCAGACCCCACTTACTGAAAGAACGTGTCACTACCCTGCACAGCACATTGTAGCAGACACCACGGAATTACAACGTCAGATAGGGTTCAGAGTAAACATGAAACCAGTCACTGCGACACCTTCTAACCTCAATGGCAGGTTCTGGGAAGTAGTAAATTTAACTGCTGTTTACGTTTTCTGGACCCGGTGTCATGCGGGTCGGCTATGAGATTTCACACTGCTTTTGATAAAGCTTCCATCCAGGCTTCTCTGGATTGAACCATCAGCCCAAATGTTGTTTAGATCCCTGCTGCAATCATGGTGTGTCTCAACAACACAAATATGGCTAAACAGAAATGTTCCTTGCGGAATTGAAACTTTCGCGTAGGCGTGGCTGTCTGCTATTTCGTCGGATTCCAAACGCCGTCAAGCAATTTGTCTCACTCAACCCGGGTCAAAGCGCGTCGATCCACATCCCAAGATGGTTGTCGCTGGGACCCAGGTTAACCCGGGTACAACCCAGGTACATGGTTTCACACTAAGCGGGATGGAGACCCGGGTAGGAGTGCCAGTGTAAGATAAGATCTGCTAATGCTCCCCACCCTGTACTGGATTGAGGAGGTTGTGTCATTTCTTTAGTTAGTTCACAGGGTGGGAGCCCGGGCTATAAGAATAGCTTGTTAGATCGTAGATTGGGTCGGTAGACAAGAGACCCCTAGAGAAAACATATAAAAAAGAGCTGTCTTGCTTGATGAGGAGAGGCGTGGCCTCCAAGACCGTGCACAACATCCCCGAGGATAGAACAGGTAGCGGATGCAAACCTGAATCCCCCGAGGATAGAACAGGTAGCGGATGCAAACCTGAATCCCCCGAGGATAGAACAGGTAGCGGATGCAAACCTGAATCCCCCGAGGATAGAACAGGTAGCGGATGCAAACCTGAATCCCCCGAGGATAGAACAGGTAGCGGATGCAAACCTGAATCCCCCGAGGATAGAACAGGTAGCGGATGCAAACCTGAATCCCCCGAGGATAGAACAGGTAGCGGATGCAAACCTGAATCCCCCGAGGATAGAACAGGTAGCGGATGCAAACCTGAATCCTTCGGGGTTGGAATAGGTAGCGGATGCAAACCTGAAAATGAAAGGGTAGAAAAGTAGTTTCCCCGGCTATTGTAGAGCCGCTCGCTGTGGGAGCGGAGAGCCTCCCTCAGGGAATCTGACAACAGGAGGAGAGTAGAAGGTTAGTTTGGACACTGAGCACTAAACACATAGCAGGCTAAGACCCAAGAGAGAGAACTGAGCCTCTGATTTTGAGGTAAGTAATAGCGCATGGGCTGCGAAAGGATAGGTGTAGCTGGGGGTCCCCACTGACTCATACGATGAGAACCCCCCTTATCCGATGGCAGAGGTGGCGTATCCTGACCCGAGGTCGGGGCAGTGAGATCACTTGCCCCCCCAGTGGGGACTGATGACAGAGGCACGTGGTACACAAGGAGGAGGAGGGGGTGGAGGAGTGCAAAATACTTGACAAGAGAGATAGGGGGGATTAGGCTTTAATTATGTTGTAGATGATGATTGACAGGAGCAGAACATTAGAAGAGCCCTAGTTCCCACCCCCTCCCCAAACCTCACATAAAGCTTAACATATGTGTGTCAAATTGGGGTCAAAGCAAGGTAGTGCTCCATCACAAGCAAACCTACTGTACTACAGTCAATGGCTATACAGGATGCCGCTCATTGTGTTTCGATACCAGATTAAGAATATTGGTATTTCTGCATTATTATTCACACACCTCCAGTCTATACAATAAAAAAAATAGATTCATATAAATTTACCAGAATATGTATTTTTTTCAAATAGAGGGTTAGCGCCAGACCAAATTCACTTTAAAAGGAGGTCGCCAACTGGAAAGATCTTTATAACTGCTGTCTTTGCCACGGTTTCACTCTCTTTTCTGTTCTCTGTTCTTTCTTATTCCGTTATTTTGTACAATCAATTGTTATGTGTCTGCATTTTCTAAAGATTGTTTAAAAATAATCAAATAAATACTGCAAGAACAAACATACAGATTTAATTGATGATAAATGCAATTCATAAAATAACACTATAAAGCTCAACAAAAGATTTTGGAAAGCTTCCCGCAACCCAACCCCCCCCCACATGGTACCCTACCAACTCAGCATCTCCACGTCAAGGGCAATAGTGTGATTTCAATGGATGGAGTGGGTTCAGCAACTTCTTCAGGTTACCAAAGATTAGGCAGATTACCAAACACATGGCTATAACAAAACCCTTGTCCCACATGTAGCTATGGCAACTTCATTAAGGGAAGTGCCCCAATCTAATACAGCAATACACTGTCATATATCAAATACACTTTGCTCAACAACATGCACGATACATAAACTACTGGTCTATCGCCAGTAGAATAACATTAACAATAATAATCACAATAACAGGCATTGAAATATTACAGTGAACAAATTTTTACACTTTCAAATTCTAAGCAAGTTACAAGCTTACCAGTATCAATCAATAAAACAAAAAAAATATTCAAATATTACAAATAGTTCCCTGTTGTATAAAAAATATTCATGTTCGTTCAACTCAGAGTTGGTCTTCGTCATCCGGATGGCTATTGTAAAATAGAGCTGCAGCATTCTCCAGCCAGATTGTCGTGAGACGCTGGTGTTGAGCCCAGAAAAGAATCCCAAGTTTGCTGTTGTTTACGTTTCCTTTCATTCAATTTATGTTTAGCGCTTCCCATGTGTTCTACAATCGTCTGTCTACGAGTGTAATCTACAGCCTTGCTGCATGAAGTACAAAACAGCACATTACCATTGTAAACTGAAGCATCATTCAACACTGAACTTGAATCCCGGAAGCAGTTTTATTAGACAGGTATGTTTACATAAATCTAAAGCAAAGTTGCCTGTGTTAATGTTTATATATGGTATGTGTATTGATTTGGTTATTATCAAAGAAACCAAAAAAGGCAGGGCATGTTTCTTGCCCCTCCCCAAATGTAAAACAAAAAAATCTCTGACATCACAGAAAATCTCTTTTTCTGTGATATCATAGAAAATCAAATTGGTCATGTGATACGAAAATCTGGCCTAAGTCTGCTTTGCGTTCACATATATGTAAAGGCCGGCCTTGGTCCCGGATTGCAGGCTCTGGGCCTTTTTTTTGGGAACATTCACATATGAGAAAAGGCGGCCCTGGGCCGTCTCAAATCACAAGTGTCAATAGGGTCAAATTGGAAAGTAAATTACTCAATGACCCAAATCCTTATCTGGAGCACTGCTTGTCATGAATCAAGAATTCAGTCCTAACTCAAGGCACTATTGGTGAGTGCACGCAAACCATCTGCCTAAAGCAAAAACTGCACCACATTAAACTGTTTGACATCAAAACCAAGTTTCTGTAAACATTGTGTCAAACACTGGTATTTGTGTAAATAGCATGTTAAACTGTGAACTATGATCTATGCAATGTACAACAATTTCCTGACTAGAAAACAAAGTTTGCCAAACGCCATACTATAGATACTATACATTAAAGTGGTTAATCATTTTACAACTGCATTTTATTTCTGTTTCATAACTTTTCAAAATGGCCACGCTAGTGCACTGGGGTTTGAGACCTGTCCTCTAAATCACTGCAGGAAGAGCAATAACAAGAAGAAAAAAAAAAACAACAAGTGCTCGGACAATGTGGGCAATAATCCTTACACTATCAGTGTACTAAAACATTGTCAGTATGTTAACAATGAAAAGAAACTACAGGTACGTTATTTAAACACTTGTAGCAACACGTGGGGATGTGTAACGCTATATTTTTCAGAACCCCGCTACTTACTCTTTAACATACAGTGATAGTTCCAGACACTGACCTCCCTTTGTGGTCACTGCTAGCAGCCAGTCAGGCAATTTTAAGTAGTGATAGCATCTTGGGACATGTCGAGACACAAAACTTAGAAGATGCTGGAGGGGGTGTGCATTATTGAATAAAGAGAGGGGGCAGTCCGCAGACAGGGGTTCAAAACAAAAAAGGAAAGTTCACTTCCAGATCCTATTCAACGAAAAACTAAGACATGAACACTTATAAAACATTACCACAGTAAAAGCATAGTAATGTGTAATAAAGTACAGCTAAGCACTGTAAAGACCACAGGGTAAGGTAAAGCATATTTAAAACATGTCAAACCATGGTAAGCTATTGTGAAGGCATGGTATACCCATGGAATAACTGTAAAACTACTACTAAATACTATACGGAAATGTCCAGATATGTAAAGCTTTTGTCATAATACTAAATAATAATAAAAATGTCATGCAATACTGCAAACAAGAGAACCTGGGACCATCTCCAACAGGAGGTCGTTAGATACCCACATAACTGACCTGGTCACATACATAGGCAATCACATTGGACAGGAGCAGTGCTACAGGCAAGAGGTGGGGCTATACATTAACGAAGATGGTTCCTGTAAAGTGTTTCAGGGTGTAATTTAAGACTCCCATTGTAACACAGTTTGAGCCAATTCAGCTTTTAGTGTGATATACAGGTCACAACATGCTCTTGTAATTGAGACTTACAGAAAACCTGGAAAGGCTCAAACTAATACGCAACGGGAAGCTTAAATCATTCCCTGTATTTAATAGCCAGATTTTACAGTACAGTGCAGATCTCAGTGTGGACAAACAGCACTGCTTGGCTCCTGTTCTCTACAGTGCAGATCTTAGTGTGAATCATCTGCCAAGCCCTCAGAGGCAGTAAGGCTGTGCTTGTCAGAGCATGTCCAAGGAGCAGCTGCTGAACAGACAGGATTCCTAAAGAGGCAACCCAGTGCAGCACCCAACGTTGCTCTACTGTGTTTTCCTCCACCATAGACACAGACACAAGGGGAGGGGTGCGCAACAAAAACACACGCACACACATACTGTCAGCTGTCTCAGTCACTCCCCCACCCCCACCAACCATAGGCAGAAGCTGTGCCAGTGTAATATGTATGTGTGTGTGAGTGTTGTGTCTGTACAGTATGCATGTGTGTATGTACATTATGTGTGTATGTACAGCAAGTCATATCTGAATCTGTCAGTTTGTGTACATACAGTATCTCTTTATAAATGTCTGTGGTTGTGTGTGAGTGTGTGCGCATGCATGTGCGTACTTTTACTGTAAACAACATGCACGTTGACATGTGTCTAGGAGTAGTGTAGCCAGCAACTACTGTACCTCTACAGGGTATACTAAAGAACTTTGCAGTGGTGTTCATATTTAGAAATTACCACAAGTATGTCAAGACTGCTTCTGTGCATCCAACATGTGCACCATCTACACCAGTGGTTCTCAAAATTGGGGGCGCGGAATGTATCCTGGGGGGGTCTGAAAAGGTTCAGGAAAAACGTTACCGCACACATCTTTACCAATATACAGCACTGTATAACATAATGCCTCCAAACATACCAAAGCCTCTTGATGGCGCTGCACATTTCACTGGTTCCATACAAAACTGAAAGATCATAGTTAATACCGAGTTAATACTTGGTGGAAGCACCTTTGGCAGCAATTACAGCTGTGAGTCTGTTGGGATAGGTCTCTACCAACTTTGCACACCTAGATTTGGCAATATTTGACCATTCTTTACAAAACTGTTCAAGCTCTGTTAAGTTCCTTGGGGAGCATTGATGGACAGCAATCTTCAAGTCATGTCACAATTTTTCGATTGGATTTTAGTCGGGTCTCTGACTGGGCCACTCAAGGACATTTACCTTTTTGTTCCTTAGCCACTCCAGTGTAGCTTTGGCTGTGTGCTTTGGGTTGTTGTCTTGCTGAAAGGTGAACTTCCGTCCCAGTTTCAGCTTTCTTGCAGAGGGCAGCAGGTTTTCCTCAAGGACTTCTCTGTACTTTGCTCCATTCATTTTCCCTTCTATCCTGACAAGTGCCCCAGTCCCTGCCGATGAGAAACATCCCCATAACATGATGCTGCCACTACCATGCTTCACAGTAGGGATGGTGTTCTTTGGGTGATGCGCTGTGTTGGGTTGGCACCAAACATAACGCTTTACATTTGGGCCAAAAAGCTCCATTTTAGTTTCGTCAGACCACAAAACTTTTTGCCACATGGCTACAGAATCTCCTGAGTGTTTTTTGCATACTTCAAAACGGGATTCAAGGTGGGCTTTCTTGAGTAATGGCTTCCTTCTTGCCACCCTACCATACAGGCCAGATTTGTGGAGTGCTTGGAATATTGTTGTCACATGCACACTTTCACCAGTCTTGGCCATAAAAGCCTGTAGCTCTTGTAAAGTTGCCATTGGCCTCTTGGTAGCCTCTCTGATCAGTCTCCTTCTTGCTCGGTCATCCAGTTTGGAGGGATGGCCTGATCTAGGCAGGGTCTTGGTGGTGCCATACACCTTCCACTTCTTAATAATCGTCTTGACCGTGCTCCAAGGGATATTCAATGCCTTTGATATTTTTTTTATACTCATCCCCTGATCTGTGCCTTTCAACAACTTTGTCCTGGAGTTCAAAGCGCCTTGGTGCTCATGGTTGAGTCTTTGCTTTGAAATGCACTACCCAGCAGAGGGAACCTACAGGAACTGCTGAATTTATCCTGAAATCATGTGAATCACTACAATTTAACACAGGTAGAGGCCACTTAACGGTGTGTGATTTTGAAGGCAATTGGTTACACCTGAGGTAATTTAGGATTGCTATTACAAGGGGAGTGGACAGGAAGAGGGCAATGTGGAAATGTTTCCAGTGTTGTCAGAGTTTCTTGAGGATAATGAGCTTGAACTTGAAACGGTGAAACCAATAATAGCTCATCATCTCACAGGCCTTGAGATCCACTGTAAAAAATATTTTAACGATTTAACTCTTGATAAATAGGACTGGATTCGACAGCCGTTTGCGGCCACCTCTGCTAGCAATCTGTTGCCTTAGGCAGATGATGCCCTCTTAGTCTTGTCAAGTGACCGGTATTTGCTTAGAATTCACTGAGTGAATTCTGCCTGTCAGTCGCTGGGGAGTATCCAGTACTTTCCAAAGCTGCAATTAAATCCTTTTGCATCTACCTACTTATGCGAAACAGCCTTTTCTGCCCTAGTTAGCTCTCAAACATCCAGACCAGGGTGGATCTGCTGTGCTACAAAAAACAGGCACACCCATTGTAGCTCACTTAAATAAGATTACATTTTTTATATTTAGTGAGAGTGGTAGGTTGGATTTTTTTTTACTGGATAAATGTACTTGTGTGGGGTGATGGGGGTGGTAAACTACTACAGAGGAAGTAGGGGGGCACACTCTAAAGTTTGAGAACCTCTTATCTACACTGTATGTAAAAATGTAAGTTTGAAGGAAGATACCGTATTCCTTCGAATTTAAGACACCTTCAAATTAAAGATGCAGCCCACATTTCCCACTCTCAATTTGAGGAAAAAAATAACATACAGATGCATTTACAAAGATACAACCTCAATTACGCATATTTGCAGCAGTGTGGAGGAGTGGTTAGGGCTCTGGGCTCTGGACTCTTGACTGGAGGGTCATGGGTTCAATCCCAGGTGGGGGGCACTGCTGCTGTACCCTTGAGCAAGGTACTTTACCTAGATTGCTCCAGTTGCTACCCAACTATAAAAATGGGTAATTGTTTGTAAAAAATAATGTGATAAAACTAGAACAATTGTAAGTCGCCCTGGATAAGGGCGTCTCTAAGAAATGAATAAATATATTTTTTTTTTTTAAATAAGAAAACGACATACCTGTATGGAGGCAGTTCGTGTCTGTCTGCTATCACACAGAGCATTAAAGTTATGTGCTGCTTCTCATTACCAGTCGTGATAACTCGCACCTGTTTTTCTCCCTTTTTGTGAACAGTGGTATTGCATGTCAAAAAATACGGTGGTCTGATCAGCATTTCCAATCTGTCCAAGCTGGTACTGTTTGTTAGAACGGAGCCAATAACAAAATGCTGAAATTGTAAAAGTTTCTCTTTGAATTCCTCAGGAAGCTAATGATGGCTCTTTGAAAGTGGCTGCCAGTATGTCATGGATGATTTGAGATTTGAGTAACATTTTTGTTCATCTTTTTTCGGGCAGTCAGTCACGTTAGTGTTTGTGTACTCGGACAGTCACGTCTTCTGTTGGGGATTTTAATACATGCATCACTATACTCATATGAGAAGAAAAAATTAGTTTAAAAAGTGCATCTTCATCAAAGGAATAATGTACTGTACTCCCAGATTCTGACACTCAACAACGTGTCCCTTGCAAGTTTATTGAAAATTGAATATAGGCTTCTCTAGACAGTACCACCACTGTGAGGGATAATAAAAGGCAATGGCAATGAACCTTCTGTAACAAGGTTTCCATTCAAAACAGTAAGTAACCATGTGCCCTTTGAATTACCCAGCACAGAATCTCCTTCTCCCTCTATGACCTAACCCAACACTCTCAAGTACACTACATGAAGATTTTTATACAACGCAACCCCTGGATTAAACCAACTACAGGCAGCGTGCGGAGGGAAACGACAGCAGCTCCTGCTCCGTTTACATCAGCGTCCATCTAGCAGAGCCAACAACAGAAAAGAGTCAGGACAAAAATATACAAGTTCTGGTCCTGCAGGGGAACTGTTTAGCCTAACCTTGCAGTTCCACGATGTCATGCTGTGGTCATGACACATTAAGACAATGTATCTGTTCCATCGCGTGGATCCTCTCCAACACAAAGAATGTGCCTGTGGTGTAGTTTTAATGCAGAATTTTGTGTCCCACTTAACAAGACGGCCTAACAAAATCATGTGTTTTATTAAAGAGCAACGGTGTGGATATGAAATATCACAAGTGTATTCTTTAAGTGATTTGGATTTCTATCATCTTCCTGGTGACTTGAGCACCCCTGTGGCCTGAATAAAGCTCTCAGTATCCTATCCTCCAAGTACATCTGGTACCCCTGCAACATTCTGCCTCTGGTAATGTACAAAAAAAAATGGTGTGGTAATACAATCATTCCGAAGAATTTGTTGTGAAAAGTCAATAAAGAAGTTGGGGTAAAATAAAACATTATATTAAACACTATTCATGGTCTTCCTAGAGTATATAAAAAGCAAGCAAACGTTTAAATTACCACACTCAAGAGCAAATGTGGTATTTCTTACACCCACTCAGGAGTGCTGCAGAGACAAGTTAATGGCTTTGGTGTAGCCTACTTAAGAGTAGCGGCGTGAAGTTACCAGGGTGCCATGACTAAAATGTGATACAAAGGGAATCTAAATAAATACGAAGATGGACCCTCAACAACACTGTCAATATAAATTGCACGAGAGGCGCAGCCTGCACATAAGACAGCATGCCTAATGTACACACACACAGCTTTGGGTAATAAGAGGAAACCGTATGTACAGGTATGAGGTAAAAAGGAACACTGATCATGGAATGCCCAGCAGGTACTCTACTGGCTAACCATATTCTGACAAGGAGAAAAAAAACAATTAGCAAATTAACTAAGAGGGTAGTAAAAATACATTAATACATAAAAGTACTTAATGTACATGACACATGCTCAATCAAAAAAGTTGAATTATATTTTTAATGTAGCTTAGGTTATTATTTACACTCACTAATGCAGAGTAGAATTACTTTGGTTGTAATAAATGCGGACTTGAAACTACCCCAGAAGGTGTATTACGATCCAGTAGTCAGACACTCTCAAAGACGCATTGAAATAAGTGTGGACACAACAAGTTTAGTGCTCACTCAACACTGCTCTATAGTGCCAGTGTGAAAACAGTACATCAGTACCCTAATGCACCTGCTTCAGTCGCATCGAACAAAGTCTAATTCTAATGAACACCTTAAAGTCTGATTACAGCATCATTAAACACAATTTATTATGAAAACACATTCATTGCGAAACAAATGTAGACGGGATAAGTTTTGACTAGATTTGGAGATAGAGACCAGTCATTAGTTAAATCTGCAACATCCCTGTCAGAGTCTCACTATACTAACAGAGGGAGAAATTGGGTGCGCAATGCACTGACGGCGGCCAACGTGCATATATTTTCTTTAACCTTTAAAAAAAAACAACAACTTCAAATCACAGTTGAAAAATAAATAAATAAACTGTCACAGGACTTTTTTTTAAGCAATCAATCAACGCATAACCAAACATCATTCAACTTGCAACTGTATGTATGCACTATTAAGAAGCAGAAGTAATTTGTCATTATCAATTTGTATAGCAATTACCGTTTTCTTTAAAGGGTTATTTAACATGTACCGATATTGTAAAGGCAGGCATTTAAGAGGGCAAATCGCCTTTGCGGCACATTCTCTGTCGTGTAGTGAGTATTCGGTAACTTCAAAGACCATAATAAAAATATCCAGGAAGTGCAGTCTGTAACACAACATCGAAACAAAGAACACACGATTTACTAGCTACTTCAAGGTAAACAATCCAAGCCACTTCAAACTCGACTCTGCAAACTTAGCACTGTAAATACAAACAACTAAAATGCTACAAAAAACCTGACTATGGTTTAAGGTCCCGAGATCAGACATCACCCACGCTGAGCTAGCCATACGGCGACCCCCCCGGGCCATACACAGCACAGTTTCCTTGAATTTAAAACAAACTCCTTGATTTTATTTTGAAAGGGGGAGTGATTATTTATTTATTAGTATTTTATGGTGCGATTCATCTGCTAACAACTGTACACGACTTGTTCGCTGTATGCATCATGTAAATGAAAAAAAAAATGTTATAAAATGCACAGGTGGTGTGTAACTTAACTCACCTTGTTAAAGTACAACATCCAGAGTTCGTATAATCTTTCCTTCGAAGCCATTATCTGTGTCTTGCTTGGCGTTCTTCACTCCAGTGCTTGTTCCGCAATACACGTATTTGTATTATTATCCTCTTTATTGAGGCATTATCATTTCCTCCGACGCTGACGCCTTACCATTTCTTCTGCACGGTTGCAATTAAAAGCAATAATAATACACATTAAAAAAAATAGTCTAAATATTATTCACAATTCCCAGGTATAATTTATTGTGATAATTCGCTACAAAAGACGCGTGCAAACCTTGCACACTTGTCTTCCTCCTCCACACACGCGAATAACAATGGAACAGGTTTCTTTTAAGTTTTCTTGACTGCTGCCTGTAGCCGTGTTGCTAGTTCGCTGACGCTCTGTCTGCCATGGTTGGCTAGCTGTGTACTGTCAATTTGTACAGTATATCACCATTGTTGGTTGTCCACAGGTCGCTCCTCACTGTTTGTGTTGTGTGCCTGCTCGCTCACTCTTTCTCTAAACTCAAGAAGGAACTCGCTCCAAAAAGCCAAGCCTACCACCAGAAGGGTTCGTAGTTCGTACAAGCACAGGTAACCCGTTAAAGAGACAGTCACTTTGTTTTCCAACTGCCACACGTTGCTGGAATGTCAAATCCAACACAGTCAAATATTTAAAAAAAAAACAACAAAAAAACAGGATGTTAAAAAGTCAGAAAGGTCACCATTTTATTTTTTTTTCAGTATTGTTATTTGTTTGTTTATCTTGGCAACACATGCACAAACAGAATTATGAAATAATGTAAAGATAGTTTGTCTTTTAATTTTGTAATGTTTTACTGTCATTCATGTTGGATGAAGCGTAGACTTAAATGGTTTAGGTAGGTATACATGGTAGGAGGGAATTAAAGAATAAGTTGTGTATGGGTATGACATGACATCTTTTCACTGTGTATTCTGTTTCAGCCATCACATCCAAGTGACTCTTTAAAACTCAATGGTTTAAAGCACCCCCTTGGCCTCAATAGAGCTCTCAGAATCTTCTCAATCCAACTATACCAGATACACCACAGTGTAACTGGTGACCATGCACATCCCTAATGAGCGTCTGATTAGGCAGGTCTGCAGGTGTGGTTTAGACTTCATCTCACCAACACAGGTCAGAATCTGCAAAGACGATGCATCACCCAACACTGCCCATTAGAGCTGGGTGTATAGCGTTCTTCAAGAATAAGCCAAGAAACCTGCTTCAGTAGCCTAGCAGAAAAAGCGAGTTCGTGTGATTAACCTATTCTGTACCCCATGGATATAGTATTCAAAGATGACTTACAGTGGCATCTGGAAAAAGGGGCAAGGGAATGTGAGAAAGGAATTTTAAATCCTGTCAACGGCTGGTTTCAGCATGTTCACTCCAATCTTTCACACTTTGTAGAGACGACAAGGTAAATTACGTTGGTTTACTGAACGTATCACATGTTGTTAATAACTCACTGAGCGAGGAGGATCATGTTTTCTTAATTTAAAGGACCAGGCCCTTGATTTTGGAAACTTTCTAGGTATTGACAGTGTCGCCGTCATTTATTTTACACAACTTTGCAAAATGTTTTCTCGTATTTACTACCTGCTTTTTGCTCAATGTGCGGTGGGGTATTCATGCTTCATTACACTTTGCTATGCTATAATTTTATAAGGGACCCTATAACTGAAGTACATTCCAGGTTCCTATGTAGAGACTGTCTGACTGTGCCTATTTAAAAAGCAACCCTGTCAAGGCAGTTGAAATTATATATATATACATTATATTAATAATATACATTTACTTATAACATCCGCTGGGAGTAGCTAAGCTATGCCTCAAAAACTCCTATAAAGGTTGTATGGCAGAACTGAAATGACAGCAGTTCCATTGCTGTACCAAACCACTGAGATTATTATAATTTATACCAAATCATTCATAGACATTTCACATCACACACACAATGTATGGTGCATCCCTTCCCCTGCTGAAAAGACTGAAATCCAGCCACCATTTGAGTGAGACCTTCATGAGCTGTGCCAAACTTGGAAAACATGCCTTTCTCATTCAGTTAGATTGTGGTTCCATTATTTTAAGTCAGCTTGGATCCAGTTTTGAACGGATTTATAAAGAGATTGATAGAGAGATTATGTCAAAGTGTTTGTCTAAATTGTTATGACGTTTATTTTTAGTAATGCTATACAGATCACAAAGGACATTAAAAGTTGTATAGGTTCAACTTAATATCTAATGTACAGTATATATCAAGGTAGAGATCCCAAGCCAGTAAGATTTCAAATTCTACTTCTAAAGATGCCTATTGAAGTTTGTACCTGTACAAATGCAACGTTTCCAGATTGGGGTCTCTACAGCCATTTGTAATATTATGATATGTAGGAACTGACAAACTCAGTTATAGATTGTTTTTTGTTAGACTGGTTCAGTATACAAATATACCTGGCTTCACAGATTGGTATTTTTTTTTTACATATTACTTGGCTAAATAGTTAATTAAGATTACATGACTATGTAGAAACACTTCCAAAGTTTATTTTATTTTATTTTATTTTTTTGTTGGGGGGGGGGGGCAATAAAATACAAGAGCATGTGTTATTTAAAAAAAGAGACACTAAGATATGAACAGAGAATTTGGCTTGTAAAGTATCGTGTCTCCCCCGAGCCTCAGCTTCTCATGCACTGAGCAAAGGTCACCTAGCAATCCCAAGCAGGCCAGGTCAAGCACAGTGTGGTTTTGGGATCATCAGTGAGACAGACATTACAAGGGTCTTTCAGGAGAAACCTGTCCTGGGAGGTGGATAGTAACACAGAGTGGAAGTGCCATTAGACGTATTACTCAGTGTACTATTCTTATTCCACCTGTTACAATTGCCCCATTGGTGCAGTGTTTGGAGTTAGTCCAGGATGCTGGCTTTCCTATCCTCATTAGACCGCTAATTATGTCTTTTCCAGCTGATGGTGCTCACCATTCAGAACATGACGTGGGTAGTTCTGCCACATCCATTCCTTCACACCAGGGATTTCCACCTATTGGGTCCCATGAAGGAGCTTCTTGGTAGTGAAATGTGCCAATCAGCATCCGAACAGTGCTCTTGCCCTTGTATATTGGCCAACCACAGAGACCTTTTGCTGAACAAGAACTTGGTGACTCAAGTTACTGCATTGACTGTGCAGGAAGATTGCTCACTTCTTCGTGGACTATGGTGTGCATTGTTCTCCCAGAGCCAGACTGACAACGTTATATGGATATCTCTATCTCTGGAGTGTCAGTCTGAGGATGAGATATGTCTGTGGACTTAACCCCAAAGTAAAATATATAGGTACATACCAAACATTTCAGCTCATTACTTCAGATGTGTTATGAGTTATATGTGGCTGTTCTGATTAACAGATTAACCAAACCGATTAATCAACTAAAGAGTTGATCACAGATTATTATTTTTTTTTTACAATCAAATCGTGCATTAAAAGTGCATTCTGCGTAGAGAGAGAAATGCATGCTGCTACAGTATTTAGGGAAGTGCTGATTTGAAGTGTGCTCTCTCTCCTTGGAAGTGGTAGGACACTGGTTTTAAGGTTGTATAAAAAGGCGTGAAAGTTGTGTAAAAATCATAATTATTGTCTTGTTTTGTACAAGGATTGCTGATAGTGTGCTACTGGAATGTTATCTACGTTGATTTAAATGATTGCCAAACATGTGTCTGCAAAGTTACTCGTGTGCATTGTAACCAGAGCTGTGGTGAACACTGTGGTAAAATCCAGTGTACCGCATTTATCCTGACCAACATAATAATCTGTTGATTTAGTTATAAACCTTGGAGTGTTGCTAACAATTTTGCTGTTTAGGGGTTACCCCAGAGTGGTTAAACAGTACGCGTATAACTGTGCTGCTCTGGTCCTTGGGGCTCGTGTGACTTGAGTTATCAGGTCCCTAAATCGGGGTTATTAGGGTAATAGGACGGAAAGGTAACATTTGTTACATTTACTAAAATAAAAATAAATAATAAAAATGGTTTTAAAAAGACCAAATTCCCATTGGGCTTTTTTTTTTTAAATTATATTGATTTTTTTAAGTACAGTATTACTATGCAGGACAGCTGCTATAAGAGTGTTAACTTTATTAAAAATGTGCACGGATTAATCTACCGGTTAATCAACTAATGCCCATAAATTAACCGATCAATTTTTTTTATCGAGTGACAGCCTTAGTTATATATGATAGATATTGCAAGTGCTTGTTTCTTCTTGTGTCATATGCTGCAGGTAATTCATCCATCATTTGAATTACCCAACCATGGGTAAAATTATAATGCTGTCAACTGTGTATTGAGTTAAATTGAAGATGTTTACTTTTAGAAAGTCTGTATAATTTTACAAGAAGAGCTAGCTTTGTTAGAGTACTGATTGACTTTGTTTTTGTCCACTGACTGAACCCATCAGCCCCAGTAGTCTACAGAAACCTGATTTTCTCAGCACAAACACATGATACACATAAGCCCCTTTCACACTGGCATGACCCGGGTCTGACCTTACCCGGTCGCGAAGAATGCCCCGGAAGCAGCTTGTTACGGACATGTCCATCCAAGCTTCTCTGGATTGAATCGTCGGCCCAAATGTTGATTAGAGCAAATGTTTCTTCATCCCTGCTGCAATCTGGCTCAAGGTGTGTCTCAATTAGCAAAAATATATAGCTAAACAGAATAAACAGAGTGGAACCTTCACACAAGTGTGGCTGTTTGTTACTTCGTGGGCTTACGAACGGCCATCATGCATTTTGTCTCACTTGACCTGGGTCAAAGCATGTCAGCTCACATCCTGAGGTGGGTCGCAGCCGACCTGACACAATCCGGGTATGATCCATGTATGTGGTTTTACACTATGTGGGATTGTGACCCGGATAGCCAGAACCCGGATCGGGACCCGGGTAGGATCGCCAGTGTGAAAGGGGCTATAGACACACATGTATGACACTGACACACACACACAGGGGCAAGGTACAGGTGCTGATGTATGGTGTGGATACAGGCCATAAGACGTTTAAAAAAAGAAAACAACTGATGGATCAAAACAAGATAGGGAAAAAGCACACATGAGAATAAAATGAATCGAACACAAAAGCAAACAAAATCTAGAGGGTTTCTCTACTTTATACAGTGGTTATAAACCTGGTTGCTCTGCAGAGGACACTGAGGCAGCCACCTCCGGGAGCTCTGCTTTTTTAAAAGCTTGAACATGATGAAGATAATTTTTATAACCAGCAGCCCTCCTCTTTAACATGCAGTGAAATTACATTACATGGAGTTTAGTAATATTTGAACTCAGAGCTCTCTGAAAGCACTTAAGTCTTAAAACACCACACTTATAGAGTCACATGTGAGGTCAGAAATCTTGCCCTAGTGCAAATATTTATATTTATATTTATATACTGTCATGAAGGGGGGATACCTGATATGAAACATACCGTTAAACAATATTTTGACATTTTTAAGAACTGGATATTTAATTGATTTATTTTTTTCATATGGGTATTGAATCAATACTACACATCGAAAATGTCTCTATGTTTATTGGCTAGTGTTTTAGAAATTAGATTTTTTGTTTTTTACTGAACTAAACAATGTACTTCAATGTGTAAATTACTCGTTTTTACTCGTACCTAAACAGGTACTTCATTTAAGGCAGTTTCAGGTAGGTTGCTTATTTCTACATTTGTAACGTGAAGCGGTATTTCTTTGCTATTTGAAAAAAAAGAAGAGTAAAATACATTATGGAGTAAACAATTTTGAAAATCTGCCCCAAAGATTTTGCGCTGGGTCTGGAACGCCTGTATTAATCGACGACCTCGGCGTTCCATTCTCTCTCCTACCGATGCTCTCTCAATCTTGCTTAGCTTGGTCTGCCGTGTGTTGTGGGAAGATGGAGCAGAGCAAGGGGTCCCTCCAACAAGAAGCCTTAAAGAGAAAAGAGAGACTGAAAGCTCTCCGCAGTAAGCAGCTACAGGTCAGCACTTTGTCATTCTTATACAAATTGTATTACTGGCGATGTAGTTTTATACCCCGAGTTCTGAAGCGAGCCGGGCGCTTAGGAATTCAATTAGACATACCTCTAGACCCGCAGCACAACAAAAAACAAACGCCCGATTCAGAAATACGTCCACGTTTTTACAGTTCTTTTCTATTGGTCTTTCATCGGTATTTCAAAAAGAGCTTTACATTTTGAAAAAGATCAACACCCGGTAGAGATCATTTTCAGTGTTTTAGGGACAGACTAGGCCCTACGTCCTTCTAGGATGGGTATATACTTGGCAAATACAGGTAGTTTTTCAAATAAATTACCTGAAATTAATGTACAAGACAAATGACAGTAGCTACAGTTTTACACATTGAATTAACAAAAAAAGTGGTATCTAGGATTGCCACCTCCGAGGTACAAAAAACCGTGACACCAGAACCATTGCTTGCAAAATACTTACTATGTGTAACCACTGTCAAACGGCCCATGTGTATTAATTATTACGCGAGCTTTACCGCAAAACTACATACATCTTACCTATAAAGTGGATGTACCGGCTTGTTGCTAAAATAAATAAATGTACGGTTCTGTGATAATTGAAAACAGTTCATAATGTAAGACATATAACTATTGCAGAGCAAATCCGTTCACTTTGTTTTGTTACACTATGTTTATATACAGCTTGCTAAATGTAGTGTTTTTATGAACAAATCATTATCTGCCCCATAGCTGCAGCACTAAGTGCCTGGCGATGTGATAATAAAACATTTTGTGATTGTAGGGTCTTTTTGATTTAACTTGTCATGTTTATAGGTTTATTTTATAAAGTGCCTAAATGCATGCATCTCAAACTGCTGTACCCAAAAAAACACAGAGAACCATATATACATACTTAAGAGTATAAATAACATAAAAACGAAATTACACATCTAAAACAAATCCTGATACAAATGCGTAAACGTAAAAGTGTGATTAACTGTTTTTTAAAAGCATCAACGGGTTTAGCATCCCTGATAGATTGAGGAAGGTCGTTCCAAAGTTTGGGCGCATAGCGACAAAAAGCCCTATTGACCATGGAGCGAATCTTAGTTTTGGGTACTGCCAATAAATCTGAGGATTAAGAATGTAGATTACGTATGGGTGTGTAACGTGTAAGCAATTCTGCAATGTAACATGGAGCTAAACCGTTCAAAGCCTTATAGGTTAACAATAGTATTTTAAAATCGATCCTGCTCTCAACCGGCAAACAGTGCAGAGAAGCAAGAACTGGTGTAATGTGGGCACCCAGTTTAGTGCCAGTTAAAATGCGAGCAGGGGAGTTCTGAGTATATTCTAGCCTGCTGATACATACGCCTTGGAGGCACCTGCAAACAACGCGTTGCAATAATCAAGCCAGGAAGAAACAAAGGCATGAACTAGCCTCTCTGCATCAGGCACAGACAACATATGTAATTATGGGAGAGTTGCATTTATCGGTCGGGAACAGGGAGATGAAAAATGATTACGACAATAATCCTAACATTGCAGATTGTGCAAGGCGTTCTACTTTTTCTGAGGTGTCATTATCACTGTAGAAGTCCACATGCTTGAAGGGTTGTGTTCGTTGGTTTTTTTTCCCGTTGATGCAATTTAACCACGTAATCGTGTTATTGTTTGGATCCAAACACTTCCTAATACAGGAGCTGTAGCTGAAAGGGCACTGCGGCCATAATGGCTGTGAGTAGACATACAATGAGGGGCATTGCGACAATTGCACCCATTGCAATTGCAGCATGACCAGCGTTAATTTCGAGCCCTGCTGATGCCATCACTTTATGGAAGCAGCTGGGCGCTGAAGACAGTTCAATAGGAATTATCTTAAAATAAACACTGCGACGTCGCGATGAAAACAGCAAGATTGCGACTGTCATCTGATAAAGGAAATTGCAAGTAACCTTGGTACAGATAGTTGAACCATGGTCATGGAACTGTGTGGTAAGCTCCTCTGGTAGAAAGTTAGCATCAGTTAGCGATCTGGGATTATGGCCTTATTGACTGCTCAGAGATTTACATGCCTGACAGGTGGAGATCTACAACACTGGGCAAAATGATTCATTCTCCCACAACTTCGACTGTGTTGATCTCTTGCTGAACAATTCACAGCCCCAGTCATCTTTTAATATTTGTATGGAGTTAATTACAGGCTGGTCAGGGGTAGGAAGCAGTGTCTTCCTTGCTGCAGGGACTGTGATAAGGACGGGCTGGCTGTTCAGCCTTGTGGTTAGCAGGGTCAGCAGTGTTTTTTTTAAATAGTATAATTTCTAGGATTTAAGCGTCATTGTAAAAAGTGTAGATATTTGTTAAAACTGCAGTTTAAAATGTAAAAACGTATAGGCTGTTGCTATATGTATGCAGTCCTGTTTATTACTACTGGGGGTCACAGGAAATTGGTAGACCATGAAAAAAGTAGATATCGCATGCATATATTTCTGAAGTTAAAGGGAGGGTTAGTTGGAAATTCAATTAATATTACAGGACCGAAATGCCTTTAGTTGTTATTCAGATACAAAAACAAAGTACAGACAGCGTTTTTTTTTGTTTTGTTTTGTTTAAAAATGTGACATATGTCATGTTAGCTATCTAGGTGTAAAGTAAATTCATGTTTTAATTTATTTTTTATCGTCAGGAGATGAATCGCACCGTTTACATTTTGTTTTCATTCTCTAACAAATGGCTGTATTTGAATATTTAATTAAATGTGTTTTTAGCAAAAAGTTACATATATACAATTTTAAAAACAACATTTTTTGTTATTTGTGCGTGGTTGAAATCCCTCCTTGTCAAACATTTAGGTACATTTTGCTTTAAAAATGTTGTTGCAGTCATACTGTAAGCAAGTACATAAGTGTTTATGTAGACTCCCTTAAAAAAAGTTATCATGGTAAATTTGCTCTTTTTTCACTCGGGATCTATCCTCTATAAGCTCTTGCAGATAAGGTGGTATTCATTTCATTATGTTACAGTGATAAAATACCTTTGATGTAACACAGTTGTTAGACCTAATTTACAGCTTGCTTGAATGCTAGCGCTGGCCAGCGCTATGATGCATCTAAAGCACATTAAAAACAAACTGCATGTAATTTTTGTTTCTCTGCAGTGAGGATTGATTGTTTTGTGGAATTAGCTTTGAAGTGACGCACCTGCATTTCTCTGCACTGTACTGCATTCTCTTGTGTTGATGTGACCATACAGAAAGACCCTCCTACTTCTTGAAACTTCTCATGTGTGTGTGGTGAGGCACTTGAAACATGTGACCAAAGATACTCTCTGATGTGGGGCCAAGATTTTTTCTCCAGTGATGTTTGAGGTCGGCGATCAGAGGTTCAAAGGAACCACATGTTTTCTTTTGTTACAGTTCCTGTGGTTGAGTTGGTGTTGGAGAGAAGCAAGTTCATCTCATTTTCAATTGATTCACTTATGTAAAATATACTTTTTTTTTTTACCTATTTTAATTTTTTGAATAATTTTATATTTGATCTAAATTTATTTGTCTACCATCCCCCATTTGTATTTTTGTTTATAATAATTCACATATAATTGACAATTTTATTTAAAATGTATCTGATTTTTCTACATTTGAAAAAAAAAAAAAGAAATTCGATTTGATTAGTAATTATTGATTTTTATTTTTCTCCTCTCCCCCACTCCTCTAAATCTTTCAGGATATCTTTTTTTTCCCTTCAAAAAAAAAAATAATAATAATTGATTGTAATTGTTGGTTTCATTGTATTGTGTCCTTATCCATTTAAAAATAAATAATACAACAATTCATGGGAGGCATGGATAGGTCAGACCAGATGCTGGAGCTAAGAAGCCTGGCATGTACATGGTCCAGATCTCATTGTGCAATGCCAACGTAGTGTACACAAGTACAGCACCAGAGCTTCAGCTCACATTTCTTCCATTCCAGACCTCTGTGATCTCTAGCCTTTTGTTCAATACACAGGGAGTACCAGAGACTGAAAGATCAGAAACTGTGACAAAGCTTAGTGAACAGCATTTTATTCAAACACTGCCACAGTCCAGGAAAAAATCCTTTCCTTAAAAATGGTGCTGGGCATGTTCTAGCAAGGGCATACGGAGGGATACACGGTACTACAGTCCATGCTGTCCCTCTCAGTCAGGCCCCTCTGTTTGGAGTGTTTTGAAAAGTACCACACAGTACATAAGTACTGGAAGGACTAAATAAACCTTCAAAACAAGCCAATGTAGCCAAAGTTAGTAGAAAACACTTGTTTTTACATCATGCAGCAACATTACCTCGGGCTCCAGAAGGATGCTATGTTACCTATTTCATAAATCCTTATTTTGTGCAGATTCATAAAATATATACAGTTGCCTGGGTATCTCATTCTTTGTGGTGTACTGGGCACATGAAATCAGGGTGGGTGCTATAGGTTGCATAGTTCAAAGTAGAACAGTGGCCTGGTGTCAGTCCAAACGCCTGGAAATGTGTGTAAAGGTGCACTCAGGACACCAAGAAATTCAGAAACTTTTTTTTTTTTTCAGCAGTGAAACTAAAGCTGTCGGATTCAGAGGTCCAAATATTGTGACAAACAAGTGATTTTCGCTACATACAATAACATTACCTCAGATTGCAGAAGGATTATTGGTAACAAACCATTGACTGGAGATGTTATGGTACCCAAATCGCCAGTGACATCCACGGGAGACCACTGTGACCAGCCAACCTTCGCCAGCTGGCTGCAGCTGCACAGGAAGAGCGGCAGAACATCCTACAGCAGTCTATCCAGAGGCTGATCAGGTGTATGCGTCAGCTCTGCCAGGATTGTGTTAGTACTCAGGGAGGTCATACCCGATACTAACTTTGTAATGTTTTCATTTTGACGACGTGTTACGTTTCATACTGAAAACTTCTGACTCTTTGATCTGTATTTTTGTTCCCATTTTCGTTGATTTTATTTGATGTGTATGTTTAAAATATTCAGTCAAATCCATTAGACCCGATTGTTGCATTTCTTTTGTGCATCAGTATTCTTTTGCCTGGGTATCTCATTCTTTTGGTGGCATACTGGGCCTATGAAATTGGAGTGGGTAATATACACCATGGACTGCATAATTTGAAGTGGAAAAGTCAAAGTGGCCTGGTGCCAGCCTAGAGCACTTAATACCAAAACGAATAAAACAATTTACACAGAGGCAAATCAAGCAGCTTAAAAGTCCCAAATCTTACATAAAACATAAGGATTTTAGGGACTAAGGATGATGTAGGTAGAATACATTTTATGAAAAATTTACATTTTGCATTCAATAATAGCTGTATTTTTGTGGTCACATGACTAAAAATCCACAAAAACTTGTCACCAATGAAAAGTTCACACTGACAAAAAAAATGTATAGTTTGCCTGGGGTAAAATGGAACATATGGTAATTTTGATGTAAAACAGCTGACTCCAAAAATCACAACATTCTTGTAGCACAGAACATCAAAAGGGCAGACAAGGGGTTAATATGCTTCAGTATTGCTATAGACCAGGGGTAGTCAATTATTTCATGTTAAGGTCCAAAATTCTTAGTTACAGCAAGGTGAAGGTCCGGAGCACATTTTAACTCTGACCCCTATCCCCATACCCACAAACAAACGCATAACTACACAAGTATAAGTATTACACATGTTGTTGGTTTTCAAGTTCTTCATTTGGTTTATAGGAGGTTTTTGGTAACCAAAACGTCTTTTTCACTAGTGTGTCTTTTTTACTGACTTGTTTCTACGTGAGTTCTTTCCTTGCTAAAACTATAGAAGTATAACTACTAGGGCTGAAACGAAGGGTACATTTTGACCTTCGAAGGTTCGGGACACATTACCGAAGGAAGGTTCGAACCTTGATGGTACTCATTTGCATAATTTTTTGGTGACGTCACCATAGCTACTTGTTTATATCTGATTGAAAATCCTATTTTACAGTTAATCCATATAAATGTTATCAGTTACATTTTACTACTACTAAAAATATTAATACTAATAATAATATGAACTTACGCTTGCCAAGTGACCCCACAGATTGGTTATGCCTCCATGATACGAGTCGCTTGCACAGTTTGCACTCAATTTTTTTTTGGTCGTCTGTTCATTTAACAAAAAAATCCCAAACAGCAGAGGGGTTTCGAGACATTTCTTTCAATACAGCTTACGCCTTACACTAAAATGCTTTGCTGTCCAGACTGCAAATGAAGAAATTAAAGGTTTGCCTCTGGATAACACAACCTGGAGCGGGGAGGGGCGGACGGTGCTCAGTTTTCGAAATTAAAATTATTAGTTTTAGCGTATATATTATACGTTTCAAACATATTCTACCATAGCACTTCTCTTACACTGTCTTATACCCTAGGTATTCAGTACATATTTTACTGAAGTAATACAGCCACTAGAGGTACGAGCCCACTGCTTTGGATACTATACCCTGCTCCATACACGGCAGCAGCGCCATGTAGAGTTGCTATATATACGATTTGGTAGCGGATTTTAATAACAACTTTTGTTTACTTAATATGCATTATACAAATCAAAAGACTGCTGTAGAAAACACATCACAAAGTTCAGTAATCATGAAATTTAAAATTATTGAAGGTGTGAACTGGAATGGGGAGCGAGATTTTCTTCACAGTGTTCTTCCATTCATAGAACAGACTGTCCTCAGAAGGGCCACTTGAAGGTGTTCGGTCCGGCAGGATGCATAACCTTCACTTAAGTGCTCCATCATCAGAGGTTCTCATCTTCTACAGGAAACATTTTATTGTCATACAACACCTTCACCTAGTCACCAATTTGTAGACACAGCTGAGTTGGACCCTCCTGGACAACTGCGCCTTTCAGCACCGTCACCACACGGAATACCATATTTGACTGGTAAATGAGACCTTTATCGTGCCTGGGGTATTGGGTACAAAGTGGTGTGCTTCCCTGGAGCCGGTGATGGGTTTCGTCATACCTGGCATTAAGGAAAGGGTGGTTCTCTTCATCCTTTTCTTGAGAGACGAACATGACCTGCACACCTGTTACGTGTCCTTTCACCCATTCAAACAGCTGTTAAGGGGTAAGAATGATGTTGCCTTGAAGACTAGCTTGTGCTGCTCTTGCCTTAATCGTACCTCCCACACCATCACACTGACTTTTTCCTGTGATGTGGCAAAGTAATGCCATTCTGCGGTGATACCAAAGTCTTGCTGATGAAAGCTAAGGTTGGCGATTCTTGTACTGCCTAACAGCTCCGTCACTGAAGTAATGTATATGTTTCAAGTCAGGGACCTCCCTCTTGATCAAAGGAATTACCACAAATGGATGGAGTGTTGCCTGAGAATTGTCCCAATGAAATCCTTGGGCAGCGTCTTGGATCACAAAACCATCATTTTCTGCAAAATCAAGCAGACAGGTGGCATGGTCCTCTTTCAGATCTTCTTTCAGGCACCTCAGGAAGTTGCTTTCACTCATGGCAATGAAGTTTCTGAACCAGGATTCTTTTGAAATCCTCGACCTTCTCCGTCAGAGTCAGCAGGTTGGAGCGATCAATGTACACCCACTGATGGAATACAACATTGTCAACTGTATCCAGACTTTCCAGACCATCAAAGTATTCCTCTAGGGGTTGCTGACCAGGACATGCTTTACAAGCACCTGGCTTCTTCCTGGAGCTTTTGTAGTCCTTCTGAGCACCACACGCCTTTAGCATCAATATTCTGATGGTATGTACAGACGCACATGGAGTGAGTCCCAGAAGCTCCAGGCAGTATGCACCACTTAGACCACAGAGCAGTAAATGACAAGAACCCAACTTCTTGTCGGGGTACTGCTCTTAGAAGGTACAATGGGCCTGGTGAAGGTCGACAAGCATTAAGTGCTTCGGCTTCTTCACTTTCTCTCCATTGATATGCACGGTTACCACCTGTTTTGCCCCTGGACATACGTGACTCACTTCTTGCTCTTCGTAGAAGACTTCTACACAGTCTTTCAAGTCTTTTGTCAAAGTCCAACCACATTTAGGGTCAGGCTTCACCATCAATCCCTTTCCTTGTGTCCTGGAATTAGTTTAAACATTGGGAGGTCTACCGCCTGTTTCAGAGTAATAACTTTGATGCCTTTAACCGATCCCTGTGTCTTGTGGCTTTTAGTGGGATCAGCACATCACTTCGGAACTATGAGATGCTTATCAAGAAAAACTTTACAATGGTACAGGCATATATTCACTGGATCACCTTCTCCAGAGAACCTCAGCCATAGCAGCTTTTGGTCATCTTCAGAGAATTCGACCAAAGGTGTCAGTTGATCAGGGACTTTTGAGTTAGGTCAAAGATAAGTCAGTTTTGTGGCACTCATCTCGATACTGAAAAGAGCAGTCCTCCATCTCTGTCAAATATGGCGGGATCACTAGCACCACTTGGTAGAGAAATCTGTCACCTTAACCCTTTGCGGTCCTATGTCGGACCCTGTCCGACATCATCAAAAAGACGTAAAACACAGGTCTCTAGTTGTTTTTTCTCCGGAAAAAGCCGAGAAAACCATTTAATGGCCGAGTGAGACCGATAGGCGTTGAGAGAAACCAAAAAAAAAAAAAAAAGCACCGAATCTGAACGGCACCACAGAGATAACACAGCCATAAACAAACAAGATAGCTGCTTCTGCATCCAGCGCTCAAAGAACATCACAGACATTTGCCTTTTAAACCTGTTTTACTGTGAAATAAAAATACTTTTAAACAGCGCGTCTAAAATAAACTGCGCGTGTGAAAATAAATTGGACATGACGCGCTGAATAAATGGACCACTAAGGGTTAAACTGACTTAAACGGTTTGTTTATAATTCCTATTAATATTCCGAAAGATATGAAACAAAATGATCAAATACGGTTAAATTATTGTTATTATTTCAACAAAACACAAAATAAACAATGGCTCAAGGGCCAAAAACCAACTCAAAAATGGCAGCAACTTGGCAGCGTTCTATCCTGTCTAGTATCTCTCTCTCTCTCTCTCTCTCTCTCTCTCTCTCTCTCTCTCTCTCTCTGTTCTCTTTCCTTGTGGTTTCTCTCCAACAAAAGAGAACTCTTCTTTATAGGGTGTGGTGCCTGCCTAGGGGGGTAATTAAGCCTCCTGGGCAGGCACATCTGAAAGTCTTTGGAGTTTAAGTCTTCAGGGGCAGGGAATCTCTACCTTGCCACAATAGGCCTATTTCTTCAGGATGTGCTAGTTGCCAGTATGCATGGCGCCAGGACACTGGAGTGCCACACGGAGCAGTGTTCAAAACCACATGGCAACAACGATGCATTGTCAAGATGTCAGAAGACATGCGTATCCACATGCAAGTTCATAACCACTCAGCTCCAAGCTAGTGCCACTGGAAGCACACCCTGTCACTTTTTACTCTAGATCTAACCCCAGACAATGCAAAATTGAAGATTAACGCCAGTTCGGTTCAGACTGTGGTACTTTAGCCTCACCAAAGTGGCCATAAGCAATGCTCGAATGCATGACAAATGCAACTTCAAAAATCCAACATCCGCGGATACCAAAATGTTTTGTTGATTCTTGTAGATCTCATCAACATCTATCCAAAAATATCTTTGGGTAATAGATAACAAAAAATACAATCTATTAATTCATTTAACGGTATGTCATATTAAAAAGTGTTATTATTAAAACGATGTCTGTAGCGTACATAAGCAAAAAAAAGTCACGTAAAATGTAACTTTAATAAACACTATGACAACGTTTTTTAAGTTTAAAACAATTTGCTATATTTTACTATGTTATGGTTAGAAATTTAAAACAAAGGCGCCGATAAGCCACAGACCGTTATACAGGTTTAGCGATTTAAAGTTCACAGATTAAAACTAATGGCGTTTTAGGTCCTGTAACATTAATTGAATTTCCAACTAACCCTCCCTTTAATTTCTGAAATTCGTGCATGCTCAGTAAAGGCTATATATACATTTTTGATGGTCTAGCAATTGACTGTGACCCCGTTACCTGAAACATAGGTCCAAAAGAATTGGAAAGACCCAAGCATACAAACGGTGGTTATGCATAAACAGAAAATCTATTATCATACAGCATTAACAAAACTAAAAGTTTGCAAGAATAAAAAATACATATAAATAAAGAATAAGAAATAACTTCCCACTTCTCACCATGACCCGTAAGAAATGTGACCGTGTGCTCTGACTAATGCCGAATTTGCTTGATTGATGGGATGGCAGTTTGTATAGAGCGTGGGTTGGAATTGAAAACTCTGACCCCATGTTGAACTTTAAAGTTTAACATCACAGGTTTGAGTCGGAGCTTTTGAAGAGCAGATAATAATAATAGGTGATTATGACAGTGAAACGCAGAGTGTGATGATTGGTGCATCTCTGGTTTAACTGTGGGTTTGCACTGCACATTGTCCACTTGAAATATATTTATGAAGCACTACTCTTACTGACCACCAAGTATGTTGGAAGCACTTCTCTGTCCAAATATTCAAGTCAAACCTTGTCCTTGGACAAGAATAGAACACGAAAACCTCTTCTTACATTGAGTGTGATGGGGCATTAAGGGGGATTGAATTCTTTAAATTCTTCCCAGGGATAAGATTAAACTGAGGCTGCTGGCTAATGTACAAGGGAAGGTTTGTTGAGTTTAACATTTACTAGGCTATAATCTTTGGGGTAATGTATAAGAAACACACAGCTCAGAGCAGTCCTGAGATGTTTCTGGCACTGGGTGTTAAGTGTGTAGAGGTCTCATGTTCATGACTTGAAACTCAAACTAGCCCCACATCCATTAACCTGATCTCATTTTATTATAAATGTGTTGTACACGTGTCCCTCTGTCATATCTTACAGTATGAAGTAATTTCACTGTAGTTTTTATTTATTTATTTTTATTTTTTAAAAACATACAATAAGCCCAAATCAGTCCTGTGGCCATAATAGGCAATTTTAGCTGATTTCCTTGTACACTAAAGAAACCTGCCGTTTACTGGGTCTATTTTTATTATAAATGTGTTGTGTCATATGTCCCTCTGTCATCTCACAGAGATTATTGAGGTAATGTGTACAAACAACACCTGTTTATTCTGGAACCATACATAGCACTACTGTAGCAAAAGATGAGTAGGGGTAATACCACCCTTTGCCTTATGCAAGGCAGCAATGATTGATGAGGAGTGAGAACACAGCTGTTAAAAGTGGGGACGTTTTTTTATAAAAGGGCAAGTGCACCATTAACTGCACAAAGGATTACTTAATTCATGGTACCGCGACTGTGAAGTAATGGGTCCGGACTGTGCTAATTTCAGTGAATGGTTTAGCTGTGGTATCCGTGTATGATTGTCCAGCGGGACCTTTGATCAGAGTGGATTTGTTTTCTAGTGAGTGACGTGCAGAGCTGGAAAGGCAGCTTAACACAGCCTTTCCACACAGGGAGCAGCAGCACCCAGCCACAGTCACAACCAGACAAGCTTGTTTTTAACTTCTCTTTGACCTTATAAAAAACATTCTTTATATGTGCCTGTTCTGGGCATGCCCTCCCCCTGGGCTCACAGTAGATTAGAGCAGAGAAGGAGGGTGACGGAGAAAGACTGTCAGCCAGGAATCCAAGGAGGTGCTACACCTCTGTCAGCCCTGCTGTGTCTTCTCTGTACAGAACAGCCACCTAATAGTATAATTGATTGGCCTAACAGTGAAAATAGAGTGTTGTCACCACAGCGGTTTATTTTTTCTGCATTTAAGCAGAATATTTTGAAAATCAAACTCTATTACATTAAGTCAGTTTTTATGTATAAAAGACAGCTTCAAAAGTTCTTGGGGCTGTTAATGAAACTGTCAATAGTCCACAATAGTTTCAGAAATTTTATTTTATTTTTAAAAACAGACAAAACAAAACATCCTTTCAAAACATACAGACTTTGTGCATAGAGCCCTCTGCAGCCTGGACAGACGGTGGCAGTAAATGCCTGTGTATGTCTCCCTGCTGGGGGTGAACAGGTTCACGTTAAGCACTGGGAGTGCCTGATTAAGGTGAGGATTGCCTTGCCTTGTCTGTGAGAGCAGGGAGAGCTATCATGGAGATATTGTTTCTCGGCAGGTATCGGGTTCAGTGTGTGCGGTGTGGAGGATAGGGTTTCCTTTCTTTTTATTTTAATATTTTAGGCTTTTAATACATACAAATAATAATTGTAATACTTTTCAAACACAGCTACTCATTTTATATGGTTGGTTTTTTGTTTGTTCCTATGAAAGCCTGACCGGTTTTCACCTCCTGAATGGCTTGAAAATGTGCATGCGCCTTTGTAATGGTGGGGGAACAATTAGAGATTTGTATTACAAATTGTTCCCTCAAACATACCAAAGAACCCACCCGCTGACTATGCACAGATCTATGTTTTTTTTAAATTTGTTGACATTAGCTTATGGCAGGCATACTGTAAGCTGATGTTTTGAAAATAACAAGTATGCAGTCCAGTACTTACCATGTTTAGGGATATAATTAAGACTCCTATTGCATAGCAATCTTAAAAACAGAGACAATCTGTTTTGACTATAAATGTTTTGAATTCCTGGTGTAAAAATAGAGAGATGGATGGTGTGTTTAGACCCTGGCTGGTTTTATTAATGATTCTGGTCTCCTAAGAGATGCATCCTGCCTTGGAGTGGATGATCTTCTCAGGCCCTCGAACAGCAAGATTAGAATGAGATACACTCCATTAGCCACAGTCCTCCGTGTCAGGAGGTCGGACATTCTTGAAGTGTGTGTGTGTGTGTGTGTGTGTGTGTGTGTGTGTGTGTGTGTGTGTGTGTGTGTGTGAGTGAGGTTGCCTTTTTGTACTGTCCAGAATTCTCTACTCGAAGACATGTTCTATAACCACTGTTGGAGGTACCTGTAAACATTTATGCAATTTAATGCATTTGTTTTGAAGGCAACTGATCTTTCAAGCTATGTTAAAGTGGTTTTCCCTGTAGCCAGGTTTATTAAAAGCTGCTGCTTGTTGTTTTACAGAACAGAGACCCAGAGGATGGCGAGCCCGAGAATAAGCGTTCTCTAGAAGAGATTGAGGAGGTGAAGCACAGGTGAGCTGCTTCTGTCTGCGAGAAACTCAGTCAGTCAAAATGGGGGGCTTCTCTCACTATTATTGGTTTAGACTGTGTTTATTTACAGGCTCCAGTGTTAGGCACGTTACTTATTACTCGTTATCCATTTCTTCAGAAAAAAACGAATGTCCTTACTTATTACTTAATAAAAAAAAAGTAGCACCTTCTATTACTTGTTACATATTACTTGTTATATTTATTTCTCTTGTCTTGTCCTGCGAATCAGTTGTTGTGACTATTGTTGAATTATATGTCTTGGTAATTAATCTATTAAATGTGTCAAACAGGCTTTTTAAATGTTTGTAGTACAACAAGCAACTCTTAATAATGTACAGGATATAGCAAATAGTAAATTGTCATCATTACAATAAATGCGTCTTTGCAGAAGTCATAAAGAGTGAAAAAACAAAAGGAACATAAATGCATTTTATAAGAGAATGGCGAGCAGTAGTTGGAAAAAATGATAATGAATATAAAAACATTGTTACATAAATTACTTAACGTAATAGATACACCGATGTATTTTGTAGATACATATTATATATCTATGCATCAATTATACAGCAGTATTTTTCATATGCATGCAGTCTGTGTTCTTCAAAGTGTACATTCAGTCAAACTATTTAAAACATTTTGTATATAAATCCAAATAGTCCTTATTGTATCACATCAAAAGGAGCTTAGGTTACTGAAGAAGTTGTTGTTTATGTACCTGTTGGGTTCTCTGTTATGACCTTATTAAGCTTGCTCTGTACTCAAGCCAGTTAAAGCTGTTATGTTCAGGGTTTCTGTGTGTTAGGTCTTTGACTGGCGTAAGCTCAGCTGATAGTGTTTTTGGTTTGACGGTGTGTTGTGCTGACTTAAAATACAATAAAGAGCAGTTCACATTTACTGTTACAACTGAACTGAAATGTACTTTGGCTTTAAAAAAAATAAATATATATTAGTATTAATATTACTTCCATCAGGGGGCTCCCGAGTGGCGCATCCAGTAAAGGCGCTCCGCGCGGAGTGCAGGATGCGCCCTGTAGCCTGGACATCGCCGAGTCGATTATTACTTCAATGTATTGAAATGATGCGTGAAATAAAGTATTGCTTAGTGTCACACTACAACAGTAACAAAAGTACTAGCATAGTCATCCACTACATAGACCTTAAAAAACAGTGAAGAGTCATGTAAATTAACTACATCCGGATTCATATTGCTGTATGACACTGTCCATGGCATTGGCAGAGTTGGTTGCAATGACAGTTGCATTTCTGGACACACGATCAGCACACAATACTTTGATTTGAAATACTAAAATCAGACAAAAAACATGAAGCAAAGCACTAATGATGCCAGGAAAAAATAAGATTCAACCAAAATTACTGCACAGGATCATGCGCAACAATTTCCAGCTGATTTCTATGAAGACGGGATATGCTTTGTATGTTCTGTCAGCACTCGATTGATTACCTTTGGAAGCAGAGTGTTGGAACACAAGAAATCTCAAGCGCACAAAGCAAAAAGTCAAGCAGGTAACAATACACAATGTTGTTATTATTATTATTATTATTATTAAATGTGTTTCCGTTTTGCACTGTACAAATGGATAGCATTAAGATTAGTATTAAGAGAACACATATTCATGGATCAGCTAATGTCCAGTTTCATGTGTTTAAGGATTCCTCCAAGTAGCCTAAGTTTCGAATAGTATACATTTATTATGTCAGGCATAAATTTTATGAATCACATTAGTATAGTTACTGTATGAAAACATTGAATATTATTTGGTGAGGGTTAAATTGAATTCTCCATTATAATAAATTAAATATTAAAAACATTGTTTACATTTAGCTAAACATGCAAAGCTTATTTTCTGACACTACTTGATACTTTTTTAATGGGTTTAGCTGATAGTTTCAGCCAAATGCTTTTTTTAAAATAAACATTATGAAACGCTGTCTTAAATATTGTAGTTTCCCCGAAACACCCACTGATTGAACTGCTGGAAGTACAAAAATTGTGTCCATTAGCAGGGATGTGTTTAGGTGTATAATCTATGGGCAGCGCCTGCAGTATAATGTGTGATGCATCCTCAACGTTATTGACGGGTGTCCTTTATTTACAAAAACAAACAAAAGAATCTCTTGAATCAGGGTTGTCTTTGTTTTTCTTATTGTCTGTGCTGCTGCCCTCTGCTGGTGGAGTGTGATTTTAAGAAGTACAGCTATAAAAAAAAAAGTCGTGCCTCTGTACCTCTTGGTTACATCATGATAACTACACACTAGGGGTCTACAGGTGCAAACTGTAACCATTGCCTTCCACGCTGCAGCCCAGTACTCTAACCACCAAGCCACTCTGGCACACAGCTGAAGTCTCTCAGTTTTGTACACAGTGACATGGGAACACATTCCAGATGTGCTGTGTTTATATCAAGAGCCTGGCTTGTTTAAAGAGTGATAACTATGCTAGCAGAAAGGGGCAATGCAGGAAAGGATCAGCTAATTTGTTTGCTTTCAGCTGGGTAGACTTGGATCTGTTCTGTCTTCCAGATATATGGGTGCACTGTGTTGTGTCTTTTTCAGTCATGCAGATTCCATTGAGGGGTATTGCAACCTTAACTATCTGGCTTAATAAAAAAGTGTCCTTGCAGCATGTATGTACCCCTGCAAAAGACAATGCATGCTCAATTCCAAAGAAAATTTTCTTGGCCAGATATTGCAGTGGTAACTCAGATTTCGGAGGGCCACAGGTTTGTTCAACCACAGGTTTGTTAGGTATGATTAAATGACGAAGCACTTTAAGACCTGGCCTCCGGTTTATTGATAAAGGCAGGTTAGAACAAAGAGCTGGACTGGAAAGACTCTGGTCTCGTAGCAGTTGTGCACTGGCTGTTGTACAAACAATCTCTTTGTTTTTCAGGGAGCTGAAGCTGCGGAACTACACTCCCGAGGATGAGGAGCTCCGGGAGAGACAGGTGCCCAAAGCAAAGCCGGCCTCAGGTGGGTGCAGCATCCCCCCACACCAAACCAGCAGGAGGAATGCCTTGTCAGAATTTCAGATTCTTTTGAGTTGTTCTTTGCCTTTGTGACCTACTGTAACTAGCACCAGCTGCAAGGTTAGTCTAATGTGTGAACACACACATTCCTGTTAATGAGACCATCAAGGGATCATTCACACTTTATCAGTTGGGAGTCAATCCAATAGTTTTGGAAGATTGTTTTGAGAGAAAGAGGCACACAACTGATATTCCCTTTGCTCTAGGTTTTCAGGGTTCAAAGCCACTGTATGTGCCAGAAATGTACCTTATTACTGTGCAAATGTAAACAGCTATTTCTTTCAATTTCCACTTACACTTGAAGAGGCTTTCGAGCGCTTGAAAACTTGTGTTTGTATATCACAGTATTAAACAGTGTAAACTCTACATAACTTTTGAAACTCTGGCTGTATTTCAGAAACGAGTAGCTCACTACATACTCCATATATTATTATATATTTCTTAGGAGACGCCCTTATCCAGGGCGACTTACAATTGTTACAAGATATCACATTATACATAATTCAGATATCACATTATTTTTACATACAATTACCCATTTATACAGTTGGGTTTTTCCTGGAGCAATCTAGGTAAAGTACCTTGCTCAAGGGTACAACAGCAGTGTCCCCCACTGGGGATTGAACCCACAACCCTCTGGTCAAGTCCAGAGTCCTAACCACTACTCCACACTGCTGCCCCAGGGAGGGTTCCCTGAGGGTCTGGGCACCCCCCCTCCCTTTGTTAAAAAACAAAACTTTTGTATAAGACAAAATTAAAATAAATAGTTACTGGACTGACTTTTTATACCACTAAATTAAAATTAATATGAACAGGATTATTTCAATGACTGGAATCATGACATCTAGTGGCAATTTTTTTTTTACAATTTTATTTCTGTGTCAGCATCTCTCCGCAAGGACTTCCCACTACTGCTGCTCTGGTCACCGCCATAAAATTTCAGAGCCAGACAGACTACAGCAAGGATCGCAAAAGACAGGGGTCGATGTTGGCTTTTGTTTAAAAAAGGTAGGCTTCATTCCAGTACATTACCTGCATTGTACTTTTATTACATCTAATAAAATTAATATAAGTAAACAATTTACATCTTAAATATGCAATCGTAAATCACATTTCAATTTAATTCAGGGCTTGTCATGTCTAACACAAATTCCGCTAAAATGTAGATCGTACTGGTGGATGAGTTTTTTCTTAATAATCGAACAACGACACAATAGACAGTGCTCCAACATTTATAGCAGAAAAAAACAGTGTATTTCTTAGTTATGTGGGGAATGGGTGAGTCATTAGAGGTGAGGCTCCCAATGACCACGACATGCCACCATATGAGAGACTCGCAATAGAGCTAGAAATGTGGAGATACAGGTGGATCAGAAATGTTGATATGTTGCAACAAATGCCAAGCAGTTTGCTTGCATCCTTAAGACACTGCGATAAAGAATTATTTCCAAACTTGTACAAGCTGCTGCAGATCAGTATAATCCCAGTTACCAGTGCTGAAACAGAATGTTCTTTTTCTCAGAAAGTATTTACTCAGAGAGTATTTTTTTCTTCCTAGTGCATCCTAAAACTCACTTCCTGCTTCACAATTTTTGAAAAACCACTAGCCATGCACTATAGGTTCTTTGAGAAATTACCTCTCTTAATATCATCTCACAAACACGCTTATTCATTTTGTGCAGCCTGTCAAATGGTGCGTGGCCGGGCTTTACTAAGTAACCACAGTATATAATTAATTTCCAACGCAACTAACAACCAATAATCATCTTGGCTGATAAACTGGCATTTTGTCAACAGATGCTGCGTGGACGGCCTTAATGGGACAGTTCAGTTGCAAAACACCAGCATCACCAAATTAACATAGTCAGTCTTCTACAAATGCACAGAAAAACCCAACAAAAAACCACCAAGTGCAACGCCTAATTGATAGCTCTCATTAGTCGCCAATTCATGCCTTTTTTAGATGACACAAAATGTTTTGTTCCAGTTAATTATACAAAACTTATTTGTTTTGTCTTACACTATATGCATTTGTTTAAATGTAAAGAACTACTAAAGTATTAAAACACTGCTCTTTAATTCACTGTTCGTTTCTTTCTTTCTTGCACTTGTAATGTGCTGTCATAGGCAAACATGAAACTCTGTTTATATCATGACCTGCTTTATATCACGAATTATGCCTGTATGGCATAAAGCGGGTTCATCTGTATATAGGCTGATAGAGTAAAGAAATATATATATATATATATATATATATATATATATATATATATATATATATATATATATATACATACAGTACTGTGCAAAAGTTTTAGGCAGGTGTGAAAAAATGCTGTAAAGTAATGCTTTCAAAAATAGACATGTTAATAGATTATATTTATCAATTAACTAAATGTAAAGTGAGTGAACAGAAGAAAAATCTAAATCAAATCCATATTTGGTGTGACCACCCTTTGCCTTCAAAACAGCATCAAGCATCAATTCTTCTAGGTACACTTGCACACAGTTTTTGAGGGAATTCGGCAGGTAGGTTGGTGGCCCAAACATCTTGGAGAACTAACCACAGTTCTTCTGTGGATTTAGGCAGCCTCAGTTGCTTCTCTCTCTTCATGTAATCCCAGACAGACTCGATGATGTTGAGATCAGGGCTCTGTGGGGGCCATACCATCACTTCCAGGACTCCTTGTTCTTCTTTACGCTGAAGATAGTTCTTAATGACTTTCGCTGTATGTTTGGGGTCGTTGTCATGCTGCAGAATAAATTTGGGGCCAATCAGATGCCTCCCTGATGGTATTGCATGATGGATAAGTATCTGCCTGTACTTCTCAGCATTGAGGAGACCATTAATTCTGACCAAATCCCCAACTCCATTTGCAGAAATGCAGCCCCAAACTTGCAAGGAACCTCCACCATGCTTCACTGTTGCCTGCAGACACTCATTCGTGTATGCTCTCCAGCCCTTCGGCGAACAAACTGCCTTCTGCTACAGCCAAATATTTCAAATTTTGTCTCATCAGTCCAGCGCACCTGCTGCCATTTTTCTGCACCCCAGTTCCTGTGTTTTCGTGCATAGTTGAGTCGCTTGGCCTTGTTTCCACGTCGGAGGTATGGCTTTTTGGCCGCAAGTCTTCCATGAAGGCCACTTCTGACCAGACTTCTCCGGACAGTAGATGGGTATACCAGGGTCCCACTGTTTTCTGCCAGTTCTGAGCTGATGGCACTGCTGGACATCTTCCGATTGTGAAGGGAAGTAAGCATGATGTGTCTTTCATCTGTTGCAGTAAGTTTCCTTGGCCGACCACTGTGTCTACAGTCCTCAACGTTGCCCGTTTCTTTGTGCTTCTTCAAAAGAGCTTGGACAGCACATCTGGAAACCCCTGTCTGCCTTGAAATTTCTGCCTGGGAGAGACCTTGCTGATGCAGTATAACTACCTTGTGTCTTGTTGCTTTGCTCAGTCTTGTCATGGTGTATGACTTTTGACAGTAAACTGTCTTCAGCAACCTCACCATGTTAACTGAGTTTGGCTGTTCCTCACCCAGTTTTATTCCTCCTACACAGCTGTTTCTGTTTCAGTTAATGATTGTGTTTCAACCTACATATTGAACTGATGATCATTAGCACCTGTTTGGTATAATTGTTTAATCATACACCTGACTATATGCCTACAAAATCCCTGACTTTGTGCAAGTGTACCTAGAAGAATTGATGCTGTTTTGAAGGCAAAGGGTGGTCACACCAAATATGGATTTGATTTAGATTTTTCTTCTGTTCACTCACTTTGCATTTAGTTAATTGATAAATATAATCTATTAACATGTCTATTTTTGAAAGCATTCTTACTTTACAGCATTTTTTCACATCTGCCTAAAACTTTTGCACAGTACTGTATATATATATATATTGTTGTATTCTGCAATAATAAAAGTTCATGTGGCTTTGTACAATGCAAATCTTGCAAAATATTACTGAACTATGACAGCTAAAAGACGGGAAATTCATCTCTGCAGCAGCACACTGAAAAGTTTTGTATTCGTCCTGTACCTGTTTTAAAAGCCATAGTTGTGGTGTAATATTTGTTGTGGAACGTTAATTTAGCAGTTTGATATGATATAGGCTTGTTCATAATGAGTATGCAAATTTGCAATAGCATCTTCTGTGGCTAGTTATGGTAACAAAGTTTTGAAGAAGCGTGTTGTTGTCTTCTTTCAAATCGTGCAGTGTTGGATTACTAGGAAAGGAATTAAATGACATATGAATAATTGAGAGTGATTTATTCTTTATTTACGTTTTAACTGAAGGTACTTAGTTGCAATAGGGTATGTTAGGAATATATTTGTGGAGCTGGTCAGGTCGGGTATGCAAATATTTCAAGGGGCTCGGGCTCGGGTTCGGATTTTGTTTGGTCGGGTCGGGTTCGGATCAGACCTCTACTTCGACGTAGCAAAACAGTTCTAAGGTCTATGATGGGGGAAGATGGGTTGGCTGCTCTAATTCTAATGAACATGCATTATCACATGGCTATTGATGTTAATGAGGTTGTTGAAAGATTCATAAGAAAACATCCTCGACGGCTCTTTGACGATTTATGAGAAAACCAATCCATGATGATATATACAGCTAGCTATATACAGAATGCATCCACAGCATAAACTGTATAAAATAAAGAATATTCTATACAATAAATATTGTTTACTTTAGCGGCATGTTTCGTATCAGGTACCCCCCCCATGAAAGTCTGGATTTGCCCCTGTATACCACTCACCTTACGACCACTGCTAATTTCTTAATTTTACGCTGCATTTTTATAGTTACAAAATCATTGAGCAGCATCAGCCAAAGCATGGTTACAAGACACTTAAAGTTTCTGCAGTTGTCAACCTGTGCAGATAAACAAATTGGTTAGAGAGATGCGAGGAAGCTGTGAAAGTGCAGCTTGCAAGCTAGTTCGCTAACTGACCACTGTCCTAAAGGAACCGTTGTGCTTGTTTTCCAGTGGAGGAGAAGGTGAGGGACCAACTGGAAGCAGCCAATCCGGAGCCAGTGATCGAGGAAGTGGTAGGTGCACCTGCTGAAATGCACACCTGTAACAGGCTGAGGGTCGTCTGTTCTCTTTTGGTTTTAGTATTACACAGCATTTTGTGGTGGTGTAAGTGTGAATTGCATTTGTGAAATTTTTTAAAGAAGAATTCCACTTCGTTCAGAGTTGTTTGTGGCATCTAACCATCTGTGTCTTGATATCTGATTTGAAATTTGAATATTGTGATATATATCGTCATCAAACGAATACTGTGGTTTTATATTTTGATGTATATCACCCACCTCTTTAGTTCAGTACAAGTCATATGGAGTGTGAAGGTATCAAACCCTTCCAAACGTTTTTTTATGGCACCTGGTCAGAGCAGGAACCTGTTAACGCATATTATAATCAGTTAATCGCAGAGCATCAGAAACTCTCAAAATACAATTTCAAATGTATTATATACAATATGACAATATGGACGTGTAAGAACAATAACATACCGAGAAAAGAAAGGATTTGAACAAACAAAAAGCATTTCATTGTAATAGTGTTTTTGTATTGGATCCAGGGGTGGCCGGATAACAGTGTTCGCTTGCTCGCCTAACCCCCAGCCTCTTTTATTAATGAATTGCACTTCCCTTCTTCTGGGTGATGTGTGTTTCATTTCCCCCATCTCACGTGACACTGGCACATCAACAATGCCATCCATCCCATCTGTTTAATGGGCTGAAACCGGGCTGTGCTCGTTCAGAAATGTGAGTGCCCAAATCCGCTGTGCACACGCGCAGTAGCAGTCGGCCGTCAGCCAGGACTGGCTATGATTGGCTTAAAAATGTTTGGATGGAGCGCAGCCGGTTAGCGAACACGGTGATCAGGTGTGCCAAGCATGTGCCAAGACAACAAAGGCTATAAATATGAGCAGCACGACTTCGTCTCTTCTCAGTCGTGCATGGTGTGTTACTTTGCGAAGACAGGAAACATTTAAACTGTTTAAATATTAAAATAAAATTCACAAGTCTAATTATCTTTGTCTAACTTCATCTAACTTTAATGTTTATGAATACGCTTATTTGTTCAACTTCGTTCTTTTCAGTTTTAATCTGCCTTTTTTATTTTGCGCCATCTGTCACTTTTTCTCCTGAGGCGTCGGTGGCTGCTGCTACTGCTGCTACTGCTGCTCTTCCCCTCACCTGCATCTCAGGTGTGAACACCCAAAAATTTTGGCCACCAGCAGCCACTGATTGGATCACTTAGTATGGCAGCACTATTCATTTAGGCTACCATTGTAGTAGGTAACCTGTAACCTGTATTGTCTACCGTAGGACTTGGCTAACCTTGCACCCAGGAAGCCTGACTGGTAAGTACCGGTACTAAATGTTTTGAATGTGTTTCTGTGCTCTGTGGTGTGTGTTTGTGTGTGTGTGTGTATGTGCGTGCATGCATGCATGTGTGCGTGTGCACTGTACAGTATGTGTAGGGGAATGGGAGGACATCTGAAGTATTTTAATCAGAAATTACTTTGCTGTCATATAAGAAATCCTAGGATGACAGTTTTTTTATATTTATTTCTATCTCGGTTTTCAAAGTTAAAGCCAATAAAATAGGAATACTCTGTAAAGCAGTAGAATGTGGTATATAAGGACCCCCTCCCCTCAACCGTCCTGTATGGTGTTCCAACATTTCCTTTTTTTGCTGATCAGGGATTTGAAGAGAGACGTGGCTAAGAAGCTGGAGAAGCTTGAGAAGAGGACACAGAGAGCCATCGCAGAACCGATCCGTGAGTGGCAGCTGCTTTGTCCTATCAACCTCTTCACTGTTGTTTACAACTACTAAATGTTTAGCAATTCACATTTAAACTAAACCCAGCGCTATCCACCACAATACGTTACCGATTTGCTTTCTTGTCACTTAAACAGTTTTATTTTAGTACATTACGCATTGCTCTTTACGGCAGAGTGTTTATTGGTATCCATGCTGGCACAGTTCAGTCTGCCTCCTAAATGTGTTTTCAGTGTTGGCTGAGCTGTGTAATGACCACCTAACAAAGCACTGGTTCACCTAGTGCACTCGAGTCGGTCACAAGGCTTTACATTACTGTGGGATTTTTACTAGAAGAGACAGGATTCAATCAATCAACACTTTTATCATCTTAGGAGTTTACTCTGTCGGAACGACTCCTGCAAGCTTTTAAAGACCCAGCTTTTTATCCCCCTCTGGTGAACCGCTTAACTGTTTATCCAATTTTTAAATTTGCTTAGGGCATTCTTCAATTGAAGTTATTGAGAGCAGTGTGGTGTATGTCACGGTGGTCTACTTTTTCTTACTTGCTGTGCTATTTGCCCTTCAGGTATTCCCAAAATTCAGACAACTCACACCTTGGACTTTTTATAGTTGTTTTATTTGTAGCTTATAAAGGTGCATAACTTCCTTTTAATGACGAGATATTGAGTTTTTAGGAGGGCGTTGTTACCAGTAGTTTTGAACTGTCCCATTTGCCTATTATACTCCAGAATGGGTGCTGGTTGGCAGAGTTCTCATCGTCTGCTTGGTTTCTGTTTCGTTTCCAGGAGACAGGTTAAAGGGCAGCGAGGACGACCTGGCTGCAGCAGTGGGAGCAGTGAGAGAGGATGATGGGGATTCAGACTGAAGATTCTGATCCTGTCATTACATGTGCCGCTTATTAACAGAGTGCTGGAGCCCCATTAAACTGATAACACACAGGGAAGATCAGTAGAAAAAAACTAGCTGCACAAAAGGATGCATCTGACTTTTATGTTTTAAAAATATTCAGGTTTTTTTTTTTAGTTTTTTACAGTTCTAGCTGTACATGTATCTTTTGCAATAAAACCTTTAAAAAAATGTGTGTGTTTTTTTTTAAATTTATTCATTGAATCCCTAATACAATGCTCCAAATGTTCTTCACCTTGAATGTTTAATAGTGCTTAGGTGCCAACCAGCTGGGTTCTTTCCAGTACATATAATGTGTTTGGGTACATTTTATTTATTTAGTTATTCATTAATTTATAGGACACATTGTCCTATACAGATGCATTTAGAAGTCTGGCTTTGGGGTTTATTGATATATATCAGTACAGTGCTCCGCTTTCATGTCACGGAACCAGGTATAATGTGGCTTGGTCGATGCTCCCATTTGTCCCATACTTTTATTCTCATTATAAGGGGGACAGAAACTACCCAGTCTTAACTGCGTGTTTACACCCTGTGCTTTTGTTACACACATTTCTCATTATAATGATCTGTTAGTTAGTAAATCCTGCTGCCCCGGGCCTTGGGGATGGTGATGGAGTGGATCAGTCACAAGGCCTCCTTTCCAGGGGGCGCTGTTGCCTGTCCTGCTTTATCGCTGTAGCCACAGGGCTGGAGGGGACTGCCCAGATCTGCATGGGAACACAGTGAAGGAGAGCAACGGTCATGCCAGGTTTCATTTTGTGAGCAACTGCAGGTCTGTGTTACACAGGCACACCGAATTTGAATGACGCCACATTGCTGCAAACACTTACTGACCAGAAGGACTGAAGCTTAACTGGTTGCCTTTTTTCAATCTACCAAACCTAAGCAGCAGATGTTAACACACTATCGAACGCTTAAGGTAAGGGTTGCTGAAGTGCACTCATGTTGGTGCAACTTCGCACCAACAGGATTCAAACCACACTTGCATAACTAACCCGGTACTCCATATGAAAGAGATTTTACTAGGTGAGAGGTCTGGCTCATGTTGGTGCAACTTCGCACCAACAGGATTCAAACCACACTTGCATAACTAACCCGGTACTCCATATGAAAGAGATTTTACTAGGTGAGAGGTCTGGTTTCATACTCCCGTTGCTGTGTATTGCTTCACTGCAGCACGTTCTTCTGTGGTTTGGGGAGATGCAATGACGGGGGGGGGGGTTTGTACTAAGGCTAGTGTGCTGCTTCAGTACACCGATTCATTGTGCATTTCCTTTTTTTACTGTTTTGTTACTCTTGACATTGCTCTTCTGCCTGCTTGACTTTAACTATGCACCCTGTAAAAAACATAAGGTGATTGTATTTTGATTCATTTTATAAACATAAATGAACAGTGGAAAAACAAAAAAGTTGGTCTCCAAAGTAGCCCGCTTGGCCAGAAACATCTTAAGCATCCCAGCAATGTTAGTCCCTAGCAAGCAGATTTTCAACAAGGCTGGGCAGATTGTAAACAAGCTCTGTTCCTCTTTAAAAGCAAATATTTTTACTATAAGTAAATTATTAGTTAAATTAAGGGTTCAATTAAGTAATAGAGAGATCAGTTGGAACAAAAAACAAGAAGACACAGTGGGTCCCGGAGTTGAGAACTACTGCCCTAAGTTATTGAATAGCTACATTTCATTAATAGTGTCTCGTGTTTTTTTAGGGTTTGAGAGAAGAGTGTTTTTATGCCTGGAGGAATTAAAACTCCAGGTAGCAAACAACATGTGACTGCTCCAAGCTGTTGCAGTACTGGAGCAGGAGATGGAGCTGCCGTTTGATGTGCAACTCCCATTGTCATCAATGGCGGTAGTTGACTCTTTGGAGCTGAAACTGCAGGAGGAGGCCATCTGCAGAAATCTGGTAAATGTTTTTTGATCAGAACTATAGTGGCCAATTGTTTTCAATATCCATAAACTTTAAGTTAAGTATATAATTCATCAAATCCCACACACAATTATTTGAGTACTTTTATGATTAAAATCCCATCTAGAATATTATTTTAAAAACAAATAATTGAAGTGGTCTATAATTATGCAACATATGATTACAGTTATATATTGAGTTTTGCATTTTGATTACTCACCTGTTAAACAAGATGCATGCCCTCTGAAATTGGGAAGAGTTTAGGTCTTTGAAGAGGACATTGAGTTCTTCTAATAGCCTCTATGTGTTTGCAATTTTGCAACCTGCAGCTATTTTCGTGCATATTTCATGATCTGTAAAAATGAACAAATATTCTTCTGGCAACCATGCATTCTGTATTTTCACAATTGGCTACACACCTATTGAAAGCTATTTATTTAACAGTAGCCCTGTTAAATTCATTTTAAAAAATAACCCAATTTTCAATTAAGAGAATTTGCTCGAGCAGCTGCACTTGCCATACACATATCATACTCGTTGGTAGTAAAAAGTCGGAGTAAAATAGACTAAATGTAAACACCATCTACAACAATACTCAAAGAATAATAAAGTTCCTAAATATTTTTCTTAATTATACTTTAACATATAAATAAGGGGAGTGTAACTTTGACATTTTATTCAAACACATTCAGCTCAATTAAAAAAATGTAATTTGTAAATAATGCAATAAATTCTACAGCAAAAATTATTTAGTTGGCAAAGACACACATTTAAACAACCGTGAGCAGGTTGATGCAAAATGTACTCTGCAGCTCCTTGGCCTTGGAGTTTAACTGACAGGGCAAAGAAGGAAAAAAAAAAGACCCTTTAAGGATCTCAGGCTTGCTACAGTTCTTTTTAGTAAGTTGCATAGTTTCACATTTCTAATTTTGTAAAAAAAAGTTACAGATTTACTTTTATTCTTTAACATAGTTAAAAATAAACCATTCACAAATGAGGACAGTTTTTGTGTACAAGGTACTTAAAGAACAGCTCCACGTAAATAGAATATTTCTTAGTACTGTATTGAGTTGTTGTGTACGGCACCATTGGAAGTACAGTACAATGGCCTATATTCATCAAAATATTTAGAAATTTGGTTCCCGATAAAAATATTGATTGTGACATTTTAATGATTACAAAAATGTAGATAGATGCACAGATATATCACATTACTACTTTATAATATATATATATATATATATATATATATATATATATATATATATATATATATATATATATATATATATATATATATATATACAGTACTGTGCAAAAGTTTTAGGCAGGTGTGAAAAAATGATGTAAAGTAAGAATGCTTTCAAAAATAGACATGTTAATAGATTATATTTATCAATGAACTAAATGCAAAGTGAGTGAAAAGAAGAAAAATCTAAATCAAATCCATATTTGGTGTGACCACCCTTTGCCTTGGCCACTCCTCCATGCAGAACTGCTTCAAATCAGTGACATTTGTGGGTTTTCGAGCATGAATTGCTCGTTTCTGGTCCTGCCACAACATCTCAATGGGGTTTAGGTCTGGACATTGACTAGGTCATTCCAAAACTTTAAATTTTTTGTTCTTCAACCATTCTAATGTAGACTTGCTTGTGTGTTTCGGATCATTGTCTTACTGCATGACCCAGCTGCGCTTCAGCTTCAGCTCACAGACGGATGGCCTGACATTCTCTTGTAGAATTCTCTGATACAGAGCAGAATTCATGGTTCCTTCAATGATGGCAAGGCGTTTCCAAACCATGACACTACCACCACCATGCTTGACCGCTGGTATGAGGTTCTTACTGTGGTATGCAGTGTTTGGTTTTCGCCAGACATAACGGGGCCCATGTCGGCCAAAACATTCCACTTTTGACTCATCTGTCCATTGAGTATTGTTCCAGAACTCTTGAGGATCATCCAGGTGCTTTTTGGCAAACTATGGCTTCCGCCTTGCTACTCTGCCATGAATCCCATTTTTGCCCAGTGTCTTTCTGTTGGTGGAGTCATGAACACTGACCTTAGCCGAAGCGAGAGAGGCCTGCAGATCTCTGGATGTTGTTCTAGGGTTCTTTGTGACTTCCTGGACGATTTTACGCCTTGCTCTTGGAGAGATTTTGGTAGGACGGCCACTCCTGGGAAGATTTGCTACTGTCCCAAACTTTCTCCATTTGGACAATATGACTCTGACTGTGGTTCGGTGGAGCCCCAGAGCCTTAGAAATCACTTTGTAACCCTTTCCAGACTGATAGGCATCAACAGCTTTTTTTCCAGAGGTCTTCAGGAATTTATTTTGTTTGTGGCATGATGTGCCTCTAGAACCTGTGTGCTGACAACTTCACTCTGATGGTAAGGGCCAAAGTTAGTCAGATTTATATTGGGCAGGGCTGGCCCAAATCAGGCCTGGTTGTTAACCAAAGTACTCAAACAGCTGACCCTAATTATCCCTTTAATTGGGTTGAGTTAACTAGTGGGGGCAATAACTTTTTCACACCTGAAGATTGCATGTTTGATTACCTTGCACACCAAACAAATGAAAGAAGCACCAAACTTTGGTGTCATTTTTTCTCTCAGACTCCCTCTATATACTACTGCAACCCACAAAAAAATCTGACCAAATGCAATGTGAAAAATGTGCAAAAATGCAGAAAATCAGACAGGGGCAAATACTTTTCACAGCACTGTGTGTGTATATATATATATATATATATATATATATATATATATATATATATATATATATATATATATATATATATATATATATATATAATACCAGTACTGAGCTATATTGTAATTTTCCAACATGTGGAAAATATTTGACTTTATTAATGATTCAATTTAATCAACCAAAATTACACATTTCTCAAATTATAAATTTATTTCCAAAAAAAATTATTGGCACCCTTGTTTTCAGTACTTTGTGCACCCTCCCCTTGCAAGGATAAAGGCACTGAGTCTTTTTCTATAATGTTTAATGAGATTGGAGAACACATTGGGAGGGATCTTAGACCATTCCTCCATACAGAATCTTTCCAGATCCTTGATATCCTTCAGTCTACGCTTATGGACTGCCCTTTTCAATTGAAACCACAGGTTTTCAATGGGGTTTAAGTCTGGAGACTAAGATGGCCATTGCAAAATGTTTTGATCAAAATGTTGAAAACAGCCATCCAAAAAGAATGATAAAACCTCCAAAACAGCTTAACTTAAAAAAAAAAGTTGTGCTCATTAAAATTTCAGTGGGAGGCATGTGGTATATTGAAGCAAATATTAATATTAATGACATTAATATTAAGACACTAAGTCTGGCGGGAAATTCTTGTGTTGTGTAAGAAACTTATTGGTTACAGTTCTGTCAATCATCAGTAATATGATTAGTTCTGCCTTTAATAACCTCTGATTGGTTAAATGGATATAAACGATGTAGAGAGAGTCGGAGACAGACAGAAGTACGTGTATGCAAGGCAAATAAACAGAAGATTCCCAGTTCAAAATAACTAACTGTGTATGGCTGGTTATTTCAAGGCACAGACACTACATATAAATAATATAAATAATTTTACCTGGGCATAACCAATATTATTAGTTTCTTCTGCAAGTGAATCCCTCATTGTTGTCTCGCTGTGTTTAACTTCTTTTCTTCCGTTTTCCACATGCTATGGCAAATATATCTGACATTTCCCTTTCGTGATATCAATAATATTATTATAGAAATAATAGAATGTAATTTTGTGTTGTCAATATAATCAATGGACAATGTGGACAATGATGAACTATCAATAAAAAAATGGATGAATGCCGCTGATGCCTTGAGACTCTGAGCATAAGCTATTACATCCCAGATAGCACAACGACAACATTGGGCCAATGCAATTTTGCTCGTTGTCCCAATGTCAGTGGCCAACCATGTATTGACCATGGGCCAAAATGAATCCAATTATTATCCAACCTTGGCAAATGGCTCTCTGTATATGTAATATACATCATTGTTTGTATTTTGCCCCATTATCAACCAGACAGTCTTTCTGTGTTTGAGTTTAAATTGCTTAAGTATATTACTTTGTTATTAGATTTTATTTATTTTCTTAAAGTATGTAATATTGGAATATTTTAACTAGTTTGTTAAAATAACCAAAATAACTAAATCTGCAAAATGAATAAATATTGATACTGCCAACGTTATGTAGGAAGTAACTGAGTGTAAAAACAAAATACCCAAATAACTGCCCAATAAATAATGTTAGCAGTGCATATACTGTACCTTCACATTGCATGGCATTTGCTGCACTGTGTAGTTTGTGCCTCAGTTAATGTTGCAGCACTGTAGAAAAAGTAACTTGACGAATTTGATTAGAATGCTGTTTGCTGTATTACGTTATCTGCCCCACAACAAGATAAGAGTAGATGGTACAATGCAGTAAATTTTAGAGTAATTAATTATACAAGTGTGCATGTGTAAATAAACAAAAAAGTCGCTTCCATTTTTTAAATACATTCAATTTATTTGTTTTAAAATGTTAAAGTTTAAATTGAACAAAGTTAACAAACAAAATAACATTGATAGAATAACACAATATTGTGACATAATAATAGAACAAAAGAAAATATATTATTTTGTCATTTAGCAGACACTTTTATCCAAAGTGACTTAGAGACTAAGGGGTGAACAATGAATCGTCAACAACTGCAGCGTCACTTACAATAGGACCTTGTTTGTTTTACGTCTCATCTGAAGGACGGAGCACAAAGAGAGTAAGTGACTTGCTCAGGGTCACACACAGTGAGTCAATGGCTGAGCCAGGATTAGAACCAGGAACTTCTTGGTATCAAGCCCCTTTCTTTAACCACTGGACCACCAAGCCTCCTGTATCTGAATAATTTGCAAATAAAAGTTAACATACACAAGTACTTAGTACACAAGTACCTACAGATATATAGCTAAACCTATTCTATCACATTAAGCATATAAAATTACAAAGCTTTACAAATTATTAAATTAATGTAATTCAGTAAAACTTTAACACCTACAGTTAAGGTAGTGAAATACTGTAATTAAACATACCATATATCAAACTTTGAAAATCAAAGAATACAATTCAGAGCAACTTTCACAAATTACATAACTTTAGGAATCATTAAACTTAAAAAAAAAACAGTAAAATGTTTCTATACTTTGATACTTGCTGTTAAGGCATTGTAATAACATGCAATTGAAATGAATAAAAATATAACTTCTTAGCTGCTGAATAACAGACATGTTCTCCAGCCTTTACTGAAGGTGACTGTTTTAATTTGCTTAACTGCAACAGTTTAAAGCACACAATGCTCCATCTAAGGTTTTGGTGGTCTGAGTAATTCTGTAACTTTCATTTGCCTCAGTCTGCTGGTCCTTTTTTTGGCAGCTAAATCTCGTAGCCGTTTTAGCAGCAGAAGCTGTGTGCGTAATAAACCACACGTAATTCATCACGTGATTACAGGTGCGTTTGGTTGATTAGACAGAAGGCTTGATCAAAGATCGGATAATTGACTCTACTGTGTGTGTGTGTATGTATAATTTAAATGTTAATGTAACACGGTATTTATATTTATTGTGTGTTTTTGATTTATCACATTATTTTTGAACTTATTTATTATGACCAATTATTATAACTATTTACTTTTTGCTCACATTTTTATTTAGTTTGTTGCACGAGTGATTTTCTTAATTTGATGGCATGTAAGCAGCATTTTGAACAAATGTTGAATTCAAATCAAGGGAAGTAATGTTAAAACTTTACAATGCATTAGTAAGACCTCATCTAAAATATTGTGTTCCGTTCTGGTCACCTCGTTACAAAAAGGATATTGCTGCTCTAGAAAGAGTGTAAAGAAGAGCGACCAGAATTATCCCGGGTTTAAAAGGCATGTCGTATGCAGACAGGCTCAAAGAATTGAATCTGATTCAATCATTCAAAATTCTAAAAGGTATTGACAATGTCGACCCAGGGGACTTTTTCGACCTAAAAAAAGAAACACGGACCAGGAGTCAGAAATGGAGATTAGATAAAGGGGCATTCAGAACAGAAAATAGGAGGCACTTTTTTACACAGAGAATTGAGGGTCTGGAACCAACTCCCCAGTAATGTTGTTGAAGCCGACACTCTGGGTTCCTTCAAGATAGCTGCTTGATGAGATTCTGGGATCAATAAGCTACTAACAACCAAACGAGCAAGATGGGCCGAATGGCATCCTCTCATTTGTAAACTTTCTTATGTTCTTATGTTCAATTGAATGATTTGTAAGATCTTACGATTGGTTGTAAAGCAAGTTGCCCGTCCCCCAAACATCGGTCCCTGTAGATTCAAAAGCCAGCTGTTCAGAATCAGTGTTGAGCTGCTTTTCTTGATACTGCGTGTTGTGCTTGAAGGTTAGTTTCTGTTTTGTGTGGGGTTTGTTTTAATTATTGTATGGTTTCTGTCTCTTAAACACGACCTGCTTTGCCTGATACTGCGTGTTGTGCTTGAAGGTTCCTGTTCCTGGTCTGACGTGTATACTGATGACGACCCGTTCCTGTGGCTGTACAGCTTCTCCGAGTGTGCTGGGTCTTGCTGATCTCGCTTGAATCTGTGCCCTGCAGTTGAAAGACTAACAGCGCAACCGAGGAGAATGTGGCAAAAGAGAGAGGAAAAAGATTGAATTGGACTTTGATAAGTGTGCAGACAGGTCTGAACTAAACACACAGCAGCTTTTTTTTGTTTGTTTTAACTTATTTTGGACAACTTTCATTTTAACTATTGTATCTCTTATTTCTGTATTGTAATTGTTAATTGTGTTTTAGTGGGGGACTAGGGAATATCCATTTTGTTGAATTATCCCTGGCCAGCTAATTTAAGTGCTCTCTAGCACCCCTGCCTGTAGTGGGTGGTTAAGGTACTGCAAGTCAAAATCTGTATTCAGAATTGGCCATAAATTTGGATAATCTCTTGTAGGCTAAAAGCATATTGCAATTGAGGCACCTGAAATAGTAAATGGGATTCGACAGTGGCTAGTCTTCTCTTATAGTTGCTAGCTTAATTTTGTAGGGTGCTTCAGGGCCTACAAAAGAAGCCAAAGAAAGACACCATTGGATTTGTAACATTTTATTGTGTATTTTAAACTTATTGTATGTTATTTGCTTTCTCCCCTTGAAAATATTGTGTGTTATTTATATTCTCCCTTGAATAAATTGTTCAACTTGCATTGTGTTTCTCTTGCCTAAATTCATTCCAGTGCGAAACAAAAGAACCCAAACATTTGTAACCTAATCTGAAGGTGGTGCCTTCAGTGGCGTAGACGGCTACCATAAATTATTTATTAACAGACCTAAGCCCCCGCTACATTAATTCATCTGAAATGAGGGCCAAGAATCAGCAAAATAAAGATGTGAAGAACAGAGAGAAACAGAAATGCTTCCAGTTTGTGCATCTCCTGGTCAAATTGACACTATACTGATTCCCCAAGAAAACACAACCTGAAAACCTTAAAAGACATTAACAGGATTAAACTTGGTGCATGGTATTGTAAATAGTTTTGCCCTTGACTTCCAAAGAGAAGGCTCACACACTTTCAAAAGGCACTTGAGAATGTATACCTTTTAAAAAACGCTGGCTGCTGTAACATGGTGATGTCTGGCTGGCTATAGAGGTAGAAAATCTCCTGATGTTCGATTCTTAACTGATCCCTGATCTCATATTGTAAAGGAAAGTAAAAATGATTGTTGGGTTCAGTTGTCAAGGAGCTGCTTTAAACAAAGAGTATGAGTGGGTGAGGAGCAACACAGTTGTTCCAGTGTTCCCTATAGGTATAGGGAACAATGTTACTGTTTTTATATTTTATAATATTGTCAGAAATATTGCACTACTCTTTATATATATATATATATATATATATATATATATATATATATACTCTAAGCACACTCTTAAACTTGGGAGATGTACAGGAGGACATAAAGATGTTTCGGACTCCTGGAAGTGGATTGCTCGTGCACTGGGCTTGCAACGTATCCACATGACTTTTAAACAATCGAGAAACTCACACAGACTCATTTAATTTGAAGTTTTAATGAATCAGAGTAGTACTCCTCAGTACTCCTTCAGTTTATTAGATGCTTAAAAATGGATTGAGTAGTTACACACTACTTCCAATCCCAGCTGACAGGCAGCCTGGGCGTTTCCAGTGCCTTTACAGGTTTAACAGCATTAATACTTCAATACAGTAATACAAATATGGTTATCATATGTTTAGCTCTTAGGCTATAAAATGCAAAAACCTAAAGTGCCCAGCGCTACGTTCTAGAACATTCAATATATCATTCTCTTAAGACTAAAACATAATTTATATACACTATAGCAATGCATCAATATAAGAGGTATAAATTCAGATATATGCTTACCTTCCAGTATATGGAAGTGTAGTGTAGGATATATTGAAAAATAAGATCTGTCTTCAAAAGGCAGAGACTTGACTTCAACCAAACAGCAATCAGTTTTTCAGAGATCCTCAGAGCATAGACCATACAACTTGTAGTTAGCAAGTCGGCTGATATCGAATGGGGTCTTGCTCCGGGCTTAAATAGGATTTTCCCTCCATTGAATACATCAGAAGTCCCAAGTAAATCTAATCATCACTCAGCCTTGACATTTCTTATCTTTAAGTTAATGATACATTCTAGAAGGATCTGGTCAACTCCTTTTTAAAACTGATTGGATATAACTTCTTGCCAAAAAATATTGGAACATGATTTCATTGCTCTCTTTTTCCAACTCCTCCTTTTTCTAAAAAGTCAGGTGGACCAAAGTTCACAGAATCCTTACTATATTATAATACAAGTATATGTGTATATATGAGAGATGTTTTTTAATATGTAACACCAGCTCTATTTGATTATATTAAGCTGGGTCAAATATATATGTCCCTCTTAGCCGCATATTATGTTACCTTTTCATTGTGTTGTCAATGGGCCAGCTTAACTTCATATACAAAGTATGGGACAAAGACTGCTTTGAATAATCATACAGTGGTCAGTTCAGTTATTTTCATTTAAATTTAAGCTAGAATAAACATGTTAAGTATAACAGCTATAACTGCCATTCTTGGACTATGCCTGACCTCTCTCTGTTTCTAAAAGCTGCCTGCACAAGCAGGATTCAGACACCCTGTTTTCTTGCCAAGACTATTGTTTTGATTAATATGAAACACCATTGTAAGCACTTCTCGAAATTCACTGCATGAAGTCAGTTTTCTCCCAAAGAAACTCTCTGCTTATTTGATAAGAACTGATACTGAACACAACTCCCCGAATTTATGAAATGTTCGGTACGACTGCCAGGTTTTCTTATTATAGAAAGACCTTGGATTCAAAACTGCGGACTACAAGTAAATCTCACTTTGACTGTCAAAAAGAACATTCCATATCTAGCACCGCTCTGCTTGCAAGCAGATAAGGGCAAGGCTATTTTTCTGTAGATTTATTGTGTACTAAAATTATTGAATACAATTTACACTTTATTTGTCTAATATTCCAACCTAACAATTCCTGTTTTTTATTGCAGTAAAACCTTTATATAAACTAAACATTTATATTCTTTAATTTAATGGATATTGTAATGTCTAAATACTTTTTGTTTAGTTGAAGACAAACTGAACTAATTCTTAAATTGAATGTTCACTCCTGCTTTTACAGTTTATTTGTATTACAGTAGAGCCTTAAACAAGCAAAAACACTTGTTAGTTTAAATATTATGTTTCTTATTAGATCAAAATACTTAAACATATTATTTCTCTTCAGAGAGGTTTTGTCACTCTATTATTAGGTCAGAATACTTTTTTTATTTAAAACCTCCATGCTTATTTTTAGTTTCAAATATCGTTCTGTCTAAAAAGGGTTTTTGTTTTTGCTAATTTGCAATACCTAGCCTCCGTGTTTAGTTCCCCCAGATGCCTGCTTCTTTCAAGGTTACAGACTTCCACTCGCAATAGTCTGACCGGCTTCCATGAGTGTATGTGAACTAATAACAAAGGCACACAGACAAGCTTTTTTTCTAACATTAACACTTGTTCAGTTTTCTTAGTTCAAATTGTTGTGATAAGCAATAAAAGAAGAAGCGAAAGAGAAGTTGCGGGTTTCTTCTTTTTGAGTCCAGATAAGTGTAGTTTATTGAAGATAAAAGTTCTGAGTTGCAAAGTTACAACCAGACATCTTAAAGGTTACATGGTGACAACAGTTTGCAGGTATCCTCTCTCCAAGCACGGATCAGAGCAATACAAAGAACATTTCAGTATTCTCAGTTTAAATGCAGTCTTTCAGTGACATCATGATTTTTCTTTAAACCAATCAGACAAAGACTCAAATCTCTTATCACTTGGTTAATTGTCCATTGTCCTAACCCTAGATTCCAAGCATCTGGCTCAATCCAGTTTCTCTGTGAAGTAGCTAGTTTTTATAACCATCCAGTCTGTAAATATGTTTAACAATGTGTTGGTACCTCTAACACAAAAACAATGATCCACCCTTAATGGCCAATGCCTTTCTTGTTAGAACGGCACACGAAAGGAGGGGCCAACCCCTATTTCAGATTGTCTTGGAGCCTTGTCCTAGCAAAGACAAAAGTGACCAGGAAGATCTTTATCAACTTACTGTCTAACTAGGAATTTAAACAGAATCTGACTTAACTGTGAGTTATATTTGAAGACCAAAAATTAATTTATATCTAAATAAAATGTTCCAACATAAATCATTGTAACCTGTTCATAATTTTCTGCAATATTATTTATGCTGGTTTTATATTCTTTAAAACACAGTACAATTATTACAACATTCTGACAGTGTCAGTTAGTACCAAACTTCTTTCGTTTTTAACTGTAATATGTTCTTTCAACCATAATACCGTTATTTGTGTAACAGCTTAACTTTAAATGATTTTATAACATGCATTTCTAATTCAGTTGCTAATGTTATTTTACTGAAGTAAGTCTGACCCCTTTCTCTATTAATACAAAATCCAGTTGAAGCAGGTGTTAAGACATCCTAGCCTTCGGCCCATTTTTTGGTGTTGATTAATATGAGACATGAAGTAATGAAAGTAAAGTAACGAAAGAAACTGGCCACTTTTTCTCATAAAACTGGAATATGTTAACAAGGCCTTATGATAAGATCCTACCAAGTTTGACTCCTTCCACCAGGTCCTTTCATAGTCTGCTAATATTTTCTACTGGTTTTACAGATCTATTTGAAAGAAGTATATACAGTATTATTATAATTATTGACAACGAGTATATCATATTATTTCAATCAATACAGGTTAGTTTAAATCATCCAATCCATGTCTAATAACTCAGCATGTTTCCAACAGGATTCAAACTCTGCGCCAGGCTCAACTCGGACTGGTTCTATGAACACCACGACAGGCCTGTGCATCCAGCGTTTTACATCAGAGGTGTGGGCGACCTGGGCCTTTACTTGATACCTGCAAAAACTTAAATCTTGTAGCTGGGCTCCCATCTCTACATTCCCATCATTAGTGGGAAGACTTCAAATAAATTGAACTGTTTCTATCAAAGAGTCAGACATCTCGGCTGCATATACCTTTCACTCAAAAAAGGTGCTCGCACCTTGTACAAGGGATTTTAGGGTCACTCCGTGACAATCTGCCATTCATTACATATTGCAATTTAAACAGTAAGTATAGATGTAATTATAGCATTTGTAACTATTGTATGTCTTTTACTACAAATACAGGGCTGACAAAACTTTGAAAAACACCATGTGCATAATGGCAACCCCACAGTATTGATAAATAAGGTATTTTTAAAATGTACAGCTAGTTGCAACATGCTGCTATTAATATATAATATGATGCTATTAATATATATATATATATATATATATATATATATATATATATATATATATATATATATATATATATATATATATATATATATATATATAGCATTCTCCTCCCACCTTTTAGAAAAGAAAAATAACAGTATAGCAGTTACACATTTTGTATTACAAGGCCTAGATGCGTTTCAAAATAATATACAGTACGTGGACTTTGATGTCCCTTAACTAATATTGTAACTTCTCAGGTTTTGTGTTTTAACACTGAGATATAGATATACATATAAATATGAAAAAGAAAGCAGAAAGCAGCTCGATCTCTATTTCGTTTCAATGGTACGTCGGTGGTAACAAACACCCTTATCACGTGATTGGTTCTGTGTGGCGTTGCCTTCACGCTAGATGTCATCAACCCGCGACACTAACTGTGGTCTCATGTGGGTGTCGTCTGTCTGTATCTTTGACAGTGTGAAAAGGTGAGTACTGGTTCTGTTGATTAAAACATAAAACACGTTCCAGAATACTACACACAGCAAGGACAGCATTGGTGATTAAAGAGACCGTTCTGTTATAGTACAGCCGCTTTTATCTAGCAGTTTTGTTGTGATATATACACGGTCGCTTATTGATAAGGTCAGTGCAGATCATTAGCCAGGAAGCAAAAAGTCAAATTTATTATTATTATTTATTTCTTAGCAGACGCCCTTATCCAGGGCGACTTACAATTGTTACAAGATATCACATTATTTTTTACATACAGTTACCCATTTATACAGTTGGGTTTTTACTGGAGCAATCTAGGTTAAAATGCCTTGCTCAAGGGTACAGCAGCAGTGTCCCCCCACCTGGGATTGAACCCACGACCCTCCGGTCAAGAGTCCAGAACCCTAACCACTACTCCACACTGCTGCCCCCCAAATTTAATGCTTAGATGTTGTTTAACGTTTAAGCGTGGTTATCAAGGGCACCAAAAAGTTTTAATTTGTAAGTTATAAAAATGAAAGAAGTGATTGTGTTTAGAACATAATAACATGGCAATGTTGTGTGTTCGCACTGTGTTAATAGGTACAACGTTTAATACTGCAACTAGTACTAGACTGACTGCATGTGTGTGTAAACCATATGCTTTTTACCTCCTTACCTAGTGCGACACACAGGGAATTGATTTGTAGTGTTGTGGCAGGATAATTATTCACCTGAGTCAAGAACAAATGAATTGTGGATAGCAAAAACGAGTACAATTATAAAGGACTTGTGAGAAGTAAGAACACTGTTATTACACCTTTAACTGGACTGTGCTGCAGTATAAGAACCGTTAATTTACACTCGGGACATTCCGTTCAAAGTGGCAGAGGTTGGGTGTGATATCACAGGGATGAAAATATAACCCCCATTGCATAGTAGTTCGACCCTTTCCTGGTATTACTATGAGTTTAATGAGACACACCTCAAATTGTTACCTATACACTGTGGCTAATCACGCTCTGTGTAGAATTGGGGGAAACTGCTATGCAGTAGGTGTCTTATTTCCATCCCTGCATCTCATCATTTTATTTGTTTTCCAAAATAGAAAATATATACACACTTTACTAAAGTGTGTGTCTGATGAATGTGCTGGTACAGGTCTTTCATTAAATAAGGCAGATGTTATTGTCCCAGTAAGATTGTTACTCCCACTAAGGCAGCTAATTCCACTGCTGCCAGTAGCTGCACAAAACAAATTCTTAAACTGATAAAATATAATTACATTTTCTTGCAGCCCACATGGTAAACTACTGGCAGTAGTCTTTTAGGATATTTCTAACTGACAGTAGAGGTTGTATTGGTAATAAAAAAGGCTACCATTAAGTTTTCTACTGCCTTCTGGAAATTGATAAATTTAATGCACAGTGGAGCATTCCGCTCCAATGCTTGTTACATAATAAAAAAAAGAAAAAAATGATATGTATCTTTACACAATGTTTAAACTGTGACAGGTTAAACTGTTTACTAGACTGCCCTTGTGTGTTTGCAATTTGCTCTTTACATGTAATACAAGGGAAGTGAACTTCCAACATTGTGACAAGGTAATTGTTGGCTTTTTTGGTGTTTCTTACTGGCAGTAAAATCCCCCCCCCCCCCAAAAAATATTATTATTATTATTATTATTATTTATTTCTTAGCAGACGCCCTTATCCAGGGCAACTTACAATTGTAAGCAAATACATTTCAAGTGTTACAGTACAGGTAATACAATAAGAGCAAGATAAATACAATGACAAGTTCAAGCAAGTACAAGTGTGACAAAATACAATTCAATACAGCAGATAAGTGACAGTGATAGTTACATCAAGATATGATTAAATACCAAATACTACAGTTTAAACATATGGCAGGTTACAGTACTCTGAAGTACAGGATTAAATGCAGTAAATATGGAGCAGGTAAGAGTAAGTAAAGCAAATTTAAGGAAGGGTGAAAGTGTCCCAGGGGGGAAACAGAGGAGTTCTACAGGTGCTGTCTGAAGAGGTGAGTCTTAAGGAGGCGCCGGAATGTGGTCAGGGACTGGGCGGTCCTGACATCTGTAGGTAGGTCATTCCACCACTGCGGAGCGAGGGTGGAGAAGGAGCGGGCACTGGAGGCAGGGGAGCGTAGAGGAGGTAGAGCCAGTCTTCTAGTGCCGGCGGAGCGGAGAGGTCGAGTGGGGGTGTAGGGAGAGATGAGGGTCTGGAGGTAGCTGGGTGCAGTCTGGTCAAGGCATCTGTAGGCTAGTACAAGAGTCTTGAACTGGATGAATACCAGAAAAAACGATACAAAATAATGAATCTTAGTATTCTGGTCATTCATGCAAAACTCTGTGATATTGATTAATAAATACATAAATAAATAATCATTAAAAGTGTTACCTGACAATAAGGTGAGGTGCTAAAATTGCACAGCTACCTGTGACTATTTGAGGTATTTTCCTTTTTCCTAGTAACCCTCTCCTCTCTCCCCGCCAGGTACAGTGAGATGAGGAGGCACTGTTTTAGAAAGCACTAGTTTGAATACTCATGTCCACTCGATTGTTGGTACGCTGCATTCGTCTCCTGGGGTCCAACTCCCTGGGGGTGTCTGCCCTTCCTGCCGCCTGCAGGCTCCCCCTTACCACTTCTGCCCCTCCTCTGGCTGCCCTGACACTGCGGCTGCACACTTCCACCAGTGGGGGCGAGTGAGGGCAGAGGCTCGCCCAGGCCCAGGCCCAGGAAGATGGGTTCCTGCGGCAGCCCGAGCGCACAGAGCTAGACGATCTGATTGATGGGGCTGGCAGTGTCGAGGAGCTGCTGCAGGTGTGGGCAGAGAGGGGGGGCACTGGGAACCAGGCCGCCACAGTCCTGATACAGCTTGCACGTCTCTCCACCACCCCTGAGAGCAAGACCAACACTGCGGAGATACTGCAGGATCGTAGGTTCCAGCAGCTGCTGCAGACTGTCGTCACGCAGGTACATGAGATGTCTTTTTTTATACTGTCCTGTATAGTTGTACAGTTGACCCTGTCTTATGGTTTTACTCATGTCTTCACTTTGGATAGGCAAGAGGACTGTGACGCGAAACTCAGAGTATCGGTCTTTTACTACAAGACACGGGCAACTGTACATATTAACTTATTATAAATCATGCTTTAACTATAAAGAAAAGAACACAGTACATATTTAGAATGTAATTGCTGTAGCCTATTTATTAAAAAGGGGAGGGTTGGGATAGCCAATAGATTAGACTCTTTCAAAGCTGAAGACACATATCTTGATATTGGGTGCTCCGTTAGTTCCCCTTGTGATGAATACATTTACCAGTAAACGCTGTTAGCTGATGAGATTGTAAGCTCTGCGGGCGGTTGACAATGTTGTTCTGCTGCCTGTTGTGCTGTCAGATCTCCTTGGTGTGGAACGGCACTCTGGTTACTCTACTGAGGAGCCTGTCCCAACTCGGGGTGTCCCCAGGGGAGCCAGCCATGCGCTGTGTCCAGAATGAGGCTCACTGGCGGCTGCGGCGGCTCAGCTACCGGCACCTGGTCTCGCTGGCGGACTCCTGTGCTGGCCAGGCCCGCGATGAGCAACAGAGTGTGCTGCTGAGCGACGTGGTGAAGCAGCTGGAGCTGCGCTGGACTGAGATCAGCGAGCCCCGCAACGTGGCTCTGCTCATGGGCAAGCTGGGGCACCTGTCTGGGGCACTCATGGACCGTCTGGAAGACAAGGTAATGACACGAAGGGAAGGGAAAATAGGAGGAGTAGGGTGAGTTAAGGAATGGGTGAGGGGAGGGATTGTGATATTAGGGAGGGAGGAGGTATAGCGAGGAGGAGAGGGGCAAGAATAGGATGTAAGAAATGTTGGGGACGGATTTAAGGTATTGGGTAGAGGACAGATGAGGGAAGGGGAGAGGAACAGGAGCACATTATTCACTTAATGTGTCAAACAAAACTACATGTGATAGTTATTGCTGTCCCATGTTAACTTGCTTATCCTTTCTGCTTTCACACTGACTTGAGCATGCAGTGAAAACAGGAGCAATATAGCGGTATTAACTGAAAACATTACTGTAGTTCTTAGAAATCCAAACTCCTCCCCTGTTGTTGACTACACTTTTTTTCTCTGTCAGATCCCCTCTCTCTGCTCACCCATTGACCCTCTCTCCGTCTTTCTCTTCTCTCTCCCCTTTCTTTCTGCTAACCCTCTCTCTTTCTCCCTGCTCACAAACTGAACCTGTCTCCCTTTCTTTCCCTCTCCCCCCTCTCTCTGTTCACACACTGGCTCCCTCTCTTGCTCTCGCTGTCCCTTCTCTCTCTCTCCTCTCTCCCCCTCTCCAGGCTCTAGAGCTGGCAGAGCGGTTCTCTCCGGAGGATACTCGGCGGGTGGCCCTGGCCCTGGCAGCTCAGAGCCGGCGCTCGGTGCCCCTGCTGCGGGCGCTGTCCTACCACCTGGTGCAGAAGCATGGGATAGAACTGCGGAGCGGGCTGCTCGTCGACCTTGCCTTCGCGTACGGTGAGTCATCACATGGGAGGACAGGGTATCTGACTTTTCTGTAGTTTGTGTGAAATAGAAACGGCTGCTGTTTTATGTATTTTAATGAATAGAGAAATCCTTTCATGTAGGATAATAGTGTTCCAACATGGTCTGTAACATTGTCATCATCACAAGCATGCTTTTTTTTTTTTTTTTCAAAGAGTACTACTCTATAATAGCATAATATTATGCTATTAACTACAGTATCCCTTTAAATAAATACATTGCTCATGCTGCCTCTGCCAGGTTGTCATTTTATTTTATATAACATTGTTTTGAGACTATAAAATCAGCGTGATCCATCTGTACAGGTTGATGGTCAGAAAACCTGTTTTTCTAATATATAATTCATTACATTCCCCCCCGATACACAGTTCCGGATGCCTATGAAAAAGTTACCTGCCAGGCTTTTTTTAATTCCTAAATCCTGGGATTGCAAACCCTTGGTTTAATTAAGTTGGTTGTCAGACTATTATCTGATGCTGTACTCTCTCTCTCTCTCTCTCTCTCTCTCTCTCTCTCTCTCTCTCTCTCTCTCTCTCTCTCTCTCTCTGTCCCCAGGCAAGCTGAATTTTCACCAGACCCAGATGTTCCAGCGCATTGCCAGTGACCTGCTCCCCCGTGTGCCCGAGCTGGGTGCCAGCGACATCACACGCTGCGCCAAGTCCTTCGCCTACCTCAAGTGGCTCAACCTGCCACTTTTCGAAGCTTTCGCCCAGGTGAGGATCTGGGGTGCGCTGGTTCATTCTGCTCCCCCTCTCCTGACTTACACTCTCTCTCACTCACTCTCACTCTCTCTGACAGCATGTCCTGGAGCGCAGTGAGAAATACAGCACCCCCCAGCTGTGCAACCTGGTCCTTGCCTTCGCTCGCCTCAACTACCAGCCCATCAAGGGGGATGCCTTTTACAGCAAGGTAGGGGTTGCAGCATTTAAAACTGCTTAAAAATGGGGCTACAGCAATTTGTTTTCAGCACATTAAGGGACTTTGACCCAGATTCATAAAACAATTAAGATGGTGGGTGTATGTACATATTTAATTAAATATGTTACATACTGCATTCAATACAGCCATTCCATCAGTAACATTTAGGTGCTCAATGATAAATACAACATTTTAAATATATAATTCTCACATTGTTAATCAACTAGCTGCTAGGAACTGTAACTGAATTATTTTAATAATGTTTGTACGCATTAAGCCCGACTAAACATGAAACGGTACTTTAGTGTGGACGCTTTGAGCTGGATTGATTGAAACATTTTTGAGTATGGTTCCCGAGAGCGGTTATGTAGTGTGGACAGGGCCTTAGACTCCTGTTTTTGTACCCCTCTCCTCCATTTCAAACTTAAGAATAATGTTACTAGCACTTTGTTTGACGTCATATTTAGATTTCCCCCTGACAACAGATAAAGGTTGTTCGCATTCAGAGTAATGTGTTTATGTTAAAACAAAACATACCGTAGTAATAGTATAGGGGGCAATAGTAAAAGTGCTTACGGGGCACAGTCATCGATTCTCTTATCAAATTGAAATAGAAATGTTAAACCTAGCTTATACACTTTAATTATAAATGTATAATTATTTAGTTGGGTTAAATAGCCATGATAGTTCCATTCTTGTCATCTCAAGTTACAGCACAGCAAGTACATTCTTTTTTTTCTTTTATCATTGCACCCGGAATGGCTGGAGTCTGTGCCCCGAAGATTTTGGACATTACGCTACCCTGGCATAAGCGATACTCTGTGCCGAAAGGCTGGGGGAACACTGCACTGACGTGGGGTGACCACTGCTCCTCTGTTCCCTTGCAGGTCCATGAGAAGCTGGACAGTGCTCTGGGGCAGCTGGACCCCTACATGCACACAGACGTGGTGTGGTCCCTGTGTGTCCTGCAGCAGGTCAGGCCCTCCTACCTGCAGAGCGTGCTGGAGCCAGAGTTCTACAAGAAGCTGACAGGTGCGTGAGAACCCTTAGAAAAGTGTACATAGCAAGTGTAATAAAGCACAGTGAAAGCTTTGTAAAGCACAGAGAGGTATGCATATTAAAAACATAACACGTAAACCATGGTAAACTTCATGAAATGCAAAACTGCTAAATTACTGTGCACATTTACAGTGGTAAACTTTTTTAAGGGCCCCGATAGGGTGATTTGGGGCATGTTTGTTATCTAATTGAAAGCATGTTCTGTCATTTTTAAACATGGAATTCTGATATGCTTATGCCTTGTTCTCACAGGCAAAAAGAAACTGTTTGAAAAACATTTGGGTCTTTTTAATTGTCTAGTTTGAAACTGGATTTTTCAAGTCACATGTTTATTTGTTTGTTTTATAGATGAGATAAGTGGTATAAATTGTAATTATTTCTGCAGTAGAGTTGAGGAATTTAACTTGTGCAATTCTCAGTCATTCTTTCCCATTATGCAATTCCTAGTGTTTGTTATAAAATCAGTTACTCAGTTGACTGGTGTCGCAGAACACTGCCCACATGTAAATTCAGTCTGGTGTGAAGCCAGTAGTCATTTATTAGGGTGTTTTATTGAAAAGTTTACCCAGTAGTAAATTAGAAAAATGAAATTAGAATAGAATAACATTTGATTGCTTTTTCCTTTTCAAGATGTACTGTATATGAACAGAGGGGAATCTAACAATAGTCAGTGTTAGTTGTGACCTTGGCTGCCGTGTGGGAGCTTTAATAAAGTGAATCGCATCAGTTGAGTGGGAGCTGTAGAAGAATGAATATGAGTTTTATTCAAAGAACATTTTTATTTTTTTAATAAGTGAATAGGTATGGTGTTAAACATCAGTGTTTTTTTTTGGTTGAAAATCATACAAAATGTGCAGAGAATAAAGCGCTGTTGCACACATTTATTAAATCAACAAACGAAACACTGGAACAAATAAGCAGGCACAAGGGCCAAAATAAAAAGTTAAGCAAAACAATACTGACCACAAACACTAACGTCAGGCTGGGCATTCACTTCACTGACCAACACAAAATGCAACACACACAGTGAAACATTCATATACAGTACTCCCTTCAATAAAAAGGCTTTCTGGCTCCTTTTATACACGGCCACTCCCCAATTAGCACCAATTACCTAATTGTTGAATGGCCACACCAGTGATTGCTGGCAGGGACAGATTGAACCCCATTCCTGCCAACCTTACATTCCCACACACACTATTTACAGCAGCAGGGCTACTGCCCTGCCACAATCCTGTTGAGGAATATGAGGAGCCACTGTCAAAGCCGTCCGTTCATAAGTTAGTGCAGAAATAGAGGGAGACTGGTTCTGTGCAAAGCCTCAGCAGCAACTGCGAGCTGTGTATTTGAACTTAATTCAACAATGTCAGCTGTGTATAAATGCCATTTTCAACACCTATTGTAGATGCGTTTTTATATTTACATAAAGGTGTATTTTTCTTAATTTCTTAATTATACTTAAGGGTCCAAGTTTCTAATTTCATTGTTCTAATTTCTTATTGGGTAAACTTTTAAATAAAACACCCTGGTAGTAGCATCATCTAAAACCTCAACTGTGCAGTATGCTATTTAGCATGTAGGAGGCAGCATATTATCAGTTTCCAAAAAGCCTGAGAATTTGTTATGAAGATGCATTTCATGATTGAAATGGCACACTTGATTACTTAGCAACTGCAGACTGAAGGATTGCATATTCTAATAAACCACTGCCGACACACATTTTAATATACATAGGCCTCTATCAGGTACTGGGGGGCATACTCTGTTACAATGTAAATTACAGGCACGCAGACAATACAGTACTACTAGCTCTGGGTACTGTCATTTTCCGATATCCAGTTTAGTTACGTGACACTTGCCACCCCCTTCCCAGAATCTGTTTATGGACACATTGTTGTCTACAGGAAGAGAAAGAAACAACACTATCGCTGATAGTAAGAATTATTCGTAACTATTTTTAAGTACAGGGTAGAAAAAAAGACTCCAATTGTATAGAAGTTTGATCCATTCTTGGTTTTAATTTTAGTAAGACACTTGAGCTTGTTACCTGTACACTACGGCTAATCAAGCTCGTAGTAAAACTCATTTCCATCCCTGCAGTACAATAAATACTCAAGACTAAGTTCCTATCATCACTGATGTGTAAATGAGTGTTTGTTTGTTTATACTTGCTTGTTGCAGGCTCAGGTGGCTCCTCGTCACGTGATGAGAACTACATGCTGAAGCTGCTCCACATAAACACCACGGCGACACTGGAGTGCCCTGAGTACAGGGGGCCGGCCCTGCCTGCGGAGGCCTGTATGTACCCCGGGGAGAGGAAGGCTTCGGCGCTGCAGAGCGGACTGAGGGAGGCGCTGAGGGGGCTGGTGGGGGAGCAGCAGGGCTTGTACCACTCGGCTCTCAGCACAGTGTATGGCTGGACCATCGGTGAGCACTGAGCATCTCCCAACACTGCAAATTACATTGAAGGGGTTATAGCTAGAAATGCAATCATTTATCAGTTAAAGTAGCTTTCTTTTCAAGAACAGGCCCGTATCTGCTCCCTAATGAATTGCTCTGTTTTTCCCTTTTAAGATGGTGAGTTGGTTCTGAACTCGGAGAGCAAACCTGTCCCACTGAAGGATCTGGCTGCTCCACACCTCCCACAGGCAGGGGGCGCCACACCACTGCCCCCAGGGGCCAAGAGGTGCGCACTCAATGAAAGACTCCTTGTGGGATCTGACTGTACTGTGACAGTTCAAAACAAAACTCCAAAAAGAACAGTAGCGTTGTAAGATAAAATAAACATAAAAATATATTTTTCAAACAAATTATTTATTAGTTTTTTTTTGTTTTGTTTTTTTTGTTCTATTCAGATTTTAGTATCTTATGAGAGACAACACTGGGGTCTTTTTAATTGCTGTAGTCATCTTTTATAAGGGATACCCTAGTCTGAATACATGCCTTCACTCTGCCCCGCTAAAGCGCCTCCCTCCCTCTCCCCTTCCTGTTTGCAGGATAGCCTTCCTGGCCTGTGAGTTCCCACATTACAACTCCAGAAGCAAGGACCTCCTGGGGAGGTTTGTGATGCAGAGACGTCACCTACAGCTGGCCGGCTTTCTCACTGTGGATGTAAGTGCATTTTTAGCGACTGGAGTTTGTATCTTCAACATTTTATGTCAAAGCAGTGGCACTGAGCGCCCAGGAGCTAGATATCAAATTAGCTGCTGCTTGTTTGTCATGGGTGTGTCAAGGATATGTTTCTCCATTTAGCAGCATCCCAGCTAGACGTGTGAGTGTCTGATGATACAGCACAAACCATGGTTCTGCAGTGCTGTCCAGGCAGGGTGTGTCTGGCTGATGAATAAAAACAGGTGTTTTATTGCATATAGATAGGGCTTATGATTTTCAGTGTTTTAGCCTGACTTTTCTACTCTCCTTTAAGAATTCAGTTGATACCTGTTAAGCCATTTGTGTATCTCAGTCACAAATGAGAAATGTGTAAATAGTAAAATTGATTTCATTCACAGTTTTTTTTTTCTGTGAAACAACTATATTTATTCATACTTCAGCCTGAATAATATACTGTAGGTAACAAAATTTCTCTCTCTCAGCCTAAAGAAACATTTGACCAATATCCTGTTTCCAAATGTTTGCAAATTGTTAGGTGCAGGATTATAATATATATGACAAAAAAAACAAAAAAACAATCAAACAGTTTGTGTAACTCACACTAAAGGTAGTTAGAATTGTGTTTGTAGAAAACACATCTTTATTATAGGCCAGATTTACAAAGCTTTTGCTCCAGCTCAAAGTACAACATTTGTATTTGAAACAGGAAAAACTGTTGATACAGAACAAAAAAAAAACAAAAGACGATAGATTTAATCCAAATATAAAGCTCTTGTTATTTACGGGTGCAGTAGCATGTTCAATGCGATATCTGGCACTGCATAGCTTCTGCAAGCTTCACAATGTCTGGGTTCTGCTGTTTTACGGCCAGCTTCTTGCAGTCGTTGAGATGAGAATCAGTCAAGCGTGACTTTTACCTTGACTTGAGGATTTTCATGGCAGAAAACGAAGTCTCGCACAAGTAAGTTCATCCAAAACAAGCACTCATGCGAAGATAAACTTCTTTCAAAAGCGGGTACTTCCATTTCTTAGCAAGTGTCCAAAATGCCTTGTGATCAGGCCTTTAATACCAAATCATTGGGCACCATTGTCACTGCAGTGTTTCACCACATTGAAGAGTGGTTATTTCCGTCTCTAGAGCAGCCTTGTCACTGCAGTGTTTCTTGGCTGCAGTTTCACTTGCATCAGTGTCCAGGAATGGATTTTGAAGGAAAATGGCATTGGCTCGATGAGTCTAAAGGCCTCGAATCGTTTTTCAAAGTTGTCTGCAGTTTTCTTGATGTGTTCAGCAGTTTTCTTGATGTGTTCTTGATGTGTTCAGCACCTCCCTTTGAGGATGAGACCCTCACTGTAATATAGACCTGCCTGTTATTGTGATTGTTATTCTACTGGCGATAGAGCCGTGGTTTATTATGTGTTGATCAGGCATGTTTGATATATGACGGTGTATTGCTGTATTTAGATTAGGGCACTTCCCTTAATGAAGTTGACGTAGCTGTACATGTGGAACAAGGGCTTTGTTATAGCCAAATGTTCGGTAATCTTCCAAGAGAAGGGTAATGCTAATTTTCAGTCTTTACTGGTAATAGTTGGGGACTAGATCATAATAATGATAATAATAACGAGTGTGCATAGATAGCCACAAACACACATTTCAGTGTGCAGTGCCTCTGCCCTGTCACAGTTTCTCCCCCCTGCTCTGCCACTATATATATATATAGTTCTGGGACAAATATCCGAATATTTGAACAAATATTTTGGCATGCATTTGGATATAAAAATCAGATGTCCGTATTCACTAGAAATGACAAATATCTTGCATTTATTTACTGCCTTAATAGAAGTTGCGGGACAGTTTAAAAAATGGCAAATGAAAAAGAGCTCAGTGTGATATGTTAGATTAATATATATACAGTGCCGTGAAAAAGTATTTGCCCCCTGTCTGATTTTCTGCATTTTTGCATATTTTTGACACTGAATGTTATCAGATCTTCATCCAAAACCTAATATTAGATAAAAGGGACCCTGAGTGAACAAATGACACAAAAAATGTGATACATATTTCATTTATTTATTAAAGAAAGTTATGCAACACCCAATGCCCCCGTGTGAAAAAGTAATCGCCCCCTTAGAATCAATAACTGGTTACGCCACCTTTAACAGCAATAACTGCAACCAAACGCTTCCTGTAGTTATTGATTAGTCTCTCACAGCGCCGTGGAGGAATTTTGGCCCACTCCTCCCTGCAGAACTGCTTTAACTCAGTGACATTTGTGGGTTTTCGAGCATGAACTGCTCGTTTCAGGTCTTGCCACAACATCTCATTGGGGTTTAGGTCTGGACTTTGACTAGGCCATTACAAAAATTCCAAAACTTTATATTTCTTGTTCTTCAACCATTTTGATGTAGACTTGCTTGTGTGTTTCGGATCATTGTCTTGCTGCATGTCGCAGCTGCGCTTCAGCTCACGGATGGATGGCCTGACATTCTCCCGTAGAATTCTCTGATACAGAGCAGAATTCATGGTTCCTTCAGTGATGGCAAGGCGTCCAGGTCCTGATGCAGCAAAGCATCCCCAAACCATGACACTACCACCACCATGCTTGACCGTTGGTATGAGGTTCTTACTGTGGAATGCAGTGTTTGGTTTTCGCCAGACATAACGGGGCCCATGTCGGCCAAAACGTTCCACTTTTGACTCATCTGTCCATAGAACATTGTTCCAGAACTCTTGAGGATCATCCAGGTGCTTTTTTGGCAAACTTTTTTTTTTTTTTGGCAGACGAGCATTCATGTTCTTCTTAGTGAGCAATGGTTTCCGCCTTGCTACTCTGCCATGAATCCTATTTTTGCCCAGTGTCTTTCTGATGGTGGAGTCATGAACACTGACCTTAGCCGAGGCGAGAGAGGCCTGCAGATCCCTAGATGTTGTTCTAGGGTTCTTTGTGACTTCCTGGACGATTTTACACCTTGCTCTTGGAGAGATTTTGGCAGGACGGCCACTCCTGGGAAGATTCACTACTGTCCCAAACTTTCTCCATTTGGACAATATGGCTCTGACTGTGGTTCGGTGGAGCCCCAGAGCCTTAGAAATGGCTTTGTAACCCTTTCCAGACTGATAGGCATCAATAACTTTTCTGAGGTCTTTTGGAATTTCTTTTGTTCGTGGCATGATGTGCCTGTAGAAGCTGTGTGCTGACAACTTCACTCTGATGGTAAGGGCCAAAGTTAGTCAGATTTATATTGGGCAGGGCTGGCCCAAATCAGGCCTGGTTGTTAACCAAAGTACTCAAACAGCTGACCCTAATTATCCCTTTAATTGGGTTGAGTTAACTAGGGGGGGGGGCAATAACCTGAAGATTGCATGTTTGATTACCTTGCACTCCAAACAAATGAAAGACGCACCAAACTTTGGTGTCAGTTTTTCTCTCAGACTCCCTCTATATACTACTACAACCCACAAAAAAATCTGACCAAATACAATATGAAAAATGTGCAAAAATGCAGAAAATCAGATGGGGCAAATACTTGTTCACGGCACTGTGTATGTGTGTATATATATATATATATATATATATATATATATATATATATATATATATATATATCAGGATCAACACAGCCGCTTTTGAGCCTCTATTTAAAAATTTTAGACAGCAAAATGTAAACCAGATTATGCGCGTGCACTCATAGTGATCTCCGTGGAAGCGTCTCATGGGTCAGAAAAAACGCAAGCACGTCATTCTGACATGCCACGCTTAAACAGTGCCCAACTTGATGGAGATGTTGTGTAGTGATTTTTATATAGATTGTATATATTATATATATATATATATTTGTTGCGACTTTCTGTTATGTGGAATGTAATAAGTGAGAACCAAAATGGTGATTTTTTTCCCCCCTTCATTTTACAACGCCATTTCCACATTTGTTTTATTTGAAGTGTTTAAAGTTAAATTTCGGTTTTCGTTTGCTAGTTCAGCTAGTAAACCTCATGTTATTACTTTATGAAAATGTGTCTATGGCCACTGTTTACTGTGAAGAAACAGCAATAGCAAGGAATGAAAAAAAAAAAGTAAAAAATAAATAAAATGCGATGGCAACTATTTTGGGAATAAACAAAACAACGTTTAGCTTTGAACTGTTATATGGCATCCTTTGTTTGTAGTTAATTTACTGGGGTAAAGTAAGGCCTATACAACATATTTTTTACTCCTGGGATACTGGTTTTTTTACTTTAAAGTGTTACATATTGCAACATCTTGCTGTAAAAAAGGCACATACACGCAGGCCACGCCCCCTTACCCCTGCTGTTGTGCGGTGTCTGCCTGCATTCTCAGCAATATAATGTCATTTATTACTTTTTGAAAACATATGACATATCCAAACAAATATTTTAATTATAAACGAATATCTGAACATGAAAATCTTGTGTTCACTAATATGCCACTAATATATATATCTTATTTTTCAATATATCCTACACTACACTTCCATATTCTGGAAGGTAAGCATATATCTGAATTTATACCTCTTATATTGATGCATTGCTATAGGGTATATAAATTATGTTTTAGTCTTAAGAGAATGATATATTGAATGTTCTAGAACGTAGCGCTGGGCGCTTTAGCTTTTTGCATTTTATAGCCTAAGAGCTAACTATATGATAACCATATTTGTATTACTGTATTGAAGTATTAATGCTGTTAAACCTGTAAAGGCACTGGAAACTCCCAGGCTGCCTGTCAGCTGGGATTGGGAGTAGTGTGTAACTACTCAATCCATTTTTAAGCATTTAATAAACTGAAAGAGTACTGAGGAGTACTACTCTGATTCATTAAAACTTCAAATTAAATGAGTCTGTGTGAGTTTCTCGATTGTTTAAAAGTCATCTGGATACGTTGGCAAGCCCAGTGCACGAGCGATCCACTTCCAGGAGTCCGAAACATCTTTATGTCCTCCTGAACATCTCACAAGTTTAAGAGTGTGCTTAGAGTATATATATATATATATATATATATATATATATATATATATATATATATATATATATATATATATATATATACAGTACTGTGCAAAAGTTTTAGGCAGGTGTGAAAAATGCTGTAAAGTAAGAATGCTTTCAAAAATAGACATGTTAATAGATTATATTTATCAATTAACTAAATGCAAAGTGAGTGAACAGAAGAAAAATCTAAATCAAATCCATATTTGGTGTGACCACCCTTTGCCTTCAAAACAGCATCAATTCTTCTAGGTACACTTGCACAAAGTCAGGGATTTTGTAGGCATATAGTCAGGTGTATGATTAAACAATTATACCAAACAGGTGCTAATGATCATCAATTCAATATGTAGGTTGAAACAATCATTAACTGAAACAGAAACAGCTGTGTAGGAGGAATAAAACTGGATGAGGAACAGCCAAACTCAGCTAACAAGGTGAGGTTGCTGAAGACAGTTTACTGTCAAAAGTCATACACCATGGCAAGACTGAGCACAGCAACAAGACACAAGGTAGTTATACTGCATCAGCAAGGTCTCTCCCAGGCAGAAATTTCAAGGCAGACAGGGGTTTCCAGATGTGCTGTCCAAGCTCTTTTGAAGAAGCACAAAGAAACGGGCAACGTTGAGGACCGTAGACGTAGTGGTCGGCCAAGGAAACTTACTGCAGCAGATGAAAGACACATCATGCTTACTTCCCTTCGCAATTGGAAGATGTCCAGCAATGCCATCAGCTCAGAATTGGCAGAAAACAGTGGGACCCTGGTACACCCATCTACTGCCCGGAGAAGTCTGGTCAGAAGTGGCCTTCATGGAAGACTTGCGGCCAAAAAGCCATACCTCTGACGTGGAAACAAGGCCAAGCGACTCAACTATGCACGAAAACACAGGAACGGGTGCAGAAAAATGGCAGCAGGTGCTCTGGACTGATGAGTCAAAATTTGAAATATTTGGCTGTAGCAGAAGGCAGTTTGTTCGCCGAAGGGCTGGAGAGCGTACACGAATGAGTTGTCTGCAGGCAACAGTGAAGCATGGTGGAGGTTCCTTGCAAGTTTGGGGCTGCATTTTTGCAAATGGAGTTGGGGATTTGGTCAGAATTAATGGTCTCCTCAATGCTGAGAAGTACAGGCAGATACTTATCCATCATGCAATACCATCAGGGAGGCATCTGATTGGCCCCAAATTTATTCTGCAGCATGACAACGACCCCAAACATACAGCGAAAGTCATTAAGAACTATCTTCAGCGTAAAGAAGAACAAGGAGTCCTGGAAGTGATGGTATGGCCCCCACAGAGCCCTGATCTCAACATCATCGAGTCTGTCTGGGGTTACATGAAGAGAGAGAAGCAACTGAGGCTGCCTAAATCCACAGAAGAACTGTGGTTAGTTCTCCAAGATGTTTGGGCCAACCTACCTGCCGAGTTCCTTCAAAAACTGTGTGCAAGTGTACCTAGAAGAATTGATGCTTGATGCTGTTTTGAAGGCAAAGGGTGGTCACACCAAATATGGATTTGATTTAGATTTTTCTTCTGTTCACTCACTTTGCATTTAGTTAATTGATGAATATAATCTATTAACATGTCTATTTTTGAAAGCATTCTTACTTTACAGCATTTATATATATAGTAACAGCAGGGAGGGGGTTAAAAATATGGAGGCTGTGTGGTCCAGTGGTTAAAGAAAAGGGCTTGTAACCAGGAGGTCCCCGGTTCAAATCCCACCTCAGCCACTGACTCATTGTGTGACCCTGAGCAAGTCACTTAACCTCTTTGTGCTCCGTCTTTCGGGTGAGACGTAATTGTAAGTGACTCTGCAGCTGATGCATAGTTCACACACCCTAGTCTCTGTAAGTCGCCTTGGATAAAGGTGTCCGCTAAATAAACAAATAATAATAAAAATCCTCCCTGCTAAAAACCAGTATGTGTTAATTGTTTTATTTGTTAATTAATTTCAGCTGGCAATTATTGTAAATTGAAGCCAGCTGACAGAAATAAAAAGGCATCAGTCAGTCTAGTCGGGACTGCTGAGTAGAAGGACATGGAAAGGAGTACTCTGTGTCCGAGCAGTCACATTGTAAGCGCTGTGCTGTGCTGTGCTGTGCTGTGTTTGTTGTTATTGTTATTTCTTTCTTAGCAGACGCCCTTATCCAGTTGTAAAGCGTGTATTTTGTTTCTTACGGGTAAACGGGGTATCTGTCCCGGGCTAGGAAGGGTATTCCTGTATGTTTTAGTTAGTGCTTGAACAGAGCTAGGTTTGTGTTTGTTTATTTTGATTAGTAAAATAAAAGTGTGCACCAGCGCTGAACTTTCATTTCTTGTTTCGGATCAGTGTTTTAAAGGGGCAACAAACCTTTTAAAGTGTGTATGGCAAGTGAAGGGAGTGTATATCCTTCACATATATGTGTATATATATATATATATATATATATATATATATATATATATATATATATATATATATAATCATGCGCAGATCAATGTAATGTAAAGCATCCAGAGATGATAAAGAACAAAAGTAAGGAAAGTATCAACATTACAATTAAATAAAAATGTATCAACATTACAATTAAATAAAAATGTATCAACATTACAATTAAATAAAAATGCTCAAATATATTTTAGGTTTTACTTGGTTCACTCTGAATCATTAAACGAAATCGCAGCGTGACAAAATTAGCCATTTTTCTATGCAAATCTCTTGGATTTATTTGTGTATTAGGGGCAACTGAATGAAATGAATGATATGCTATAGATATGATTTGATTTGATTTAGTTTCTTTTTCCTCTAGTGGTGGCCAAAAAACAGAAAGCTAAAAAAATATGAAGTCAGATCTGTCTTTAGAATTGGTTACATATTTTGACACTTACAGATTTGGCTTGTTTATTAGTAAAATTGACAACATGTGTTATTGTTGTACCAAAGATTTTTGTTTTGGTGAAAATGTATATTATAATAGGCCTAATCTGCAACGTGCAAATATATATTGTGCATACAAAAAAGAATGGTGGTCCTGTTTCAGTTTGTTATATTTTCTATAACAGAGTGCATTTATTTGAAGCAAAACAAAAGGATTGCAGTATGCTATATAATGCAGTAAACCCCAAGAGCCTTTTGCTGATCACGGAATACGCTCTTGTCTTTGTCTATGAATATGGCGTTGAAGTTCCTCCATTTATATATCCTGTTCTGATCCTGCCCCAGAGGAGGATTGAAATTCAAGCTCAAACTGAGCTCAGGGTCAGTGCTGATCCTTTTAGTGCAACCCATACGTCACAGGAGCAAGATTGGAGACTGGATCCATGATTGGATCCCTTCAGTTCAGTCTATTTATCCATTTACTTTCTTTTATTCTTCTATAGGTCACATTGTCTAATTTTAGCTGTTCTAATACTACAAACTTTACATAATTTATGTCATGTCCTTGACTGGTGAAGTGCTGTACTATTATACATACTACTATACAGCCATTTTCTTATTTCTAATTAAAGAAAGGTGGTTCTGAATTCTTTTATATAAAGTTGTTCCAGTCTCTCCAACATATTTTATTTCATCACATTTTTCACAGGCTATTCCATAAACAACGTTGCTATTTTTACAGTAGGTATTAGTTTTTAGTGGATATGTGGTGTTCTTATGTTTAATTATATTTTTACTTTTACACACTTTAAATGTTCTAGTGCAAGTATTTGTAGAACCTATTCCGTCAATTATTCATTTAAGTATACTGTGAACTAATATATCACCTAAATTAGCTTCTGTTTTGAATGCTACAGCTGGGGCCTTAAATACTTTTTTCAATTTTTCTAAATTATGTAGAATTCACAAGTGTTACCAAACTAACTAATGTGACTCTTTTGACCTTTTTATCTCTATTTTTATAATCTAGTAGGTCATCTCTTTTTAGTTTATTCACTTTTCTTGACTCCGTCTCTATAATTCTTTCTTTGTATCCTCTTTTTTTAAGATTTGTTTTTAATACATTTCTTTGTTTTACATAGTCACTTTCGTTTGAGCATATTCTTCATATTCTTATTCCTAGATCCTTTGGGATTGCCCTTTTAGTGTGTATCGGATGTGCAGAGGACATGTGTAAATACTGGTGCATGTCAGTAGGTTTACAGAAGAGGTCAGTCTCAATTGAACCTTCTTCAAGTTTTACTATGGTATCAAAAAAATTATATTTCTTTTCTTGTCCATCGAAGGTCCACCTTAATAATTACTGTGTATTTCATTTGCCCTTTTATGAAACTGGAAAAGATTCTTCTCCATGTGTCCAAACCCCAAAAATATCATCTACAAACCGAATGTATTCTAAAGGTTCTCGTTGCGATTTTCTAAGTAATTGTTCTTCCCATTTCCCCATGTATGTACTGGCAAAATGCATTCCTAATTGAGATCCTATCGTTTTGTTTGTGATTCTTATCAACAAATGTAAAATACTGTTTTCTAAAACTATGTTGATCATGTTCAGCACCTCTGCTGTTGGTGTTGATTTATCTAGTCTATTATCTAGTGCTTTTTGACAAGCTTCTAAAGTTTCTTTACGAGGGACAAGGATTTTACATCCATGCAAAATAAAATTGTATTCTCTGGAAGGTTGTGCTTTAGTGATTCAAGTCTTTTTAAATATATAGTATATATAATATATATGCCACGGGCAACATCACCCACGGGTTGGAGACCACTGATCTAGACTGATGCAAGTTGCTATTATTCCCAAGTCCATTAAGCTGTGGAGATGCTAATCTGCTTTGCAAGCTAATTTGCAGCCTGGCGCTTGCAGTGCTGAGAAGTGATATAATAAAGCTGAAACTCAGGTTTACAGCACTAGAAAAGCCATTTATCTCCCCAGCAATGTCTTCACAGGACAAGTTATTGAGACTATCAGATATACTGTACCGTATAGAGGTGCCGGTCTGTACGTACCTATGTATATTACGTGCCCCTTTTCCCATGTGCATACAGCTGATGTCGGTCTTGGAGAGCTAGTTTTTCATGATACTTGTAGCTGTATTTTAATTTTTACAGTCATGCCAGGGAGATTGATATGCTGCTAATATCCTTTGTTTATCCGCTGCTACCGTGCTCCCTGGCACACAGACCCTCCGGCCAGTGTGATTTATTGGTGCAGCACCACATCATCTCTAGAGGCAGAGGCACAGGGAGGCTTCTAGTGTGCTGCCAGGGGATGAGTGGTTTTAGTGCAGAGCTCTCAATGGCATGCAGTAGTGCATCCAAACCAATCACAGCAATTGCCACTTTTTATTCTGAGGTATCAGAGAAATATGGCAAGCAATATGCCACCCTCTCTGTCCTGGGCACGCACAGAGGTCTGGTTGGGTTTTTCATAGTTCTAATATTTTATTTTAACAAAGGGAAGGTTCTGGAATGTCAGGGTGGTTGAAAAATCACCATCTTACTGTGTCATGGATTTCTGAGTCGCAGTTTGCATTTGTCTCCAGAGAGATAAGAACTGTCAAACGTTTTCCCATTGAGTGTCCTGGACTCAACACAAAAAACTGAAGGTCTTCAAACCATTGAAGCAGTTAAAAAAAACTGCATATAATAACACAATCATAATTTGAAAGTTAAAGGAGTATTTATTGCAGATCACAACAATTCTGAACCAAAACATGTTAAATGTACAAAAAAGCCATGTTAGAAAAAGATCGGCTATTACCATTTAAACATGGAGGCACAACCAAGATAGACCTTTTAAAAACTTGACATGGTCCAGGAAGTTAAATAGAATATGAATTAATAAACACATAATCAGAATTATAAAACAAGTAATCCACAAGATTGTTTATTTTATGAATACATAATAAATTATATTACTCTGCTCTTAACTTGTGAGCACACAGCTACAGTTTTGTACTTATAAAAAATGTGAATACAATAGCAAAACCGGCACGATTTAACAATTTTATTGTTTAGAAGTCTGGGACAAAAAATGAACGCTGAAAACTGGGTCAATCCCACTTTTCCTGGGACGTCTGTAACCGCAGTACAAACTCTTAATGTTATGGTACGCATCTTATTTTTTCGATTTGCTTATTTCATACAAAAAACAGAAAGCTAAAAAAAATGAAGTCATATCTTTACGTGGTTTACGCAGTACACGAGTCACAGCGTAATCACGTAAACACTGCACTGCGCTGCGCAAACCTGTCTTGCTCTGAAAAGCGATCTCCGTTCATCATTTGAAAATAGCGTATCCCAATTAAACGAAGTGACGTCCCAAAACAACATAAAGAGTATTGGGAAGAACCATCTCCCAGAGTTGTATCCCATTTAAACAGCAATCCCGATTATCAGTATCCTGAGCGGTATCGCACTGCAAAAATGCCCAGCGGTGCCGCACCACGTCGCGTAGGTGTGTTCGGTCTTCAGTGTGGTTAATGGGTCTGTGCAGACCATTTATATTTGTTGCAATACATTTTTAAATACAAGGTAGATCATACGACCTAGTCATTTTCTAAACGATTAACAATTTACTAAGAGAATATTTGAATAAATTATTACACATGGCCATCCCTATTAGAGAAAGAGATTAGGATAAATAAAAAGTATTATAAAATGTAATAAGGACTTTTTAGAGATTCACAAAATAGCATATGCTCTATTGACAGGTACAAAAAACCCCAGATGTGTTCGGTTTTTTAAAAAATTTTTTTTAACCTTTTTTCAAAAGCCAGTTTTTCAAGTAAACATATTACTAATGGGCTGTCTCTCAGTTCTATGCAATAACCTTTCTCACATTTATTTATTACTCATTTCCCCTCCAGGAATTTGTATTTCATTAGACATTTTTAAATACATTTTGAAGTGTTCTCACATTGCTAATGTTTGACCTGGCACTAATTAAAAAAAAAAACTAAAAAAAAACATGTCCCTCCCTTGACGTAAATCTCAAGGGTCCTCGGGGGTTCCACACCACAGTCTGCTGGAATAACAACATTCCAGCACCATTGGTATATCCTGCCTAGCTTTTATAACACTATCTCAGTAATAACAGCTGAGCTAGAAGTATCTGTCAGCTTGTCCTCTATATTGTCAGTTCATTCCTTATTGTTTATTGAAGCTGTTGAGATTTGCATCTTCTTTTGCAGCAGCACACAAGCCCATGTTTAACTCCTAAGCATTGTGTATAATTTTAGCTGGTTGAATCCAGGGGAAATAAGTAATAGTCCTAGCACAACCTGCTTTATCAGGGAGTCTATCCAACAAGAACAAAAAAACACAGTAAATTCCCCTCTGATAAAATTCCTTGCACATCGTTAACAAGGATTTCAATTGATTGCTGAGTAATTTGTTTTGCCAGTGCTGCCATCTGTGTGTTCGTTCTGCTTGTATTGTTCAGTGACGGACTGTAAGAACTTGTATGATTGGATGGAGATGGGCGCATGTGACTCTGGTGCTGCCTAACTTCATGTATTACAGACCTGACACAGAAAAGAATGCGAGAAAGATACTCTCAACTTGATCAGAGGTAGCCACTGAAAACGTATAAACATACATTATGGCTGTGTCAAAAATCCACCTTTATAAAACAAATGCTGTAGCACAGAAAACAAAATGGCCAAAACAGTTAAGCACAGAAAAGAACACAAAAAACTTTGACAAAAACTGGAGCCTGGGTCCACCTGTTAAAATCCAGTACATTGTTGAGTTTAGAGATCTTTAAACAGCAAAGGAGCTTAAACTCACATACACATATTCCCTTCCTGTACAGCAGTAATTCACATGCTCTGCAGCAAACCACAAAGCATCTTAATGTTCTAATAAGAACGCGAATGAAAGACGTGCTCCATTAAATCAGGGTGTGCTATTTAGGTCAATCCATTTACCTCGCAGTGTGTGGAGAGAGGCATCTAGAATGGGTCATGCTGTAGGACCGAACAGCAGTAGGGGAAGCAGAGAGTAGACTATTATCCTGGAAGAGCAATGTGGATTGAAATGCCCAACGGTTCACTTCACTATCAGTTACTTTTTAATGAGGGCCAGTGCATGAATAAAAGTAAAACAGCACAAGGCAGTGCAAAAGGTTTAATACTGTATTATACTTTACTGTATTATAGCCTCGGTGAACCATACTCAACACAAAAAAGTTGTAATCAGAACTGTGAATTACTGATTGAATGGTTTGCATCAGTGAAATCTGCTGTTTAAAAAAAAAAAAAAGGGGTAGGTTAGCTCTTGTCTAATGTTATGATTCGAAATTGCCTTGAAGTGACAAAAAATTGTAATAAAAAAAAAGAATAGTTTGTCCATTAGCATACAATATGTGACACACATAATATTTGATCACAGTGACGCCACTGCTATCTGACAAACCTTTTGAGTTTGAATGGCAGCTCTGAAAACAACATCTGCCACAGGGAGCTATGTGGGAAGAGAACGTAATAATGCGATTTCTTTTTTTTTTTTTTTTTAATTTTAGCTTCTGTAAGAGTGAATGGATTTTAATCTTGTAGTTTTAATGCTGTCATCTCAAATCTGGCTAATTAAATTGAAATGCTAATTGACACTGAGCTTGCTTGCAGTCACTACCCAGTATAAATATTTAATTTCCTACACACTTGTTCAAAAGATACTGCAGTAGAACTGCCTGCACACCGTATAGGTGTGGTCTCTCTAGAATGCATATTCTAAGAGACGGCTCTCCATAAATACTGTATACAGTGCTATACAAACTGTTGTTTTTCAGAGAAACCCACTGACGTTTTCAAAAGAAAAAAGCATACATTTTGCTGGTGCAGTGCCTAACGCTTAACAAAACAAAGTTAGTTATTGAATATGCTGTAAGTTACCAAGGGTAAGTTATGCACCCTCACAAACAGTCTGAATGCTCTGAATCTTTGTGGTGCAGTACTGCAATCTTCCAAATTTTCCTGTGAATTGTGCACATGACTGAGGAGTGTAACATCCCTTGAATAACGCTCACCCTTCGCTCCCTGTTTACCCTCTGTGAAAATGATAAGCTGGAATGTTTTAAATAATTGTATTTTGTCTTTCTGCCTGTCCCCCTGCAGGTACCGTACTATGAGTGGCTGGAGCTGAAATCCGATTGGCAGAAGGTGGCGTACCTAAAGGAGAAGATGGGGAAAGCAGTAGCTGAGGACATGGCAAAATAAATAAAAATACCTGTGTACTGAAACCTTATTTTAAAAAAAAAAACAAAAAAACAATAATTCTAGAAAGGAACTGTATTTTTATATTCCATTTTCACAATTATAGACTAAGTCACTCCTGTAAGGTTTCCAAGTAACCATGCATTCCCTTGTTAAGGTTCCAGAATCCTCTCCTGTCACCCAGACAACCACCTGCTTTCTTTGTTACCTTGGCAACTGGAAAAGCTTGGAATAAAGGATTGTGAAGACTATTTGTTTTGGGGGTAAAGTACTGAAGCTCCAGATGGAGGTGATAATCTCATATGCTCTGTATGGACAGTAATTTCACAGTACTGCTTGACCACTGATTGGTTGAACTATTGAAGTATACATTGAGAATACACAATAAAAATTTATGCACTTGTGTAGTTATTCCACGAATGAGGATCAGTGAATGAAACACGAGCCCTTGTTTTTTTCATTCCTCCTCATGAGTGAAGTAACCACAGCCCTCTATGGATGTACAAATAGTATTCTGTTTATATAACAAGTTAAATGTAAGGAGAAGACAGAATGTTTAAACCTGAATTTGATCAAACCTTAGATCAAGCTCTGCATCTGCTTGGCAACACATCATGATGGATGCAAATAGATTCCAAAAGGAGATCAGGGAAACTAAATAACTCTGTAGCATTGACTACAAAAAACTCTAGATCCTTCAACATGTGTTATATAAATCTTATTATAATATTATACTACTGTACGTGCTATGTAAGTGATGTTGACCTACAGTACGTTTATATCCTCGGACAGTGATGTGTGTGTTACTGATGCATCCTAAATTATATATTTTTTTTTTAATGCTACAGTTCTTCCAATGGCTAACTTGGCAAACAGATGTTGTTAATTTGCAACCCCACCCCCCTATCTGTGGGATAGCAAGCCATCATTATCAGACTAATGGCAAACCCAAGTGTTTTGTGATGATCTTTCTATCCTTATCATCAGAAATGTTTTGAGCTCACCATTAGTCCCATATCAAATACTGCTTTTCCATGGCCCTGTACGTTGGAGTGGCTATACAGTACTTACAGCAGATGCTGTTTTTTCTCTAGAGGAGATTGGGACCCCCATTTCCTCACTCCTGCAGCCAGCAATCCGCATGGGGTGATGGTTCTGACTTGTGGCAGGCATTTTAATAATTGCATTAAGTTTGCATTGCCACTGAGTCAGTAGTGACCATTTATCAGGCATGTGCCTGTACACCACTAGGCTGGTTTGTGTTTGGGATATAAATTACAGGCTAGCTGGAATGTTCATATAGTTTTCAGTTCTGCTTTCATTTAAATCGTGTTTGAGCACATCCTTAGGTTACAAGATTTGTGCCAGCATTGCTTCAATTGAACACAGCTAAAATAATCATTAATGATGTACTCCTGGCTGAATTAAATAGCCTGTTAAATGTTTGTTCTTTTTTTTTTTTTTTTTTTTTTCTTTTTTTTGTTGGTCATCCTGCTTGATGTTGCCATCTATTTAGCATCCCATTGAGGCGAGCTTGCATGTTTTGTAAACCACCCACCACTGCACTTTGAAAGTCTAATTTTTCATAAATAATTTTGAATTATTAAAACATATATACATATATACGGAGGCCGCACTGTAGTTGAGCCAGCTCTGCAGCCGTTCTGGGTGCTGATGCGTCAGGGAGGCAAAATAGGCTGATCCCTGGAGCCAGCATTACACTTCAGCCATCAACACCAGGCAGAAGGATAGCTACATCATCATATGGAAGAAAGCGCAGATAGCTCACATTAGTTTACAGTAAAAGAAGCTATGTCGTAGTTGGAGCTGAGTCCAATATCAGCATGAAGTTTTAACACCTACTCTCATGTAATGGAAATCATGCAAAACTGTATTCTATGATTCTCGGTCAAGATCGATCGTGGGTTTCATATAATAAAAAATAAAATAAAAAATGACTGTGCCTAAGCTGCCGCTGCTGCTGCCACAGTATTGAATGTTTATTGTGATGGTGATTTGACATTGGCCAAGTGGTTAAAAAAAAATGCGATAGTAAAATGTGAGAGAAATGTGAGAGATAATGTTTAAATCAGTGATGCGATGCCCTTCAGAAACATTAACATTTTTGCCAGCTTTGTTTTTTAACTGCATGCCAAAATTGGCATTCTGTGTATCCCAATTTAGGCGGTCGTGTGCTGCTCCAGCCATCAAGGAGTTAAGCCACACCTTGCTGTTGTGGTTGTTTATGTAGACATTGGCTTAATATACCTCCCTCCTGCTTGAAAGCTGCTTAACTGGTAGCATTAGTAGCTCCTGAGCCGATGCACTGACTTCAGAGGCAGTGTGTTTTAGGCAGGAGAGTGATGGCCCCACAGCGACAGCATGGTCTGCAGAAGACAATAGAGATTAATTAGGCAGGAGTTCCAGGTTGATGTGATGGGGGGCTGACATCTTCATAAAAATACTGGTTACCAAGGAGATTGTGGCCTGGGTTATAATCTGTGCTATTATTGGGCACTGCTCCAAAGGGGTTAGTAGGTAAGAAGACAAGTAAAAGTGTAATAATTAAATTATTAATAAATAGATACAGTTCATGGATTTGACTCGATCGATTCAAAAGTTATTCAGGCAGTTCCTCTAAGTTTGCAGCATATTATTCATAGCTAAGATGTTACCAGTAAAGCTATGTACAATTTAGACATGACACATTTACCAATTAACTAATGGTTTTCATAGTTTAGAAAACCTATTCTCTTTTGTTGAGAGGACACACTGCACTGATGAAACTAGTTTATGTCAACTGAATAAATTTGGTTTGATTTGTCATAAGTTTCTCCATTTAAGCATTTAAAAACAAAGCTGCAAAATTCATTATTTTTGTAATGCACACAGGAATCTCCGTTTTAACCATATTAAAACTAAAATACTGTTTGCCTTAGCAGCACAGGATACAAATGAAACATGTGGTTAACTTTGTTTGCTTTAATAAAATAAAACAACGATGGACTATTTTATCAGAAAGTAAACCTTGTAGAGTTATACCAAGAATGCTCAGATTTTCCTCTCCTTCCCCACCTCTGACTCCACCATCCCCTCCCGTATCTCTACCTGTCTGTCTGCTATCTCCTCCTGGATGCACTCGCATCACCTCAAACTTAACCTCTCTAAATCTGACCTCCTTTTCTTTCCCTCCTCCTCCCCCTCCTCTGATCTTTCTATCTCTGTTCCTCTGGAATCTACCACACTCTCTCCCTCTTCCTCCGCTAAGAACCTCGGAATCACCCTGGACCCCTGCCTCTCTTATCTCCACATCTCCACTCTGGCACGCACTTGCCGATTCTTCCTGAGCAACATCCGAAGAATCTGACCCTTCCTCACCAACTACGCCACCCAGCTCCTGGTCCAGGCCTTGGTACTCTCCCACCTAGATTACTGCAACTCCCTCCTGGCTGGCCTCCCTGCGTCGGCCACCCGTCTGCTCCAGCTCATCCAGAACTCCGCTGCCCGCCTGGTGTTCTCTCTGCCTCGCTTGTCCCACGCAACTTCACTACTCCGCTCACTCCACTGGCTCCCGATCACCTCTCGCATCCAGTTCAAGACTCTTGTACTAGCCTACAGATGCCTTGACCAGACTGCACCCAGCTACCTCCAGACCCTCATCTCTCCCTACACCCCCACTCAACCTCTCCGCTCCGCCTGCACTAGAAAACTGGCTCTACCTCCTCTATGCTCCCCTGCCTCCAGAGCCCGCTCCTTTTCCACCCTCGCCCCGCAGTGGTGGAATGACCTTCCTACAGATGTCAGGACTGCCCAGTCCCTGACCACATTCCGGCGCCTCCTCAAGACTCACCTCTTCAGAAAGCACCTGTAGAACTCCTCTGTTCTTCCCCTGGGAAGATCCTGTGTTTTTGTCTGTACATAGATACACAATCAAATGTTTTAACCCTAATCATGTAATACATATAGCTATAATTCAAGAGTATGTGTACCTCTCTGTAGATGTGCCTGATTCAGAACCCTGCTGTTTTGTGACGCTTCAAATGTTAAAACCTGGTAAAAGGACAATCAACTGGAGTGCAGGGGCTTGAATCCTGTCGCCTATTGATCTTCAGTCTCCCAATCGCCATTGCTACTCCTCTGAACTTTGTCTCCTCTTTTTCAGTAACCCAATTTCTGCTTTTCCTACAACTCACTTGCTTCCAATGTCTCTGAAATGGGTAATTTTCAGGTGGAAATCAAGTAGACTGGGCTACAAAATGAACACAGAAGTAGAGGATGATGCAAGGAGTGTTCAATATTTGTTTTCCCCACTCATTTGCAATTAAAAAAATGACATTAAAAAAGTTATACACAATTACCAAAATGTACTTGTCTTTCACATAGGAAAATGAAAGAGACTATGAAGTGATGGCAATACACATTAGGTATGATTCACTGGAATTTTTTCATTAGCTACATTTCCTGTAACCAGGCCATTTAGGAAAACTACTGAGAGGTGCTGACTGAGAGATAAGGGCTAGCTGTTCAATATTCAGCTCCTTCATTACTGCATATCTGGTTCTAGTGATTGAGACATTGCTACATATACAGTGCCTGACCTGCCCTGATTGGATTTGTCATTGCCCTGGTGGTGTGAAAATTCTGCTAGTACTGAATCACACAATACCTGGATCTCAATTTAATTGAGCATGTTTGGAATGAACTTGTATGACACATTGTCATCAAGATCCTCTGCCTGAAATATTATTGACTCAATGGATTAACTGTCCTTGAGACACCCTAAAGCACCTTGTGGCCAGGCAGTTTATGTGTGATTGAAATTACCACAAGAGACTCATTTAGGATGGTAATATTATGTTTAATCCCATGTGTACTAAGTAGGCATTTCTGACAGCTGCCGGAATTCACACATGAGATTCAATGAAGGCGTCATTCAGAAAACCTTGCTCAGCAGAAGGAAGGGGTGGGGTTTGATTTTGATTAACTCAAGTCTCAGCCATTGGGGCTCAGTACTCTTGTCCTTCGGGGAGGACTTAACAGAAGCCATAAGAATAAGAGAGACGCTTATAAAGTGTATCAAAAACAGTGGATTAAGGAAGATGTCTCAGTCTGACTGTATGTCACACCTGTAGTGAACCCTTTGCCCAATTCTGTGATGAAACTTGCCAAGGGCACTGTTTGGTAGCACAAGCTATTGAGTTAGTCAGAATCTATATGTGGAGGCTCTGTCTTTTTGTCTGTACAAGCACATATTTACATAGACTATATCCAGAGAAATATATTCAATAGTAAAAAAAAATTAGTTTGGACATTATTGAGAGTCTCAGAATCTGAGGGTATATGTAAGAACCTTGTTTGTCTGTATGTCAAAGCTACATTTGATGTAAATCATGGGGATCTACTAACATGCTTGTTACTTCAGTTTGTAGGGGTTTGCCAGTTGATAATGGCAGAGAAGCTGCTGTTTGGGTGGTGAGTTTCTATATGTCGGTAGCAGGGTCTCTAAATTTATAATATAGTCCTATAATTGAATGTCTTACATGTTTCAGAAGGTTAGCTTTGGTCATTGCAAGTGTCCATCTGGTGTCCCTGTGGTAAGTGACGTTTAAACAGAAATACATCCCGAAGGCCACTTTAATTAAAGGACATAAAATAGCTTTTGACCATCAGGGAACCTGGTGCTGTAGTCTTACCCAGTAGATAGTGAGGGATGAGAGTTACATACACTATACAATCCAATCTATTTAAAGCAAAGAGCTGTGGTACATGCAAGGACAGCACTTAAGAATGCAGATTTGGATCTGGGTCACAGAAGTAGCAGATTACTAGTGAGTCTGCGTCAGGAGAGTGAATTGGGAACACTTTCCTGGGGCTGACTGACAGATGGGCAAACAAAACACCCCCAGGCTGGTGAGAATAGCTGCCACCACTGAAGGAAAAAAGTTAGCTTTTTCAGAAATGTATTTGTCTCCTAAAATGATTGCTGTTGCACACAACGTGTTGTTTTATTTCTCTTTTTACACAAAAGCATTCAAAATCACAGTTTCTATATATTTTTTGGGCCATCTCAGCTCATTGACTGATTAATTGTCCTCCTCCTCTAATTGCCCCTATTTGTTAAAAAACCTGGGGCCATTCATGGACACTGCTCAAGTCCAGGGAGGCAGGGAGTGATGAACTTGGACATGTGCTTGGGGGAGGGGGGTGCAAATAAATCTCTAACTACAAACAAGGCAGCTTCTGAGGCAGAGTACTGCAAGCAGCTTGTCTGATTCCTAAGAGGGCCGTCGGTTCCTGGTTGCTAGGAGAGAGAAGGGTTAATGGAGCTGGATAACCAGAGGCAAAGGAGACACAGCAGGACCTCTGCAGTATAGTGTAGACAAGAAATGTAAGACACTGGAGCTAGGTTTTGTTTTGCTTCCTATTTTGATCTCATCTCTCTCTCTCTCTCTCTCTCTCTCTCTCTCTCTCTCTCTCTCTCTCTCTCTCTCTCTCTCTCTCTGCAGTGCTTAGCACACACCCTGCTTCATCCAGTAGATAAAAATCTGCTGACATCATAGATCATGATCCAGCCTCCAGCCTCTCCTGCACAGCTTGGGAGATGCTCAGAGAGAGAGAGTGAGTGAGAGAGAGCTAAGCTGTGCTGAAATTAGAAAGAAAACTGCAGCTCCCTCTCAGATTCCACACACAGACAGCAACGCAGCAACAACTGAACGGCAGCTAGAGCAAGGCAGACACCGAGACCTTGCCAGGGCATTATACATGTCTGGAAGCAGGCAGTGAAGAAGGACCAGTTCCCAGTGCTGCTGCTGCTGTGGCTCTATTTCTTATAGAGCTCTTTTTATTTTTTGTTCATCCATTGACTTCGGGTTTTTTTTAAGGGGGTGTGAACCATGCCAGGTGAGGCAGCCCGGAGCACGGCACCCACACCGGGGCTATCAAAGCAGGAGGAGGAAGCTGAGACCGGATGCATCCCTGGACCAGGTGAGTGGAGGAGAGGTGGGTGGAGACGGCTGCCTGCCTGCCTGGCTATCAAGCTGAGAGGCCATAGAGGTGCCTTGAACCAGGGAGAGGGAGAGAATTCAGAGGGAGGCAGGGGAAGGAAGAGTCTGGGCTGGCAGTCCGAGGGTTTGGAAGGGAGGGGGACTGGAAGAGGGCCAGGAAAGCATGAACAGACTTGCTGTACAGAGCTGCAGTTATTGATTTTTTTTCTTTAAAATGCAATATGAAACCAGAGTAGCAAGTGTAGACATGCTGCCTGTGAGTTCCAGGGGGCATGACATAGCATTTACTGCAGAACTGTATTGATGTGCGTCACTTTCTGACATCCTGAGTATCATTGTTCTGCTATTTGTTTTATTTATCTTTTGGGAGGTTGAGAACCAGTGCTTCATGCAATCTGGTTGTGGTGGTGGTGGCTGGGGAAGGGGTTCGAGTTTACTGGTGTTGCAGTAAAATGGTCATTGTAAGTCATGCCTCTGATTTAGCATGGCCAGGCCAGGGTAGTATGTTACATGTAAATATTTGATTGTTTTTAAAAATGAAATTGTGAAGCAGCTTCTCCAAGACTACATGGGGAGAGGCCCAGGTCTAATCCCCTCACACTTCAAATCTTGGCACGTGTGCAAAAACAATAGTACATCATGAATCTTAATGCTCCTTCTATATTAATATGTTGTATGGTATGTATGTACAGTGTCATGCTATCTCCTATATGATGATCCACATTGGACAATACAGTGAATCAGAAGTTCCTGAGATATTACCAACCAGCTCATGTACTGTAGGTAAATCTCCTCAGTGACACAAGCCAGTAAAACCAGTTATTTGTAGTGATTGATTTCAAAAGAAAAAACTATATTCCCATAATAGCCTGACATGCCCCTCAGGGACCAAATGTTGCATTAGTGACAGAGTGCAGAGTTTTAAAATGTCAAACATTTCTAAAGCCTCAATTCGAACCTCTAGGCCACCCTGCCTCCCAGTCTCTCAGCTCAAAAAGTAGACCACACTGCCTCCCAGCCCCTTAGCTGTATTAACCACCAGACAATCTCAGCTTATCATAAGCAGCACTCTCTTACACCCCATCACAATTCATTCATGTTGCTGATAGATTAACTTGGTTATTTAGTTATTAAAAAAAACTATAGCAAAGTTATTCGCCCCTACCGGTCATTAACCTGCCTGAACTTCAGCCTCATCCTTCCATGAAACAGGAAGTTAAAGCCCAATGGAAGGGTGGTAATGTTTCTGTTATCAGCTTGCTTCACGAGGCAGTGGAAAACAAACACACACAAGGAGCATATTATTGCACACTGGGCACAGAGCTGAGTCAGCCAGTGCAGTGGTGCACAGAGGACATTTATCTTTGTTGTTCAGATCTCTGTTCTATCTGTGATACTTTAAGTCATTCTGGGAGTATTATTTCGAATTCCCCACCTATTGTGAGTCATCATTGCGATGTAAAATACTGTATTTGTTGGGTCCCCTAGCCTAGAACATTCAGACATGGTGTTTCAACGTAGGGGCTTAGTGAGGGCCACGTCACACACTTAATACATGGCCAGGTCTGCTGAGACATATCCCTCAGCAATTCACTGTGGATGGAGGTCAGCTTTTAGGAAAATGACCAGTCGCCTCCTCTCCTAATGTTTCTTATGTTTTATGTCTTCTCCACTTCTTTTGCATATGGTTCCTTATGAGTCTTTATTGGATTCTTGAGACCTGCTGTCAGGGTGGTGAACACTGTGAAGAGGCTGTGTGTATGTGTCTCTGCTATTCTGTCAGGGTGGTGAACACTGTGAAGAGGCTGTGTGTATGTATCTCTGCTATTCTGTCAGGGTGGTGAACACTGTGAAGAGGCTGTGTGTATGTGTCTCTGCTATTCTGTCAGGGTGGTGAACACTGTGAAGAGGCTGTGTGTATGTGTCTCTGCTATTCTGTCAGGGTGGTGAACACTGTGAAGAGGCTGTGTGTATGTGTCTCTGCTATTCTGTCAGGGTGGTGAACACTGTGAAGAGGCTGTGTGTATGTGTCTCTGCTATTCTGTCAGGGTGGTGAACACTGTGAAGAGGCTGTGTGCATGGGTCTCTGCTATTCTGTCAGGGCTATTCTGTCAGGGAAACTTCAAGGAGTTTCAAATCCAATTTGCTGCATTGAATTGGCTGGTGAAAATAAGACAGTTTTCAAGTACTGATGTGTTGAGGAAGTGGCAAAAGATTTCCAATCGACTTGTGCAAAAAGCTTGAACATGCTAGGGAATGTTGTCTAGAAGCTGTGATAAATCCAAACAAGGTCACATGATATATTTATAAAGACACACTGAATACTTTTCTTTACGTAACTGTAGAAGGGTGGTGGGTAGTTCACTGACACACACAGGAGACACAAAGGTGATTTGGGAACACCACACAGGTGCCCAGTTTTATTATGGGAGCGTACAGGTGCTCAAACACAGGAATAATCAAAAGGCGAAAGGAACAGGGAAAATAAAGCACAATAAACAAAACTACAAAATAAAAGGTGCTGCGCTCGGCAGCTTTCCCCAACCGTCGCTACCCGCACGGCCCGGGTCTCCGTTCTACACTAGCTGCTCCCTCAGCCTGCTATACAGATACTTAAGGGGTCTACCCACGGTTTCCCCGCTACCACTATTTTTCTTTTGGGTTTCTTTTTCTTTGTTTGATTTCTTTCCCAGCCGTTCTCGGTCCTGGACCAGAGCTTCCCGACGCTCCGCACGTCTTAGAAGGGCAGACCTGAGGGAACAACAGAATATTATTTTATAGGGCCAGCAATCCCCCCAAGACCCGCCTCTCAGCCACTCAGAGAGAAGGAAAGCCCGCACACCCACTCTCCCACCTCTCCGTGTCACTGCCATGACTGACAGGCGAATATTGACGGGCTGCTGCCCTCTTCCTGCAGCACTTCGAACACATCAGAAGAGTCAGTACAGGTCTCCCCCTGTTACAGTAACAAATAATTGTTTATTTTTACTTTGGACTAACGATATGTCTTTATTGTCATTGAAAGTTATGTAATCCATAGTCATTTAAGTATTTACGTATAACTAAGGCTACGATTTTGGCACGGTAATTGTTAATACATTTCATGGATGAGGTGCGGCAAAAAACCAAGATATCGAAACTTTCTGGTTGGAGTTGAAGGCCTCTGACCCTGTGCGACAAGTCGGCATTACGTCATCTACAGTCTTGCGATGTGAGGCGTGTGAACTGCATCTGAACAGATCGTCCAACCTTTCACCTCTCATTCTAAAACACCTCAAATATCTCTTACTGTCACATACCCGTATCTCTCTAAATAATGTTTGAAATTCTTCCTTTTGGGTTCTCTGTTGGTTGAGAGGACGGATGTACCTCTCAACTTGATATTTATTTTTGATATTTATTTTTTTTACCCCGTTTTTCTCCCAATTTGAAATGTCCAATTGTATTTTAGGCTCAGCTCACTGCTACAACCCTTGCGCTGATTCGGGAGCGGCAAAGACGAACACACGCTATCCTCTGAAGCGTGTGCCGTCAGCCGACCGCTTCTTTTCACTCTGCAGGCCCGCCATGCAGTCAACCCAGATCTACAGCATTGGAGGACAATGCAACTCTGGGCAGCTTACAGGCAAGCTCTCCTCCCCCCGTGCGGTGCTCGGCCAATTGTGCGCCGCCCCTTGGGAGCTCCTGACCACGGTCGGCAGTGGAATAGCCTGGACTCGAACCGGCGACCTTCAGGCGCCTTTACCAGATGCGCCACTCGGGAGCCCCCCTCTTTTGATATTTTTTAAACATCTTGTACAAAGTAGTCACATCTACTTAAATGTAAATGCATACAATTTCACGAATGCAGTCTGTATTTAAAGTACAACCACTTGTGCAGTCAAAAGGGCTGCGACACGATGTGTCCTTCGTACAGCAAATAATGAAGCTGCATTCATCTGCGACAGAAGTATGAACCAGGCTTTAAAGTTTTCCACGATTCTGAAACAAACAGCATCTTGTAAAGAAAGCCTCTGTAAGTTAACTTCTGTTCTCTGATGCATTTGTTCTTCTGTCTTTTTGTATTTTAGCTGTCACCCATTTACATGCTTGCTCACTCATCTATCTCATACGCTGACCTACATAGTTACATGTAAATGCTGTGTGCATACACAACCAAACAATTTACAGATACTCACAGATTTGTATTTTCAGTGCATGCAGACAGCTAAATGATTGAGTTTCTGAATCTACAGAGTGTAAGATTGTGTTGTACAGGTCTGTGAAACCATCCATAATGATCTCAGTTATAAAGAAGACCCTTTAGAATATTCCAGCACATGATTATATTTAGCCGAGTGGAGCTGTGTTTATAATAAGACTAGGTAGAGGTGGTCTACCTGCCAGCCTCCCAGCCAAGCCTGCTGAGTTCAGCAGTCGATAGTTTGAATTCCAATTGCTGCTGCTTGAAAATGAACTCCTCAAACAAGGGAGGAGAGTGAGAGTTTCTGTGTAGTGCCTGAAGCAAGAAAACAGCTGTCTCTGCTATGGCTTCACATATTATATAATCACTGCAATAAAAACAACACCTCCTATCACAGACATTTGAAATGTGCAGGTTTAGACATTTAAACCAGTGTTGTGTTAAACACTCCACTTTGAATTATAATTGTTATGAAAAAAATAACTTTCTGAGTTTCAGTAGTTTAAAATGTAGTTTGTTTATTTCTATATAAAATGGACTGTGCATGTATGTGGCTGTAGACACTGCATAAGAACCCATATTGTGGTGTCGAGGTAGTATCCATCTTGTACAGACTTGACTTGAAACAGCTGGTCCAGGCAAGAGTCACATTTATACAGCAACATTAACAGGCTGCAGCAGTGTACACTGAATACATCACGGCTTGGGTGAATAATAAAATGGACCCTTTCACTGGCCAGTCTTAACACAGCAAAGACTGCCAAACAGCGTCATGCACTCAGAAAGGAAAACAGTAGAAGAAAGAAAGCATTCAAGCATTCAATTAACAAATACAGTGTCTGTATTATTTCACTGTTTTTTGGCAACATTCAAACAATTACAGAGTATTTGACCATATTTGTTAACGCCAAAACAAAACAAAATATAAGACCTAGACAGCATTTAATACAACTTTTCAAAGGTGTCAGATGATTGTTTTAAATTAAAACTGGAACTTGAACACAAGTTTGCACTAGCATGGAAGTAACTGGACATGAATCGTAGCTAGATTTTCTCAGACCCTGCACTCTCATTCGCTCTCAGACTTAGCTATCCTCCCACCCCAAAGCTGAGGCTCGTTGGCAGCTGTGTGTGTGAGAGTGATGCTCGACGGGGATGGTAGTTACTGTATTGCAGAATTGTGAAGCAGGAATGATGAAATATCAATGTACTGTGATTCTGTTGCTGTATTGTTTTTGTTCTGCAGTTGCATTTTGTATTGCATGCACCCACTGCTAATTGCTAAGCAATGTCTTCTGTGATGTGATGCACCATGCTCAATGGCAGCTGCTGTCATCATGCTGAGGGCAGCTCCAACACTGGTCCCTTGTGCCCCAACTGCGGTTAAAGCTACCCATCCCCCACTCCATGGAGATAACCAATGGAACAATGAAATTCTCCCTAACACATGCAACATTATTTCAAATGAAAGAATTACGTTAGTGATGTGTAAAGCACAATTTGTATTCCATCCCTAAATACTTTAACAAGCTAGAAGGCCTGAGCTCTGTTTAATTCTTCTGCATCACCTTCCACAGTGCAGCATTAACAGAAAGTAAATGAAGTTAGGCATGCATCCCTCATTTTCTACTCTCTCTCTCCTCTTTTTCTAGGTCACTCTCCTTGTCACTCTCTCTCTCTCTTCCCCTTTTCCATTTCCTCTTTCACTCTATCACCTCCTATTGCTGTCATTCTCACCTTCCCTCTCCCCTGCTCCCCTATGCTCCTTGACACCCCCTCACTGCCTCCCCACTCTCGCTCTCCTCTTCTCTTCCCCTATACTCCCCCACTCACTAACCCTCTCCCTCCTCTGCTCTGTTTTTACTGTCTTCTAAATCTTCCCTCTTCTCCTTCTCTCCCTTTCTACTCTCTACTCTGTGCCCCCAGCCCCTACCCTTGGCACACTGCTCCCTCCCTGCCCCATCCTCCCCATTTCCCCTCTCTGCTTTGTCTTTAAAAGCTGCCGACCCTGATCTACTCTTCTATCTCTTCTCTCCTCTCTCATCTCCCTGTCTCTCCTCTATCCTATTGTTCTTTTTCCTCTGCTCTCTTTTGTCTTCCCTCTGTCTGCTCTCTCTCACCCCTCCTTACTCTTCTCTCCACTCTTTCCTCAAACCCACCCTTCCCCCCTCAGTATATATAATACATGTATTTTCGAAATACTGTGACTTTAGAGAATATGGACTATGTATGGGTAAAATGGGTGGAAGTTCTATATCAGTGCCGGTGTAGCCGCTCCCTGATAAATTTCAAATACAGAAAAGTGAGCTGTAGAAATAAGAACACGCCACAAACCAGTTTTCTCTGCAGCGGCTGGAGGAGGCAGTGTATTGTGCAGCTCTCTCTGCTTAGCTCCACCCCCCACCCCCTTAGTGTTTCTGTGGGCTTGTTCCCTGTACCACTCTATGTGTTCATTAAAATACAAATTCAAATGGTCTTTCTTGGCATGACAAGTCACAGAAGCATTAATGTAGCAAATGCACAGACATAACAGTATAGTAGATGTATTGAGGCCTCTAATCCGTACTTCCAATGAGGTGGCAGGTAGTAATATACTGTCTTTCTTCTCCTCAAAAATGTTTTCCAGTTTCTCCTTATCCCCTTTCATAACAAATTCATATTCACAACAGTTTTTTTCCATAAAGAAAACAAAATATTGATTTTAAATAAATAACTCAGGATTATTTAGAACTACATTAGCCACGTTACTTGGTTATTGCTTGCTCTGTTGCATTAGCAGTTTTTTGTTTGACAAAAAAGGGTACAAACTGAGCATTGTAGTAAAGGGTTTATAAATATGATGCTAAGTGTGCAGTGTTGCACTGGAGGATGGAGTGGGACTTGCTTGTTTAGGGCCTGCCTGCTTGCCTGCCAGCTTCCATCTCCAGCCGGTTACCACTGATTCTGTCCCATGAGAAATGCTGATGGATTTTCCATAAATATTCATGAAAAAAAAACTCAACATTTCCAGGGGGTAGCTAGTCTGATTGTATTGTTCATGGGACATGCAGTTTACCGTGCGTTTCGCATGACTGAAACATGCATTTACAGAGCCATCTCTACACTTCACCATGCCTCTGTTTACCAAGCCTGCCTATGCTTGAATACTCTTTCTATACTCCATACCACAGCACATTTTGTTACGAACAGAGAATGTGTTGTCTATTTAACTGGTCTAACTCTATCAGATAGATGTAAATACTCCCTATGTTACAAAACTAGTTAGAAACAATGTCAACACACCCTTGAATACTTAAATTAACCTTACAAGTTGTGTAAGGAATAGGACCCAAAGAAAAAGCACTTTACCATCTGGCAAGGCCTGCTTTGTCCCGAGCCGAAAGCCTGCTACTGACCATTGGAGATGTGTTATTGACCACTAAAGAGAATCCCCTTGCCATTTTCAAGGCTTGTTTGGTAAAGTAAAAAACTGAGCAGATTGAACTTTGGTGTAAAGACTGTGACAAATCTGCCCCAAGATGTATAGTATATGTCAATATAAAATGTTTTCTGATGCCTAAACAATTTAAGTAAAGCAAGGGCTTACAGGGGGGTTGTGCTTTACAGGCCTGGTGCCTGCCATACACTGCATGGTAGTAATATCACAGGAATCATCTGTCAATATTACAAAGCTGAGAGTACACAGCAGTATTTGTTTTTTTAATTGTATGCAAAATTATGAATTCACAAATACCAACAAAGATAAGTTCCTTACTTGCTGAATCTGCAAAATGTGTATACATTTTATCTTGTTTATCATCAACACCTACCTCTTTTCTTACACATTTTTCTTGTTCTATATGTCACCCTTTTGACACAGGGGGTGATCTCCATAGCCTTTTACTTTGCTTGTTTATTTCTTATTTTTTAACCTGAAAAGTTGTTTTTTTACTTTTAAAAAAGGTCTGAAAATCAGCCACATTGTGTTTTTCTTCTTTTTTTAAATGTTGTATTATTCAATAAAAAAATTAATAGCATATTTAATGAATCTGAATACATTTTAAAAATGAAATGCAAATAATGCTCGTTATGCAACAAGGAATATATGAAAAATCATTTGTGTCTACATTAGTGATGGTGTGATTAATTATACAGCAGATTCATTCAGCACACTCATTCGTCAGACTCATCAGTTGAAATGTATTCTTTATGAATCCATATTATGAATATTTAATAACTGTTTTTTTTTTTTAAAGTGGAAGTCTCTAATCTCCCATCCTGAAGGTGCATCATCATTTTCATTTCACTCCCTTCCCATTTTTAGATGTATCTTCAAATGTAATTCAAATAGATTTTCTGGGTTGTACAGTATACTGCGGAAACCCTAATACAAGTTTACCATACAGTCATTTAGACAGTACAAAGCAGAACAGCTCTACATTTGTTGCTGAACTCTGTTTTCTAAATATTCAGTTCATAAAGAAATTGATCTGATTTTGTTGTTATTTTTAGTTTGTGATGCGGAAGAACATCGAGTGAGATATTTTTAGTTCCCACAGTAGCAAACTACTGAGCACAACACGTTATGAGATGTATTGAACGGTAAAATTAATTTTACAAAACAGTTTTAAGGATTTGCTTCATGATGGGTTTGTGCAGTGAAACACAGCACTGCTCGATGTCGTAATGTCATGTTTGTGGCCTGGGTTCCTCCTACAGCGTGGTTTGTATGAACCACTGTGGAGCAACCGTTAATTAAGCAGTAATACCCGACCCACATCAGTGAAGTTATGGAACAGGTATTTTATTTCTGTTGTATTTTTAGTTTTGGATGTTTCTTTTTTTAGGTTCTATATTCTTCCACTTGAGGAGAAGTAGTTATTTTCTTTGTGGTACATAGAGGTATTACTTCCAGCTTCTGTGATGAGGTCTTAGGTAGGTTATAACGGACTCTGTTTTTTAAGATTTTATGAAGTTTTTCTGACTGATTACTAAAGGCTAATGTTATTAACTGCCAATGACAGAATCAAATCGTTCATTGAAAATAATTTAGTGCAGTAATCCCTTAAGGGGCTCCTAAACTGAGAGCGAGAGAGAGGACAGGAGGTGAAACGACAGATTGAGGACTGCAGACTAACCTTCAGATTCAATTATAGTCTGCTACTTTGCTCAGCCATCTGGTATAGTTTATTAAAGTAGTTATTTTACTCTAACACACATTTCCCAACAACATTACTGGGGAGTATCAACTGATGCTGACACTGACACCCTGGGATCCTTCAAGAAGCTGCTTGATGAGATTCTGGGATCAATAAGCTACTAACAACCAAACGAGCAAGATGGGCCAAATGGCCTCCTCTCGTTTGTAAACTTTCTTCTTCTTCTTCTTCTTCTTCTTCTTCTTCTTCTTCTTCTTCTTCTTCTTCTTCTTCTTCTTCTTAATCACAAAATGTAGTTGATTTGATTTCTCATACATGATTTTAAGTTTAAGTATAAATAAAAAAATATTGGGGGGTCTCCAAGTGGTTCACCTGGTAAAAGCACAGCCACGTGGTGTGCAGGATGAGTCATACAGCGTAGGTTCTCACCCTGGAAGTGCGATTCCGAAGGGTGGGAAATTCCAAAGGGAGCATTACATTGGCTGTGGTGCTCTCGTGGGTTAGGGAGGACACTAAATCTCTTGACCTTCCTGTGTCATGATTTAAGACATCTTCTAAAACTCCTCAGTATCTTTTACCAGCTTATAATGAACTCCAAGATAATAATAATACAAATAATGTTTTAGTTTGATTCTTTTTGCCAGTTCCCTGTGATGCTCAGTCCTAGTCTCAAGTCCTTGAATATGTAATGGACTGACATTTATTTGACATTATTACACAGATTGGTTAATGACGCAGCAGGGAGGAGAGATGTGAGGCAGCAAGGGAGAGAGGGAGAAGTGGTTTCTGGATGCCAACACGCAGAGAGTTGTTTTTCTTTCTGTTATGTAATTCCCCTCAATGTGAAAATAATGATGGAAACAAAACAATATCTGTAATTCAGATTCAGAGTAATACACTTGTAATTAGAGCTGATGGACTGGGACAGGGAAAGTGTGATTTAGTTAAAACTTAGAAACTGGAGGCAGTATCATCCAATAGTTGGTAGAGGGAGAATTACTGTTTTAAAGCCTATTTCTTTCTTGTGTTTCTTTTTGTCACATCTCTCTTACTTTTCTCTGTTTTTATCTTTGTAGACAAGTCCCGCCACACCTCTGTTTCCTCTGCTTCAACCCCCAGCGATTGTGCTTCAATCCCCTCACCTCTCACCCCTCCCCAGCTCTCCCCATCAGACAGCCCTGAATGTACCTCCCCCTTTGGCCCAAGGCTCCCCAAGAGACAGCAGAGTAGGTCAGGGGACCGGCCCCAGCCAGAAGGAGCGAGCAACGACTGTGGCTCTAATGTGAAGCCCAGCCCTGGAGCAGCATGCTCAGTGAACAAGTACACACGGGGACCCTGCAAGCGTGGGTACCAGCCGGTCAAGATGGAGCGCATCAAAGTGCTCATTGGCACAGAGGTGGAAAGTGACTACAAGGAACCAGAGATTCTAGACACCAGGGTGGTGATGGGACAGGAAGCCCTGCTGAGAAACGTAGAAGCACAAGTGGATGGCCAGACTGGCGGTTTGGGAGAAAAAGCAAAACCGACTAAAGACAAAGGGTCTGCAGCCGATGAGTGCTCTCTGGGGGCTACAGCAACGAGCAACGAGGCAGGTGAGGGCCAAAATAAAGAGGAAGAGGAAGAATACACACAGCTCGACACAGGCCAGGAGCGTGACTATGCTTCAGAGAAGGGTCTCCCAGTACACGAGAGGGGACTGGTAAAGGAGATCCCACAGGAGTTGCCTGGCCTGGTTCAGGAATCTAAAGCCCCAGACTCTGCAGAGACATTACTGGGCATTACTGCTTCCCTTCCAGAAGGGGAGACTGCTCGATCAGAATCACCACAAACTCAGGGTGAAGTGCCTTCCTTGTTGTTTTCAGAACCTTGCTGCACAAGCGGGTCTCAGGAAGCTGAACCACAGCGGGTGGATGTTACCCAAAGCCTAGAGCCTGACCTCTACTTCACCGCCCCGTCCACCCCCATCAAGATGGTGTACTCCTCGCACCTTAAGAACCACAGCTACTGTTCCCCCATCCCCAGCTCCCCTACAGAGGAGCTCCCAGACCTCTCTGAAAGCGAGGGTCTCTGCTCTCCACCCACCTCCCCCTCGGGATCCTACATCACAGCCGAGGGCAGCAGCCGGACTTCATCTTGCAACTCCACCTCCCCTTCCAGCTCTCCAAACCTCATTGCTGAGGGAGAGCTGCAGGAGGCCCCCACTTGTTACGTTGAATCTCTCTCTGAGATTGGTGATGAAGAGAGACCCAACATGGACAAGGAGCCCCCTGGTCACTTCAAACCCGGTGAGCCACAGCTGGTGGAGAACATTGGCTTCACGAAGGAAGTTGTGGCCATACACAAAAGTGGCCAGGAGGTGGACAAAATAAAAAGGGAAACCTGCCGTCCTAGCTGGGTGACAGAAAGAGACAGCAATTCTCCCCAGAGGAGCAGTAGCAGCAAAAGTTCCTCTGAAGATGAATCAGAAGGTTCCCTAGAGTCTCCAGAAGAACTGGAGCCAGAGGAACTCACTGCGGATGAAGACCAAGACTTGGAGGCTTGTGTTGCTGAGCATTTCGCTGCCCTTAATGCACCTCTTAGTACAGAAGAAGACATTTCTCCAGAGTTGTCCTCACCTTGCCCCGTCAGCCATCGATTAGCCACCATTGATGCCGGAAGCTTGACCCCAGCCACCTGCTCTTCTGAGATTTCTGACACAGAAAACAACAGCCCCTGTGGGGAGACATTGTCCTCTGCCTCAGAATTCCCTGGCTCCTGTGTAGAGGAGATCATTGGAAGTGATTATATGATCCCTGCCTCATTGCTGCCCTTCCATGCCAACTTGGTCTTTCAAGTAGATTCCATGGAGATCACACTGTTCCCCACGTCAGGAGAGCCAGGGAATGACATGGACGCTTACGCCGCAGGAGAAGAAGAGGGTGATGTAGATGAGGGTGAGGATGAAGGGGAAGATGAGAAGAAATGCAATGAGGACATCAATGAGGAAGACACATCAGCATCATTCATGAACTCACTGTCTGAGACCTCCATCAATGAGGGTGTGGATGAGTCCTTTGTGTACCAGGATGACACAGAGGAATCGTCAGATTCTGCATCCTACAATGAGGAAGAGGATGAGAGGCTGTACAGCACTGAAAGGCATGCAGTGATGGCAGAAAATTTCCCCGGCCCCAACGACCCTGCAGATTCAAAGGAACCCAAAGAGGACTCCTTAAACTTGAGGGGTGGAAGTGAGAGTGAGAGTGAGATGGAGATCTCCACTGGCTTCTCGGACACTGGAGATGCACAGAAAGAGACCTGCACAGCTCCTAGTTTGGTCCCTGATGATGCCTTAGCTCTCAAGAAAATAGAAGAAACAGGCCAGGAGATAGAGCCTGGTTCTGCGACAGTGGAGCCTATCAAGAACAATGAAGATCAAGAAGATGGCACAGGCGACAGGCAGGAAGAAGCACAAACATCATCTTTGGAGATGGAGACAGGAGAAAAATGTACAGAAGTCTCCAACGCTGATGCTTTGGAGAGGTTAGCAGATGCAGCTTGCATTCAGGTGACCAAAAACCCTTTTCAGGTTGAAATGCATCAATCCATTTTACCAGAGCACAGTGAAATGAAGTTGCCATCAGAAGAGTTGGCCCAAGCTCTAGAGGAAGGCAGGGAACCTCCTGTTTCTGAAACAGAATGCCAGGTGTTAGAAAATGAAGTTACAGCCTGTTGTGAAGAGATTGCCATTGAGGACGTAAGCACTATAGAAGTCAAAAATCCTGATCAGCAAAATGCCAACAACACAGAGGGCACTGAATTGAAAATAAGCCTGGATGAAACTGCTACAAATGACCTTAATAAAGGAGTACCTCTGTTATCACACCCCAAAGATGATCAGAGACCAAGCAACATACCTGTCACTGCAGTGTCAGAAATCCCTTCAAATATCACTGATAACCTGACTGTCATAGCATCCGATAACCTGACACCAGAAGCTTCACTGAACCAGGACAACCTGGCTGAAAACCAGCCTTGTGCTGATGAAACAAGTTTGGACCACCACTATGTCGCCTATGCTGCCTATAGCATGTTAGCAATTTCACCAAAGAAAGAAAACTCTGAAATCAATCTCTCAGGAAAGGGTGCTTCTCTGGGCTCATGTGAGTCTGCAATCCCACTCCCCGATGAACAGGGTTGTGAGTACAAAACAGAAAGCTTTTTGACATGTGAGATGACCCATCAGACATGTACAGAGCCTATAGAGTCTGCAAACTTTGGTTCCATTGATGCTGCCACACAGGAAGGAAACATTGACCATAGTGTTGATTATAATGAACTTCATGAAGAAGAGATGGTACCCGATAACTCAGATTCTGAAACAGGTGTCTTGCAGTCCGTTCTGTCTAACTGGAAATCTATCGAGGAGATATCTGAAGCAGGGGGAGGGGAAGACGGAAGCTCACATTTTGTAGAGGATGAAGAAGACCATGTTCAGGGCACTCAAGGTACACCTCGCAACAAGGCACTTCAAAAGACAGAAGTTAAAAAGGCTGAAGAGGAGGAATGCAAAAATGTCAGTTCAGAATACAGCTGTGCACCGAGCAAAGCTCCAGTTGGTCCTGAAAGCATAGGATTCAATATTCTTTCAAGGGATAACAACAAAGAAACTGAAGACCAAGCATCTCCCACTTCAGGGCAGGAGAACCAGCCACCAGTTAGCCAGGAGGGATCCGGGTTCAAGGTTCTTGATCTGGTACAAGAACCTCTTGAAGTTGCAGGCAGGGATAGTGAAATTAGTCCTGAAACACAGCCATCACAGGCTTTAGAAACAGCCCAGGAACTGGAAGAAAACAAAACTGACTCTTCTGAATCTCCTCCAAAGGAAAGTTGTTTTGGGTTGGACCTTTCCAATGCAGAAGCAACTGGACATAATATCACAACAGATGCACGTCAAGAGCAAATACCAGCTGCCAAGCAATCAGCTGGAAGAAGCTTTCTTAAGGAAGCTGTGGTTGATCAACCTGACCTAACTGAGGCACCAATAGAAGCTTATGGCAGTAAAGATGATCCAACAGTTCTTGAACTAAACAATGAAGAATCCATTAAATACAATAAATCAGAAGCATCCTTCACTTTGGTTGGGGGTTCTTTTGGCTCCTTCAAACCCAGGCAAAACCCATGTGATAATAAAACTGATGAATCTGCTGTAAAAACGCCAGTTTCGGAAAGCAGAGGCACAGGGGAGAGCAGCAAGGCTGATTATTCCCAACCTAAAGTACCTGAAAAGCAAAAGAGTGACCCTGGCTTTGAGAAAAAGGATACTAAACAAATAAACAGTGTTGCCCTCCTTCTGGAACAAGACATCGAACAAACAATGAGCAGTTCTGACTTTGTGAGAAAGGATACAGAAAAACCAAAGAAAGAAACTCCTCTTGATAAACAAGATTGTGGACCAGCAAAAGGAGACTCTAATCAGAAGAGAGAAGGTACTAAAGAAACAAAGAGTGGTCCTGCCTTTGAACAAGAGGAAAAAGAGAAACCAAAGAATGAAAATCCCTTAGCAAAACAAGATCCAGAAAATGCAAAAAGTGAAACTTACCTTGAGACGGTAACCAATAAACAAGCAAAGAGTGACTCTGGTTTTGAGGAGCAGGAAAAAGACCAAGCAAAGTGTGTCGCTCAACTGGAGAAAGCCGATAATGAAAAACCTAAGAGTGACACTCCCAATGAGAAACAAGGCAATGAACAAACTAAAAGTGATTCTGCCATTGAGAATGAAGATATTGAGCAAGGAAAGAGTGAAACTTGTTACAAAGATTATGAACAATCAAAGGATAACACTGTGTTCAAGAAAACAGAGAGTGAAACTTGCTTTGAAGAGGAACCTAATACAGAGCAAGGAAAGAGTGATGCTTCCCTCAAGAAAGATGATAACGGAAACACAAGTGAAGCAATGAAATGTCAGAGTGAGGAAGACCCAGGTCATCAAAGCGATTCCATGGGCACCGTTTCCAGCACTTCAAGCAGCATTTTGGAAGCAGAAACTCATCTGGAGAAAAAAGATCAGGATCGAGAGGACTCTATGGTTCTACAAGAGTCAGAGGAAGTAGCAACAGATAGAAAAGTTGATCTAGACAGGGAACCATCTGAATCTGCAGGAAGAAACCACTCAGTAGTTAGCCAGTTGTCAACCAGTGAAGACCAGAATGATCACTTCTCTAGTGAGAGACATGGCAAGGCTGGACCAGTTGATGTGGGGCATGTTACCGAGCAGCAGGCTGGGGTACAAAAGATTCCAAAGACTTTAGAAGAGACATCTTACAATGAAGAATCTCCAGACAAGGGAACTTCAGAGCTTGGTCAGCATGATAAACCTGACAGCTTATTCAGAGCTGACATTTCTAAAAAACAGGCACATGGCAACAGAGAAGTAAAGTGGAATCTGGACAAAGGAGATGTTCAAGAAATCCCTCATCTAGAGGAAGAGATCCAGAGTTCATGCTATGCAGGTAGTGCCACTGCAACAGCAGAGAAGCAGGTTACCTTCAGCTCTGCACACCAGATCCACAGCATCTGGGACAATGTTAGCCACATAGAGGAGAGCCGAGGTGCTGATGAAGGATCAGACGAATTGCCTAGAGCATCGCCTCCTCATTTCCCAGCAGCTCTCTGCATCCCAATACAGGAATCTCAGTGCTCTCCCGCTGCACTCCCCCGCACTGCTCCTTCCCACACGCCTTCATCTCCTGATACCCTGCCAGCTTCGCCGAGCCAATCACATCCATCCGTGGACTCAGGGTCAGAACCAGAGGAGTCCTCTTTTGATCCCATCCAAGAGACACATCTGGCTGAAGATCTGGCGCATAATCTGCAGGAATCAGTGAATTCACAAAGCAAGTCAAAAGGTATCTGTCTGTCTGTCTGGCTCACAGTGCTTTTACATGAATTCCTTTTTTTTACATTAATGCAATGTAAGATGTCCAGAAAGTGTTTACATACATAAAAATACACGATTTGGTGAAAATTTATGCAAATAATTTCCCTGTTTTCTGGGTAAATATTAGAGGTAATATTGGGGGATGGACAGGAAAGCAGCACACTTGACTTTATTTGCTGTGAATGCTAAAAACTGTGTGACTGCCTGTGTAAAGCTGCAGAAGTTAACTAGAGTCAGCACTCACAGTATCTTCAACAGATATTGTAGTGCAATGAATTCATTATTTACATAAATGTATCTACTGGATGTAAAGTTATGGATAAAATCAGTATTTTCACATTTTAGATGACAACAGATCAACATCTCTAGCTTTTGCAAAGCCTCGGAATTTTTTGATAGACTGGTAATAATTAATAATAATTAAGAGCATTATATAAACAGTTTTCTGTTTAAGATTTTTTTAGCAATGTAAATGTACATCTTTCTCTCTAATATTCAAATGTTTTCATTAAATCTCAATAGGAATAGGTAAGATAAAATGCATATGTAAGCATGCTATTTCATATCATAATGAATGCATTTATTATTTTTGATGACAGCACACTCAAAATGTAATTCACAGTCAATTTACACCTAGATTTGTATTCTGAAGTACAATGTTTGTGGTTTGTGATTGACTACATCAGTGTCAGAGCCTGATATGTGAGTCGATTCTATCCTGTAAACCTGTTTCTTCTCAGCCAGCGCAAAGGTGGAAAGCTTGGACCAAACAGAATATTGCACAGAGGAGCCACATGGCCACACCCAATCGAAGATATCTCTGGAGTGCCGCATGGAGAAGCGCCTTGGATCCACCCAGACCGAGTCAAGCTCGTCCAGCGAGGCAGACCTCCAGTTCCCCTGCAGGGACAGCCCCCAGGTCCTGCCGCAGAAACTACCTGCCAGTGTGGAGCAGCACAAGAGTGACAGAGGCTCTGCCAGACAGGCCCAGTGTGAGGTCACCTTCAATCACAAAGGTGAATCCTCTCTCAGTGTGTCTACAGGATAGAGCATAAAAAAACATTTCAGAACATAAAAAAAACATTTATAAAAAACACTTTGTCTAATTGTACATCTAAATGTCTTTTTAGTACTGCTGATCTGCTTTGCTTATCCTTGGGCAGGTAAACTTTAGCTTTTTAATACATTTTTGAAAAGCACACACACAGCCAGCTGGGGTATTTGAAACAATGAATGCGAAAATAAGACAAATGTGCTTTGCACAGAATAGCTACATTGAAAGAGTTATCTAAGCAGACAACTGTGACTGGCATGCCATATAAATGAGGTGGATTGATTCTTTCACCCAGCAGTAGGGTCCTGCAATGATTCAGACAGTGATGGATCTGTGCCTGATCTAGAAGAACCTGAGATACAAGCTCCTCACCCCACACAGTCCCAGGTGAGTGCTGGGGTACTGAATACTCATTGTGTTATAGTCTTTACATTTACACTCATTTAACCACATGGCTAATATGTATCAAATGTAGTCCAACCACAACAATTAAATCATATAAAAATAATTTCATTAATCCAGATTCAGTGTCTGGAAAAATGCATCAAATGCTAATGTCTTGAAATAGAAATATCTACTGTTACTGCATCTTATTAAAATAAACACTATACAAATACTGGAGCACCTAGAGCAGACAATGTGATGCAGTGCAACATAGGGTTATGGCTTTCAGACAGTTCAGCACCATGAACAGTGCAATGCTAACGGTACAGAATGGCACTGTACCGAATTAGCAGCACCATGGACAGCACACAGACACTGACTGGCTGGGTCACCATTAATTTCTTACAGGGGGAAATAGAGGCTTTTCTACTTCAATGTGACAGATTCTATGTCTCCTTCTCTGTGATGTATTTGTTTATTCATTGTTTGTTTATTCAATAGATTGTTTGTTTGAAAGATTCTTGAACCTTATAAATTACACATTTTATCATGTTTTTTTTTTATTCACAAGGTAAAATATCATTTTTTATATAAATAAAGAAAGAGAGGGCAATATTAAAAAAAGGTGCCTGAAAAATAATGCACAGCCTTCACATTCCAGAACTGAAAGAGTGGAGTTTGGAGTTGATTGCTTACACCATCCATCCATTGTACAAGTCAGACAGTACAAGCAGAAACATTCATATGTGTTGCACATGTGTATGCCCTTACACAATGTTGCCAGACTTTGCATGCATGCCTGTCCCTGACTGTCCCTGACGTGCCCCCTCTTTCTCCTTCCAGTCCCAGCTCTCACACTCCGTGGGTACAGGAGACGAGTCCTTCAATAAAGCCAAGCAAAGCCGCAGTGAGAAGAAGGCGCGCAAGGTGAGGCATGGACTACCACCAGACCCAGATATCCGGCACAACCCTTATACCCTAATAAAAGCATAGCAAAGTGCAATAAAGTATAGTGAAAGCATGGTAAAGCACAGGTACACACTGCAAAGGCCATAGAGGTATGGTAAATCATATTAAAAAAACATGGCAAATGCTTAGTATAACCAGAGGAAAAGCAAATGCAAATTTACAGTGATACCATTTTTATAGGGAATGCTTATGAAGAGAACATTGCACATTTTGTATTTGTTTTCTTTTGTGAATTTCAATTTGGTGAATTCAGTTCTTGTTAATGCTGAGTGTCAATGGTACTGGGAGCTCTAGCAGCTCCAGATGGGATTGTCTTTCAAGGCATTAGTAGAAATAGAGAACATGTTTAATGAATACAGGTATAAATACTTAGAGACACAAATATACAGACAAAGGGTGTTATAGCATAATGTCTGTGAATAAATTATATACAGTCTTATAATTGCTGCTGAGTATGGGGTAGTTTGTGCATATATTCAAACTGCCGACTGTGTGTTTGTCAAAATATTGATTGTACGGGGCTCCCGAGTGGCGCATCCAGTAAAGGCGCTCCACGTGGAGTGCAGGATGTGCCACTCGGGAGCCCCGTACAGTCAATATTTTGACAAACACACGGTCGGCAGTTTGAATATATGCACAAACTTCCGGGGTCGCGAGTTCGAGTCCAAGCTATTCCTTTGCCGACCGAGGACGGGGGATTCCAGGAAGAGGCGCTCAATTGGCCGAGTGCCGCCATGGGGGAGGGAGGGTTAGGTCAGCCAGGGTGTCCTCGGCTCACCACGCACAGAGGAGTGGGTAGCAGTGTCAGGACAGCTGTGCCAGGGGGCACAGAGGAGTGGGTACCAGTGTCAGAACAACTCTGCCAGGGGGCACAGAGGAGTGGATAGCAGTGTCAGGACAGCTGTGCCAGGGGGCATAGAGGAGTGGGTAGCAGTGTCAGGACAGCTGTGCCAGACTGCTGGTTTCAAGGCGGTGTTTCAACTGTGCTCTTGTTTATTCCTCAGGCCATGTCCAAGCTAGGCCTGCGGCAGGTTCACGGTGTGACCCGCATCACCATTCGCAAATCCAAAAACATCCTGTTCGTCATCAGCAAGCCCGACGTCTTCAAAAGCCCTGCCTCTGACATCTACATCGTCTTCGGAGAGGCCAAGGTGAGGGGTCCTGAGCGCTCACAGCTGCCTGTGGGTGTCTGATTGTGCCTATGTGACTGTGTGTGCATGTGTATACATGTGTCTGTGTGTGACTATGTGCATGTGTTTATCTATGTGTTGTTGGTTGTAGTTGTGTGTATGTACATGTATATGCGTGTCTTTGTGTGACTGTATACATGGTAATGTGTCTGTGTGCATGTGTGTGACTGTATGTTTGAATGTCTCATTGTGACTGGATATTTGAGACTGCCTATGTGTTTGTGTGTGTATTTTGTCTCTCTGAGTGTGTTGTGCTCTGCAGATCGAGGACCTATCGCAACAGGTGCACAAGGCAGCTGCTGAGAAGTTCAAGGTCCCAATGGAGCACTCGCCCCTCATCACCGAGACCACGCCCACTCTGACCATCAAGGAGGAGAGCGAGGAGGAGGAGGAGGAGGTAACCAAAGATCACCTGAACCAGTAAAGTGGTGATTCTCAGCTCTGTGTGAGAACAGCGTTCTAACTGGAATCTCTCTGCTTCTCCCTCCTTCTCCCCCTCTCTCTCCCTCATCCTCTCACTCTCTCTCTCCCCCCTCCCCTCCCTCCATCCCTCCTCCCTCTCCCCTCCCTTCCCTCCATCTCTCCTCCCTCCTCCCTCTCCCTCTCTTCTCCCCTCACCCTCTTTCTCTCATTGTCCCGCTCCTCTTATCTCCTCTCCCCCTCCTTCACTCCTTCTGTTTCTATCTCTTAGGTTGACGAGACGGGTCTGGAGATTCGCGATATTGAGCTAGTGATGGCTCAGGCTAATGTCTCCCGAGCAAAGGCAGTCAGGGCACTGAGACACAACAAAAATGATATCGTCAATGCCATTATGGTACGACTTGATAACCAAATATTTATTTTTGTATGGAAGTTTTATTTTATAAAGGTGTTAAATTTAAACTGGGCTTCAGACACCTTATTTTCACTGGTCCAGCTACTGTTAATCAGTTTAAAGAATGGTGGACTAATGGAGCTGAATACTATTCTATTGGGCTAGATTCTTAACGTTACTTACTCCAAGCACTAATTGCAAAAGTGAATAACAATTTAAGACTAATCGGGCCCATAGTGTTTTGTGAGCTTGTCCTTTTTGTTTTTAAGAAATGGGATGTTTGTTGTAATTACCAAAGATTTAACATAATAGGACCTTCATACAGTATATGCCCTGTGACACAAGAAATGGCCTTATATTGCTGTAGCAAAATAAATGGTCTTTTCCTAAATCAAAGTGAAAAAAAGTTATCTGTAAACAAAGCTGGCCCGCAGCACAACACAATTACTGGACGTCTTGTTATGAAAAAAGTCTTGGTTCTCAATAAACCTTGTTCCCTCTAACCCTCCCTCTCCCCCTTCTTTTCAGGAGCTGACCATGTAGACTTTCTGGAGGGTGAGGAGGCTATTTTTGTCCCTGCACGGTGACCCTCAGCTCATATACACTATAGAGCCCACTGTATTGCTGCTACCTTGCATCCCCTATCCCGCTCAATAAAACTGTTATAACCAACCTGGCTCAGCAGTTTAGCATTTATTATACATCATGTCTAAGTGTCTCCTCTAGGTCTATGCCTAATTCTATCCCTAATTCTTCTTTGTTCTAGGCTAAGCTAAATAAACAAATGTTGGTATGTTTTTTGGTGTGTGCTTGGTATAGTTACTGTATATTTAAGTTCTGGTGAAATGCATGGGAAATGCAAGAAGAGGACTAATAACTGGCTGTTTTATGGCTGTTTTTTACTAGCAGGCAAGTCCTGCACTGTTGTATTATTGTTGGTTTTTAGTTTTGTATTTTATGTGCATGAAACCAGCATTTCAGCACTACATTACCCAGTGCACTTGGCTCACACTACCTGCTAGCTGGTGAGTGGCTACGTTTTCATTCAGTGGCAGCAGAAAAAGGACAGAAGAATAAGGACACTGGCTGTTCTGTGCACTGGACTGTATTGAAAAGTATCTTGTGTGTTCTGCTTACTACAGTAAAACCTGTCCAATCCACCGACACTACGGATTACAGAGTTACTGTAAAAAATCTAATACTGTACCTAAAAAAGGCAAAATTACAAAACTATCTAAACGCTTTTAAAAACAACAACTGTACATATACAGTATAATTAACACAATAATGCCTCAGCAAACTTTAAACACGACATTGCTTCAACAAAAATTTGACCTGACTGTGTTTAAATCATTGCCATAGAAAGATTGTACCTGCATTCGGGATTCAGCACTTTCTGCTGGCATTCAGGGTTTACCCATTTTGCTTTAGTAGGGCATTTTGTTTTTTCAGAATGTCTGAAACTGTTTACTTTACAATTTTGAATATTTAATTGAGCTCTTTTTGTGTAGATTTTCGTAAACAAGCTTTTTTGACAAGCACCCATTTTTTTTCAAGAAATAGCTTGTTGTGTGGATGTTTAGGGTTTGCTTTTCAATAAGTGCAAAACTCTCAAAATGGCGCCAGCGGGACATGTGAGTACTGTATATGCGTATCATCTTGCTTTTCTTCTTGTTTTTGACTCAGAAAAGAAAAATCATGTGACCCTGTCCCAGATTTATATTGATTTTGATTTTAGGCAAAAGAGACTTAAAATTCATGCCAGATTCCAGAATATGCAGGTTCCAGATTGAGGAAGGTATCACACCATTCATTTCAATAGGTATTTGGTCGGTACCCAAAACTCATGCAGAATGGGTTGGATTAGACAGGTTTTACTATATTTTAATGTTTATTAATATAATTAGCAAAAAAATAAAATAAATAAATACAATATTGATTTGTTAACTTTTTAAAATCTGAATTACACTATGGGTATTATTTGGTTAGTGTTGGGATTTATGCTGTTTTGCATTGTACATATTTTCTCGGCGGTTGAATCTACTTCCACTACAGGTTATACATTTACAGTATTTTATCATGTATTATTTTCAAGTACCAATTAGTTTGATGATGGCAGAATAACAGATACAAGTAATATTCAATTAAATTCTAACTTAATCTTGTGTAACGGGGGGAGTGGAGTCAAACAAGTATAGGGGTGTGCACAGCTACAGTGGGGGCCACTACGCTCAGGCTAAGACACCACCATGACGTGCAGTAATCTGACTACGCCAGCTCTATAAAAGAGCAACTGAAATGTATTGTTTCCCAATGTTGCCCTAGTTTAACAGCACAGGTTGTTTTATTGAAAAATGAGCAATGCATGAACCACAAGAAAAGCAGAGGACAAACAAAATGGAGTTAATGCTTTTTGCATTAACCAGAGATTATATCAAATTGATCATTTTCCAGGGCTTTGTAAAAACAGAGGCATGTTAGTTAACATCAGATACACAAATTACAGACACCATCAGAATCACAGGTTGTAAAGCACTGAAGGGCACCTAAGCAGAATAAAACAATCCAGTTATTTACGTTGGTAACTTGGAAATGTGTTCAAATCAAAATAAATCTGAGCTCCAACTAAACTGGGAACAAAACCTAGCGAGTCCTCAATCTCATCTCCAATGGACTTCAGATATTGAGCATCGGGCACGTATTCTATTGGCTAAATAATCCCATTCTCACAGCTATCAAAGAAAGGAACTGGATTTTCATTTTACAATCACATAGGAGCCATTCTAGATCTCCACCTACCCCTCTCACTAGAGTCAGAGCCAGTGCCGGGATAACAATGTAACAGCAACAGTAACACATGAGCTACAATTGCTGTATCCGCTGCAGTTTAAAAACTTCACACACAGCTCACCCTGTTTTACACACAAAGCAGCAGTTTATCAAAATCCCTACCACTGCTCTTACTTCCAAGCCCGGCATCCATGCTCACACGAGCTGCTTGTAATTATTATTATTATTATTATTATTATTATTATTATTATTATTATTATTATTATTATTATTATTATTAGTTTATTTAGCAGACGCCTTTGTCCAAGGCAACTTACAGAGATGGGAGACGCTGACTGTAGAAAAGCTGACAGTGACTGAAGAAACTGACTGACTAGAAAAGCTGGCAGTGATTGGAGAAGCGGACTGACTGGAGAAGCTGACAGTGATTGGAGAAGCTGACTCTGGAGCAGCTGACAGTGATTGGAGAAGCTGACTGACTGGAGAAGCTGGCTATAATTGGAGAAGCTGGCTATTATAAACAAAACTATTTTCTGTGATTGAAAGAGTTCAAAAGGGCTACTGGGACATTCACTCTATGCTACTTGCTTTCTGCTCCAAAGGGTCTTAAAATAGTGTGATACAGTGACTGCTATGTAGAGAAGCAAATATGTCCACTACTTTATCCATGTCCAACTCTTCTGATCGCACGGCTTGCTTCCCAAGATCTCCCAAATCTCCAAATCTTGCATCACCTATAGAGTTTCGCAGATGCTTTTAATGATGCTGATGTTGCTGGTATTGCAAGTGCAGTATGGGCAAGCTGGTGCACTGCAGTGAAAACATCTTTGAAGGGCTCCAAAAAAATTAGCAAATTTCAGAAATTAATTTATTTGAAGGGTTTGGCCCTGTTTTCTTTCTACAAGGCATTTTGCCTGCCTCAATTCCACATCCACGTCAACTTCAACATCATACATTTCCTGTCTCTAGAAAGGAAATTGAAGCTTGCTAGATTTAAAGCACAAACTGCATTCACGGTTAAAGGTTGGAGACAGAAAAACGGTGATCAAGTTCCCCCAACCATATTATCCAATACGGGATAGTACAGATGAAAGAATAGTCTTCTTCATTCTGAAAGCATGGTCTATGGTCTCCGTTTTCTGTGTCATTTCTTAAGTTTCTCACCATAATTTGCTCCATGATGCTTCATTGCTGCAGATCCAAAGATCCTATTTTACTGTTTCTACTATTTGCACAGCTGATGCAAGGTCAAGAGTTAAAGATTGTACAGAATGTCCTCAAACAGTACCAACCCATAATTAACCGATTATCAAGTAAGCAAAGAAGCACGACAGGGTGTGTGTTGTAGGTTAATATCACCACAACCCAGGTGCGTTACGCTACGAGGTGAAGTAGAGTGGCTTCAGCCGTGTGGAGTCAGACTCTAGATTGCCTTATTGCGCTTATAAAATGGGCTAACTAAATAGAAAAAATACTATATATTTTTGGGGGATTAACAAAAAAGTATTTTTTTAATTAAATATCCTTCTGCCAAGACTGACCTAAAAAAAGGTCCCTTATAAGAGTTTAAATTCAAAACAAAAATGCATTTAAAAAGATAATTAAAAGCAAAACACATTTTTATCGACATTTAATTGATTAAAAGCAAGAAGAGCTATTTATACCTGTTGAATTGAACATTGCCATTGAAAGTGCAGTTTTGAAGATGTATAGCATTTTGTCTAGCTTGCCATTCTGAATAGCAGGTTGAGCAAATTGGAGGAGCCTGACATTTGCTCATTGCTTTCCTTGTTCTTGTCTGAGGAAGTGCTAGAAAGGATGTGATTCCATTGTTTTCAATCACTTAAAGACGGTTTCCAGTATTTCTGAAGGCTTCCTTCACACCGTTGACAGATATTATTTGCTGTGCTTCAAGACTTGCATCGGTAAGGAGATGCACAGCTGTGATCCATGATCCAAAGTTGTGGGCTGTGTATCGGCGACTCAGTCAGGTATCACAGCCTACTGCTCTCCCCTGGCTAAATTGTACCACCGTGAATTTTAGTCTGTGCTAATTCTCACCCCGTAGTGAGAATTAGCTTAGAGGCGAGAATTAGCCTAGGCTAAAATTCATGGAGGTGAGCATTAGGCTGTAACACGCAAGTTTGCTTATTTTTGGCATCATGGTGGAATCCAAGTAATTTTGTTCTAAATGTCTAGGACAGGGCTCTTCAACAGGAGGCTCGCAAGGGACAACCGAGTGGCCCGTCGACAGTTAGCAGAAATTATGAAAATTAACTAAAATAAATATGGAAAAGAAAAAAAAAACTTTTTCCAATCAAATCAAAAACATTTACACTTCAATAATTCTTGGAACCTCCTCATTAAGATAAATGTAATAGTCATTGTTCTTCGTTTAGCTGAATAGTACCCAGTGTAATTGCCTTCTACAATTAAGTGACATCCAATTTAAAGAAGCCAGTAAATGGCAGTGATAGGTTTGAGGGTGGCATTCTAATACAAATCTGGCTGCTTTGTTCATTAGTCGATCCAATTTTTTAAAATTGCTCAGCTGTCTTTAAATCATACAGTGCCTCTTTGCCAGGTCTGGCCATGTTCAGTTTTGCCTTTAAATCTTGCAGCTCCTGCTTGCCAGATCTGGCCATGTTCAGCTGCACGTCAAACCACACCTTCCTCGCCATACCTGCGGCAGTGCCGGGTGACAGCGCTGGGGATGTTTTATAACTTTTTTTAAATCGTCTTCTGTGATCCGGGGGTAGTGGCAGGTGATATCCATACCGGATTTGCAGTACAGCTTTACAGTGGAAATAAACACATTGTTTGCACTCTGGAATACCAGGTCACTTATCAAACTGACTTTGTGGTCTATGGCTCGCTTGAAACTGAATACTCCTGTCCCTCTAAGCTATGGATACTAGCATAAAATTTCCATAGCAGATTATTTAGGTCAGGCAGAGGAAATACTTACTGTATCGATTTTTGTTTTAAACAGTCAAATAGGACACTCGATGCTCAGGCAGTGTTCCTTTGATTATTTTTTTCTTCTTTTCCTTTTTCGATGTCCAGAAGATGTACTTCAGTAAGTTCAAGATGCCTAGTTATTTTAGGTTTTGTATTTCAACACTTGAATTAGTGTCATTGGTGTCTGATTCATACGAGTCGAAAATCTCTCCTAGAGTCTGATTACCCAAAAGGTCAAAATTCACATTAATCTGGTCAGTCATGTTTATTGCGACACATTTGAATATGGTTACCTTTTTTTAAATTCTAGTGGCATATGGATATCTATTAGTGATTTGCACCTTTTTGAAAAGAAGTGCTGACCCATGGTGATATACTGTAACAGCATCACCTCCATGTGACCTGTGTTGACCAATCAGGATAGAGTATTTAAAATACCTGTTTTATAATAGAATTCAAGATGCCTCTGGCCTCAACTGCCTTTTTCCTTTGCTTGTTTCTGCCACATCTGTAAGTGTGCAAACAAATTTGATCTGTTTCAATAGTGGCTGAACCATCTTGATCCTGATATTGCAGTTGTTACTAAAAAAATTGTTGAAGAAATCTATCCCAGATTGGGAATTGCAAGTTCAAAATGGCTGATGTTTTTTCGAGCTGCCAGAGCTTACAAGGCTGGTGGAGTAGCAATATATGTAAAAGACCATTTAAAGGAACACTTTGCAAAGGGCTATGAAATCATTGGTTTGCATTTATACTTGCTGCATACACAACCCATGCTGATAGAAGGCTGTTATGGGCCACCATAACAATCAGGTCCAAACCCTACCCAGCCTGTAGTCACTTAGTCAGACACTGCCGCATTCTGTTTGAATGTAATATTCCTGAAGGGATGTTATTTTCACACTTGAATGTCGACCCACAGGATGTAAAGAGAATTGAATGTGTGGGTTTTGACAGGGGTCATCCAGTGCCATGGGCTTGAATGTGAGGAGGGTGTTCCTGCCAAACGTGTACAAGTGTCTTGCAGGTATCAAATAAAGACCCTGGTCACCCACACCTGTGATGTAAAACGCTGGATGCACAGGCCTGTTGTGGTGTTCGCAGAGCCACGAGGAGAATTTGAATCTTGCTAGGAACAAGCTGACTTATTAGATATGGATTGGATGCTATAGAACGAGATACATTGCTAATAGTAATGTTGTAGAATTCTGTATTTTGTATCCTTTTCAATAAGTCTGTGTAAGGTTTGAAAAAGAGAGCTCCTGGTATCAAAAGGTCAGGCCGACCTGCAGGAAGTTCCAAACCTCCCTTATCAGGCAAAAGCATCTTTTTTAATTAGACTCAAGAGCCTTGAAACATTCTGATCCAGCGAGAGCAGAATGGCAAACACTATGGAACAGAGTTAATATGCCAGAAGCAATAGAACTAGGTATGTGGTTCGATTATAGTAAGAAAAAACAAAAGTATTTAAATAAATAAGAAAACCAATATAATAACATTAAGTAAATGTTTGAGCAGTCCTAAGTTTTAATATTCAGAGTTGCATCTGCTGCCAAGCAGGTGCCTAGTTAAAATTAACCTCTTGCCTTCTGTGTATACCTATGGAGTAAAATAAAATTACAATTTCTAGGAGAGACTGCTATACTGAAGTATCTGAATTAGAAATATATATTATTTTGAAAAGTCCAGTATAACAGTAAAAAATAAGTATTATAGAGTCTATGTAATTCTGTGTAAAGACAGCACACTTGCTTGAGGTCACGCTGACCAGGAAACACCTGTGAAATGAGCTAAGCTTTCCCTTATTTAAGAGCTGCTGGTGCAGAAGCCTGTAACCTTGGCAGAAGCAGGCATCTGGGAGAACTAAACACAGAGGAGAGGTATTGAAACTTAACAAAAAGAAAAGATAACCCTTTCTAGACAGAACAAATGTTTAAAACTAAAAAAGCTACGTTATACCTATTTGATTTTATTTGATTGTGTTGTTACTAAGCATAGAGGTTTTAAATAAAAAAAGTATTCTGATCTAATAATAGAGTGACAAAACTCTCTGAAGAGAAATAATATGTTTTAAGTAAATGGAAACAGAATATATAAATGACTGTCTTTTAGACATTATAATATCAAGAATACAAATGTTTAGTTTATATAATGGTTTTACTGCAATAAAAACACAGAGGAACTGTTAAGTTTGAATATAAGACAATAAAGTGTAAACTGTATTTAATAACTTTAGTATACAGTAAACCGATTGAAGGAAAATAACTAATTTTGTGACCTCGTCCTTACCTGCCTGAAGTAAAAGCAGTGTTGGAGATGACTAATTGGTTTTGGCCGACGGCGAATTTTGGTGATCAGCAACTTAAAAGCCAAGGTCCTTTCTATAATGAGCGATCTCGTTAATATTAATGAACAAAATACCTTTTGGTACCAAAATAAGGGATTATATGGGGTAATGTCCGTTTTCTTCATTATATTATAGAAATTAATGAAAACTTGGCAGCCGAAGCAAGCATTTCATTTAAATTAGAAAAGTTGCCTACAGTATCAGTTCTTATCACAAAAGGTAGTGACTTTAATTGGGATGATGTTTTTGAGCCAAAAATGACTTTGTGTGGTGAATTTGGAAAAGCGCTTACAGCAGAGTTTCATATTAATTAAAACACTAGCCTTGGCAAGTAAAGAGGGTGTCTGAAACCTGCTTGTGTAGGGGAATTTTATAAACAGAGAGAAGTCAGGCTTAATTCAATCATGGTACAGTTAATGAGACTATTATATTTAACATGTTCATTTTAGTCTGAATTTAAATGAAAATAACTGGACTTGCCACTATATGCTTAGTGGTTTTACTCAAAGGCTTATGATAAACCCCTACAGTCTTTGTCCAATATTCTGTTAACACACATCTGTATATGAAAGTAAACTAATCTGAAAAGGTAACTGTGGCAGGGCAGAAGCCCTGAATGTGTAAATATGGACGTGTGTGTTAGATATGGCAGGGCTGGAAATTAAGATTCCAGCCCTGGTTGTCTTGGGTGTGTTTGTGGTGGTGGTTGGCAGGAATAGGGTTAATTCCTATCCCTGCCAAATACATGTGCAGAATGTAGCCAGGTGTTGATTGAATTATGAGTTCTCAATCAACCCTGGCCACATGGTATATAAGGGAGCTACACAGCTCCATGGGGAGAAACCTGCGAGAGAGACACATGCTCCTGAAATGTTTGTTTAAAAAAACTCACCGTGATAGCACTGCTTGGGTGAGGGTTTTTTGTTTTTCATTTTGTGGTTCGTGATTGTTTTGTTAAACCTTTTTTATTTTGTGTTTATTAAAAATGCACGGTAGCGCTTAAACTGCATTTTTACTGTCTCCGAGCCTCTGGCCACCCAGCCATTCTGTCACAGTAACATAATATGCTGCTAAGATGGACATATATTGTAGACCCAGGTTAATATAATCAAACAAAAAGTTGGTGTTTATATATATATATAAACTTGTATTGTACTTAGTAGCAGGGATCCTGTGAACTTCAGTTTACCTGACTTTTTAGAGAAAGGAGGGGTTGAAAATGAAAGCCATGAGATCATGTTCCAATATTTTAGAAAGGAGTTATAGCCAATTAATTTTGAATGTTTTTATATTACTCCAATTAGTTTTAGAAAGGAGTTGACCGGATTCATTGGAGGGAAAATCCTATATAAACCCAGAGCAAGACCCCATTCGATACCACTGAAACTTGATCTTGCAAGCTGACGTGGTCCATGCTCTGAGGGTCTCTGAAAAACTGATTGCTGTTTGGTCGTATTCAGAAGTCTGCCTTTGAAGACAGCTCTTGTGTTTATGTTGTATTCTACAACTACTTTTCCATATAGTGGAAGGTAAGAACAATTTTGAATTTATATCTCATTTATATTGATGCATTGCTGTAAGGTATAGGAATTACATTTTCACTTTGGAGCATGATATATTGTATGTTGTAGGATTTAGCGGTGGGCGCTTTAGCTTTTTGCATGGCTAGCCTAAGGGCTAAGCATATGATAACCATATTTGTATTACTGTATTGAAGTACTAATGCTGTTAAACTTGTAAAGGCACTGGATCGCCCAGATTGCTTATTACTTGGGATTTACGGTGGTCTGCGCAACCAACCAATCCACATTTAAAGCATTTAATAAACCAAAAGAGCACTACTACTGCTCTGATTTGTTAAAACTTCAAATTAAATGAGTCTGTGTGATTTTCATGATTATTAAACAGTTGCCTGGACATATAGCTCGCCCCGTGCACGAACAAAACCACTTACAGGAGTTTAAAAACACCTCTGTCCTCCTTAAACATCTCCCCTGAGTTTAAGAGTGTGCTCAGAGCATATATATAAATAAAAAGAAGAACGTGCAAACCTGACAATTACCTGTTGTTTACAATTAATAATGCGAATGACCCACATACACCCTGGAAACTCGTGAAAAACATTCAAGGTGCTGATGTCTCATCAGTTTTGCCCCAACAGGTGACAGTTAATGATTGCACTTATACTGACAGTAAGGATATAACTGATTGTTTTAACAAGCATTTTGTTAACGCTGGTTTGGAATTTGACGAATCTACTGTACAGATGTCATTAGGTTCTGTTAAACCCAGAGATCAATCAGATATTGATATCAGATAAAAGGGATTTGAATACTTTTGCAAGAGCTATCTTTTGTATATCAACTGCCAAAGTCATGGAACTGCTTCAAAGTAAGATGGAATTTGAAAATCTTTCTTTCAATGGTTTTAAAGATCGTATTTGTGAATTACTTAGAAACTCCTGCCAATGCTTCTCATTCAGTCTACATAAACAAATAGATAGGTCTTATTTATTCTATTCTTTGATGCTGCTGATTAAGTTTGAACCTCACATGTTTTTTTTTATTGTGTTTGTACTTTGCAATTGTCCTTTTATTGTTTTCCAGAACCGCCTTGTAAACAAGACCTTGGTCTCCATGGGTAAATCTCCTGGTTAAATAAATAAATAAATAAATAAATAAATACAAATACATGAGAAGCTAGTGAATTAGCCCCTCTGATATCTGTATTACTTCAACCTGCAGTCTTCTTTTGAATATGAATGATCACCGGGTTGATTTGTTGATTACTTTAATTTCTCCAGTCATTTTTAGGGTCCTTGTTAAAGGGGGACGATAATGTGCTGAGCATCAAATCTCATACACTCCTACCCTCCTATAGATGTGTCAGATTGCATCTGGCTGTAATCCAATAAACTCTTCATTTATACAAATATTTCTTACATTGTGCATTTGTTTTGTGATTATGAGAACCCTCTGTATTGTATGTCCCTGCACCCGTTTAACTTAAGAAGTTTGTACTCTCATTGCCTGTTCTAAAAAACGTCTCTTCCTACAGTGATTATTATTATTATTATTATTATTATTATTATTATTATTATTATTATTATTATTATTGCAAGCAGTTATGTGTTGATGTTGCAGCATTTCAGATTTGTTCTTGGTTAGGAAGCACTTCTCCCTCTGGTTCACAACTGAACCAGTTCCCTCATTTACGAGGTCAAAACCATGCCATGAAAATGTCCCCAATAAAGAGATGTAACATCACAGCATTCCAAACCTGTCTCTTCAACCTTGCAGCCAGATCCTCCTCTTCACCCTGCAGTGGAAGTGGTTTAACTGTCAGGCGTCTGTTTGCAGAAGCAGCAGCCGCATCACCGAGGTAGGCTGCAGGACTGGAGCCCAAGGATATGGCTGGTCTAGATACTGTACCAGTCATTGCAGGTTTCCATTCCTTTCACTCCACTGCTTCCTTCTAGTGACTTTCTTTCTTTCCAGAAGCTCTTAAATACATACTGTATAAAATAATGTTGTACAGTAAAACTTGAATTAACCAGGTCTCTTTAGCTTGCAGTGTGCAAGGTCACTGGTTCATGCCCAACCTCTCCCCTTTTTCATATAGATAATATATTTTTAAAATATATTTAGTGGAATTAAATATATTTTAAAATGTGCGTATATATATTTTTATATGTTTAAGATATAAACATAGACAAAATATTTATATGTAAGTATATGTAATACATTTCTTTCAATAAAATACAGTAAAAATTGCATTTAGAAAAATACATACTGTAGATATTTTTTCTTCTATTTTTTTAAAACATATTTGAGGAAACAATATTTTTGCACTGCTTATGTTTCAAATGAACTGCAACACTTAGAATCTGCTTATTTTGTATCGTCAATTAATGCACACGCCTAGCACTGTCCTGCTTGCTCCCCAATGCTTCTGCGGGTCAGGAGACACAGTGATGACACAGGCACTACTTGGAGCTGGCAGTGTGAAGTTATGAGTCAGCACGATGCTGTACCGAGGACGGGAAACGGCTGATTCACAGACTGTGCCTGAAGGTGACTCGACAAAACCAGTATGGATTTTAACACAAGGGGCTTGCTCCTCTAACCTTCAAAGGTGATTTCACTCTTTAGTGCTCCTCAGTTATCTGTAACTCGTTTTGAAACCTAAAATCTGCCCTGTAGTATCATTTGATTGATCCCTTATTAATTCAAAATCGATGTTATTCGATGTTATTCTAGCATTACAAATGTAAGGTTTTTTACACCACAGCCACGTAGATCGTTGTTGTCTGATATTATTTAACCTGAATATCTTTGGTGTGTTTCATCAAACAGGGAAACAGAGACTTGAAGAGAGACAGCACCCCCTGGTGGCTAACATCAGGAAATTAATTCGCACATGAATTCGTTTTAAAAATGAGTTTTGAGAAAAAGTTTAATTCTTTGTTTCAATTGTAAAAATCCTTCTATCTGAGATATGAATATAATAACAGTAATACAAGGGGTGGCTCTTTTGACTAAACAGACAAAGCGTCAGTGTCAAAATGAGACCACATTTTTCTTAAATTTTATTTAATTAGAATTTAATTTAGAATGGCTGGTGTCTTCTTTTAAAAAAACGTTACAAAAACGTTCCAAAATGTTACAAAAAGCTGTGAAAATGATCTGTGATGCAGCAGTCCTTTACCTCTATCAATCCACTGTGCTGTACACTCCCACAGTCAGCAACTACCTGCCCTCTATGTCCAAGTCTGTCCTCTGTGATGGGTCCAGCTCATCCACTCTGCCAGCTCCAGCAGCTCAGAAGTGGCTCTCGTCCAGCTGTACCTGCAGCCAGAAGGGGCAGAAGTGTCCGTTATTATTATTATTTATTTATTAGCAGAGAAGAGAGGAGGGGGGGTTAGGGCAGAGGAGTCGAGAGTGGGATGAGCAAAAACTCGTACTAAGAAGTATTTATCAGCAGGTATTCAATACATCCATTCATTAATGTGTTGATTTCAAAACAATAAAATATCCTCCCTCATGATTACAATTGAGTACCAAATGAAGGCAATTGACTTCTGTACTGCAGGATGCTCACATTGTTACTGCCGTACTGGCGTATCATTGTCAGAAGTGTGGAAACCTATTTTTTCTCCCTTTCTTTGTAAACTTTGAAACACATTGGCTTCAAAAACACATATTGAATACACCATCCACTTTCCTCTATTCACTGCCTTGTACAGGAATGCGATCTGCAGAGATGCAATGAACTGGCTCTCCCACTCCCAGCCCCTTCTCCCTTCCCTGCCCTGCTTTCAGCCTTCGTGACCTGGTGAAGTCGATCTCGAAGCCCGTGGAGGTGCTGGCCTGGGACAGGATGGGGATGAATCTGTGCCCCCACTTGATCTCCCTGGGCAGGTAGGAGCTGCGGTTCTGTAAGGCCTGGCCCATGGTCTCAAAGATTCCCTCGAACACTGTCACAATCTCAAATGTCTTGTGTTTTATACTCTAAGAGACAAGGCAGAGGAGAGGAGCAAACTGCTTTGACTGGGAACACTATCAGCATTCATCAAGGTAACAGCTTTGCTTTAGACATATTATAGCAAACCAAATTAACTTATATAAGAGACACACTCAACTCAATGCAAAAGTCTGGCAACTAGAGGTAGACACTTATTCATTGTAGGGTAAGGGGCAACACAAATCACTGGGTTTTCATAATCGACTAATTGAAGGACATCTTGTAGAGGAGTGATTTCTCGTTGGTCTCCGCTCTCATCCACGAACACAGGCATGTCTGTCTGGTGGAAGGTGATCACATTGTCTGGAGAAGAGAAGCACTGGGAGGGGCAACACTGTGTCTGTGTGGCAGGGCTGCAGTGCCCTTGTGTAATTCAATACACTGGCTTAGCAACCACATTCATATTTCATTCAAGAAACACCTCAAAGACAGCAAATCAGAGGAAGACATAAATTATCAAAGGACCTGCCAAAATAAATTAACTGCCACCCATGTGAACTGATCAATTGTATTTGGTTATGTGATGTTGACTGTGCTTCATGTACTGCATCGGAGGCCTGCACAGCAACAACAAGATCATAGGGGCCCAGATGAGCGCCAAGTTCATCAAGAGGAGAATCACGCTGGAGGGTGGGCGAGCTGTGCAGCTGAAAACACTACCCTCTGTCTGCACCTGTCTGACTGTAGCCCTGTTGTCAGTCTATGCTGTTGTCTGTCTGTCAGTCTGTTGTTGCGCAGCACCAGCTTACAGAACAGCACCATGCGGGAGCGGTTCTCAGGACGAGAGATCTTAGTGTACTTCAGATCCACCTGCCAGAGACAGGGCTGTGAGGTCAGGGTTTTCACTGAAATAGCAACATGATCTGAGAATGTAGAGCTATAATTCATGCAACTACTTTTTTCATACAACAAACCCATTACAGAGTCTGTATATGTTGTGATCTACCTTCACTCACCAGGAGAGCTCATAGAAATGCAGCCCTATAACACAGAATGTGTGTCTGTATAGCCCCTGTCTGTTGTGTGTACTAATTGGTGTGCAGAACAACCCTAACAAGCAATAATATCAATGCTACATTTTTCAATCTAAACACATAAGTATTTAGTCTAGCTTCAACGTTTTAAGTGTTGATCCAGGACTTTCGAATCGTAAATCTGCAATCAGCAGTCGCCAATGCAAAGTGACATAACATCTGAAGCAACTGCGGTTCAATGCATCCAGGGCTGGTACAACACTAATATTGACATGGATGGGCTGCTGTTATGTATTTTAAATCACATACAGTATAGGAAACCAACCAATCACCTAAAAGTATCAAATGTATCAAAATTCCAGGACACCCTGTCATAGGTGTCATCCCATGAACAGAACATTAAAAGGCAAAATTCTAAAGACAACTTAAAGTCATATAAAAAGTGAATACCTCATGTGTAGGGTGTCTATAATTAAAAGAGATACAATGCCACACAGTTTGAGTAACTTAGCTTCGCTTCACAGTCCTCTTCCCTAAAACTGCATAAGATTACATTTGTTATACAATACTCATTAAATACTTAACTGATTAAGACCGAGGAGGTCTTACACTCTATTTAAAATAATTTTTTATAAACCCACCAGGGCCTGCGCCACCAGCAGCAGGATGCCCTTGCTGCACTCCGTGGTGACGGAGTGCACGCTGTAGCCGATGATGGTCTGCGTCTCGATGGAGAATTGGGAAGAGGAGGAGAAGGAGCCGACGGAGGTGACAAGGGGGTGGCGGTGCCGTTGTTGCCCTGTTTGTGGGGCTGTGTTCCCCCTCCGGTACCCGATGCTCCACCAGATCAGACCAGACACCATCCAGCGTGAAAGGCGAGCAGGAAGGAGGGCCAGGACATGTCCATGAAGGTGTTGAAGGGGTCCTGCAGCGAGTGCCGCTGTATCTTTATCTGACCCGTGTTCTCCTTGTACTGCAGGTTGCAGCGGCCCGTCTTGCTGATGAGCAGCAGAGGCCAGCCATGTCAGACAGAAGGGGGAGAGGGTGGTATCAATGCAAAATAAAATGATCTGTAGAAATGATGAGGTCTTATATTACAAGGGTTCAGCCATAACTTCAAAACGCTCAAGGTAAAACTATAATAAACTAAGTCATGTTGCTTCTGACTCACCCCTGCCCCATAGCTGCTGTTACTGGTGATGGTACACAGCAACTCGTGAGCCACGGAGCCTCTCTTCAGGGTACACAATGGGGTCCTGGGGAGAGAGAGGGAGAGAGGGAGACTGAGAGTGAGGGTGAGGGTGGGTAGCCCTTATAAAAGTTTACCACTATTCATTTTGACAGTAATTACGCAGTTTTTGCATGCTTTATCCTATGCAGTTAACATAGTTTGCCATGTTTATTATTATGCCCTACCATAGCTCTCTGGCACAATGCTAACCTTTCACTATGCTTAGTAAACGTCGCTATGCTTTTACTATGGGAAACTTTTATAAGGGGCAGACTGTGTGAGACCAGAAAGCCACTGGGGGTCCAAGAGGGAGTGTTCTCTGTATTTAATTTATTAAACAAACGTCACCTGTCTGACTTTTCTTGTGCACCAGTGTAACCAACACCAGACTGACCAGCTGAAGGTTTTGACATTACCAGCTTTAACTGATTACAAAAAGTAAAACATTTGTATTAAATAAAACCTGTATACTCACAGTCTGCATTGAAAGAAGCTCTCGAAAATACCCAACAGTAGTAGGCGCTGCATTTAATCTGAGCAAAACAGAACTCATGCCAGCTGACTGTCTGGCTATAGACCTCACAAAGTGATTGCTAGAAACAGTTGGATATTTCCTGAAGCTCAGAACTAAAACTGAAACCAAGCTGGCAAAAGAAGAACAGCCTTACCTCCAAACCAGGATAGAGTCAGCCTGCCCAACAAGCACCCTGAGGATTATCTTCTCAGTCAGCTGCAATACAATCTGCGTAGAAGATCTGCTATGATGTCTTAGTGCAAAGCGCTGCTGCTATCTGTCTCTGTTAAATATTGTTGTGCCTATTGCCCTAGAGGAGCTCTTTAGGAATCTGTCCTCAACTGCAGCTCTTATTGGTTGCTAACAACCCCCTGGCCCCCCTCGCAACCCCCCAGTTGAGGGACAGGCACCTTCTTGCTATCCAGCGCTAATGAGTTTTGTCACATTGCACCCAGAGCACTTCCTGTCTCCATCATGATCTCTCATTTAATTTCATCCCATGGACTCGCTCCCCAGCAAGGGAGCAGGCTCTCCTGTGACTCACCTTCCGCAGCTCTCGCTCACACTCAGGGCAGGAGGCACAATGTACTTAACAATCATTTTGATAAAAAGGAGCGAAAACCAAGGCTTTGAAATTGATTCTTATTAGCGTGGGTAACCTCAACGCTGGTGCCCCTTTCATTGTGACTGAAATTCACTTACACCCGGTGTATTATTGACAAGTGACTTTCCCCTTTTAAGGACCTGGATTTAAAAACCAAACCAGTTATGTGATGACTTCAGCAAAATCATTTAGGCTGTGCTGTGAACGAGTGCCTTTGGGAACCACTTGCCCAAACCTGATCAGTCTTTGCATGGACCTTTAAAAAAAGTTATTCTACATACCTTTTTACAGAGCAGACACCGTCCAATGATGTAGCTCTGCTTGCTTGTCTGAATGTGGTTAAACTTTACATGCATGTTATGTCATTTGTTATTATGCACTGGCTGGGTACAGTCCTTTTTCTTTCTTAGTTACTTTCTCTCTGGAAGATCTAGCACCTATTCCACCACCCGTGCCTTCTATACCTTTACACCCCTCTACTCCATTCTTGATTGCCCACTGTTAAAAGACTTCTAATAATGCTGTCCAATGGTGGGCCTATCCCTCTCTAACTGACATAAAAACACCAATATGTGCAGTTTCTAACTAGTACACCGACAAGCTCTAGCTGACATTTGTCTACTTGACATCGGTTCTTACAGTTGGGTGCAGTACCTCAGTGCTGAGCTACACTGTCCTCAGTACCAGCATTCACACAGATACTTCAGTGTATTCAACATGTTACTGGCCCCACTCATATTCATGGCCATACTTTAGACTTAGTCATCACTCGTGGTTTAAATATTCAAACTCTATTAATTACAGACCTTGTGTTTTCAGACCATTCTGCCATTCTTTTCTAAATATCACTACCGAGTTCTACCAAGCACACAATGCGCTATATTAAATGTTGTCCTTATAATTCACTCGCTACTAATATATTTTTGGAAGCCTGGCCTACTCAAGCTCCCATTCAGTTAGGATCAGTTGATATGCTAGAAGATAATTATAACACCATCCTAAGCAATATTTTTCATACTGTAGCACCTATCAAAAATAAGAAAGTGTTTTTTAAAAGATTCTCCCCATGGTTTAATGAAACTACACATACACTTAAACATACTAGAACGTAGATGTAAAGACACCAAAATATCAGATCTTCTGAATCGCCTGGCAAGATATATCTTGAAATATAAGGCTGCTCTGTCTTCAGCTAGATCAGCCTATTACTTATATCTTATAGAAACAAATAAAGATAATCCTTGATTTACAATAGTGAAATTTACAAACCAGCAGAGGAAGCCCTCCTTGGAAGCACTGTCACCAGCACGTAGTCTTGATTTTATGAACCACTTTAATAAAAAAAATCCTTAATATAAGAAACTCGGATATCTAATAGTACAGGCAGTTTAATAAATCAGATATCTAATAGTACAGGCAGTTTAATAAATCAGATATCTAATAGTACAGGCAGTTTAAGAAATCAGATATCTAATAGTACAGGCAGTTTAAGAAATCAGATATCTAATAGTACAGGCAGTTTAAGAAATCAGATATCTAATAGTACAGGCAGTTTAAGAAATCAGATATCTAATAGTACAGGCAGTTTAAGAAATCAGATATCTAATAGTACAGGCAGTTTAAGAAATCGGATATCTAATAGTACAGGCAGTTTAAACAAGCCATCCAACAACACTGACAAAACTACTACTTTAGGTCCTGCTACACCAGAACAAACCTTTGAATCTTTCACTTTAATTAATCAGCTACATTTAATTGACTTAGTTAGTTGGACAAAATCCATTACATGCGCTTTGGACCCCATTCCTACTAAACTGCTTAAAGAAGTTTTTTCTAGGATTAATTATACCGCTTTAAATATTATTAATAGCTCGCTTTCATGTGGTACTGTTCCCAACTCCTTCAAGGTTGCTGTAGTACAACCACTGCTTAAAAAACCTACTCTGGATCCCATAATCCTTAACAACTTTAGCTAACCAACTTAATACCTTCCTAGCAGTACATTATGAGGAATTTCAGTCAGGTTTCCGCCCGGGTCATAGTACCGACACTGAACTTATTCTTTTGTTTATTTTTGTTTATTTTTAGATCTAAGTGCAGCATTTGACACTACTGATCATCCTATTTTGTTTGAACATCTTAATAGTCTTATAGGATTGTCAGGTAGTGTCCTGTCCTGGTTTGAATCCTATCTTTCAAATAGGCTACAATATGTTAAAATTGAAATTGCACGTGGCATCCCCCAGGGTTCTGCTCTCGGACCAATTTTGTATTCCTTATACATGCTGCCCCTGGACGATATTGTCCGTAGACATGGTCAATTTTCATTGTTATGCTGATGATACTCAACTGTATTTGTCTCTAAAACCGGGTGATACTTTTTCTTCAAATATTCTGACATCCTGCCAATATTAAGCTGTGGATGTCGGACAACTTTTTATTGTTAAATTCAGATAAAACAGAGGTAATGCTTTTGGGATCAAAGAGTCAATGAAACAATACAAATTCATGTGTTTTTTTCCCCAGTAGACAGCTTCCCTTATTCGTTGAAAGCTGAAATGAGGAACTTGACCCAGATCTTTCATTCAAACCGCATATTAGGAATGTAACTAAAGTGTCGTTTTTGCACTTAAATATTGCTAAAGTAAGACGCTTTCTTTCGCTGCAGGATGCTGAGAGATTGATGCATGCCTTTGTATCATCCAGGCTTGATTATTGCAACGCCCTGTTTTCAGGAATTCCAAGCTATGTTTTATCCCAATGGCAACTTGTACAAAAAGCTGCAGCCAGGACTTTAATAAGAACAAAAAAAATGTGAACATATTTACCCTGTGCTAGCAACCCTCCATTGGCTCCCAGTGTGGTCTAGGATTGATTTCAAGTCCTACTCTTAACCTATAAAGCCCTGAATGGTCTGGCCACATCATACTTAAGGGATCTTTTAGTCCCTTATATTCCTGGACGGCCTCTCCAATCCCAGGATGCTGTGCTGCTTACTGTCCCAAGGGCTTTTAAGAAAAGCACAGGTGGTAGTGTTTAGTTGTAGGGCCCCTGTACTGTGCACTCTCCCTGGCTCTATAAGAGAGGCCTCAACCGTTGCAATTTTTAAGTCAAGATTGAAAACCTATTTTTATGATCTATCGTTACCATTTTAATCTGACTGGCAATGTATTTATTTTTTACTGTTTCTATCTATCTATCTATCTATCTTCACACACATATATATATATATATACACACACACACACGTTTTATTGCTGTTTTCATGGTTTTTGCAGTTTTATTGTTGATGTTTTTAACTGTTGTTTTCTGTTAAGCACCTAGAGATAGCTCTGCCATGAAAAGCACTATACAAATAAAGTTTGATTTTATTCAGAGACAAGTCAGCTCTGGCTATAGAAACCAGGCACAGTGACACAGGGGAACCTAATATAGCATGTCTAACATCTGTGTACCATCCACTTGGGTCACATCTGGGTAATTGTTCTAGTTTTACAAACTGGCTTTTTATCTTAGTGTGGCAGGATAGCCGCAGAGGGAAGACTCAGAGTCAGAGAATACAGTGAAACAAAAATACTTTAATTTACAAAAAACACAAAACAAACAGGCACAAGGGAAAAACAAAAGGTATAAACACAAAACAAAGGCTTTCAACAAAATAAATCAAACTAAACAGGTATTTATACACATTTTTATAGACAACCCTTACCTTACCTTGCCTTGCCTTGCCTTGCCTTGCCCTGCCCTGCCCTGCCCTGCCCTGCCCTGCCCTGCCCTGCCCTGCCCTGCCCTGCCTCGCCAAGCCAAACCAAACCACAAATTGTTTCACCTGTCTTTTATGGTCTGTGGCTGGAGCCCAATTAACCAATAATTAACAATTAGGCAATTAAGCCTCCAGCCACATTCTCACATGTATTTTGCAGGGAGGAATTTAACCCCCTCCCTGCCGATCCAAAACAAGGAAAAATTATAATGTAAATCATAATGAAAACAACAGTAAAAATGATAATAACACAAATTATAGGGGCGAGCTGGCACCCCATCACACTTAGTTTTTCTAATTTTACAATTAAACTGCCTGTTTTCGTTGTCTTTTCACAAGAGGAAAGATTGAAGCAATAAATAGTGCCACAGTATATGTTTTAAAGAAGGGGTTTGGGAATTTTTAACATATAGGTTTTAGACACTAATGCAGTGGTGTGTTTGGGGGGATGTTACAATACTATATAATACAACTCACATTTCTATAGCACCTTTCATCACAAGGATCCCATATAGCGCTTCACACAGAAAATTAACCATGATTTCCATTACATGACAGAAGATGTTAAAACTTCATGCTGATTTGAACTTGGCTCTCGCCAAGATAAGCACCAACTAAGACGTAGCTTCACAGTAAACTAATGTGATCCATATGTGTCTCCATCCATTTGCGCTTCCTTCCATATGATGATGTAGATATCCTTCTGTTTGGCTGAAGTGTAATGCTGGCTCCAGGGATCAGCTTATTTTGCCTCCCTAGCGCATCAGCACACACAACGGCTGCGATGCTGGCTCCGGGGATCAACCATAGTGCGGTCTCCCCAGCGCATCAGCATGACAACTGTCTGGATTGAGCTAAGTAGGGTACATCTCTGGGGTCTTCAAGTGGGCACCTTCCATCCTCGGTGTTTCGTTGACTAGCCCACGACACCTCAAGAGGGCTCGACGGTGATTCTGGCGTCCCAGCATCACCCCCCTCCGTCCCCCACTCAACTCAGCCCAGCTTACTTACCTGTACATCAGCGTTTCTTTCTTTCTATTGTGCTTGAGATCCCCAGCCAGAATCTTTCCGTCTCAACCACAGCCAGTTGCTGCTCCTCTCTGCTGCTTCAGATAAGTTCTTCACTGTGCGACACAACTCTTGGCCATTGAATCAGACATCTCTGAGAAACCGGGTTGTAGAGTGTGCCACAAATCCTCGACATCCCACTTCCACTGGGTAAACCCAGACTCTCCATCCTCGCTGTTCCGCTTCAGTGGCTAGTTGAGCATACCGCAGTTTCTTCCTCTCATACCTCATCTACAGCATCCTCCCATGGCACTGTTAACTCTACCAGGTGAACAAGGCGTGCTGATCCAGACCACAAGACAATATCTGGTCGAAGGTTTGTGGTGGCAATCTCAGGTGGAAAAATAAGCCGTTGACCAACATCTGCCAGCATTTTCCAGTCTCTAGCAGCTTCCAGTTGTCCTGGGCGAGGATTGGTTTTAACACCTTTTCTTGGTGGTTGCTCTCCTGGGCGGAGGAATGTTGTCTTTTGTGTATAATGTTTTGACGGAACAGGTGGCAACTTTTTGGTCATGTTACGTTTAAACCATTAAATTAAAAACAGTATAATTCAAAATTTAATAAAACAGAAATTCTAAAAAGAGAACGATTAAAAGAGTCAACAAAAATGTAATATAAATGGAATTAAAAAAGATAACCAAAAATAGTTTAATTGTAAAATTAGAAAAACATTAACTGGAAAACTAGGATATTAATAAAGCTATTTTGTAAAAATACATTATAAACCTTGATTTAAAAGAGTCCCAGCTTCCCTGACAGAAGAAGGCAGGGCATTCCAGAATTTAGGAGCTTTACAAGACAAGGCCCTTCCTCTCCTATTATTTTTATTCACCCTGGAATAACCAGCAGCCCTGCATGCTGTGATCTAAGAGTGTGATTAGGAGCATACAGGGTCAATAATTCTGGGTGCTTAGCTTTCTCCCCTTGCTCCCCAAGTAACTGGGTGCTAATCCATTCAGGACCTTATACGTAAGGCTGTATTTTCTTCATGGTTATCACAAATGTCATAATTTCCATTAAATGTACCCATTGCCATGTAGTATGTAGTTCTCTGTAAAAATTCACATTTCTGAAAGAATAGTGTAAAGATTATATATATAGTGTAAACATTTTTTTATCACTTTTATCACAAAATACAGTTAAAAATTAATGACGCACTACCAGTTACACTGCATTTAGGGACTTGGCAACTTAATGTAAATGATTGAACATACTGCATAGAACTGCATGATTTCTTTAGAATGTCACCAGCTGCATCAAAGATGTAATATTTAAAGAAATATTTCTGTTAAAAATTGCTCTGTCCAGTACAGGGGACCTTTCATGTATCTGTTGTTATTTTTTTACATATATTTATGTTTTTATTTTGTTTGATAATTCACTGATAGAGAAAATAGAATGTGTTTAAAAGGTGGACATAAATATGTGCAATATTCTACAATTTATCTTTTACTGTTTTTCAGGTAAGCGTTTAAATATTTAGGAACATTTGTTGTATAATAACTCTAGAGAAAATTATCAATTTTTAATATGACAAGGCAATTTTTTTCTGCATAAATAAATGATATGTTTAATCATGAAATATCTTGAAATACCTATTTTAGACCATTATATGCTGTGAAATAAGCATTTTTTTTTACCATGAATAAAATGCAGCCCTACTTATAAGTTAAAAGCAAAATCTCAATTCTAAACCTCACAGGGATCCAGTGCAAAGAGGCCAAAACAGGGCTAATATTAATGTTTACTTTTTCTGGTTTTAGTCAAAATTCTAGAGGCAGTGTTCTGAAGGAGCTGTAATCGAGACACCACACATTTTGGCATACCAAGAAAAGTATTTTTTGTACAGAAATAAGAGGTCTAGGCTTAGCTATATTTCTAAAATGATAAAAGGATACTTTCCTAATGTGAGTCTTGAATGATTTTAGTTCTGATTAGTAGTAAAAAACACAAGTAAATGACAATTTTTTTCCCGTTCCGAGAGCCCACTAGCATAACTTCTGTTTTATCCAAATTCAACATTGAAAAGTACTGAGACATCTAACACTTGATGTCATCAAGGTAAACAGTTAATAACACCCCAGTAGAAATATTTCCTGGCTTTAACAAGGGCCGTCTCTGTGCTATGTGCAGCACGAAATCCAGACTGAACATTTTCATATATGCTATTAAGAGCTAGAAATGTGTGTAGTTGATTGGCAACAACTCCTCTAGAACCTTAACTAAAAATTGCAGATTGCTGATAGGCCTATAATTAAGGACTTTGGGGTCCAAGTCAGTTTTTTTGAGCAATGGCTTTACCTCACCAACCTTAAGTGCTAAGGGAAAACTGTGTGGTCTGGTGGTTAATGACAAGGGCTTGTAACTAGGAGGTCCCCGGTTCAAATCCCACTTCAGCCACTGACTTATTGTGTGACCCTAAGCAAGTCACTTAACCTCCTTGTGCTCTGTCTTTCTGGTGAGACGTAGTTGTAAGCGACTCTGCAGCTGATGCATAGTTCACACACCCTAGTCTCTGTAAGTCGCCTTGGATAAAGGTGTCTGTTAAATAAATAAAAACAAACTATACCAGTGGAAAGTAATCAATTTATTTTATGTGAGTATTAATAACACACAATACATATTTAATAGTTTAGTAGGAATGGGATTAATAGTACAAATAGTCAGTCTCATTTGGTGGTACCTTAAGAACAGCTCACAGAACAGGGCTGTCGGCAAGACTTGAGTTGAGTTCCGCTTGTTCTGTCTTTTCTCTAGTGCCGCGTTTAATAGCGTTAGCGCTTTTAGTCATTTTTAATGCGCTGTGTACTCCTTACTAATATCACTAACTTAAATGTGCTTAGTTTTAATTATTTTCTACATGATTTATAATTGTGATTTTTTTTATTTTATTTGAAGCCTTGTAATAATACAAATAAAAAAAGTACATTGCCTGCAACTAGTTATGGTCGGGGCGCCCAAAACTACTGTGGGCATGAGAAGGCATCAGCAATCCACTCGTCATGCGTGGAGTGACGTAATCAAAGGTAAAATTTGCCTACTCTGAGCCGGAACTGTCTATTACTATTTTCAACCGAGCTTAGAAGTTGTGTATGGGGGATCTGGAGGTAAAGCAATTTATCTAAACTCATCCTCTTCATAGTGAAGCATTGCACATTAAATAATGGGAGCTCAATATTAAAACAACCCGTTGCTGTTATGTAACGTTGTTATTTTAGTACTGCCAGTAAGGTTAGAAAAATAAATTAATGACAACATTTTGTAAGCATTTGGGTCGATGAAAAAGTGGCGAAAGTTTAATTGTGACCAAATGTATTTATTAGGAACCGTATTGATTTTCTTAAAAAAGCGATTATTTCTTCAATGTTTATCTGCGTGACTAAAATCAAGTTTACTTTGAATGCTCTAAGACATGTTTACGAAAGGGACCTTATGGGAGTGAAACATAACATGCCGAATAAATATCTCAAATGTTGCAATGTACTGCAGGGTAGAGAAGTTTAAATGTTGAATGATACAGATGTATATATATTAATATTTCGCTAATCAGTTGTCGCATTTGTGTTTAAATTGTTGGGTTTTGTTGTCATAAGAGTGCTGGGAGGATTCGGAAACACGTGTCTGTTTGAGTCGGGATTGGCCAAGGAGCTCCATTTCATGATATGAAGAGTGCAAACTCCTAGTATCAGTCCAACATGTTGGTAATGTTTGTTAACTTGTGTTTTTTCTTTCCTTCAGATGAAAATAATGGGTTTTAGAAGTAGTGGAACGGTCAGTGGGTAAGTTTTTTTTTTAAATTTATTTATTTATTCTTAGCCCCTTTATTACCCTTTTGATTTGAGGCAATTGCTTTGTATAATTTTACACTGACTTTTTTGAAAAGAGGCTGGCTTGCCCACCATTGCTTATTGATTTTTTTTTTTTTTTTCTTCCTTGCATGGGGTTGTCCCCTGCTCAGTTTCCCTCCTCTGATGGACCTGTGCATGCAAGCTGTTCAGCGAGGCTAAGCCTGTCTGTGGCCCTGTCCTTTCCTTGAGTGCTTGCTAGAGAGACACTGGGGTGGTTTGAGGCCTTGGCATGCCTGATCCGTGACAAGGTTATAGGTAAACCTCAGACAACATCACTTGTTCCTAGATTGTCAGACAATATAAACTAAACTTCAGAAAAGTCGAATTTTGAATAGGTCGCTTTCACGTCTGACCGTCTTTTTCCTTGGCGAAATGTATTCAAGTAGGAGTAGCACTGTGTTTAGGTCAATTAGTAAACCAGGTTTTTCAACAGTGACACCTGGTGTTTGAACTTTTATATTGATGTTGGTTACTTTGACTCCTCTTTCAGCCCATAAATAGAAACTTCACCCAACTGTGTTGCTGCTGGGGTGACTGAACCAAAAACTAACCCGTGTTTTTGTTTTCTAGGTTGAAATGGCCTGTCTGGGGCTGAATATTGCATTCAAGTTGCCAGCAACTGCATCTCATACTGGACCACAGTAATGTGTACAAGGTAATTTAATTTGTGTCTTATATTTTATATTTAAAAAATAAATAAATTAAAGTGGTTTCTTTGCTCCAGCATTTGGTTTGAGCCTTTACTGAAAGGAGCAGAGCTGGATAAATGCCCTTCCTTGTGAGAGGGCTGTAAGATTTGTAGTAGCGTTGTGTGCAAGCCGTTCAACAAGGTAGACTACTGTGTTAAAGCTGGCTTAAGTGTGCATCCTTAGCAGCTATTACTGTAACTGCAAAACTGATTGAGTCTCTTTTTACAGGTTGATCTCTCCAGCAAGGGATAGTATATTGGAGAAGCTGCTGCTAGAACCCCAGTGCAGTAATGTGAAAATGGAGCACAAATCGGTAAGCTTTATTGGAGAATTTGAGTGGCACCCTAACATGCCTGCTCAAAAGTGCAACGCGATTGCGATTCGCTTCATTCACAATTGCATTTAAAAAACAAAACTTGATGCATTCAGCGCTCCAGATAAGCTGCGTACTTTGTGTTTTATGCATTGAAAAAATGAGTTACGCATGATATTTAAATTTAATGCATAAGGAATACACAGAATTCATGTTATAAAGCTTCATGTACTTCATTGGTTTCACCGAGTCTCAATGGTCAATTGTTAATATGCTGCATGCCATAGCTAGAGAATGGGTCATGCAAATACTGGGGCAGCTAATTGTAGTCTGCCTGGGAATTGACAGAAACACCAATAAGTCTGGGGTTTCAATTGTGGGAATAAAATAAAGATTGAATCCACTCTCAATGCGTGTTTGTGACTGGTGAATAAGCGACTGGATTTTTAATCTTAAGGATTTCTCAGCGTCGTCTTGGTCCCCTTCAACCTAACCTACCAAATTTGTCAACTGAATTTTTGGAAGTTAAATCTATATAATAAATACAATATTCTATGTTTGGATAGAGTTGGAATGCTTTATATTGCTTTAGCATAGCGATCAATACGGAATAAAATATTGATTCTTTAGTTGCATTAGTTAAATATTTGTGGACATTGTTTTGTTTTTACATTTTTAGGGAGCGTGTCTGTTGCCTTGTGAAGGTAGAGTACAAGAGAATGCGAGAGGAAGGTTTACAGAGAACAAAAAAAAAAAGAAACTAAGAGTCAAGTATTAGTGGGAGGAGACTCGGTAAACGCAGTAGCTAACTACACCGAGAGTAGCAACTTCCCAGACTTTATTATTAAGGCAGGACTAAAGACAAAGTTTTTGTACAGTAGTTCAAATTAAAATTACCATTTTAAAGGCTGTAGTTAATGCATATCTCATAAGTTAGCAATAAAGTTAGCGATGTACTGTATTTATTGGATGTACTTGTGACTTCAAGGTAATGTTGCATTGCACTTGCCCAAAATACAGTTTACGTAAATAGTGTTTACTGTATTCCTTTGAATTTAAGACACACTTTTTGAACCATTTTTTGCTTAAGTATCGTGCTTCATAAATTTAAGTACAGTAGTGATGCGTGTATTAAAATCGCCAACAAAAGATGTGACTAGCAGAGTACACAAACAGCAACGTGACTGACTGCCAAGAAAAGATGAACAAATACATCGCTGCCCGAATACACAAGTAGCAATGCATAGGACCAATCAGAAATGCTGATCAGACCCCAGTATTTTTCAACGTGACAAGCAATACCACAGTTCACAAACTGGGAGAAAAACAGGTGTGAGTAATCACGACTGGAAATGAGAAGCAGCACATAATTAATGCGCTGTGTGATGGCAGAAGGCCGCAAACTGCCTCCATATGCGTCTTATATTTGAAGGAACACAGTAAATTGGAGGGTAAATTACCCATTGATCCAAAACCTGGAGCAGTGGATGCATTTTTAGATGAATATGTGTAATCAGACTTGGATGAAGGTGCTTTTTCTATAGCTCATCTGGTAGTATTAGTTTTAAAGCTTTCTCTATAAAGGTGGGAGGCGAGCGACTGGAGCGGATTTTGTATCTACATCCAAGGTGGATATTTTAGCAGAAACTGTCACGTGACCCTGTCCTTGTCCGTGTTCTCCCACCCAATCCCACACAACAGGCGACGCATTCACAAGACCACTCATGCAGCACATAGACTACAGAACAAGCAAGCGAAGCCAATACACACCAAAGAGAGAGAGCGAAGTCACCACACACCCAGGAGAGAGGGAAGTCCCGCTGACGGGGAAGAGGTAAAACACACACAATCTTGCTTGTAGTAATACAACACAATACACCCCCAGCGCCCACAAAACAGTACACAAACAACTATTTAAATAATTTCCCTTCTTGTCCACCCTCCACCACAGTCCCAACAGCCCATGCTGCATTAAAGCTGTTGCAGGTGGGGCTTATCCTGGAACTGGGATGGAAATAGGGCTGAAGCTGATCCTGGGTGTGGTTTTCTGAGTGGATTGGGAACCTGACTTTGCTTCTGATTGGTCTGTTTCACTCTAGCCACTCGCGACTGGTGGGGGGAAAAATAGAAAACATTTCTATTCCTGTGGAGTCGCTCGCTTCACCCAGAGTGGCCGCTCGCAGTCGTTGTAAACACACTCCTAGATTTCAGTCGCTTCTAAATGATTTGCTTGTGTCTGGTGTAGATCCAAATTAAGATTGCAGGTATAAACTATAACCAGCTTGGCAATTAAATTGCTTTGGGAATTAACTTGATACTGTGCTGTTGAGCGGTGTGTGCAAGCCGTTCAGCGAGGCTAAGCCTGTCTGTGGCCCTGTCCTTTCCTTGAGTGCTTGCTAGAGAGACACTGGGGTGGTTTGAGGCCTTGGCATGCCTGATCCGTGACAAGGTTATAGGTAAACCTCAGACAACAACCAGAATAAGCAAGTATGCAGTATCCAAACTCCAAAGCAAAAAATGTAACTTGGACCCAGCAACTTGTTTGCACATTAACAGATGTTAAACTAGTAAGGTATTGATAAAATGTATTTCTGCATTTTATTTGTCGTATTTATCTGTCAATCATAACACACCTGCATTTTCATTTTCCAGGATCAAAGTGTGAGGTCTGTATCACCACGTTGAGGATCACAGGATTTGCCAGTTAAAGCTGAAGAGAGAAATAATGGATGTCGTTGGAATCTCACTACATTAGAAACACATGCACTGTATTTCAAAAAGCAATAAACTTTATAGAATTTGATTGTTTGTTTGTTTGTTTGTTTCTTTATTTACACTCGACTACCTTCAGGACTGAAATACAGCCTAGGTGGCTGTGCTGGGGGGCTCAGGATAGATACTCTGTGCCCAGGGCCCTGAGTTCTTAATCTGGACATGAAAGGGAAGATTTTTTAAATCATACTACTTTAGCTCCCATAATTGTATTTAATTTATATATAAAAAAGGGTGGGAGATAAGTGGCAGTTTTACAGTTTAGTCTATGCAGACATGCTCAAGAGAAGGCTTTATTTTGGGAACACTTTGAGCCCTGTAAAAACAAACGTGTCAAGATGGAAGGTGTCTCTGGCAGGGAAGTCGGATGCTTTCTAAGACCAAGGCATTAAAACAAGCTTGTCTTTAGAGAGAACTGTTGAAACTTGTTGTGTATGCATTTGAAGTAAATGTATGATTTTTATTTAAATGTTGCACTCGCTAGAAAATCTTGCACAAACTTATTCTTATTAAAACAAAATATGTCAAAATGAAGTATTGGTGTGTACCAAGATCCCCACTGTTTAGGAGGTCTGTTGTGTAATAGACTACACTATTGGACACATCCTGTACCAGACCAGAAGAGAAAGATGCAGGAAGCACTTAAAGTTTAGGTCAAAAAAAAAAAAAAAATGAAATCCTGGTAAAATGCAGCATAGGTATAGTAAACCATGGTAAATGCAGCGTATAACCGTTGTGAAATGTAAACCATCGTTGGATATGTTATTTTGTGTGCAAGATATACATCAGGGGTGTCCAATCCTGGTCCGACAGGGACGGGGGGGCGGGCTAGTCCACTCCAGGTGTAACAGCTAAAATGAGACCATGGCTACTTAAGGGTCTGGTTAGAGGTTTAATTGGTTCAATTAAGCAATATAGAACAGGGTTGGAAGAAAAACTTTGGCAAGCCATGTTAACCGCAGAAGTATTACCCTGTCAGTAAGTGCGGTACATTAGTCGCACGCTGGGCTGGAATCCCGATCTCCGCCCCTAGGTTCGAATAAAAAGTTCTGACGAATCGTGGGAGAGTCAGTTTTACTTTCATTTCTGTTCTGGTGTGAACTTCTCGAGTTTAGACTTTGGGAAGGGGGAAAACTTGCTGCTGCCGGCTGGATCTGTTTGCGAAAGGTAGACATTTTAAATTACCGGATTAAATTGTTGTGTGCTGGAGTTTACGTTTTACGTACTATAGCTTACCATATGTTGTTTTTTAACCATGATGACAGCCAACATCTTTTATTCACCAATACAGCAATAGTATAGTTTATTTTTTATTAAACTTGACTGAAGTTTGATCCCGAGATATCGAAACTGGAAATAATGATTAACTTCGATGCATACTGCCTGGTCCTACAGTGTTTCGATATCCCTGTTGTGGGGTTTTTAAGGAGAGGCTTACTCAAGTCTATTAAAATAAACAAATAAATACAAATTACACAGACTTGTTTTGTTAGTCATTTCAGGTCCTATTGACTTGCAGAAGTAATTCAGACTGTACATTCTTGGAAGGGAATTAGACACACCTGGCATACATGCGCACTTTTTAGTTTTTTTTTTTTGTGTGTGTAATGTATTATTATTTTAATGTGTTATGATGAATACAAACGGTGTGTGCGAATCCCGTTTATAATAGTGCATAAACGTGTGTCAATTTCTCGCCAGGATTCGCTTGTGAGAGAGTGACATTTAAGAACAAGTATGGGATCATTTTATTGATATACATTTTATTTCGTAAGACATGAAGTCAATATACTGCTGCTTCTTTTGAAAAACAATCCAATAAACGATTGAGATGCATCTTTAAAATACAAAGGTTCAGCCACGCTCCATTAATATTAAAATATTAGCCCCATAATGCTTTTGTAAAATATTTTGCGTGTACAGAAACACCAGCATTTGTTTACATGTTTGTATTTCTTCCCTGAGATGAACTTGCACGGTACTCATACTCCACTTGCATGCTACTGAGTTTATTAGCAGGAGAACGGCTGTTTAATTCAGTCATGTCTGAAAGCTTTAAACAGGGAGGAAGATACCCTTATAAAAGTTTACCATAGAAAAGCATAGCAAAGTGCATAAAGCACAGGGAGGTATAGTAAACCCATGTTAAACTATGGCAAACGTAGTGTATAGTACAATAGTATTATTGAGGGAAAACTGCAACATTACAGTGCAAATTTACTATGGTAATCTTTTATAAGGGAAGCTACCTTACATAATGAGGACTGGTAAATCAGCAGTCTTGTTTTGGGTTCTGATGGAGTTCACAGAAAGCTAAACTATAGACTATAGTTAGGATGTAGCTCACACAGGTATCATATTGTTTGTGTAGAGCTGCAGCTTTAAATATTGATAAATATTTTTATAATCCTGCAACTAAGGCAGTAAGTCTATGTTTAATTGATTACATGTTTAAGCCTTCTGTGTAAACAATCATTTACCATTAAGACTAACACACCCATTTTCAATGTAAAGTATACTGTACAACCTGATTTAATATTTATAGCTTTATATTTATTTCAAATATTTCATTGATTACCGTGGTTTACAATGTATAAAGACACCTTGGAAAGTCACTATATCTGATAGCCAGAGGGAGGACCATGGCTGCAGACAGACGCACGCTCCAGGTCCTCCGGGTTCCCAGTGTCCTCCCTGATGATCGGATGATCGACAAGCTGCTGATTCACTTCCTGCGGCCCCGGAACGGGGGAGGGGAGGTTCTGGGGGTGAGATTCCCACCGACACACCAGGAGAGGCCGTCACCTTCGAAAGCAGGAGGAAGGTGCAGCACACTGAGCTTCTTTATTCTTTATTATACTACTTTCCCAGCTAATGTGTCTCCATTGGGCCTCTGGTAGACAATAAGCTAGTATAACATTGATCATTTGCTCTATGGCAGTGGTGCACAACTCTGGTAATTAGTGTTCCACTCTGGGTTTTTGTTCTACTCAAGTCCAACAATCATGAATTGACCAATAACAAGTTCAGTTACCTAATGTAGGAACTGCATGGCATTAAAGGGTACCTGTAGTGGTAGTGAATATAGAATAACTTTAATAGAAAACATGTGGCTGAAAACTTTTGACACTATTTAAAACCCCTGCTCGGCCAATTTACCATATATAAGCATTAAAACAACGTTCAGCTTCTATGCATTGGTTCTCTCATATGGTGCACAGGATATGACGTCGGGTCGTTGATTTCCCTATTTCCGAACACTGCTAGTCTATAGCTGCAGCTAACAAAATAATTTGCGACAGCATTTATCCGATTTATTATGAATGCAAAAAGTCAAATAGAAGGTTACTTATATCACCCGTTGGGGTTGGACTAAATGTGCTAATATCATGTCATAAAAATATAGGCTTAATTTCATAATAACTTTGACAAATTTTACAATACATTTTTTTCCCCCCTTCAGACAGTATAGGCTGATTGCCTATAGTGTGTTTACTAGATACATCCACTGCAGCAGCTCCTAGGAAGGCATGTAAGACGCCCCCCATCTTCTTGTGTGGAGTATAGCCACAGAAAATAATAACACCACAAATACCTAAAAACAGTGAAAAACTGAAGTGTAACAATTTCTAAACAGGAAAACGATAATAAAGAGAAAGCAGAATACTTATCTTTTTTTTCTATAATTCATACAATTGTTTTACATTTTCAAGCTTTTGTAAACGGCTACAACTAATAACAAATAAAGTAAATCAAAGTGTGAAATAAAAAGCCTATAATACTAGTATCTCGGGCTTCTGGTGACATTTGGTCTTGTCGTTTATCTTGTCCACTTTGATGTAGTTTATTTCTTATTGTTAATAAATACAATTGAGTTATATACAATGACCTACTTTTTGATTTCATCGTGCTAAACGATGAGCCGGCCTTTGCTGTGTGACGTTTTTTTTTCTTGTGGGCAAATATTGTTGGCATCGCGTCAGGTTTTAGCCTTGTCTTGCATTCATACCCAAGCTGTGGTGCATGTTCCTTTCATAGCATTCAGGTTCAAAGTGGTCCTCACACACGAAAGAATTTTGAACTAATGGAAAGGTTTTCAGTGTATGCCCCGTTCTCAAATTATGTAGCCATTTTTTTGCTATAATCGTCCATTCTCAATTAATAGGCTTTGGCACATAAAATAACCTTTTTGTCTTGTTTTTATGCTTATTATTGAAGTACCCAAAAGTTTTGCATTCTGCCATGCCACACGCTATGGGTTTTCAGCGCTGTATCCCATAAACCCATGCACGCAACTTTTGGCCTATCAGGGAAATAAACCACTTGATGTCATGTCCCTCAAGTGTTACTTGACCCAGAAAGTTGACATAGAAATTGAAAACATCACTGGACGCGCGACTTGTTGACCAAATCGGTGCAGCAAGAAGCATTTATTTGATATAAAGAGCATTTAGAGAGCTTTGCTATTTTTGGGGACAGGTACCCTTTAAGACCTGGACTGGAATTCAAAAACCCACAGGATTAGAAACTCACATTAGTGCTACACCTAGTCGTAGTAATCATTACTCCCCCCTCACTGGTATGTTATTGAAATGAACAGACCCTTGCAAAATCTGCTCAGAACTGATTGCACTTATCACAGCACGAATAAGTCTCACCTGAGTACGCAGCATGGGAAATAGCACGGCAGAGAAATTATATTTTGTGACCATGGAGCAAATGGTAGGACCACAAATCAGTGTATAGGAAAGATTTAAGCACGTAATGTGCACAACATTGATTTACTGTTTTACTGTTTTTGCTATATGACTAACACATCAAAAATCCTGAAATACGGAGGGAAGCAAATTAATGAAAGGGTCCGTCCTTTACACAGTGTCTTACTGTCAATGAACCAAACTTTTGCAATAATGAGAATATATTTTCTAAAGTGTTTCTCCCTTGATCTCCCCTCCAGTTGCTGACAGGGTTCTGCAGCGCACTCAAGTTCTCGAGCTGCAGTCAGGGAAACACCCCCTGGAGGTCAAGACAGTGGGGAGTGAGGAGAGTATAGAGGTGGGTGCCACACTATATAAGCAACAGATTGAACATGAGTGGGCTGCTTTACTTGTACATTGATCAGGACTTTTTATCCTGGTGCCGGTTTTTAATTTAACACTGTCATAAAGAGAAAGGAGGTTCTGAGGGTGAAGACTACAGCAATCCCTGTAGGTAAAAATCTGACCTGTAAAACAAATTTCACCATTGAAAAGAGATCTAGTCAAAACGTATGTCAAAGAAGAGACATACCGTATTCCTTTGAATTTAATACGCCCTCGAAGTTAAGACGCAACCCAAAATGCTGCTGTTGTGGTAAACAGGAAGACTTGCCCCGAGCTGAGCTAATCGGAGGACCTGATTGGCTGGGGGCGTGCCCGGGGAGCCTACACCTGCGTAACATGTACAGTCACATCTTTTATTGTAATACACAAAGAAAAAATTGATTTAAAAAGTGCTTCTTAAATTCGAAGGAATACGGTGTGCTGTGTTATATGCATTGAACAAAAACATTTGTGTACATGCTACATTGTTCAACTTCCACCACTTTTATTTAAATGCAGTCCTTAAGCAATAGAACACGAAGAAGAGGGCCAGTCTGGTAAGGCCGGCCTCATGCAGTTAAATGTCCCAAAATGAAGGCAAGAGGATTTAAAGTTTTTTTTTGGTGATTTTATACAGCACTAGTTTTATACTACAAACATTTCCCTCAATATTCCAAGAGTAATGCGGTTTAATTTAGACTGTTAATTTAGACTGTTAATCTCGATGTCATGTGCTGTCTCTGTAAAGCTTTAAATTACCAGCAGTGAACGATGCTGCAACGCGGGGATTTCCAATAGCCTAAATAATACCTCAATACTAAAAAAAAAAATCTTCTACTATGTGGAGCTGTTATTCAGTCCAGTACATGATTTGTGAACTGTTTGTTTTTATCTACCTCTTGTAAAACATGTAAAAGAATAAAAGTACAAGTGACTTTATTTTTTAATTAGGATTTGAGTGCAAGTTTGTGTATTTGTGTAAGTTTCAGTATTTAATTTTTTTTTTGCTTTTATGCCATATTTTTTTGGTTTTTAACATTCGTAGGTGACAAAATGTTTATTTCTTACCAATTTTTGAGGTTACTAAAGCACACATCCAAACAAAATGGATGGCCCTGTAATTAAAAGTACAGTATCTAGTATCCTACATGTGTTAATGCAGATCGTGCTGTGTGTTCAGTAACTTGTTCATAAACAGTAAAGTTTATTCAAAGTCTCCTGGCTTTGTTAGAGATGAGACCACTGTGCCTGTGTTGTTATGATATGCTAAATAAAGTTGCTAAAAGTAATGACTGCATCCAGTTGTCTGATTTCTACAACTTGTTGCTCAAACTGGGGACCAGTTGCTATTTCTGCTGTATTTACTGTATTGCTGCTGACAGCAAACACTATTCTCTATTTTTTTAACTGCATTTTCTAAATGTAAATAGATAGACTTAACGTATAGGACAGTGAGGAAGCAGAGTTTAAGTTTACATTGAAAGACAATGGGTGTTTACCAAAATGGAGATTTTTTTTTATCAAGCAGAGAAAAGGTAAAATTACATAAATTAATAGTGTATTTACATATTTTCCGGCAGATTGATTTGCAACAGAGATTAAACATAGTGAAAGATAACATTCAATGTCCTTTTCCAGAGATTGACCAATCAGGTTAAAGAAAATCTCTGATCCATTTCTAATATAGAACGGGGAACTGGATTAAATATAATCAAAATGGAGTGCTTTACATTGTCAGAGAAATATTAGAGGCAGGTGAATTGATTTATAAATGGAAATTACACCAAATGCGATACATATAGGCGATAGTAAACTGCAGGTGAAACCAGCATCCTCAGTTCTTGTAACAAGATGAGATTGAGTTGTAAAGACTGGTTTCATGGTGCTAATGGAAATGTGGCTTAAGAAACAGCTTCTGGAAATAGTGAAACAAGACACCCTGCTAAATAGTTACATTAGTCTTGATGCACCTTTTCCATTGAAACACTTCTAACCACGTCTCAATTGTTGACAGGTTGACATGCCCGTGAGAACAAGCCTAAGCCTGGAGATGTTCCCAGACCAAGGCAGGGTGAGAGAGCTTCTTGAGAAACACCACTTCAGGGTGACTGAACTGCAGGGACGACGCCCTGAGGAGATACAGATCGAGGGCTCCTTCACAGAGCTAAGGAAGCTGAGGACTAAACTCTGCGAACTGCTGCCTGCTGCACCCAGGGATGTCCAGGGACCTCCAGCCAGCCGATACCTTTACACTGCAGATGAAGTGCAAGGGCTAGAGAACAGCATTGGGGCCAGACACAGCAGGGTTAACGACTCAGGGAACGGGGCAATATCCAAAACAAAATTCTCAAATTCTCCAGGGCAAGGGAATGATCCATATTCCACGGGAGAGAGACGCTCCAGAGCTCAGCTAGTCACCTTACCTTTGTCACCTCAAGCCAATCAAACCCCCAGGAAAGCCCAGAGACTTGCGTTCAACATTGACAAGCATGTGCTGAGGTACGCCAAAGCTTTCCATAGGCAGGAGATGTCTGAGATCCTGGATAGCCACTGTGTGGAAATGAGCGAGGAGGAGAGTGATGAGATCAGTAATGTGATCTTAACTCCACTGATTGGCCATGACAGCCCTGAAAGTATTTTAAAAGTAGCTAAGGAACTGCTGTCCAGTCTGTTATTTGAACTGGGACATACTCTACGGACACAGGAAATTGATCTCTCTTCCTATGACCGTCAGCAACAAAGTCAGATTCTGGAGCGGTCCAAGATGTTAAAAAATATTTACAAAGTTCTAGTGATCTGGCCTGACGGGGGGAGCATACAGCTGGTGGGACCTTCGATGGAGAGCTATGAGCTGAGGCTGAGGCTGCTGGGGCAGGCAGTTAATTCCTCAGTGGGGGAGCAGCTTGACAGTAATCGTCAAGGACGCTGGATGGACAGAGGTGACGTCAGGCGCAGCTCTTCCCTCCCCCGACAACCGAGCACAACGGACCTCGGCAGTCCCATGGAGGGGTCTGCCAGTGCCCAGCAGTACTCCCCAGAAAAGTACCAGGGGAGGGGACAGCTGGGTGTGACAGGGCTGGAGAAGGAGAAAGCAGGAAGCACATCCAGTCCCAAAAAGAAAGAGAAGAGCCTCCAGAAGAAAAGAGCCTCCTCAGAAACCAGGGGCAAGACAAAGGAATGCCAGCAAGCCAGGATAGAGAGCAGTCGAGAAGCAGAAAGAGAGCCTCCATCTGGACAGGGAAGGCTGGGTGTCGAGAGTGACGTGAAACTAATAAACACAAAAAAAAAAAAAAATTGCCAACTTTTATGAGAAGCATGACCATTTTTTCGGACAAAATGTTTACGCGAAAGAAAAATTAAGAATAGAAGATGAAAGTGAGAGGAGCCTGTCCGGTTTTAGTAGCTGGTTGACCTCAACTTTTTCATTTATTTATTTATTTTTTTAAAATTTAGTGGTCACCAATTATTTTTATTGTTTTCTCCCAAATTTAGTAATGTCCAATTATTTTTTTAGCCGAGGACACCCTGGCCGACCTAACCCTCCCTCCCCCAGGCGCACTCGACCAAGCGCCACCCCTGGAAGCTCCCATCCTCGGTCAGCAAAGGAATAGCCTGGTCTCGAACTTGCGACGTCCAGACTATAGGGCACATCCTGCACTCCACGCGGAGCACCTTTACTGGATGCGCCACTCGGGAGTCCAACCTCAAAACTTTTTCACGTTGGGTATTAAAGGATCCAAGGGATTCGTTCTTTAAAGTTGATTCTTAAGTCAAGGGTTTGCATATAGAAAAAAGTACCGGAGGATTTGCTGTGCACGATTATATGATCACTAACCTACACGTTAGATACCAGTTTTATAGTAGTTAAGGAACGCAATACAGTACTGTACAAATAAGGTACAATGAAAATACGATGTGTTTGAAGTAACCTGTGTATCCTGTATTAATTGTTATTTATAACTCTAAGCTCACGCATTGTGGTAGAATCCATTGATCATAAATATTGTCATTGCAGAGCTGACAGTAGATGTCACTACCATTTGTAACCAGAGTGATGATTGTATATAGTTGTAGTTTTGTGACGATGTAAAAAAAAAAAAAAAAAAATGTTTATACGTAGAGAGATAGAGATAGATACACAGTGCCTATAGAAAGTCTACACCCCCTTTCAAAATGTCCACCTTTTGTTGCCTTATAGCCTGGAATTAAAATGCATTAATGCATTTTTTTTTCATTTATCTACACATCCTACCCCACAACTTCCAAGTGAAAAGAATATTCTAGAAATTTGTAGAAAATTAATTAAAAATAAAAACTGAAATAGCTTGGTTGGATAAGTGTCCACCCCCCTTGTAATAGCAATCCTAAATTAGCTCAGGTGTAACCAATCGCCTACAAAATCACACACCAAGTTAAGTGGCCTCCACCTGTGTTAAATTGTAGTGATTCACATGATTTCAGGATAAATTCAACAGTTATTTATTTCTTAGCAGATACCCTTATCCAGGGCGATTTACAATTGTTACAAGCTATCACATTATTTTTACATACAATTACCCATTTATACAGTTGGGTTTTTACTGGAGCAATCTAGGTAAAGTACCTTGCTGAAGGGTACAGCAGCAGTGTCCATCACCTGGGATTGAACCCACGACCCTCTGGTCAAGAGTCCAGAGCCCTAACCACTACTCCACACTGCTGTAGGTTTCCTCTCCTGGGTAGTGCATTTCAAAGCAAAGACTCAACCATGAGCACCAAGACGCCTTCAAAAGAACTCCAGGACAAAGTTGTTGAAAGGCACAGATCAGGGGATGGGTATAAAAAAATATCACGGTCAAGACGATTATTAAGAAGTGGAAGGTGTATGGCACCACCAAGACCCTGCCTAGATCAGGCCATCCCTCCAAACTGGATGACCGAGCAAGAAGGAGACTGATCAGAGAGGCTACCAAGAGGCCAATGGCAACTTTGCAAGAGCTACAGGCTTTTATGGAAAAGACTGGTCAAAGTGTGCATGTGACAACAATATTCCAAGCACTCCACAAATCTGGCCTGTATGGTAGGGTGGCAAGAAGGAAGCCATTACTCAAGAAAGCCCACCTTGAATCCCGTTTTGAAGTATGCAAAAAAATCACTCCTGAGATTCTGTAGCCATGTGACAAAAAGTTTTGTGGTCTGACAAAACTAAAATGGAACTTTTTGGCCTAAATGCAAAGCGTTATGTTTGGCGCAGCTGTAATTGCTGCCAAAGATACTTCCACCAAGTATTAACTCAGGGGGGTGGAGACTTATCCAATTATGATCTTTCAGTTTTGTATTTTTAATATATAATTTTTTTCTCAATAAAAACTTTTTTCCCCTTAACAGTGTGGAGTATGGTGTGTAGATAAGTGGGGGAAAAAATCATCATTTAAATGCATGAAACTCTGAGGCACTGACACAACAAAATGTGAAAAAAAGTTCAAGGGGGTGTAGACTTTCTATAGACACTGTATATATAAGAGTTAAAAGGGAGGGCAGCAAAATTTCATTTGCCTAGGGTGGCAAAAATCCTTGCACCGGCCCTGATTATGGACAGCAAAGTCTAAAGAAGGTGTTGATGGCACCTGTGCATTTGGGGGAATACTGTAGTTTGCTACAAAAATACATGGATAGAGGGCAGCCAATAACAGCCTTTAACCAGAATGTCATTGCTAGCTCATTCCATATTCCTTCATCTTAATTTCCAGATTGGGTTCATTTCTTTTCTTTGAGTGGTAGAATTCTTAATGTGTCGGGGTGACTGGGTCGAAGCACATATTCTGAAGGTGTGCAGGCCCACTATGTTTTTTAACCTTGATGGCATTAACCTTGACCAGTTTTGTTTTATGTGGCTTTAAGACGTGCATCACATTTGGCATACAACTTTATACAATATTTTTTTTTTATAATGCTACAGCGTGAATAACCAGATCTAATTTTAGAATCCATCTTGCATTTCATCAAATCCAATGACAGAATGACTTCAATTCCCATTCCTGAATCACATATGAATTTGTGTTTATGGTTCTCTTGATGGTGTGGATTATAGAATAGACATTCATAGAACTCAATCGACAAAGCTGCCATTGCTTAACTGACTTCAGCATTTACACTTCAAGTAAAATGTGTCAATAACCGTGAACTTGACCTCTGTGACGAAATAAGGTGGAGACTATTCTGATTGTTTCACAAAGCATTAAATTATTAAAAAAATATTATTAAAAGATCACTGTGTTTTGATAAATTATGTAGAATTTTTTCACAGAAGCCTTGTAAAAAAGTATTGTTTAATTCACAATTTTGTAAATAGATATAGTTTGTTTCCATGTATATACAATATACTATAATATGGAATCTATGATAATTTTTTTTTTTTTTTAAATTTAAAAATCCCCTACAGTAAAATGAAACAATAACATTAATAAACTCATGAACAACCACTAAACTGTCCAGATAGATTGTGGTCTTCATTGTATGTCTCAATTTATGTATTTAATGCTTGTTATTCTGGTATTAAAAAAAACAAAAAAAACAAACAACTTTTATTATACAATGACAAAGAACATTCCTGAGCTATGATTGGTCTTGCACTATACCTGTGATGTTATCCCAGCATAACATCACAGATCTAGTACCGACAACCTCCTCGCTAAAAACCTAGACAGCCATATCAATCCTCTGCAACTGCCAATAACAGAATAAATTACACAATTGCTGAAGTGAATTGTACCTTAAACAACATGAAAACTGTGGAAACCTCGTTTGGCAAAATGTCTTCAAGAGACCAGCCAAGAGACCAGACAGCACCTCTCAACGAGAGAAAAAAAAAACATTAAAAAAAATAAATAAACCGTCCCTGAGCCGTAACATTAATATACTATAAGAACGTCACAGTTAATACTTCACTACAGTTGTAAATGGAAAACAGGAACTATTTTATGAGGCGGAATGTTATTTCCACATTTGTCTAATTAAAATTACTTTTAAACATGTGAAATGAGTCTTATTTGCTGTTTTTTTACAATGTGAGCCATTGTAAAATAGGAATAATGCACTCCATATTGTGTGTTGTGCTGGGATAACATCACTTCTCGGGTGTTGGATGCACTCTTGCCCAACCACCAGAGGCGTGATGTTATCCCAGCACAACACATGTCCTGTAGTGCATTATTCCTTTCATATAGTGCCTAATATCCACACTGGGTTTGGTATGTAATGATTGAAGCTACGATGGCGTTGACTGCTTCTTACAGAACAGCTTCTGTGTGATCTATTTCACTATTATTAGTATTATTATTATTATTATTGTTGGTGCATCGAGGAGCGAAACCCCCAGAACTCATTCCACAGGATTCCCAGCTGGGAGAGCATTCTGACCACTACACCACCTACTCATTATCAGTGAACGAGAACAAAGTGGGTACCCACCACAGCAGGGTTTAACTTATTACAGTATCTGCTACACGTTAACTTATTACAGTACATTATTTCACTTTACCTGCATCTGCAAGGGAAAAGCCTTTTCTGTTAGTCCCTGCAGATTTTTGTGAAGGAATTATGTGACTTACTGGCCTAAACCCTATATACTGCTATTGGAGGCTTATTCCTCAGACAAGGGTACCTATTAACTAATTATAAATGATGGTGACTTAAAATAAGGTGCACTGGAATGTTCAGAAATCTGGCATTTTGATTGCCAGAAAGTGGCTTCATTATTTATGTGTGTTAAGGCTGCAGTTTTCTCTGTAATTGCATTGCATTGCTATAGTTCTGCTGTAGTCAGCAGTGGCAGAGTATTTATCTAACTTTCCAGTATCTTTAAATGGAACCGCAGGAACCGTGGCTGTGGGATGTATATATTTTGAGGCAACACGTTTTACCTTGAGTGCGTGCAGTGAGTCACTTTCCAGCTGGACTCCTATTGTTGAAACATAAGCTCTGAAATAAATTTGGAAGCTACCTTCAGAGGCCACACGGAGGCAGCACCTGCCAGCAGCTACAATCACAGTCATAGTACTGAATGTCCAGATATTAAAATGCACCATCCCAAGACGAGCGATAGCAGGTCAATGGCTTTCTAGATTCTGTGTTCAGATCAAGCCCAATGCATGTAGCAATAGAAATACTGTATTACTGTTTACTGTTTTCACGTTTAAAAATCTGATTACATTTTAAATCTAGAAAACAGGTTTAATGGGGATTTATTTCCTGACATGCACACCAAATTGGGTGAAATCATTTTCAATTTTATTGTGTACTTTCATTTAATACATGTTGAAGAAAAAGAAAAACAACTTTTCCTTGATTATAATAGCTACACAGCATTAGTGAAAATGAAAACCCCTACTAAAAAGGCTGTAAACCTCTTGAGGGGTTCCAACAACAATATAAAACACAAGAGCATTTGTTTTTTTACTCAAATGCTGCTGAATGGCTTCAGAAAGTTTATTTTTAGGCCCTCACTTCTATGACAAAAACACACAATTATTGAACTGTCAACAAAACCCAATTTAAAGATATAATAATGGGAAGGCTATTGGTACTTTCTGTGTCTTTGGTTTAAAAAAATGAATCTGGAACGCAAAAGTAGACCATCAAACATGAAGACTGGATCATCCAGATGTCCTAAACATCAAAGGAAGGACATTTTTATATTTTTTGTTCAACGTCTAGATATATTTTCTCCACCTGCTATTGATAAAATAAAACATTCCACTTCTGCACTCTGTACAGTGAGAACTCGACAGAGTATAACAGTCAAAATGGAGCGGTTTCTGAAATGCCAACAAAAGGAGTCTGAGGAAGAAAATGAATGCAGTGATGCTTCCACGAGTACCAGTGCCACAAGTACCACCTGTACAAACAAGCAGCCATCCTCAGTGAAGGCATCAAAATCTAAATCTCAAAAATATGATCTCGAGAATATGAGTACATTCAGTTTGGGTTTTCTTGCATTACAAAGAAAGATGGCCTTGATTACCCAAAATGTGTGATGTGCTTTGAAATCCTATCTAATGAATGCCTCAAGCCATCATAGTTGAAACGGCATTTACAACAAAAACACCCAAATGAAGCTGGGAAATCTATAGATTTTTTTAAAAGAAAGGAATCCCACATTTTAAAACAAGTGAGTACTTTTAAGCAGCACGTTACTGTTCCAGAGAGAGCCTTAAAGGCGTCTTTTCTAGCCTCATACCACATTGCTCGCACAAAAAAAAAGAATTGGGAAAGAGTTAATTTTGCCAGCGACTGTTGATATTGTTTGTGAAATACTGGGTGAGGAAGCAGCCAAAAAAATTGGAGTGGTGCCATTGTCAAACAACACTGTGTGCCAAAGGATATGTGACATGGCAGAAGATGTTTCTGCTCAACTTTTGGATAGGTTGTGTGCTAGCCCATACTTTGCCTTGCAGTTAGATGAAACTACAGACGTTACATATGCTGCACAGCTACTCATATATGTTAGGTTTATAGAAGGGGAGGAATTTGTTGAAGAATTCCTTTTCTGTAAAGAATTACCAGGGAGAACAACTTGTGAGGAAATATTCAGAGTGCTAGATGGATATATTCAAGAAAATTCAATAGACTGGTCTCGATGTGTGAGAGTGTGCACTGACTGTGCTGCTGCTATGACCGGAAAACGTAATGGTCTTGTAGCTTTTATAAACACAAAATCTCCAAATGCTGTTGCAAGTCATTGCATGCTTTACCGTGAAGCACTTGTTGCCAAACGTATGGATGATGAGTTTAACCAGCTGCTGCAAGAAGTGATAAAAATTGTCAATATGATAAAAGCTAGGCCCCTGAAACACAGAATGTTTGCTGCGCTTTGTAGTGAAATGGGTGCGAGCCACGAACACTTACTGCTCCACTCTGAAGTACGCTGGCTGTCAAGGGGGTAGTCATGCAACGAGTGTTTGAACTTCAACATGAGCTGATCAACAGTTCTTATCAACAGAGAATAGCCAACTTGCAAGTTGTTTTGAAAATCCTACATGGATTTTGAAACTAGCGTACTTGTCAGATATATTGGGACAGTTAAATGCTCAGAATCAAAGCATCCAAGGCTGTGACGTAACCGTATTAAATATGCAAGACAAAGTTAGAGCATTCACTAAAAAAATTGCTCTCTGGGAAAATAAACTTAATGAAGGAGTGACAGAAATGTTTCCACTTTTACATGAAGAACTTAAATCTTCCAGCATGAGTACTAGCAGCATCCTGCCACTCATCTTGTCTCATTTGATTAATCTGCAACAGTACTTCAGTGAATACTTTACAGAGCTCGAAAACAAACATTTGAATTGGATCTGAAATCCCTTTGATTCTGAAATCGATACAAACCTGGACCTGAAATCCCAAGAGGAGATGATTGAACTGTCAAACGATGGGACTTTAAAGATTAAATTCTCTGCTGTTCCGTTACCGCAGTTCTGGATACATATTATGGATGAGTACCCTGTTAGCGAAAAAGCTCTAAGAACTATTTTACCCTTTGCTACAACATATATGTGTGAGACTGGGTTTTCCACACTGACAGCACTGAAGACAAAGCACAGAGCACGTCTGCATGTGGAGAGTGACAAGTGAATATCATTAACTGGAATGAAACCGCGATTTAATGACCTTTGCAAGAATTACTAAGCACACCCTTCCCATTAGGCATGCAGATCCCAGAGTAGTCAGTTAGTTTGCAATCTGACATACAGTACACAGCAGAAGATCATGAAATCTTGAAAACAGCAAATCAACTGAATTTGTGCATTTTTAGGGAGCAATGTACGATTAAGGTATTTGAAGCAGGGTAATATAAAATTAGTAACCGATCCACGTTTCGCAGTTTAGTGTGTGGTCTTGTTTACTACTTTTGTGTTTGTTTCTGAACTATTTTGAACAGTACTGGTATTGTATGTACTGTATTATTGAAAACTAATGTGTAGATAATTAATATAAAGCTTGTGAGGTTTTCAGACAGGAAATCTATAGCATCATTTATACAAGCTCCTAGTACATCGCATTCATTCATTGGTCAAATCTATAAGCCAATTACCGGCAAGTTTCCATCAGCCTATAAGATATATAAACCTACTTTGCAAACGCAGTCCTGTCGTTCTTTCGAATTACTGTTCATCGTTTGTTTGGTTGCATTGATGTTGTGTTGATTTAAAGCTGTTTAACATGCTTTCAATCTCAGCACTGCTGAGTTTTCTTGTAGTCTTCAGTGCTTGTCTGTGTCCATTTGTCAGTAGGTTTGAGGTTGAACTGTTTGGTCCCAGATCCCTGATGGGCTGGTCTTTTTCAGGTGCAGGGTTATTTGGCTGTGGTCTATCACACTACTACCCAGAGCTGAGCTGTAGGTGATCTACCCAGAGCATCCTTTCTGGTGCTGCCATTGGCAATGTACATACCCAGGCCTTTACAAAGATGCAGTAATTGTTTCTTATTAACCACACTGTTATGGCTGTTCCTCTGAGTGGTGAAGTGTGTGTGGTACAAAGGGGTGTTTCCAGATAGGTGGTTGTTTCCCTCTGTGCTAATGTAGTCAGTCTCTCTGCTTGGTCTGTAATGGTTTTGTTCTTGTATCTGTATATTACAATTATTATATATATAAAATCCTGTGTTACTGCGCACTCATGTTTGAATATGTCGACTGACCTCAAATGCCTTCTCATTAGCTTGCTAGTACAGAGAAAACAAAAATGTTGAAAGGAAACTGATGTCATCAACCTCGACCGCATGCAGAGACAGCTCTTAACAGGATGTGAGTCTGTACCTGCAGCCCCACCTCTGCACTGCATTGTCACCCACTTCCACAAAACAGAGCGGAACTGAGGGACAGGCACCACGAGAGATGCAAGCACCCAAACACAGACTGACCGCTGGGGTAGCCTGGTAGCTCCATGGGTTGAAACACCAGCCTTTCACCACTGTAAGCTTGGGTTCAAATCTCCATTAGGTCATACATTTAGAGGGTCTTAATAGACAGTAGTCCACTGTACAATACCCCTCCCCCCCACAATCTGGTGAGAATGTTCATGAGAAACCAGCACTGATAAGCAGCGAAGACTTTGTATTATTTAGGTGTATTATTGGATTATTGAGGTGTATTGGCCAAGATTTCAGAGGATCAGCATTGTATAGACATTCTTGTCACCTATAGCAGCAGATCAGTGGTTCCAGGGATGGAGCTCAGAAACAGAAAAGAAAATAACAGCAGTTTTTGTTTTTGACGATTACTGCTACCCTCCACCTTAATAAGTAAGGAAAAGGTTATTTCGAAAGTGCTTGTTGAGTAAGGAACAGTGAAAGAAAACACCAGCACCACCAATAAAAAAGCACGACTGCACCACATGTAGTAATTAATAAAACATAGTGGGCTTTGTTCACCAAGCTTTAATTAGTGTTAATTTAAATCCAGTTTTTATGAATAAAATCAAGATTGATATTGGTTTAATTTTGTTAATGAAGCCATTGACAGTCTAGAAAAGTTTTATCATGTTAATCAAACCCGATCTTTGAAAAAACATTCCTTAAAGCTTTGTGAATAAAGCTCAGTTCTGTACACTTGAAAATTATAAATACTTATGTTTTTAGTAGCATTTATGATCATATATCACTAACAAACTCTTAGTTTGGAGATGTGAACATTTGAAGTTGTAATATTCATGAGACCTGCATAACCAGGTGTATTTCATTTGTTGATTAACTATGGCATAAACTAAATTTACAGCTATACGGTATAATCAAATTTAAATGATCTGGCGACAGAAGTTTCCTCTTCTTGATTAAGCGATGTGTTTATTCTGTAATTGGTGAGCAGGCACTATTTAAATATGCAAATGTTAACTTTCAGGACCGTTTGGGCTAAATGGTGTCAGTGCCTTCAGTTGAGGCTGCCCACTTGCTGATGATGGTGGCATGATATGAACAGTGCAGACTCACTATGATTCATTTCCTTTGCATGTCGACATAGGCAGCGTTTCCTCTGTCTGAAAACCAACTGTGGTTAAACTGCAAATAAGGTATTGAATTGGAGAAGCAGGGTGTAGGGGTGTAGTTAGACTGCACTGTAACAGCACCATAACTGGGGCTTAACTGTGCAGCAGCTGAACCTAGCCCCTGCCTGCAATAGTGATCTCAGATTGCAGTTTCGAGGCACTTGTTATTCATACCAGATTGCTTCATTTATACAATACTGTATGTTACACTTTTGTGTTTCTGAATTTAAAGAGCAACTTGTTACAAGTATGACCTATCAGAAACATCCCAGTTTGCAAACTCCCTCTCGGTTTGTTCACTCTAGTGTACCAGCTGTACTTTGAGACAATACTTGTTTGAGAGCTCTATAGAAGCTACAGAGGTGTTTTTTTTTAACTTCTCATTTTTTTAGTCCCCAGGATGTGATAACTTGAACAGAAAATGATCTCAAAAGTGATTCAAAACAAGAATACTTTTGTTGTGATATATTTCAGACCTGTAAGAAGTCGCTCTCTACAAAGAATCTGGTTAAGAGTAACTTAACAAATAACATGTTAAGCCTGCCTTTAGCAGTACTCCATCAACACACATTGAACTGTTAAAATGCAGTGGATTGTGAAACGTGTATCCCAGTAAGACAATGTGATCTTGGATAACAGTGAGATGGAATGTAACAAGAAAATTCAGACACTAAATAAGCCCTTATGCCTCGATCTTTACTATACTTTTAAATTGCTTTGCCATGTTTTGCCAAAATGTATAATGTTTTCGCTATTCATTACTAGATTTAGTAAAATCTATTATGTATTCTCCATGGTACAACACATCAAAGTAACGTTTCCATGGGGAGATGTATGGCTGCTCAACTTCTACTGCAATACATATGTTTACAAATGAACTCTTAAACAGACAGCACAGGCATGAAACTAGAAAGACAGTGACAGTGAAAGACTGGAGCAGAAGGCTTCCGATCTGCCTATCTAGCAGCAGCTTCTGTCTCTGACCTCAGTGTCTTTTTTTATAAATCTATGTGACATGCTCCAGCCTGTTACCACAAACTACTGATACTAGCTCACTGCATAGCTCAGCCCAGATATCCCACAAACTTTCTGTTACACCACACCCACTCACACACCATAAGCAAGTCCATCGGCAGCCGACACGCCAGCCCTGTGATATCAACTGACTGGGCCCTCAACTGTCACTCGCTACAAACCGTCTTTCTGTCTGCCAGAGTACCAGAGTGCCAAAGCTGGGCGAGAGTAAGAATGGCGGAGCTAGACAGCCTGGAGTTTGGGAAGTCAGACTTTGTCCTGCTGGATGAAGTGAACATGGAGCAGTTCCTTGATAATCTCAAGTTAAGGTAAGTGAAGTTCAGCTTTAAGTGTTTATTGCTTTAGATAAACGGGGGTAAGACATAGGGTAGAGGGAATTAAAGGGTAGAGATAAAAAGTTCAAGAGAAAGAAAGGGGGTAAAGGAAACGGAGGTAAAGGAAAAGGAAAGAGGGAGTAAACAGTGCCTTGCTGGTTTCATTTTGCCGCTCTTGGTGACAGTGATGAAATTTCTTTTTGTGACTAGTGGGTGCAGTAGCTGGATCTGGTGCTCTGAAATATAATTGATAACTGATAAAGACTTCTGGTTGAAATGTTTGTCAAACAATTTCACAACCCCATACTCTACATAGTAAACACCATTCTTTCACTTATGCCTGGTTTTACAGACCGATTAGCATTAATCTTGAACTACTTAACATTAATGTCTTGTTTCATAGACCCCAATTAGCTCTAATCTAATGCTACATTAGGTAGTCCAAGATTACTGAGAAACCTGGACAGATGTAGTCCAAGGTTAGTGCTTATTGTAGTCTGTGAAAGCAGTCATCAGTGTTTTCATTGTTTGAATAGCCCCCTCCTGATCACTGGGGCATAGGCGGGGTCTGTCCTCCTCGGGTCTCACAATAATCCTTGACCTTTTACTCCGGGGACAATTGGTGCTGTGTTTTTAAAATGCTTTTACACATGCAGTGCAATAGGGTCTCAAGTTTGTGAAGAAAGCAATGTTGAAATGAGTTTTGGTTGCGATTCTTGTATCACTGGGTTACTCATCTATAATCTGCTAAGCAGTAACTGAAAACTCTTTTCAGCATTGAAGACACTGAGAAATACTTTGGTATTTTCCACCTTTGGTTGTTTTATAGTTATGAATGAATCATCAAGAAATCAGACTGTTTTCTCTGCAGCTGTCTGAAAGGGCAAACATACCTTTTCATTTTAATGAATTTGTAAATCTACCACATATTCATATTTGTTTAATGTTATGATGAACTATTGGAAGCTATTTTGAGTTAATATGACTTTTCTTTAGGTTTCTACAGTTTTAAAGTAAACCTTGAAATAATGGGGTCTATTCAAGTGATCTTAACAACACAGGGTTATGAATTAGTTTTGAAGTATGTGGCACTTATAAGGCAGTAGGGGGCACTAATGTCATCAAGACACATCGAGGCACAGAGGGTGGGAATGTGTAGAAGGGGGGTTCCCAGTGGGAGTTTTTTGAAAAGGGGGTTTTCAATGGTGCACTCTGCTGCATTTTTTTCATGATTTAAGCATGTGTTAGACTAGTAGTGGTCTTCTTGTAGTGTCTGACGAAGTACTCCATTAGTGCAACAAAGGAGCTTTATTTTAGCACTGCCCACAGCAAGGCAAGATCAACAAGAAGAAAAATGGACTGATCATCAAGGCCCCTGCAATACAAGACTGGCTGAAAATGTGTGTGGAATTGGTGACTGCACCTTTAATTGTGTTCACTTGTAATATGGGGAACAGCATGCTGCAGCTCCCATGCTCAGTGTTAGTGAAGTCCTGATCTGACAGCATGTATAACACAGACAGCTCTTATGATTACATGTTACGGTTAATTTTTCAGTTAAAACAAGTTTAAAATGCATCAAGTTCATACTACTATTTACGATATAAAATACACCACAGCAAGAACATGTCAATACAGTTTAGATATCTTCTGAGAGCCAAATTTAGTGATGTTTTTTTTTTTTATGCAATCAAGTAAGCTGCAGTGCATTTCATTTTGAATTTCCTAAATGTTTTTTTTGTTTTGTTTTTTTCTCAGCAGTACACTTCCAAAATAATGTCCCAATTCACGGGGTGTCTGCTGGCCTGTAAGGATAGAGCAGAGGAAGCAGAAACGAGCTTTTAGTAAAGCCGGGCTTACACTGCACGATTTTTTCAATCGGGGGACGCAGCTCAACTCACACTAACCGATTGAGCTACGATTTCTCACTGTAGATCGGGGGATTGCAAGCTACACACACTACACGAGACATCTTGTCGCGGACCGCCTATTTTCATTGCAGAATCGTAGACATCATTCGGGAGAATCATGGACTCAAGCGAGTAGGCGACCGCTGTTCTCTGTGCATTGTTTTGCACAGGAAAAAAAGAAGAAAACGCGGAGAAGATCCATTTGGACGCGCAGTTGGCTTATGTAGATTTTGCTATTAATATTTTTCTCTGATATGAAAACATTAAATACTAGAAAAATATTCTCATTAAAAAATGATTTTACTTACTTCCAAACTGGTTTCACTATGACGGTGCACAAGCATGGCTTTAAGAATTCAAGATTCTTTAAAATCCATTTCTGCCTGGAAGTGAGGTCTTTTGCCCCTCTCCCACTGTGTGTGACCAGGTTTCGGCAGCTTTCCCTATCGTGTCCGCAGAGAGGATGCTTTTGTTTGGACTTCTACCACTGACCAAAAATAATTATAAATACATATTACAGTATACTGCTTCATATTCGTATAATTGAAAGCATACAGTCATGCACTTTGAATATGTAAGTACTACGTGTGTTTAATAGGACCGTGGATAGTGCTAATTTCATACTCTGCAAATTCCAGCACGAGAATTTATACTTCAGGGCCATAGACTGCTGCACAAATGTTCAATATTGCGATAAAAGGGACGAGCCCGTAGCTCGGAATTAGGTGCTGGTTTAGAGGCCGCATGCAGCATAACGTCAAAATCGCACCGTACCACACAACCTATCAGCTTCTTACGAACACCAGTTAATCTTGGACTATCCCTCAACAAGTACACCAACTTTCAGCACTCTGCAATAAGTCATTTTTGAAAGACACATTTTTACATTTAGGCAAAATGTTTTTTTCAATCCAATATGGCGGCCAAACTATGTGACCTACGACATAAGTTCAATTAACATTTACCAACTTCCCATAAGCATCTACCATCCTACCGAATTTCATGAGTTTTTGAGCAACCTTTGGCAAGAAGAAGAAGAATCCCAGCAATAACAAAGCCTATGGGCCGGGAAGCCTAATAAAACCGTTGACTTTAGAAAGTGATGCAGGGTAGAATATTTGATTATTGTGATTAATAGCCCTCGCGATTTGAATGTTTATCCTAAATGCTCTGATGCTGTATCGTGATTGTATTTTGACAGAGGGAGGTAGAATGGGCTATGAATGAGCAGAGTCCACAGGCATTGGCTCGTGAACCGCTGAAAATGCAGTTAAAGACGACTGAATCAGAGGGAGACCGATCGACAAAATGGTTATCTGCTGCTGAGATGGCGGCAGCTTTAGCGGAGAATGTTGTATAGTACTCATAGAACATAGTACCCCCGTATCTAACAGCGCTCGATAATGTAGAATAAATATTGATCCGGCTCTTGATGGCGGTGTGGAACTTAATGTTGCGTGACTTGAGCGTAACATTGATATCTTTAACATCAATTATTTATTTGGTAAAAGATCTGAATGTTATTGTTTAAACTATGTTTCTCATTGGTGGAAACCGATATCTTCTATTATTTGCTTTCGAATGTTTGGAGAGAATGTGAACCGGATGCAATTACTGATGCTAAATTGTACTCGGGCTATGCTTGATGATTCCTTGCAGAGTGAGACCGACTGTTGGGATAGACAGCAAGATAAGGGAAAAACTGCCAATAAAATGATAGTGATACTGGATCCCACTAATGTATGATTTAATTGTGCCTAGAGCCAGATGGAGATAGTCTCTTGCATGAAGAATCCAGTTTTGAGCACAGAAGACTAGAACAGTGAAAGCCCTTTCCAGTTTTAAATTAATAATGCACACATTTTAATGTCGCGAGTCCAGCACACAAACCTTAGCTTACTTTTATTTTTGTTTTTCGTTGTTCTTATTCTAAATTTCTTGAATGCAACTGTTCATTTTAAGTCACATTTTTATACAATAGTACTACTCACACACATTTGGTCACCATCGCAACTGTTGCAAGAAACTGGGGTTACCGTGCTGCTCTACACTTGCAAGCATTTGTATATCACAATAGCCCGCCTTTTTTCTTAAAGGCATACAGCCTCTATTCATGAACTCCCAAAATGGCAAGCACCTATGGGTACATATTTTACGATATAATAATAAAAGTAATACGCTTTTTTTTGTTGGACGTGTATAGCTATTATGTACTATGTATTGTATCTTACAGTGCGATAATATGACTTTTTTTTTTTTTTACTGAATGATAATACCCGATAATAATCTTAATATTTTTAAATAAAAGTAGCGGGCGGAAATATAATTTAGACAGTGGATTGCTGCTCACCTGCTTATTTTGAAAACCCTGACAATGGCAAATATAAATACTGTACCGCCAACAAGATTAGGAAAATGAAACACTTAAAAGTGCAAGTGAGTCTCTTTGGTGTATGTATTCTAGTCTGTAAATATATGTAAAATACCTGAGACTTAAAAGATGGTGCTGTTTAGATCCATCACAGTTTAGAGCTATTCAATGGACCCCACTGTCTTCACATTTGGTACACAGCTGTATTCTATGATTCTTTCAATCAAGTTCAATTACAGGACTACTTATTTTTTCACATATCCATTTTACTTCATGTTTACAAACCATTCGACAGGCTATGTTCAAGTGGGGAGAGTATGTCATGAACTGTGTTCAGTAACTGAGTTTAATAATAAATTTACAGGCTTATGCCCCTTATTCTTAAAAGGTATGGTGTAAGGGTGGCTATGATGTAGGTTTGTGACCTGTGAACAGCTGACGCTCAAATGCAAAGTAAACAGGATTCTTTCCTGAAAGGTGTTTAAATAAATACATTCTCAGCTCCCATCCATGTATGCACATTTTAAAACCTTCTTTAGGATGGTTTAGGCGGGGGTAGTATTTTATGTAGAAACAGTCTAAATAGAATCAAAATACAGTAACCTGAAAAAGTACATTTGTAATTTAAGGAAACTAAAAGTGTGATAATTACATGCCTGGCTTGGACACACACACTAGCACTTATTTCCTGGGATGTGATGTAATGTGATGTAAGAATTTGCCAAGAAACTGTTTAAAGAAAATAACCAAAACCAAATGATAAAAAACACACACACACACACAAAAATAAACAGACCAAAGCAATGTGTGGCTCATTTCTAAAGACGGTTTGGATATTTGAATTCCATGATGTCAGTTTCTCCAGTCTTCTTGAGGTCGGTAATGACAGGCTTTGCTCTTATCTTCTCGGTGGAGCCTGGAAGTCTTGTGCTCAGCTCAGTGGTTAGAGGAGGATAAGACTGCATCAGAGTGGATAAGAATAGCTCACACAAGACCCTCAGACTAGCATACTACACTCAATATGCATTATCTTTTTGCAGTTTGCAAAATGCTTACACTATACATTTATCACTCCTTTTAGAAATACTAAAAGAAACTTAATAAATAAAACTTTTCGACTAGAAGTCTATTTCAACATTAAAGATTTCTAGTCTAGTCTAGTTTTTCATTGACTTTATTAAGTTTTAGTATTTCTAGAATTCGACTATTAAGTGTTTAATAGTTACGGTATACCGTTCCTACCATGCTTCACTATGCTTTACTATCTTTCACTTTCATTTATCTACACTTTGCTCATCCCATATGATAAAAAAAAATTATATTTAAAATATATAACTGTACAATTTACAGGCAAGTTGCTAAATGTTTACATTTATTCAAGTATCTCTGGTAGGCCTCACTGTCAAAATTATTATTTGAACATCTCAGACAATAAAACTTAAAATACATTAACATAATTAGGGCTTCTGTTTTTCGGGTTTTATTAATTGTATTTTTCGGTGCTTATTTTTAGCTATTTCTGAGTTTTATGTAAATCGTTTTTTTTTATATACCGTATGAAATTATTGTTTTCGGTTACATTCCAAAATGCTTGAGCATTTTTTTTTTTCTGTCAAAAAATGTACAGTAGTAACTCGCAGTACTTGCACACTTAAGTTGTACCTTCTTTCCATTGCTGTCTTCCACAACGAAATCCCTATGGTCACGGGCACGTTCTTCTGGGGTTTTTGTGTGTAGACATTTTTGTACATTTCGCCACAATTCTGTTTTAAATCCTCCATATCTTAACTGTAATATATCTTGAAATCCTGCTAACAAACCTCCATCCTGATTGTAATCTAATTTTAAATCTCGCAAGCGGAGTCTCCAATAGAAATGTAAGAATGTGCTGTCATTCAGTAGTTGGGGCGGGTTTAAAGTATTGAGAACTAATCAATGATAGATACAAGTCAGGAAGGCAGGACATTGCCCAGCAGCACTGGGAAATGTATTTATTATTATTTTTCGTAGTAGGTTTTATTTTTTAATGGGAATAGGGTAAAGTCAACGTGAATTGATTAACCATTTCCACAGTTTTTCCGGTGTTTTCCAGTGTTTATTGGCTATCCACCGATTTTATTTTTTTTGTATCGGGGGTGTTTTATCGGGTTTTATCGGTTAAAACTGAAAATCAGAAGCCCTAAATATAGTATGCGAATTTAGTATTTAAATAATGGATTTTTTAGACCCAGGATGCTGCAGAAGGCCTTTATGTCACTGAAGGGATGTTTAGCGAGTCTGTCTGTCAATAACCTGTAGTACCTTAGGAGTCAATTTGTACATGACCACGATGGCTTGGCTTGGGGTTAGGAACACATTACATCAAGAAACATGGGTAAGAAACATGCACAGCCATGTTTGATGGGGATATTTTGTTTACAATTTGTGAGCAGAGATGCTTAAAATATTTTTTATGCTAAAACTGCACATACAAAGAAAGGAATCTAATAGGAATGTTAAACAATATGAAGGTAAGCTCTGTTTTGTTAAACTTCCAAATCTATAAATATTCACTTTAAGCATCAGATCAAGTCCACCCCATAATGCTGCGCTTGTACTCTGATGGCTACTCCAATGGCTAGTTTCAAGATGATAAAGCACATACCCACCGTACTGAACTGTTTGAGGTGCATGTCAGAGACTTGGCCACCACCATCCCCGGGTCTCAATCCAATTGAGCAATCCAAAACTTGAGCAACATATTCATCATCGCAATCCTCTGCCCTCCTCTCTGCATGAATTATGTGGATTTAATGGATGGATTAACATCCCTTGAGGCTCCTTCCAGCACCTTGTGGAGACTATGCTGTAAAGGCAACAGTAACAAAAGCGTAACAAACGAGCAAAAACCAAACCCAATTACCAAATTAACAATCAATTGAATCTCGATATCGAACAGGTTTCAATTAGGAAGAAATGTTTGAAGCGTCATAAACGACTAAAAGTGTTGAATTTTGTAAGAAAATAATCCACAATCTAACGGTACTCGAAACAGTGAATTATTTTTACAGATTCAACACATAGTTTTTTATCCCTTACATAAAATGGTTTCAATTTGTTATTGAATTTAAAAGTAGGTAACACCTCCAGGGAGCTCAGACGAGGTCCCCCAGCCAGGACTTTCAAGGTTAGGCTAATGCATATAGCACACATTTATTGAATTTGAGTCTATTTTACTAAAATAAGATGTTAATTTAAAAGCCTTTGTACACATGTTAAAAATGAACAAAATAGCGATTGCACTGACTGTCCTGTTAATTCCATTACTTTTGTCAACTATGCTACTTGCAAATACATTACTCCGTATTCCATAATATCTTAATTTACGTTTTATGTATAATATAACTTGCTTCGTTGACTGATAAAAGGGAAGAGAATGAGCCATCCCAAATATTTTGTGGAAATTATGCTGATATCTAACATTTGTCGATAAAAATGTAAGTGCTTCAAAGTAGATTCTGCAATATTATTTAAAGTAAAAAGTGAGTTGTTTGACAACAGTTATTTCATGTTTCAAGAACTGCATTTACGGACATGGTATCTGTCTAAAAAAAATTGATTTCAAATTTAAACAGCTTGAACACGTTGTCAAATTGTTACTTACAATATAGTTTAGATCGGGATTTATGGCTTGTTATTCAGTTTTTCTGCTGTTAAGCTCAGCAAAAGTGTTGTTTGGTATATCTTAAATGTTGTTTTACTAATAAAAATAAGTTTCTTGAAAAGAAATACATGTTGCTTTTCAATGTTTTTACAAGGTGCAAAAGACACTCTAATGGTAGAATGATCCTACTACTACAACTACTAAAACGTCATACGTAGTACAACTACTACGAAGTGTATTGCTTCTTGTCCTTTTGGCAAAGATCATTTGGCTACTACTATGTCCTTTTTTCTCTCTGCTCTATAAACTTGAACTGAAACTGTTAATCTGTGGCTTGCCTACCCTGTGCCATTGCCCAGCCCATTTATATGACATGGCTCTGATATGGTGCAATGTCTTGCTAAACTTCACAGTTGTGCATCTGGAAAACCCCTTCAAAAATTATTTCAGTAGTTCATGACAAATAAATGAATGGTATTTGATGAATTGTGGAATATAGTCCAAAGTGAAACATTTGGCCTCAAGAGGTTTGAGTTGCTGATTGAGGAGAGGTATGTGAATCGAATGAACAAAGAGAGAGATAGGTAACTTCATGTGTGTGGGATGGCAATCCTTCCAAATTAAGTTAAAAACTTCATATAATGTGATATCTTGTAACAATTGTAAGTCGCCCTGGATAAGGGCGTCTGCCAAAAAATAATAACAATAATATGTTCAGAGCAGATGTCAGCGAGCTACCAGCCTCTTTAGGACAAAGACCAATAGTGCAGGTATCATATGTAGCTCACCTGGCCACTTAGATCTGCTGTAGTGAGGGTAAACAGTCTTGACCCGCGGGAGTACCTGAGCCAGTGCCAACCTCTATCGAATCCCCAGGAAACTATGCACCGACAGGATGCAAACCTGTGCTTTCCTGACTGTATAACTCGTCCTGCACACCACATGGTCTTACCTTACCAGGTGACCCACAGGGACCCTCAGTAAGATATGTGTTTGGTTATAGATTACTATTGATTATTCTTCATTTTGGGTAGTCCAGTGTTTGTGCAGGCCTTTGGCTTGATAACTGTTTAAATGAGACAAAACCTTTAAAATATGTTGTGGTCATTTATTATGCAGATTCAAGCTTAATAACCTTTCTCATTTTAATCCGGCCCTCTGACAAACACCATCCTACAGTTCTGCTATAAATACTATTGGTCTTCTAATTGTAAATATATATGCAGTTCTTAAGTAATCTCTCATTGGTAACTTCAAGCACAGAACAGAAAGTCATGATAAAATTTCCTGAAAATCTAACAAATAAAAGATCACACCAAATTAAGATCTTAAAAAAAAAAACCTGCTAAAAAACAAATCCTGTTTACTGTATGTGAAACCCAGAAAGCCCTGGCACACCTAGCTGACGTGTGAACTCCATTTGAACTTTGTTTCACAATACTTCTGTGAGGTTACAGTATCTCTTCAAAGGAAGCGGGCACCTTGATAAGTCTAATGAAATGGGTCTTAAACTGATCAATACATTTAAATGGGCATACGTAAACATAGATGCACACCTCAGTGTCTCAGTAAATTAATGTATTCACTTGCAACAATGTGTATTCATGGTAAAGTGGAGTTTTTGATGTTGACAGATTAGTTTCTGTTTTGTTTCTCTGAAGCAAATCTATAGTGTTACTCATGTTTTGACCCATAATGTAACAGTAAGCAACATTGTTATTAATGAGGCTTTAACTATAAATGATAATAAAAACAGCAAGTCTCCGATTCAAGTGGAAACACTGGAATTCTGCTGTTGGCTCCAGCTGCTATACCAGCGGTTCTCAATCTGTGGTCCGCCGGCTCCGTTCAGGTGGTCCATGGAAAGGTTACATAATTACGGAAAGGAAGCGACAGCATCATTTTATAGATCCCATTGCAAATTGCAAAAACTGAGCTACAGAAGCAGGAACAAAATGCATATATGGAGAATATCGCCAAGTGAAAAAAAGGTCTAAACTCTCTGTCATAGATAGTTTTGAATTGTCTAAAATGTAGGGAGTTTTTGTGTTTTGCGCTCACGTGTACTCAACATAGCAACATATATATATATATATATATATATATATACAGTTATATATATATATATATATATATATATATATATATATATATATATATATATATATTATTTTTCAAAAAGAAATATGATATATCCTCCCACTTTGGAGAAAAAATTGTCCCTCAAACAAGGTTCTATTTGTTGTAAACATTAAACTGGAGGTTTCAACGTTTCCATTTATTGTAATTAATTAAAATGAATAAAGCCTCCGTGCTGGTCTCAATCGCTCCGTAAACAGAGCTGACATAACCTGCAATGTTAGCCTTGTCAGTGACCAAGCATTTAAAAATGCCAATCATGTATTTTTGTTGAGAATGAAAAGATACAGAAAAGGAGGCAAAGACATCCACTCATTACTACCCATTACTACATTATTGGCATTTTTAAATGCTTGGTCACTAACAGGCAGCTTCGTAACCAGAGCTGACATTCTACCGAGGTCAAACTTAGTTTCAAGCTATAGCTGCAGTATTTATATGACTGCTTGATATTTACTATTCAACCTCCAAATCTATGTTACACAGCAAACCAACAGAGAAAATTAAGGAGTATTTTGTATTTTACCAGAATATATACATGAGCATCAGCATTGATGATGCAAAAAAACAACCAAGGACACGACCTCGGTGTCCTCATAGCTAGTTACGTCCATGCTAACAGGCTGTCATTGCGGGTTATGTCAGCGCCCAGAGCGATTGAGACCATCACAGCGGGTAACATAACAAAGCTCAGGGTTCTTCCCAGGCCTTTTCAGCCGGGCTGATCGCCAGGCTAAGTGGCTGTCGTGGCCCATCTTGCAGATGCTACTGTGCCTTTAATGATAAGGACTGATTGCGCTGCTGGCAGACTAGATCACTTGCGCATGCTGGGAGAAAAAAATATATTGGGACCATGTGACATGACAGCTGTGTTACACAGGGATGTCTTGACACTACATTTAACCATTCAGAGAGTTGAAGGGGTGGGTTTTCCGTTTTAAGCACTTTGAGAGGCTGATACGTTAAAATGACTGCTAAAAAAATAACCGATTATTTTTTAAGCAATAATAGTGACAATGAATGTGGACATTACCAAACACAAATGGATGATGAAAAAGAAAATGTAGAAAGTGAAAAAGAGCACCCTGATATAGTCAACGGAGAGCAACTTGTAGAAAGGAGGGATTAGGTCGGCAGGGCAATCCACAGGAAAATGTAAAGTGTCTGTTGCTTACAGTGTCCCAATGAATTAATTTTGTTAGTTATTTTTCCATGTTTCTTTTCTTAATGTTTTTTGGCCCTGCGAAGTGTTAAATAATATTTCCTGATTTTTTTTCCATTTCACTAACTAACAGGAAATTTGTTTTCCTTTTCTTTTTGGCCGGTGCCATAGTTGCATCAAAACTATGATCAAGACTGGTACATATTCGTCAACATGATGTTGAAATTATTAGTGTCTTACTAAATCATACACACCAGGCTTATCCAGTTCCTTCGAAATGGACTCCCATATATTATCTTTCAAATCTGTATCTTTATAATTGTGGTGCCTTTTGTCATAAAGCTCTGGGTATTTTTTCAATGACAAGTATCATTGTTTTCTCCATCATTTTGGATACTGCTTCACCCTGCTGGACTGAAGCTGTTCTCTGATTGCTCAATGCCCTAGTTGACGTGCGTAAAACCATAAAAAATAGGATTCAATCCTATTTGTTTGGCGCCGCCCTGGTGCCGCTCCTGCACTGCCTGTCACATGAAAGATACTTGTCAGAAGTATATGTTCTGACGGTATGGCAGTAGGCCACTAATATCTACAATTTTGCCTGGAAGGTGACGTTGATATATGTATATATCTGTATTTATGTAACATCATCTTTTGAAAACAAGCCTTGACACCCCTATAAGCATTATACTGTAGAGATCTTGGTTCCTGCAGGCAGGCACATCACACAGGGCGAGACAATCCACACACAGGCGGAGGGCAGGCGAGAACCCGGGACCTCTCACACTAAAGCATAGCGCCGATACCGCTGTACAAAAGGCTTATGTCTTTGTGTGTGATTACATCACCTACCAGCCCTGCCGCTGCCTTCCCACATGCACGCTACAATAATTTTTAACTATTAGATAATTAAATATTTACAGAATACTTAAAAACTGCTGCTATAACCATGCTGTATGATTAGGACTTCTGTTTTTCGGTTTTTATTAATTTAATTTTCCGGTGCTGATTTTTTTTTAGTTATTGTCACGTTTTATGTAAATGTTTTTTGATTCAGAGCTTTTGTTTTTATATACTGTATGAAATTGCTGTTTTCAGTTACTTTCCACAAGGCGTGGGTGCTTATTTCTGTCAAGATAAGTATAATAGTAACTCGACAGTACTTGCACACTTATTAAGTTGTACCTTCTTTTGGGCACATCATCTGGGTTTTTTTTTGTGTAGGTCATTTTCCCAACAAGCTACTAATGCTTAGGTCATATATCCCCAAGTTCACCAACGTCCTCTTCTTTCTTTGTTCTTCAGATTTCTCACACTTTAATACATAATGCTCAACCGTTTCTGGATTTGTATACTTCTCACATAGACCATTGATCTGTTAATCTAATCTAAATAAATCACCATTCAGAGTAGTATGTCCAATCCTTAGCCTATCCAAAGATCTGTCCTCTTTCCTGCCCTCCTTATTTAACCAGCTATCATTAACATATTTCTGAATATTATAATAAAACCATTTTTTTACACTGTTATCCCATCTCTCCTGTTATTCTTTTACTATTTTGTTTTACTAAAACTCCCATTTCCTGAGATCCCAGAGGAATCACCACATCAATCTTTCTAACCCATTTTTCCTTTCTAACCCATTTTTTTGCTGCTAGGTCTACCATTTCATTGCCCAGTATACCAGAATGCCCAGGAATCCATATTAACTTAACTTCAATCCCCTTTAATGTACATTCCTTGTATCTCTGAATTATCTCAACAAGGATAACCTTCTTATTAACAAAATCTCCTTTTAAAGCGTTAAGCACATTTAATGAGTCTGTAAATATGACTGGTTTCTTAGGGATTAATTACGCTATTTTAATTATCGCAAATAAAATAGCTACCATTTCTGCTACATAAACTGATAAATGGTGAGACATCTATTTTACAGATATCCAATTCTGGTATAATATATGCCATTGCCACTCTTCCTGTTTTTGGGTCCTTGGATCCATTTGTAAATATACACAATGCCTCTTTACTGTTATCCTTTACAAAAGCTTGACTCTTTGTTTTTAATTCCATTTCCCTCCCTCCTTTTTTCACTTGCTCTCTTAAGTCTATACAGCATATTGGCTTGTCCATCAACCATTCTGGTAACACATTCAAATTAACATTCTTTACAAAATTCTGGTTCTGAATCCTGCAGAGCATTAATCGGAGCAGATTTCATAGCTCCTACACACGCCATTATTGCTTTAGCTTGAATTTTTAATCTTGCTATTACATGTTCCCACTAGTATCTGACTTCCACAGTCTGCTACACTCCTAATTCATCTTCTGTATATAGTCATCATACTAGATTTATTCGCTCCCCAACTTGTCCCTGAAATATTTCTTAGAATATTAAGTTTATTATATATATATTTGAAACCCCAATTGATTAGACCACTTTTCCAGAATATTTATTGTCATCTGCATTCCCTCCTAACTATTTTAATATGTTTATGTCTTTTATATATAACCCCATCATCAGCAAACAAACCCACATCTACGTTAGATCCTACTAAAATATAATCTGCTAAATCATTAATCATTATATTAAATAGCAAAGGGCTGATAACACTTCCTTGAGCTGTTCCATTTTCCATCTCAAATCTTTCAGATAACTTCCCCTTAATTTTCACTTTGAATCCTCTTTCCTTCAGAAAATCTCTGATCCACCAGTTCTCCCCTTTATTCCCAATTTTGCTATTTTATATATTAAACCTTCTTTCTGTTTTTCTTTTAAAATGTTATTGTAAAAAAGACCATATGATCTATGACTAGCTCGTTTACAAACCATATCATAAGCCTTCTCTGTGTCAATGAATACTGACCCAAACAACTCATTCACATTTAATACCTCCTTAACTTCTGTAGATGATCTTACCAATTGGTCTATAGTAAATCTGTATTGACCCACTCTGATAGTGACTCAGTAACTTTTTAGTTTACAAAAAATACAACAATCTACCACACACCATTCTTTCCATAATCTTACAGATAATAGCCATCAATGCTATTGGTCGATAAGACCCTACTTCACCCTGATCCTTCCCTGCCTTACTTATAGGAATGATGATGCCATTCTTCCATTCTTTAGGCAAAACAACCAACTCCCATACTTTATTATAGAGCTTCAATCACATTTCTAAGCTACTATCTGGCAGCAATTTAAGCATGTTATCTTATATCACCTGGCGTAGATTTCTTGCCTTTTTCAATCGCGGCTTTCTATTCCCCAATTGAAAAAGAAACATTTATTTTTGTTTGACCATCTTCCCTATCTTCCAATATCAAAGAACTATCATTGTAAAATGGACCCATGTTATTCAAAAACTCCTTACTATAATTTTCATCATGACCCACCTTAGAAAAAGCTAACCCCAACATTCTTTCTTCTCATCATCTGTCACGATTATCCCATCCTGCATCAATCCTCCATATCTTAACTGTAATACAGTTTTAAATCCAGCGAACAAGCCTCCATTCCTAATTGTAATCTCTGTTTTAAATCTCGCAAACTGAGTCTCCAATAGAAATGAAGGAATGTGCTGCCACTCAGTAGTTTGGGGTGGGTTTAAAGTATTCACAATGAATCAATGATAGATACAAGTCAGGAAGGAGGGACATTGCCCAGCTGCACTGTAGTAGTTATTTTTTTTAAATGGGAAAGGGATGGTCAACGTGAATTGAGTAACCATTTCCACTGTTGTCATGAAGTTTTCCGGCGTTTATGGGCTATAGCTATATATACTTCCATTTCATTTTTTATCGCGGGTGTTTTATCGGTTTTTTATCGGTAAAAAGCGAAAATCAGAAGCCCTATGTGTGATTCATGTATTATTAATAACGTTATAATTAAATTATACAAAATAACGTTTTTATTTACAATGAAGGGAAAACATAATAGAAGTTTTTGCTGACATTATGTGGTAAATGTAAGTATAGGCGCAGTGCAAATAATTGCAGATGCAAAATTCAAATTGCATTGCAGCCAGGCAATTACTTTGCACTGCGCCATTCTCTACATAACTTGCCGTATTCTACTACTGTTCTTAATTATAACTATTCACTGTATCTTGTCACTCTTAGATATCCATATTCAGGTTTTTTGGTAACTGCTCTTATTTGAAATTGTTCTTATCATTTATCGCACTTACTATGTGCTCCTAATGGACTTTACTCATATTAGCAAATATACTGATGCACAATGAAAACGAAAGAGTCTTAAGTTTTACATCAATAGCTCATTGGGAACATTAATAATGTTGTTTACATTTTAAATAGTGAGCAGATTTGTTCATTGTTTGAGTAGTACCGTTCCTTGGAATAACAAAATACTGGGCTCAAGTCATGTGATTTCTTAAAAACACCAGGTGCTCAGTGTTTGGTATTTGAGTTCAGTTAAAATTACCCAAATGAGTTGATTAAGAATCTGTATAAACAGCCATTTGAAGAGACATGATTTTAATTAGCGCAAGAACAGTGAAAGATACGACCATGCCCCGCTTGAATAATGAAGATCGCCTGGTTGCTATTGTCAAGCTGGAAGACGGCCTGTCTGTGAGACAAGTTGCCTGGAGAATGAGATGTTCTGCTTCAACAATCAACAGACTAGTCCAGAGAAACCAGGAAACCGGCTCTGTGAGCGACAGGCCACGTCCTGGAAGGCAGAGGGTCACCAAACCAGCCCACCACGTCATGGTGAGCGTTATGCTGATTGTTGCTTTGTTCAAGCCAACCAGGGTGCGGTGGTGTGATGATGTGGGGAGGAATCTCCTTTAACACAAGAACACCTTTGGTGCAGATTGAGGGCAACCTTAATGCTCAGCGATACATTGACAAAGTCTTGAGGCAACAGTTTTTCTGTTCCTGCAAGCCAAGCCTGAAGTGTCGATTTTCCAATGCAACACCACAGTGCTAGGATTACAATTGCACGACTTCAAGAAAACAATGTCGAGGTCTTGCCGTGGCCAGCTTTTTCTCCTGACCTGAGTCCAATAGAACATCTGTGGGATTAAATCGCCAGTGCCATCCACAGGAGACAACCATGACCAGCCAACCTTCGCCAGCTGGCTGCAGCCACACAGGAAGAGTGGCGGAACATCCCACAGCAGTCTATCCAAAGGCTGATCAAGTCTATGCGTCAACGCTGCCAGGATTGTGTTAATGCTCAGGGAGGTCATACCTGATACTAACTTTGTCATGTTTTCGTTTTGACAGTGTGTCACGTTTCATACTGAAAACTTACCATGATTCTTTGATCTGTATTTTTGTTCACATTTTCTGTGATTTTGTTTGATATCTATGTTTAAAATATTTGATTAAATCCATTAGACCGGAGTGTTGTGTTTCTTTTGTGCATCAGTATATTTTATAAGTTAACAGTATAAGTTAACTGCTGTTAGTCGAACTCATTGTTAAATGTAATTATTTACTGTATTCTTTACTTTGCTCTTTTTTTCATCGGCCCGGTTTTATCCCCAATTTGGAATGTCCAATTATTATTTTTATCCTGGTTCACCGCTGCAATGGAGGCTGAAACACGCATCCTCCGAAATGTGTTCCTGCCAATCCCTCATTTTTCACACTGCGGATCCAGAGTGAAGCCACCAGACCTATACTGCTGGAGGACAACACAGATCTGAATGGCTCCACTGCAGACCCGCAGGCACCCTATCAGCCACAGGGGTCGCGGTGAACCGTAGATTGCCCTGCCAACCTAAGCCCTCCCTACCCGTGCGGCCTCCAGGCTATAGGGTGCATCCTGCACTCCACGCAGACAGCCTTTATGGGATGTGCCACTCGAGAGACCCACTTCGCTCTTATTTTAATTTGATTTTATTGTCTGCTGATTTTATTGTACTTTATAACTGCTCAACTGTAATCTGATATTTTGTAAGGTGAAGATACTTTGTATTGTGATATTTTCTAATAACTGTAAGTCGCCTTGGATAAGGGTGTCTGCTCATAAATAATAATAATAATAATAATAATAATAATAATAATAATAATAATAATAATAATAATAATAATAATAATAATTAATAAGATTGCTTAAGAGCAATGCAAATTACTCAACAAATAACGATCCGCAGTTATGATAATGAGGGTCTCAATGAATGCATCTGTCTATTTAGCGGCTGCACTTGCAGTGCAGAGGTGATGGAGTTAGGAGTGCAGAGAGTGGTAGTTGCTGTATGACATTTGTGGAGCACAAAAATACAAACCAAAAAAAATAATATGTCAGAGGAAGGGCAGCAAAGTCCTCTTGGTGCACGGAAAAGAAAAGAAAAGTTTTCTGAGAAGGAGCTGAGTCCTTACAGCTGAGGTCAACATCAGTTATGCTAGCATCCTTAGGAAATGATATGTATTGGCCTGCCCTTATCAGCATGACATCCAGAAATGGGTTATCTCTCCAGACATTCCAACTGTGGTCTGAAAGGAATCAGAGGCTAAATAGTGCAGCGAACACAGCACTTTCAGATGTGCTGGGATAGCGCTGCCTAGATTGACGCTGGGGTCTAGCTCATCCCTCAATTCAGGTATTAGGTTTAGGATGACCTGTGGAGTGAGACGATAATGCTTTAGCACCACATTCTCCGGCATCCCAAACCAAGTTACCCTGGGATTGAATATGCAGGGTCTTCTTCATCTTGCCCTTCTCCTCTGAACGTGTTCCTGCCTCTCCTCAACAAGAGCTAAGAGTCGCCGTATCAGGAAGTGTAGCACAGCAGCCATCCTGAAGTCAATGACAGGTCTCTGCAGGTGTGTGGTTTTATACAGCTCTTAGTTACTGGCTTCTACAATGGTCTGCACATTTCTCGGACTCGGGCATTATCGTGCACATTAAATTATCGCTCACAATACATGTGCACGCTGTTTTATTTAAATTAATAGTGTGCACGTAAATTAATGTGTTCTCTGTTAGTAAATGGGGCAGTAGATTTAGATTTATGGTGCACGTTAGGCTCACTACTTAATGTGCATGTTACAGCTATATTTTTCGTAAATGAGGCCCATTGTGTGTGAACAAAAAAGATTGAGAACCACTGTTCTAGACTTAACTGTCTCTCTATATGTATCTAACCAAGGAGAACTACTTTTAAACCAGTACATTTGATTGCTAGTTAATACCGTCACCTTGAGAGTACTTGAGGGTGTCTCTTATTCTTAGGAGATGTTATCTCGTGTAGTATGGTTTCTGACTGCTCAAACTGTACAAAATGATTTCTGTTATAATAAGAGACTCCCTACACACAGTGTATTAACTTATTATAAATCACAGAAGTAAAGACTGTGCTCAGGAACTACTATTAAACATAAAACAATGTGGAACTATGCTGTATGTATGCACGGGATGATATCTATAAACAGGATATGATGTACTGGAATCTTGACAAATCCTTAACAGTGATTGGCTGATTTCTCGTACAGGAATTTTAATATTAACTAACAAATTAATAATCCCCATAATTACTCAACTGAAGGGTGTGGCCTTTCCCTGTCTTACAGAGAGGGAGAGAATAGATGAGACCCAACAGTTTTGAGGGGGTTTTAGTGCTGAGTTTGCTTAGGTAATTGCAATTAATGCCTGTGCGAACAAGTGTGGATGTAGTTTGTTAATTGGTACATGTTAAGAGGGTTTAATGTGCAGTTTGCCAAGGTTTGGAGAGATGTGTGTGTATAGAAGCAACAAGCACTTCTAACACCCTCCTCCATGCCAGATTCTTATTATGTAATGCAATGCTAATTCTTCAACATAATTGGATTTATAATACTGTAATAGGAACAGCAGTTTAAGAATGTTTAATAATGTGCGCTAAGGTTGGAGAAAATAAACATTACGCTCTGGAAAGGGTTCATGAATGACAAATAAAACCTAAACCAGGGTGGATCCAAACCCAAGATAAATACAAACACCACCACCTTAAAAATGCAGGAGATATTACTCCCTATATAAAAGTATAGCAAAGTAATAAAGCATAGTAAAAGCATGTAAAGCCAATAAAGCATGTTTAAAGCATGTTAAAAGAAAACATGGCAAACCATGCTAAAGTATGGTAAATGCATATCATAATCATGTGGAAAAACATGGGAAAATGAATATTCACTGTGGCAAACCTTTATAAGGGTAGCCCTGAAGTTGTTCTTTCTGCAGGAGTTGATTTGTGCGTGTTTGTGTTCTGGTGCAGGTTTGAGAAGGACCGGATCTACACCTACATTGGAGAGGTTGTGGTGTCTGTGAACCCCTACAAACAGATGGATATCTTCGGGAAGGAAGTGATCGAGTCTTACCAGGGTCGCGAGCTGCAATGAGCGCCCGCCGCACCTCTACGCCGTCGCAGACGCAGCCTACAAGGCCATGAAGAGGAGAGCCAAGGACACCTGCATCGTGATTTCCGGTGAGCTCTGTGATGATTCTCTTCTTACTGACTACTGGAGTGTGTACTAACGTATACAGTTCTTTGGTGCCACTTACTGTACTCTGTGAAATGTCTCTCAGTTGCGAGGAGGGTGGAGAGCTGTGTAGACATGCCTTGGAAGTATTATTATTATTATTATTATTTATTTCTTAGCAGACGCCCTTATCCAGGGCGACTTACAATTGTAAGCAAATACATTAAGTGTATCTGAAGTAATGTGGGCTAACTAGTGGGATAAATAATAGAAGAGCCTGAGTTTGTAACATGAACAGCATGTGATATTATTATTATTATTTATTTCTTAGTACTCACCCTTATCCAGGGTGACTTACAATTGTTACAAGATATTACATTATTTTTACATACAATTACCCATTTATGCAGTTGGGTTTTTACTGGAGGAATCTAGGTAAAGTACCTTGCTCAAGGGTACAGCAGCAGTGTCCCCAGCAGGGATTGTACCTACAACCCTCCGGTTAAGAGTCCAGAGCCCTAACCACTACTCCACACTGCTGTGATAGAAGGGAACTGTGGAACTAGCCTATGTACGATCTGAAGCATTTCCATAAGAAACATAATTACATTTATGAACATGGAGGCAATTCAGAAAGGAAAAGCATATGAAAAGCATATGAAATAGAAAAGGATACATGTATGTGTATAAGTGGTCATATACAATTGTGGCAGGGTACACCCCGCCCCTGCGCGTGCAGAATGTGCCTGGGACTGTTTAATGATTAATAAGCAATCGAGCTCTGGTGTGGCTGCATAAGAGGCTGGGACCTCTCACTCTGGGTGGGGTATTGTTCAGAGGAGGAACATAAGTTAAGTGAAACAAATAACAATTGCTATTGGTTTTGACCCAGCACGATACTTGTTCGCTGTGTTCACTTATTGTCTGTTTTGTTTTGGGCATTGTGCCATTTGCTTTGTAAAGTGTTTTGTTTGTTTAAAAGTTTTATTTATTTATTTAAAATAAATATGCGCAACCGCGCTTCACCTGGTCTGAACTCACCCACCAAGCCATCCGGGTGACAACAATCTATAAATGTAATCCATAAACCCTCCTCCAGTCACTCTGCGCTAACGACTAGGTTATAACTTATTAATTATGTTATTAACACTGAATTATAAAACTATTTAGTATCATCAGCCAATCAGCTTCCAGCTATAGCGGGCATTAGACACTAGAGGCCCGCTGGAACGTCACAGCATCACCTATGAACCAAATGTAAAATCAATCCGCCCAAGTGCCGGCTTTTTCATTTTGACTTTCTGTATTGAAAGCGCAGTTCACATGTATTGGACAGCAAATACTAAACAAAGACACAATTGGTCCACATTTATTTTATTATCCACCAAAATCAGCCAATCAATACTTTGCACCAGCAACCAGTCCTGTACCTTCAACTGCAAAGTCAGCCCATCAGCCTGGAGAAGAAATGGAGAAGTGCTGTAAAAATCAGCCCCTGCAGGAAACCTTTTAATGTTAATGCAACAGGAACTGAATAAACTGAATGTAGACATTTTACACAGCATTTAATAACCATTTATAATGCAGTAATGTGTTCCCAATGTTATTGGGTGAAGCACTAGATGTATGCAGAACAAATACAACACATAGCTTTAAAAAGTTTAAGGTTCAATTTCAAGTTGTAGTGGATCTCCTTCTAGCACCCTGATGAGTTAATAATACTGACATCAGCATAAAAAATGTACTTACCTCTCAACTACAGAGCTTGCTCTTTAGTTGAATGGCAAGATATTCATCTGTGAACAGTGAGGTTAGCAGATTGCGCCCAGCCTTTTCCTATGGATTGAGTTCAATGAGATACAGGAGAGAGAAAGCTTCAAAGGGAATGTGGTTTTAGGGGTAGCAAACAATAAACTGGTGTAAAAAAGCAAGTGATCAAGCCAGCTAGCAGGATCTACGCCCTTGTTTCATGATCTGTGCTCTTTTCATTTAAATCCCTCTTCTATTCCGGACATTGTGATGTTTCTGCCTGTTTCTGGTTACCTGCTAGCACCAACAGTACTACTAAAGATTACTACTAAATCAACATTTGAAGAACCATGTTCTTGAAATGGGTTACTAATCAAACATTCATTGATGGATTAATCTCCCTGGTGCCCTGTTTAGAGCATAACGTATGTATTATATTCACAGAACATGTATGTTTTCAGTTGTATTTGAAGGCTTTCATGAAGTCTGGTGCAGTCACCTAAATGCCAGATTAGTAGCTCAGTGTATCGTTTTCTAAAGTGCTCTACTTTTTGTTTCAGTATAAAAAATAGCCTAATATAGCCTTGACACAAACCCACAAAGACAAGTGAGAGGAAGTTGAGATAAACTCAGCTTATAGTCAGAACACACAGAGAGGTCTATGTAGACAGCTACGCTACCTGAAATTAAAGAAATGTACCTACATAGTAATGATAGACTAGATTATCAAATCAATCAATCAATCAATATTTATTTTATATAGCACCTTTCATAGTGGACCACCATCACAAAGCGCTTTACAAGATAATGAGGAACAATGCATAATACATTAAAATACAAAAATGCATTTAAATACATTAAATACAAATAGTAAAAAAAAAGAGTCTCGAAATCTATTTATTGGTCATTAACTATTTATTTTTCTGACAGTAACATATCACAAAATAGAATTGGCTACCCCTGCTTGAAACCATTCCCGACACCAATCTGCCAATCGACTGTGTAAGGGCAGCCCAGAGAACTGAGAGTGCAACCCTGACTGTGGTTTGTTTTTCCATTGCAGGTGAGAGTGGTGCTGGGAAAACAGAGGCCAGTAAATACATCATGCAGTACATTGCAGCCATCACCAATCCCAGCCAGAGGGCAGAGGTGGAAAGGTGAGGGCTCACACAGACAGCTGGCATCTAGGGGTTTCCAAGCAATTCTCTTTAACATGTTTTAAGTCAGCAGGTATAAACTAAAATTAACATACATTATACACAAATGCTGCTTTCCCATTCATTTACAATGAATGTACATTATTGACTGCCGATGTAATTATAATCATACAGGGCCTTCTGGCTGCATGGTTTAATATAACATTATCTTGTAGCTTGACAGGATGCTAAGACCTGCCTCCTCTGCACAGCGTCCAGTAATTGAGCAGTTTTAGTGACTTGTATTCAACGCTTGCATCCAGTTATATTCCACATTCAGTGATCCAAGAGATATTTAAGTCAATCACTTGAAACATACTTCTATTCACATGGATCTCTATTTGCTATCTGAGATCACAATAGAAATATGTATATTTAGATTTTCGGCAAAGAAATTTAATTTTGACTTGAACTGAAAAACTGTAGAAATATCCATCTCTTTCTTAGATACAAATAAGTGAGGCACACTGACAAACGTTTCAGCAAATGCTTTCATTAGTGCTCTTCTTCAGTTTCTGAAATATTGAAGTGCCAGTTTTGCCCATTTTTATGTTACAAAGTAATTTATGAAATAAGTCTTGACAGGATGTGCACTGTTATCAATAATCATAGTAATCACAATAATCACAGTGTTTTGAAGGTTATTTTTATGCACGTACACAGGAATTCAACGTGGAGGTGTGAGAGCATCACCTTGATCAGAGACTTTTTCCATGAGCTTCTCAGGTTTATTAATTTAAAATAACTGCCTATCTAGACCCCTCCCTCTGCCTCTTTCTCTTCTTCCTGAAGCGTTAAGAATGTCCTGCTGAAGTCCAACTGTGTGCTGGAGGCTTTTGGGAACGCCAAGACCAACCGGAACGATAACTCCAGTCGATTTGGGAAGTACATGGACATCAACTTCAACTTCAACGGAGACCCGACTGGAGGACACATCAACAACTATCTACTGGAGAAAGTGTGTGTGTGGGGGTGGGGGGTGGGGGAGGTGATGCTTAGCCAGATCTGTCACCATTTTTATTGAACCAGTTCAGACCATGTAATGACTTGGCCTCTCAGTCCATTGATTTGAATGGAGAGGCAAGAGCTAAGCATGAACCGCTAACCCCTAGGTTCAAAGTCGAACTTGTCCAGAGGCAAGTACAGCTGTTAGGAGGAGATAAATTACGACCAATTGAGAACAGGTTTTATTTTACACCTAAATTGTGCATTGGAGGGTAAAAAAAGCGCCTTTCAAATTTGAAAGTTGTTAGGCTTGGGTTTGTTCAACATGGGGTAATAGTTGGTGGCACAATTACATTGCTCAGTTGGAAATGTATTTGCAAATGTCGGGAACAAATGAACAATCAACAAGCTTTGCTGCCACTAAATGGTCGCTTTGATGTAACAGGCAGTGTTGTGTGATTCAATGTCATAACAGATTCTGACCCCTGCAGATGAGGGGAGGTTAAAATCTCTGTAGTGTCTCATGGAAACCTAGATCTTTTGTACACTGGTTACGACACTACCTTGTGGAGTGTGTGATCATAAACTCTATGTTCCTGCTATCACTGTTTTTTAAAGACTGCTAAAAATGTTCACATTGGTACACAAAAAATTCAAACATAAAAACATAATGAATGAGAAGATTCAGTGCATCAATGCTCGTCTGGATCCCAAGAGCTCATTGATCCCAGAACTTCATAATGGATGTGAAAGGACCAGATTGGTGTCCTCTGTCACTTTATGATACTCTCACAGACCTTCAATGGGTTCCATCTGGGAATGTAGCTAAGAATTTCTATGTTGGTATTGTGTTTTATCAGCTAGGAGTGGTTCTGCCACACCAGCATTGTTATTACCATGTCTCTTAAAATCTGCCTATACCAGGCATTGACCTTGTCTGGAGAATCATAACTGTTTTGACTAACAGCTTTCATTATTCAATTTAAATCATCTGGTAATATAACCTTTCAACTGTGGCAGCCCCACCTCCTCTGTCTGTTATATACAGTGCTTTGCAGAAGTATTCACCCCCCTGCAAAGTTTTCACATTTTGTTGGCACCTGAGTGTACTCCACGACACTTTCAAATTTATATGTAGAATCTACACAAACTACTGCACATTGATAAAGTTAAAAAATGCATATATAATATAAATAAGATTTACAGAGAAAAGCAGATTAATCTCATTTGCATAACTATTCAACCCCTTTGCTACTACAGCCCTAAATCAGCTTAGGTGCAAATGATTTATTTGAAAGGTCACAAAATTAGTGAAATGGTTTCAGCCTGTGTGTACTCAAAGTGGTTTAACTTGTAGATAATTTCCCTCAGGTATATAAAGACTTTCAAGCTGCAACTCACATAGTGATCCAACAAAGCAACCATGAAGACCAAGGAGCTTTCGAAACAAGTCAGAGATAAAGTGGTAGAGAGGCACAAAGCAGGAGAAGGGTACAAGAACATTTCAAAGGTGCTGATTATCCCTCTCAGCACAGTGAAGTCCATCATTAAGAAGTGGAAGATGCATCATACCACCCAGACACTACCCAGATCATGTTGCCCTCCCAAACTGAGCAGCCGGGAAAGTATGGAGTTTGCGAAAAAGCATGTAGATGATACTGAAGACATGTGGAAAAAGGTTTTGTGGTCAGACGAGACAGAAATTGAAATTTTCGGTCTAAATTCCAAGCGTTACGTCTGGCGCAAGCCCAATACTGCACATCACCCAGTCAACCCCATCCCAACTGTCAAGCATGGTCATGGCAGCATCATGTTATGGGGATGCTTCTCTTCAGCAGGGACTGGGAAGCTTGTCAGGATAGAGGGGAGAATGGATGGTGCAAGTACAGGCGAATCCTTGAGGAAAACCTGTTTGAGTTAGCCAAAACTCTGAAACTGGGGAGGAAATTCACATTTCAGCAGGACAATGACCCGAAGCACAAAGGCAAAGCCACACTGGAGTGGTTGAACAAGAAGAGAATTAATGTTCTTGAACGGCCCAGTCAAAGTCCTGACTTGAATCCAATCGAAAATTTATAGCGAGACTTGAAGATTGCAGTCCATCGATGATCCCCAACAAACTTATCAAAACTGGAGCAATTTACACGTGAAGAATGGGCAAAGATGTCACCATCCTACTGTGCAAAGCTAGTAGAGACCTATCCAAAAAGACTCATAGCAGTAATTGCTGCAAAAGGTGCTTCTACCAAGTACTGACTTAAGGGGCTAAATACTTATGCAACCAGTAAATTTCATTTTGTACATTTTCTTTGCAAGTTTTGCTGACATTTAACCTCCTCCTCATATAACAATGTTCAGTTTAACCACTACAGCTTTGAATAAAAAAAGTTTGTTTGAAAAACTGTGCATAAATTATTTGTAATTCAACATAATATGAAAACTTTGCAGGAGGGTGAATACTTCTGCAAACCATTGTAAATGTAAAGGCAGATCACAACAAATTATAACAGAACACAGAAGTACTCAGAATGAGCTTACTTTTTACAGCTGTATTAAAGTCATTAGCAACATAAGAAAAGGGGAACTAGTGGTAATATTGTAAGTGCTTATAAAGCCAATCGTTTATATCTGTACTCTTCAATAAACAGTCACCTCTTTCACATCTATATATGGTCTGATATGAATGAATCTGCATGCTGAGGGTTTAGTCAAGTGGGTTACTGTCTGCTGCAGCCACGTGCATCTTCCACCTGCCCAGGCATAAACTTAATAATACACAATTTGGTTTAGTCACATCCTGTACACAGTTAATCTTTCTTTTCTTGTGAAGGACTGTGAATTAACAATTGCTATTTTCAATATTGTGCTTTTCTGCTGAACCTACATACAACACAAATAGTTTATTGGCAATTTACACTGCAGAAAGGCACGGTAGCTGAAGCATAGGCCAGTGAAGCGCACAAACTGCTTTGGGGAGGAGATACATGTTATTAATCTGAATAAGTCAACATCAGAATATCATCTTACACTGAGATGGTTTTCATCTCTTTAACCGGATCCTCGCCATCAAGGAGAATTGTAATTAATATTCATGCCTGTGTTTAATAGCATTAGCTCCATGCTGTATATTTACTGTTTGTTTTGTGTTTCCAGTCTCGGGTTATCAAGCAGCAAGAAGGGGAGAGGAATTTTCACTCTTTCTACCAGGTACAGTTACTGGGATGCCGAGAGCATCTTATAAGAATCCAGTAACACCCAATTGTGAAAAAGGGCCTCTGGCAACAGGATAAACTAAAGTACTAGTAGTAGTAGCAGTAGCAGTAGTTGTAGTAAACAGTAGTAAAATGCCCTAAATGCATTTTTTAAATGCAGAAAAAACAATAGTACATATAACAATAGTAAAAAATTGATTGCAGTAAATTGATATATGTATGTCTATGTCAATCTCTGCAGCTGCTGCTGGGAGGATCAGAGGAGATGCTGAGGTCCCTGCACCTCAAGAAGGATCCTGCAACGTACTGCTTCACCAAAGAGGGCACTGTTTCCAACGTGAGTATTCACGCTGCTTCACCACAGAGGGCGCTGTTTCCAACATGAGTATTCATTCTGCAGACAGTAGGGACAATGACCCATGAATAACACTGTCTTCCTGTTTCCCTGACAGATATCCAGCGATGACAAGTCCAATCACAAAGCTGTGCTGAATGCAATGAAGGTGATCGGGTTTAGCTCAGAGGAGATCAATTCTGTCTACAAAATCCTAGCCATCATCTTGCATCTTGTAAGTTAATACATCGAGAGTTTCACCTTGACAGATTTGAACAACACTTTAATTTCACAATCACATCCTTTGAATACAAAGTTTTTACCATGCGTACCACATAGTCTTGCTACACTTGGTTATGCCTTTACCACAGTGGATCACAGTATAACTCAATTGTAATGCTCGCTCTCAGTCAGAAAGTGAGTTTCTAATACATGGGGATCAGGTGTGAATGCTGGTCCTGTTCATTAACAAAAATATGACAGCAGGAATGTCCAAGTGAGCTCTAAGAATATAGTACATGGTCACCTGCAATGATGTCTGTCAAACTGTCCAGGATCCTCAGAATATAACTTTTTTTTGTATTATGCTTATGGTAATGCTTGCACTGTTTTTGAATGGGTTGTAGATTTGTATTCATTCGTAACCCCTATAGAGAATGTGGTAGTTGTACAAGCTACATGACATCACCCCAAGGGATCCTAAGACAGAAGGCCTGAATGATTCTGTCTTCCTGTCTGCAGGGTAACCTAGTGTTTGAGAGCGACGGGGACAGTGTGCTGGTGCACAGCGAGAACTCAGTGTGTCAGATCGCAGAGCTGGCATGCACGCAGCCAGACATGGTCAGGAAGACTCTGCTGTACCGCACTGTGGCAACAGGAGGGGGGGATGTTATCGACAAGGGACACAGCATTCAGGAGGCAAGCTTCGGGAGGGATGCCTTTTCCAAGGTAAGGGACTTCCAATGGAGGGGTAATATGAGGAAAGCTGAAATAATTTTTCGCTCAGCAATACAACTGCAGGTTCAGCTGTGTGTTGCACTACTAAAATGATGAGACATGGTCCATTTCAGGTCCAACACATTTATTGAACAATTCTGTAAAATAAAGGATTTACACTTTTTATTTTTAGTTTTCTTGCGTGCAGTGGTTATCACACTGTATACACTGAGGTATGTAGTTACTTTTAGATACAAATTCCATTTGCAGTTAACCAGCATACCTAACATTTATATACAGCAGTATATAACCAAAAAATGCGTATGCGTCTGAATATTATTACTCCAGTAATTACCCTTAGAGCATAGGCAATTACAACCTATTCACAAGTGTATATTAAGATTGGCCTTAATCTAACAAAATAATATGCCATACGTACTTTTTCATACAGCTGTATTGTTTCACGTGTATACCGAACACGTTTCACCAGATGTGCGTAGGTTTACTACCATACAGATTACAGATACTAAATATAAAACAAGAACGGTGGAAACAGTATTGTATATAACTACTGACTTTTTACCAAAGTTATATTTACATTAAAAACACTACATAAGTAACCGCAATCAACATTTCAAAACAGTCTCGTCTAGGCATTCACTTTACCCATTGACCTACATTACAGTGAGTGCATGGCAAACAAACTACGTTTTAATCATCGTTTTATAGTCTTTAATACACAACGAACGTTACCAATATCCGACCCAGATTACTTTACACTTCTTATTTGCGCTCTGCATTACTTTGCATGCAGTGCTTTTTATCATCCCAAACTGAACACAGGACTTTCCTTGTAATGTGCTGCCACCTATTGACAGAAACGAAACACTGTAGTTGAAGAATTTAGCCAACTGGTAAACAATATCTATTGCAAATAGAGCTTGTTTGAATTAATTTTACTTTTTAAAGGGGAGTGTATTATTTTCGGTCTCTTTTACTATTCACTGTGCCACATATGAATACATCTCTGTAGGCTGTGGTGAACAGTAGTCTGGCTATGAAGAGAAATATTCGTTTAATCTTAAAAATAAACGTAAGCACAAACTACCTTGTTGACATGACTCCTCTTACTACCTGAAGACAGTCTTGAGTTGACATTCTTTTTGTGACATATGTGCATCAGGTGATACAAATCTTATATTTGCATTCTCAAACCTACAAAGGAAAACAGTGTCCATAAAGAAAAAAACAGGTACATTCCATTAATTTATCAAATTAAAGCTGTTTCAATTGCATTGATTGTATGTTTTTCATTGCGCCTGGAAACACGACCCTTGTGGACTGTGCTGAAATGTTGCTCCTGCCTGCAGGCACTCTATGAGCGGTTGTTCTGCTGGATAGTGAGCCGCATCAACACTGTGATCGAAGTGAAGGATTACAACCCTGTGCTGCATGGCAAGAACACCGTCATCGGAGTGCTCGACATCTACGGCTTTGAGATCTTCGACAACAACAGGTCCTGAGAGCAGGGCAGGGAGGGGTTAACTAACTGACAGCACTACAGCTGGACACCTCTGTGTCTGTCTGTCTATCTAGTTGATCTGTCTTAACCCTTTCTCCTCTTCACCTCGCTGTTTCCTCACTGCAGTTTCGAGCAGTTCTGCATCAATTACTGCAACGAGAAGCTGCAGCAGCTGTTCATTGAGCTGATCCTGAGGCAGGAGCAGGAGGAGTACCAGCGCGAGGGCATCGAGTGGCAGCACGTGAGCACAACGGCCACCTGTTTTTAGATAATCTCTTCTGACAGTCTTAGTTTTGTCAAGAAACTATAGTTTTAAGAACTAAGCTTTGTGCTCATTTATTATTTCTTTAGTACACTATTGTATAGTGAAACTAACATTTTAGACAAACAATTTCAGTTTATTATCATTAACTGCAGTTTTGTGCAGAAAAACGTATTTACACTAAAGGTAAGTTTGTTTGTGTAAGGTTTTAGCTCAGGTGCCTGTGTTTCAGATTGAGTACTTCAATAACCAGATCATCGTGGACCTGGTCGAGCAGCCTCACAAGGGAATCATTTCCATCCTGGACGAGGCCTGTCTGAGTGTGGGGCATGTCACAGACACACACTTCCTGGAGTCCATGGACAAGAAGCTCAGCAAGCACCCCCACTACACCAGCCGCAAGGTGAGGGAGAGAGGAGGAGAGGGGGAGAGAGAGGGACGGGACTAGACTACAAGGCTTGCTTTTAAAGTAACCTTTAATAGAACTAAATGCACCAAAAAAGGGATGGTAAACCGGCAGGGTTTGCTTCTCCTCATCACACAACGGTGAACCCTACTGGCCAGACACTGAGCACATTGAGAGTGGATAAAAAGCAGGGCTGATCTCTATTCTCTGGGATCGGTAGCCCGCCCACCTCTATTCTGGATTGCTTGGCGTAAAAGCGATTCTGGCTTTAGGCTTGTGAGATCGGAGGACGCTCACACGCCCTCAGAATGTCTGTGCTGTACGGGGACTCGCTGCGATAAGGAGAAAAAACATAATTGCACATACCAAATTGGGGGGGAAATAAATAAAAATCATAATTGGTCACTCTAAATTAAAAAAAAAAAAAAGATTAGAATATCTTATTATACATTGAGGATTTATCTCAGCCAAGTGGTTATAACCTTACCTGTCCAGAAGAGGGTGGTGTTTCCCTGTAAGCCTCTGCCTCGCTGTGAAGGAGTGTTCTCTTGCTGAATAAACCCCCAAGATCATTAGAAGGGAATAAAGACAAATCCTGCAACTCTAATTTGTTTCAGCAATAAATGTAAATGTTGAGAAACTCACCATTAGGCATGAACACACTCCGTATATAGAAATGGAAATTGTCAGCTGTTCATAGTGGTCAAATGAATGTTGTTGTTTTACCAGCAGGGGTCACTCTCACATAAGAACACAGGACATATCAGATTATTAGATTATTTCTTGCATCATGAAAACTTGTCTAGACATGTGTAAGACAGGGGTCTTTTTTGTTTCCATGTGTAAGGAACGCCAGTATATTTAGATGTATTAAGGTAAATGTTTCACAATGTGTTAACTACTTAACTGCCAGCTATATTTGACTTGCAGGACTTGTTTGTCCAGTACCCAGAAACAGCAAGAAAATATAATCACTACAGATGCACACATCAGCTTAGTTTACTGCTATGCTAGACATCTGATTAAAGAGCAATTTGGTAAAGGTATGAAGCACTGCATCGCAGTTATCTTATGTATATTCTTGTTGTGTAGATTCACTTTGTATGTAATGTTCTGTTTCGGTCATCGCATCCTGGTGACTTATAAGTTTAAAACACACCTGTGTTCACAATAGAGCTGCTAAAAACATGTCTAAAATGTCACAGTGCAACAATGAACCTGCATCCACTAGTGTCAGTGTTACAGGAGGACACATTCATCGTTACCCTGTGGTGTACCAGCTTTATTGAGGGAGAAGACATTTTTGAGAGTTCTATAGTGGCCAAAGATGTTCTTTAAACATCTGAGTTTTAAGAAGTCACCAGGATGTGATGACTGAAGCAAGGAGAAGAAATACATGCGTTAAAATTAAAGACTGAAATAATCCCAATATGGGGAAAATATCAGTTTGTTAAAACGACGAATGAACATTGTTTCTAATCCTTCTATTGATGGTTGAAAAAAATCAAGTTGGCCTAATAGCTGTGTAAAAAGTTGAGAGGTTATCATATCAAATGACCATTTACATAATTGTTTAATATAATACATTTTGCTGTTTATATGGAATCATCTGTTCGGTTTAATAATCAAAATTAGTTACTTAACTTTTCAGTGATGTAAGCCATGAATCTGACCTGGTACTTCCCTGCTCTCTTGCGTATCAAAGCCCTGAGATTTCACTATTATTATTATTTATTTCTTAGCAGACGTCCCCTTATCCAGGGCGACTTACAATTGTTACAAGATATCATATTATTTTTTACATAAAATTACCCATTTATACAGTTGGGTTTTTACTGGAGCAATCCAGGTAAAGTACCTTGCTCAAGGGTACAGCAGCAGTGTCCCCCACCTGGGATTGAAACTACAACCCTCTGGTCAGGAGTCCAGAGCCCTAACCACTACTCCACACTGCTGCTAGAAAGTCATTGACAGGTCCTGCCAATCTAATTGTCTACAGCCATAATACAAAATTGGTTTGTAATTTTTTACGGGCTGGCCTAGACCGCTGCCTAATTGAGACCAATGGGAATTTGTATTTGGAGCATGTGTACTGCCTATTAATTAGCATTCATGTTCACTGAGTAAATAAAGAGCCTGCCTCTTCCTTTAGTGTTCCCTGGAATCAGACTGCTTCTCATTGGCACTGGAGCTCAGTAACTCGTCTCAGTGGTACAAAAACTAACAACAAGACACTATCAATTAATTGCAGGTCCCGTAGAAGTGCTTTGGGTAATTCAACAAACAGAGACCATTTAAATAAATGCATTCATGAAATTCATCTGTATACAAATCGAAATAAATCTTCATACACTCAGTTTTTTACTTATAATTTCTCAGGAAAAGAAAAAAAATTGGGTGAACTGGGCCTAATACAACAGGGAGGAGACACAAACATGCTGTTAAGGGCCACCAAACCAGGATACAGAAGTGGGGAGGGCAGCGCGAGGGGGGTAACTGTCCCTGAGGGACACAACGACAGAATACAGCCATTATGTTAATATGAGTTTACTTGAGCATCTGGTTTGTAGCTGTGCAGTGTTTTAATGCAGCAGCTTGCGTCTCTGTGCGTTAGCGGCTTCAATTTTGCATGATTTTGCAGTGCTGATTGACATACTGCAGCAGACAGGCTGGTGCAGCTGTGATGGGAAAACGGTACTAATGAGGACTGTGCATGCCTGCTTCATGGATCCTGTGGAAACTCATTTTTTTTAAACAATATTCGTTGGCCTTTCATCATTGTAAATAAATTACTTATGTCCTGAATCATTGTGGATACATAATGTCATTTTTAAAGCTGTTCAAAATCCCAGTTTGTCACTTTCAATTGAGTTATTATTTAGCTAAGCAGAAAGCAGAAAGAGGCTGTTTAGTGAATATAAGAGCCTCCCTTTCTCTTTCTCTGCTCCACTGGCACAGAGCAGAGGAAGGCTATAAGAAACACTCAGATTCTCATGTGTTGACCTGGCCTACTTCTCCCTGTGCAGCCTGTGAGATGCTGGATTGTGAAGCACATGTTGTGTCCTGGAACAATGTCCTGGAATAATGTGTCCTAGAATAATGTTGCTGCACCATGACAGTAATCCATGGCCAGAATCCAGGAGAACGATCAAGCAAATTATGTCCTTGAGCTGTATTTGTAATGAACTGCAGATAATTTGTTTTACCCTGCCTTTTATATCATTCATCTGGCTTTAAGTCATATTGCTCCTGCTGCAGTCTGACAGCAGATTGTTGTGTGAAACCTCAGGAGGAGTTTTAATTAAAAACAAGTAGATGTCCTTCAGGACAGTTCAACATCTCATGTGCTGAGTGAGTGCAGGCAAGTAACATTTCTAGACAGCTTACATGACCGTTCATACAGTACATATTGTGTATCTGCCACTGGCCAGGGCAATCTTGTGTAAAAGGGTGGAGGCTGGGCATGAACCGGTGACCCTGTGCACCGCAAATGAGCGTCTTAACCACTATCCAAAAAATTATCTCACCAACAGACAGAGCCTGTAACGGCAGTGTAAGGAAATACTTAGCAGCAGATTCTCAAAGCTCTTTACATTTTTCAGGAAAGAAAAATCACACAAGTTACCAAACCACAAATAAACAAACCAGACATTTTGATTTAGGTGCTTGTTAATTGTCTGAGATTCTTATTTGTTTTAGAATAGATTTTTGCCCCTTGTATTTAAAATCAAGGATAAAGATCAGCAAAGTTAATTCATTCCCATCTTGCTGTCTGATTGGCTACTAGCATTTGCATCTGTGTGAAATAAAACATAGTTTCAAGGAACAAGAAAATACAAAAAGTTGATATAAGTGAATTTTTTTTTTTTAAATCAACCCTGAAAGCTGCTCTCTAAAGCTGTAAAATGAAAGATACAAATCAGTAAAGAGGTTCGGCTTTGAGCCTTAGTACTGCACACAAATGATATCTTCCGCGGGCCATTCCGGATACTTTTTCCACTACCAGGAGCAATATGCCCTCAAAGCTGAAGCTTGGACACGTAATAAAGCCATGAAACCACAAAGAAGCCCAGTTACCAGAGAGGCCAAGGTCAGAACATCCACATGAGGGAGATTTGCAGTGAGACTTGGCAAAGTGGTTTCTTTCCTTTGGGAGCAAGACTGCTAAAATCGGTGCCAAAAAAGTTCTTAAAATGAGTGACTCTTTCTCCAATGAGTGAGACCTGACATGTTTGAGTTCCAGTCATGCCAATGTTCACAGAGTGATTCTGCAGTCCCATAGACATTGTGTTTCTGAAGGAGTTATCTATTTTCTGGGCTGCTTTTGAAACTCACAGTAGATGGTGCTAATCCATAATCTATTCTTCTTCTCTGCTGTCCCCAGCTCTGCGCCACAGACAAGACCATGGAGTTCCTGCGCGACTTCAGGATCAAGCATTACGCTGGCAACGTAACGTGAGTGTCTCGTCCATAAAGATTTCTTACACTGGAAATGGGGGCTGTGGCTATGGGGTAGCCTTTCTGGAGAGCCATACAAATGTTACCAAAAGCATTTAGTGTAGTACAGCACAGTGAAAGCATGGTAAAGACTTACCAAAAGACTGGCCAAAAGTTTTGCATCACCTAGAATTTTAGGATTGAAACATAATTTAATGATATCATAACATAAAATGATACCATAACAGTATACCGGAAGCCATAATAGCAGTACAGTATTTCATGTTAGATTTTGAAATGTCACATTTTTCATTCGACTTTACGAAGCAAAATTAGTTAATTCTATAGGGTGATGCAAAACAGGATATAATATTGTCTATGTGAGAGAGAGCAAAGAAGAGGGGAGAGAGAGAGAGAGAGAGAGAGAGAGAGAGAGAGAGAGAGAGAGAGAGAGAGAGAGAGAGAGAGAGAGAGAGAGAGAGAGAGAGAGAGAGGGAGAGAGGGGTGCTTTCAAGACCTTTAATCGGAGATCGCTGACTTCCAGAGTAGGGGCAATGTGCTGCTGTGTGGAGATCTCAATGCCAGGACTGGCAGAGAGATTGACTGCATCAGCACAGAGGGTGACGGCCACCTGATTGGACAGATCCCTTTGTACCACACACCCATCACTACACAGAGGAACAGCTATGACAGTGATGAACAACAGCGGGAAACAGGTACTGCATCTCTGTAAAGGCCTGGGTCTGTATATTATTAACGGCAGGATCAGGGGGGATTTTCTAGGCAGGTACACATAGAGCTCAGCCCTGGGCAACAGTGTGGTAGACTACGCCATTACAGACATGGACCCAGAGTCTATTAATGCATTTATAGTCCGGCAACAGACCCCTTTATCAGACCTAGACCATTGTCAAATAGTCCTGTATCTAAAAAGAACTGATCAAAACAATTCCAATCTGAACCCCCCCGCCAACCTATACAACCTCAAACTAGCCTATAAATGGACACAGAGCAGTGCTGAGGAATAGAATAAAACAATGTATAGTACAGAAATAGAAAGTATGCTAAACAGCTTTCTAACCAAAACTCAGGAAAAATAAACAGAAAGAAACTTAAAAAATAAACCAAATGAAAAATGGTTTGACACTGAGTGTAAAACAACTAGAAAACAATTAAGAGAAGAATCCAACTAAAAACACACAGAACCCAACAATCCAGTAATATGCTTCAGCTACTGCAAGACACTGAAACATTAGAAACACATTCTAAAGAAGTATATGTGTCTAAATAATTAAGCCAAATTGAGGAGTCCATTGACCAAAACTCCTTTTGGGAACTATGGAACAAATTAAATACTTCAAAAACTGACAATGAATTGTCAATCAAAAATGATAATCTTTTGAAAACTTACTTTGATAAAAACGTGATATAAATGAACTAAATCCAGACCAAAATTCAATCTTTAAAAAACTAAAACAATTGGAAACAATAATTCAAGACAACCAGAACCTACTTGATTTCTCAATAACTGTACTGGAGCTGAAAGGTAAACTCCAAGCCCTCAAACCCAGGAAAGCCTGTGGGCCCGACAGCATCAACAACAATGCTGAAACACAGCAGTCCCAGGCTACAGGAGGCCCTGCTCAAATTATTCAACCTCAATCTGAGTGCGGGCTGCTTCCCTGACATCTGGAACCAAGGGCTTATAACCCCAATTCACAAAAGTGGAGACAAATTAGACCCCAACAATTACCAAGGCATCTGTGTGAGCAGTAACCTGGGGAGGCTGTTCTGCAGTATGATTAACGCCTGGATACTGGCCTTCCTTACTGAGCACAGTGTCCTGAGTAAGAGTCAGATTGGCTTCCTACCAAACCACCGCCCCTCTGACCATATTTACACCCTACACACCCTTATCAACAAACGTCCACCACAAAAATAAAGGAAAAGTATTTGCTTGTTTTAAAAAAAAAGCATTTGACTCAATTTGGCATCCAGGTCTATTCCTCTGAATTCTTGAATGTGGTGTAGGGCAAAGTCTATGACATCGTAAAGTCAATATACACAGAGAATAAGTGTGGTATGAAAATTGGCAACCAAAGAACAGAGTTTTTCACCCATGGGCATAGCGTGAAACAGAGTTGCAGTCTGAGCCCAACACTGAGCCCAGCATTAACGAGTTGACCACGATGCTGGAGCAGTCTGCAGCCCCTGGACTCACTCTACATGACAAAGAAATTAAATTCCTGCTCTATGCAGATGATCTGCTCCTGATGTTGCCCACAGAGCAGGGGCTGCAGCAGAGCCTGGCACTGCTGGAGCAGTACTGTCCGAAATGGGCACTGGCAGTAAACCTGGACAAGACCAGAGTTATGGTCTTCCAGAAGAAAGCCAGATCTCAGGGAAGCAGGTACCGCTTCACTCTGGGCAACACTACACTGAAGCACAGCACCAGCTATACCTACCTGGGTCTGAAAATCAGTGTGTCAGGGAACTTTAACCTGGCTATAAATGCATTAAAAGACAAGGCACACGGCTTTTTATGCCATAAAATTGTCTTTACAAAATTAAACCACCAATAAAAATATGGCTAAAAAATTTTGACAGCATTATTCAGCCAATTCTTCTGTATGGTAGTGAAGAATGGAGTCCCCTTATGAAGACCGATTATAACAAATGGGATCAAAGCCCAACAGAAAATTTCTACAAACACCTCCTGCAGGTTCACAGGAGTGCAGCCAACAGTGCCTGCAGGGCTGAACTGGGCTGGTTGTTCTTACTCCACGCCATACAGAAACAAGCATGGAATTACTCGGTCCATCTACAGCAGGCTGATCCGCAGTCCTACCACCACACAGCAATCCAAACACAGCTCCACTGTCTCCAGAAGAGAATCTTAAGCTCAGCCAATTGAGCCAAATTAACACCAGAGAGCTTCAGAACAACTCCAACAAAAAACTCCCAGCAGCAAAAATGAGAAAAATCCATTTAAACTTGGAAAACAAATATAAATCCCATTGGAAAATTTTAATTAAATCACATAATATACTAGAATGCTATCTGGCCCTAAAAAAAGAGTTTACCCTGACAGAATATCTTGTCATGGTCAAAAATACAAAACAAAGGCAGATCCTGACCAAGTACAGACTCAGTGACCACAGCCTGGCCATTGAAACTGGCCGGCACAAGAAATCCTGGATAGCCAAAGAAAAGAGACTGTGTTGTCACTGTGATCTGGGAGAGGTGGAGACAGAGATGCACTTCCTGTTACACTGCCCCCAATACAAACAAACCAGGGACACGTTCTTCCCGAAATTGGCCAATCAAGCCACAGAATTCCCTTTACTCTATGACACAGAGAAAATATCAGTCATGTTAGGAGAAGAGCAGCAGACAGCAGAGCTCACTGCCCAATATGTAGCCACCTGCCACAACCTGAGCAAGACAACCGAGACACTCTGCACGGGGACCAGACATGATTGTTCATGGTTGATACTGTAAATATGGAAAGGGGAGGGAGGTGGTAATGAGGGTGGGTGTATAGATGGAGGGAAGGGAAAAAAGAAGGAGGAACAGGGGGGTTATCTGTTTGTATTGCATCTCTATGTTTCTTGTTGAAGTGCTTTGGCAAAACCTAATTTTATTTTGTCACAGAAACGTATCCAACAATGCGTGCAGGGCTGAACTGGGCAGGTTCCCATAGCTCCTCAAAATTTAAGAGAGAGCAATAAATTACTGGGTCCATCTAAACCAGGCCAACCCACACTCCTACCACCACATAGCACTGCAGAGCGACACACTGCACCCAGAACAGAAGTGGTGCTATAGCCACCAATGCAGAAGATCCCAGCTCTTTGGTTAAGACGCTTGCTTGGGTGCGCAGAGTTGCCAGCTCACACCCAGACTCCACCCCATTACACTGTCTTTTTTTAGGAGATTGAGTTCTGTGGATTCACAGAACTAGAGCACCAAAACTTCCTGTAAAATGATCTACAGAGGATTTTCTCTCTCAATGTCTTTTTCTGTTCTTTTTCCCTATACTCTCTCAATCAAATTTCAATTCAACTTTATTAAAGTAGCAAATACATAGAAAAAATGTAACTTCATATAATGTCAGTATAGCAGTATGAGTAGATGGGAGGCTGCAATATACTGTGAAAAGATTTCTGCTACCTCTTTCAATTTTTTTCTATCTCACTTTCTCTCCCCCGTCTCTCACTCTCTCGCCCTCTAAATTTAGATCACCACTCTGTGCTCCCTCAGGTAATAATCTGTGTGCTTAAATTAGTGTTACTGTAAACACCCTCGGATCTCACTGCAGAGTTTCTTTTTCATGTATAATGTATCACAGCTCAGAGCTACCCTGGTACTCATTAGCTGTGCTTGAACCCAGATTTTCCAGCTCTGTGTCAGTCCTGTACCCTAACCCCCTGGGGTTACCCAGGGGCCACAGTTACAAAAAATTAAAAGCATCTGCCAAACATAATTAGCTGGGTGGCACTAATTCAAAGTCTGCGAGTTGCTGAAGCATGCAGCCTGGGACCACATCAACTTTCTGATCATTTGTCATTTGTTTATTAAGCAAATCAGAATTATCTTTGCTACGTCTTAAAAGATGATCTATATTCAAGGTATACCTGGAACGGAACCCCCAACTCTCAGCTGAAACAAAGGTGTGTGGCGTGTGCTGCATTACATTTTACTCGCCTGTGATGCAGCTTGTGACATTTGAATAACAAGCTAGTCATGTGCACAGTTTCTAAAAACTGCATGCTACGAGCGTTGTAATCGAGTCACAAAAATTGGGACTCGAGTCGAGTCAAGTCACTGGGGGATAAGACTCGAGTCGAGTCGAGTCTTTGACATGTCAAGTCGAGTCACAGAGTTTGCTCGAGTCACCTATCTGACTCGAGTCCATTCGAGTCATTAGTTCTGACAGTTCGAGACAGTTTGATTTAATCAGATTCATTTTACAGGAGATTAAGCAGGTTTTATTATTGACCATTCAGAGGCCCTTTTACCTATGCTCAGTTGAGTAATGGATACCACAAGACAAAATAATGCATTTAATCATTTATTTACAATTTTACTGAATTTAACTACCTATACTTAGCACAATAAAATCCCAGTTGTTTGTCAAAATAAAATCATCAATGTAGTTAAAACGTGCCAATGTACAGTAATACTAAGAGGTCAAGTGTATTTTGAATAACCCTACTAATGTAAAAGACTGGTATTGTAGCTGCTGTTTCATAAACACATACAAAATACCCCAGCAGTGCAAACGACACCATTTTTTTAAAATTTTTTACCAGTGTAGTAATTGATCTGTTAACCCACTAAGACAAAATCGACAGACCACTTCTTAAAAATTCATTGAAAACAATAGTTCTGTCCCCAACCTCCTTTTGTCTGGCAATGTTGATTGTGCCTATTCCCATAATCATGCTGCTGTTGTCTGGTCTACCAATTTTTGTTTTTCTGAATGTATTCATTAAAAAAAGCAAAACGTTTTTAACCAAACTAACTATAAAACATCTATCCAGGAAGCTAATCCTGATGTATTAAATTAATCAAACAAGTCTAGAGCTGATTAACTCAATTTGGCAGGTAGGTAGGCAGGAATTTCAACTTTGTATACAAAGCTGCTAAGATGTTGCCGGCGCACAAAAAGTATGTGGGAGTCTTTGAAAGTAATCTGCAAATATGTATGCATTTTATGGGTTAAGTTGAAGCGAAAAATCAGCAAATGGGAAATAATGGGAAATCTTTCAAAACGTTGACCCCCCCCATTGAAAGTGTTGTACACTGCGTATGCCTGTGCTATAGTGCCAGTGGCTGTAGGCTACGGGAATGTAAAAAAGATAAATAGTTATTAAAGCTCCAGAGGGTTGTTTGTGTTCATTTCTGGTACAGTGAAATAGAAAAATGTTATTCCGCAAGTAAAATAAAATGGCTAAAATTAGTTTTCTCAGCCACACAAGACACACAAACAGTACTATTGGGTAACAGTTAACACAGGAAGTATTTATTGTTGTTCTTGTTACACTTGTTGTGTCACTTTATGTTGTATTTCAGTATGTAACTTTAATTATTCTTGAGCTGTAACCTTGTATCACACTGTAACGTGTGTAAGTCTCTTTGGATAAATGTGTCTGCTAAATAAATAAATAAAACAACAAATGGTTACACTTTCAAATTCTAAACAAGTTACAAGCTTAACAGCACCAATAATCAATAAAACAAACAAACATACTTTTTTTTACTTCAAATATTACAAATCTTTCCATGTGTTGTAAAATAATAATAATAATAATAATAATAATAATAATAATAATAATAATAATAATAATATTAAAAACAAATATTCATGTTAGTTCAACTTCTGTTACGGCCTCGTCTTGTTTACGTTTCCTTTCATACAATTTATGTTTAGCGCTTCCCATGTGTTCTACAATCGTCTGCCTACGTGTGTAATCTACAGCCTTACTGCATGAAGTGTTCCGCATTTTCGGTTTTTATCTTTAAAAAAAAATAAATCTGGGAATTTTCTGAGTTTTTATTATTTTATTGTTTTACATACCTATATTAAAATATGGATAAAATCGGAAAATGTTTTAATTAAAACATCGGTAAAAATCGGGGGGTTACATGTGGAATATGATGAGTAGCAGTTCTGTTTTCTGGTTAATAATGTCCCTGGAATGTATGATGCGCAGAATTTGTACAAGTCGAAGCCACGTTTTCCCAAGTTAGCTGGTATACTTTGCGAACGTTTGGGCAATCACTGTATCAATAGAAGGTATGAACATGACATCACCACAAAACAAGCCAGGTTTATTTGCCTTGAAATCATAAAAAGAAAATTGACAGAACTGGGTGGTGCAAGCCATCGGGAGACGTGTCAAAAAAAATCACACTGGACATTTACATCAATGTATTCCATATAACTTTACCAACTAAAGCATCACCATTTTCTGTCATATATTTACGATTAAGATTGTCGGCGTTAGACAGTGTTTTAGCTGATGGACAGACAGTACTGTCGCACGAAGTCACCAATACATACCTCTGCAATAAACATGTCCAACAAAGCACAGCGCTCTGACAAACTCATTAACAGTCATTGTGTGCTTTCTTTTTATTAAAGCGTGTATAAAAGCCACATAAATGGATTGCTTGTCTCAGTTCACTTTCTTGTTTTAGTTTAATGTGTCGCTTACTTTCAGTATGTTCTTTTATTGTTCAGCGCGAACATGTACCTCAGTGCAGCAGTATTTGCAGCGCTATGCATCCTCTGCCTCATCTGACCCACTTCTGCTATTTTTGCTTTTTGTATACTTGGAAACATTCGTTTTCTTTTGAATATTCATAAATTGATTAACATTTTCTCCCAATTCCTCATCCATTAAAAATATTATATTTTGCTGCATTTCAATTTAGTTTTTGATCAAGCTAGTAATTACTACACCCAGCAATTGCCACAATAAATCAGACTTTGATTGGCCAACACAATCAGATGATAGTGTGTTTGTTGCGTTCTCCACGCTGTCCGGACACCATCTTGGGTGCTCCACTCCACTGCAAGCTTCACACTGCACTGGTCGTCTGACTGCACTGCAACTGTCTGATGGCTCCACACTGTTGTAAGCTATGCGCTTCCCCTGGTTGTGTGACTGCAAGCAGCCCAGACAGAGAGACTCAGCCCAGTAACTTGGTGCTTTGCCCTCAATACTTGGTGCTCGGTGCTTCGGCACCCCAGTGTCTAGGACTCGACTCCAACGGTACCATCGGGCCCTTGGTGCCTCAGAGCCTCACCATAGCGGCCCTAGTGCGAGCGCCCCCAGTAGGAGGTCTATCCAAGGATCCTGTATGCCCTAACGGCCAATGCAGGATCACAGAAGCCCACCTTAAGAAGGCTTACATGGCTGAAGCGCAGGTAACGCGTCTGGCGAACACAGGAGGCCTCTTAACGGCCTACCTTGATGGAATGCTGCGCTCCATAACCCTCCCCGATCCGCTAGCTTCAGATCTACACACGATCTCGGGCACTCTGTTACAAATCTCGGGCTTCCAAGGGCAAACCCTGGGCAGAAGCCTGGCAGGCTTAATGGTGGCACGCAGAAAGCTCTGGCTGTCTCAAGCGAGGGTACCGGATGCAGACAAGTCTGCATTACTACATGCACCTATCTCCCCTGGAAATACCTTTGGACCAACGGTACAGGAGATCTTGCAACGCTCTCACAGAGAGTGAGAGTCATCCCAGCAGGTTGCTGCAATGCTCCCCTTCCATGCCTCAGCACAGGGAAAGGGGACGCAATGGCGTCCGGCAGTTACCACGGTAACCCGGACTATCCCAGTCCCTACAGCACCACACCACAACCTGAGGCACCGCCTCCAGGCCTCCAAGGGAATGCCAGATGTGGGGCACCGGTGCACCAGCGCCCAGGGAGACAGTTCCAGTGGAACCACCCCAGGCAACCTTCAAGACAGCCTCCACACCAGCCTCAGCAGCCCCAGCAGGGGCCCTAAAGGCTTGCAGCCTCAGACCCACCCATTCGCACAACATCACCTGCACTACTGGCGCAGTTGCACCTCAGACTCCTGGGTGCTCGCCACCATACATACCGGCTCCGCACTGCAATTCCACTCTGGACCTCCTCCCTTTCAAGGGATCACAGTCACATCCAGGTCTTAACCCTCAAACAAGAGGTAGAAACACTACTTCAAAAACAAGCCATCTGTCTTGTAGAACACACCTCTCAAAGAGAGGGGTTCTACTCGAGGTATTTCTTGGTACCAAAAAAGGACGACGGCCTTCGCCCTTTCTTAGACCTGAGACACCTCAACAGGTTCTTGAGGGAGAAGAGGTTCCAAATGGTCACACACCGTCACATCCTCCAGTCTGTCCGGCCGGGTGACTGGTTTACAACAGTGGACCTGAAGGATGCATTTTTTCACGTTCCTATCTGTCCAGCACACAGGAAATATCTCCGCTTCGCCTTTCAGGGAAGCGTCTTCGAGTTCTCTGTGCTGCCATTTGGCCTCTCCTTAGCCCCCCGCACATTTTCAAAGTGCATGGATGCCATCCTAGCTCCCTTGTGGCTGCAAAGGATCAGGGTGATGAATTACCTGGACAACTGGTTGATTTGTTCCCAGTCACAGGCAGGAGCAGTCACACAGCGAATGTGACAGAGCATCTGTCGAGGCTGGGTCTCACTCTCAACGATGCAAAAAGCCAATTAACACCGGTGCAGAGTGTGGTCTATTTGGGTCTCTGGTTCAATTCCCTTACAATGCAAGCCTACCTGTCGGACGACAGGGTAGATGCTTTTCTCAACTGCCTGGCCCTGTTTCAACAAAGGTCCACAGTGCAATTAGTGTTGTGCCAGAAACTCCTGCGTCTGATGGCCACAGCATCCTCAGCCATTCAGCTGGGGTCACTTGACATGCGCCTGCTTCAAATGTGGCTCAATGCCTTTTGGCTATACCCCAAGTGTGACAGATACCATCGGCTGACAGTGTCTCGCCTGTGTTGCAAAGCACTACGCTAGTGTAGGCAAGCCCCTCACCTTAGCGAAGGCATAAGAATGGGAATCATTTACAACCGTCAGGTGGTGATGACAGACACATCCAACTGCGATGGGGAGGCAGTCTGAGCAGGCAGAGGAGTCCGCTGGGCCGCTGGACATCCCTGCACATAAATGCTCTAGAGCTGAGAGCAGTCCACCTCGTGCTGCAACATTTTCTCCCCGTGCTCCGCAACAAACATGTCCTTGTCCGCACGGACAACATGTCAGTGGTTGCGTACGTGAACCACCAGGGAGGGCTTCAGTCCCCAGGGTTACACCGCATAGCCTTTTGGCTGCTGATCTCGGCACAGAGGCACCTCCTACCCCTCCGGGCTGCACATCTCCCGGAGTGGTGAACTGGGTGGCGGACCTCTTCTCAAAGGAGGGTCCTCACCTGTCAGAATGGCGGCTGCACCCTCAGGTGGTGCAGTACATTTTGGAACGCTTCGGGGAAGCCCAGGTCGACCTCTTTGCCACAGCAGAGACGACCCATTGCCCCCTGTGGTTCTCCCTCCGCAGCTGCGGAGGTCCAATAGGCGTTGACGCCCTAGTGCACGAATGGCCCAAAGCACCGTTATACGCTTTCCCGCCTATACCGCTGCACCCTGCCTTCCTCAGGAAGGTCAGGAGAGAGGAAGCGACAGGAGGAGTCGGATAGGAGATTAAATTCCCTCTGCCCAGTTCAGGCATTGAGGTGCTATGTAAATAGAATGAGAGCGATGCGTCAGTCAAGCCCTCTCTAAGCAGCGACTGTCCCATTGGATTGTGAACAGGGTTTCGACTGTGTATACTAATGCCGGCCTACCCCCAACTGGGAGGGTGGCCGCGCACTCAACCAGAGGTGTGGCTATGTCATGGGCCCTCTTAGAGGTGCCTCATTGACCGATATATGTACTGCGGCTAGCTGGACTACCCCGCATGCATTTACCAGGTTCTACCGACTTAATGTCGTAGATCCCTTTATGCCTTTAATAGGCACTGGGGTCCTTGAGGTTGCATGCTCACACCACCAACATTAGATGGCGATAGCGAGATGTACCTCAGATGCTGTCCGCTCATTCTCCCTCACAACGGCTTTGGTATACTTTCCCAAAAGTATCATTGGCGGTCATCTTCGAATTGAAAGGGAACGATAGGTTACAGATGTAACCCCGGTTCCCTGAAAGAGAAGATGACCGCCAACCTTGTGAGGTCGCATCACTTGCATTTGCAGGTTCAATGCAAAAGAGACTGACTTCTCCGTGCAGTGACTATTTATTTCCTCGGGAGGTGGGACCGAAGACGCCACTTCACTGAGGGGCCTATCGGCAGCTTTGATATAAAATGTTCAGCGAATACCTGACATGCAGGCATATCCCAAAAGTATCATTGTCATCTTTTCTGTCAGGGAACTAATCGTTTTTCCGTGTTATTCCACAGCAAACAGATTCCTAGGATCCCTGATTATTATGTTAAATTTCGTGTACAACATTTTTTTTTATATGTTTATAAGCTTCTACGTGAGTTTGGATTTGCAAGTGGTTGTTTGGATTTTAAAAACAACTTGCAATTTTTAAAAATATGGCTTTTTTGCCATTTTGTTTTGTTTTCAAAAACATTCTTTTAAAGATAGATCAATATACATTAAACCAGACAACAAACACAAACCCCCTTTTCTACCGCATTTAAGTTTTAAACTTACGTAAATAAAAATATGTTGATTGACCCACCAAATAAGCAGGTACTCTAGATTTACCTTCCATGCTGCTGACGCTCTTCTCTCTGTCTCTATGTTGTCATGTGTTCCTCTCACGCATAAAGAGGCAGGGCTTGTATCACAAGAAGGGCTGCAGCTATTGAAAACTAAACTGATTGTGTAATTAATTTTATCATAAAGACTATGACTCGAGCCGAGTGGAGACTTTTTGGCCGGGACTTGAGTCGAGTCGAGTCTTTTCTTGCAGGGACTCGAGTCGAGTCGAGTCACTGACTCGATTCATTGCAACTCTGCATCCTACATATAGCAGGCATTTCTGATTTTCTGTCCAGCAGCTGTGTATCTACGCATTGTACCCTTAAGATGGTAATTTTTGTGATATATATGGCACCCTCTTGGGAAGTTGGGTTTGTATATTTCAACTTTATAAATCTGTAGCACATGATTCTACAATCTGTATTTACACCCATTCTTGAAGGGCTCCTGCTTATAACAAAGTTTTTGGAGTCCTGAATATCCTGCATTCAAAAGTCTAAAGAGTGAAACAGAATGCAAAAGATAAAGAGTTCTCTGTGCTCAATGGAGAGTGGGGAACAAGCAGGCAGGCCCACTGTCTGTAGTGAACAAGGTAAAAGAATGAATAACAAAACCATTCAGGTATGTGGAATCTGAACAGAGTAAAGATTCACTTCCTGGGAACTGTGGATGCATGTACTGGGGGGAAAGTCAAGGATAATGAAACCCATGTACCCCAGGACAGGTACAGTACAGCACAAGGGGGGACGTTTTTGTCGAGTTTAAGTATATTACTTATGGAGCACTCCTCCTTTGTCCAACAGGGCAACTGTGGCACCAGGTTGGAGACAGAAGCGCTCTGTCCACCTGCCTGTCTGTCTGTCTGTCTGTCTGTCTGTTTGTCAGTCTGTCTAGCATATAGAGTATGGGATATTTACTGGTATAGGCTATTAGCTGGTAGAGTTTAGAGTATTGACAGCTGGTATAGAGCATCAACTGGTAGAGTATAGAGCACTGACAGGAAGAGCATTTCGCAGTACAGATCAGTGAGGGGGTTTCAAAGGGATTCCTGTATTGATCATTTCTTATAGCTGGAGGCTGGAGCACTGTGGATGTGTACTGGGCTGTGAGTCACTCTGAGGTAAAAAAAAAAAACCCAAAAAAACAACAACATGTGTGACATAGACTTTGAGACAAACCCAGCAAATGTGAAGGCTGGTCTGTGAGAATGCACTCAGGAGAAGAGCTTCTATTTCTGTAAAATAGAGACATCTCAGGAAGAGAAATGAAAAGGATGACGATCCGCTCAGCAACTGCACTGTTAGAAATTACTGCAGAACAGAGATTTAAGTGGAGCAAAGTTTTCCCTCATGGTGGCAGACTAGGTAGACATACTGCACTGATTATTACAACTAGACACATCCCACCCACAAAGGAATTAAAAAAACACACTGCAAATATGAGGCACTGTGATCGTCGTTCTCCTTCAGTCTTGTTCCATTTGTTGTTTTACAGTCATGTTTTATATTACCAAGAAATCATTAAGAGCAATTACATGGTAATTAATTCAGATAATGATCAGTAAGCAACGGATGAACCCACTAACAGAACTATGCCAGGAAAGGATTCAACAGAAAGAAATGCATAACCCAAAATTGTTTAATCAAAATAGGCAATAGAAATAGAATAATACCCTGATTAGAGGGTATTACCTTAGGAAAGCTGGCTGTGCCAGGAAGTACTTCACAGACAGGATCAAATACCAAGTTAATAGCCAATACTCAGGGTTTTTATTGTGAATAGAAACCAGTTGTTTATTAAAAGCTGAACATTCTATTTGAATGTTCCGCAGTCATCTATTGTGTGGAATTGTGCAGGAAAAGAGCTAGCTGATTGGTGGAGGAAAGTTCTGAGGGTTCTAATAAAGTGTTAATTTCCTCTGCAGTGATCATTACTTGCTAGATAACTTGCTAGCCATATTATTTTGATCTCGATTACTCAGGTTGTTTGTAATTGATGTCGCTGTGTGAACCGAGTTGCTAGATTTGTTAGCCTTTAGAGGGGTCAACCTGTGGGATAATGACACATTCTTTTACTAGGAATCTGATTGGCTGAGACAATAAGCAAAGTTAATAGCAAATCTTAACAAACTGAATACCAAGACTTTGAACCTTAAATGTATTTCTATTTACATATTTTCCCCAGAAAATGTCATACTTTCATTGGCATTCATTGCAGAACACAGTTCAATCTAGCCCTCGAATCATCTGGCAAGTGGACTTCGGTCTTATACAAAGTCTTTAAAGATATAATTCACTTCAATTCAAAATTCAACTTTCTTCTATTTTTATACCTGTGTCCTACTTTGTGAAGCTCCAGCTAGCACTGCCTCCCAGCTAGAAAACCTGCCTGATGGGAAACTCCTGTCTGTCTGTGTGCCACAGCACTGTCTCAGAGTCTAATAGTGTAATTGTGGTTTGACTGGGATTTTAATAGAGCACAGTTCCACCTCCTGGCAAATTGATGCCAAATATCATCAGTGTTTTTAAGATTTGATCAAGATGGAAATGCAGACAGTTTACCATTAATTCTTTCAGGGAAATTCGCAGCAATATTCTCAAGAGTGGCCCTGAGTCAGTAATTGAAGAGAAAGAAGCATCTACCTACCAAAATCTGCTGTCGTGCCCCTATTGACTGAAACCGGCTTGCAAAAGGGAGATGCAGCTTTTATATATTAAAGAAGCATTCCAGGGACACAACACATAAATCAGTCAAGCAGGGACAGCACATTTAATAAAACTGTGTGGCACATGGAGCAAGTGTTTCTAACATGTTTGCTGGAATGGCTGCTATTCAGTACAGGGGCAGTTTGATGCATGCGCCAGGCAGTATTTAGGGTTTTGTTCCATTTGCTCAAATCATATTCTACCTTGGCATGTTTTTGAGATTTTACAGGAATACTGTCAGACATGTTGCAGCTGTACCATGCTTTGACCTCCTTTTACCATGAAATATGAATGATACACCCCTGTTATTTACTGTGCTTAATATTACCAAGCTTGATATTCTTTTCCTTACTTCCCATGTCTGTATGTACAAATGACATCTCTTTTACTGGGTTTCATCTAGTAAACTTGTAAATCAGGGCAGTTCTACTAATGGTTCTTGACCAAGGCTCATTGAGCGTCACAATATGGCTCTTTGAATGAAGAGGTGAACTATCTCATTAAGGTCAATGGGTGCCAAAGAATACAAGAACAACTGGTTTTCTTTGGCAGATGATATAGTATTCAAATTAGTTTAACAAAAGAATGACTGAAGGAGTGTCTAGTTTAATCTGAAAAAAAAAATCCTTTTTAATTTCTTTGCTACTGTTTAGCCAGTCAGTTTTGGCAAACGACACCCGACTGAGGTTACAGTCAGAAGCGTTTACATTTTATTTAATTTCTGCTTGTGATTTTCAGGGTTTTTAAGACCCTTCTGGTTGTCTGCATGGCTCTTTAACCCAAAGCTCTGTTGTAAATAAAACTGTCAGACTGTCAGAATAGTAGTGAAGCACCTGACTGCCTGCCCTGACTGCCCCCTCTCTCTGTGTGTCTCTGCAGGTACAGCGTGGAGGGATTCCTCGACAAGAACAAGGACCCTCTCTTCCAGGACTTCAAGCGCTTCATGTATAACAGGTCAGAGCTACATTCACACTCTAATATAATGCGTTATAAATGTTTTCCATAGTAACAGCATATCAAAGTGTAATAAAGTGCAGTGAAAGCATAGTAGAGCATAGGTAAGTGTTGTACCCAGACAAGTATTATACAGCATATTCAAAAACATGGTAAGCCATAGTAAACTGTTGTTAAAAGATCCTCATGTGATCCTGTGGCAAAGTGGTTTGCAGTGTGTAGAGGTGATGTGAATACGAAACAGAAGACAGACAACAAAGTTCATAATCCAAACAGAAAACATTTGTTTTTATAATCCTGGTCTGGCGACTGCAAAGAATAATCCCAGGCAATACACAGCAACGTGTACTGCACTGTTTCAAAACAACGGGTTACAGTCCCGAAAGAATAAACACGGTAAACACAAAGACACACACACATGATCACAAGTCCAGAGTGAGTGCTAAAGTGCAAGTGGTGAAATATAATTAATTCGTGCACAATGGTGAAATGTTGTCCGGGTTTGGTGCTGGCCTTAAGCGACAGCTCCAGATCGTGTTAGCCGTCTAACAAGAACAAACAAGTATAATTAGACATGACAAACAAACAAAAAACTCACGTTAAGTTTACAGTTCTCCTTTAGCGGTTCGCTCTTAACCATAACAAAGGAACAGATCACCTAGCCACATCCCCTTTTGTACCGTCAGTCATGCTCCCTTGGTTAGCGAGTGCAAACGTTTCTCCTCTAATCCGCTGTTGCCACATTGCTTCCTTTCTGTGGTGATGACTTGGTGTACTGTAGCTCTCTTCAAGATGGTCAACTTCCTTTCCCTTGGAATGAATTTTCAGACCATCCAGTCCGGGGCACTCTGTTCCCTTTATACAGCGCCTCACAGGTCGGGAGGGAGATTTATAACCTAGATTCATTCTTTCTCTGTCGCAGATCCATAGCAGTTAACCTGTACTTCTGTATTTAAGACCTCCATTAAACCCGGTTGGCTACAACCTCTCAGAAGAAACAAGAAGATAGAGGAAGTGTTTTTTTAAAGAGACTGCACTTGTTTTGTTGGAGTTTGAACACTGTTAAAACCTTTATTTTTTCACAATGTTTTCATGAGGAGTCATGACATAGAAGACTGTACAATTGATGAAACCCCTCATTGAAGGACTAAAAAGGTTAACTACCCTGTAATCTCCTACAATCAGCCACCATTTGAAAATTCAAACATTGGCGTCCACTCTTTCTGCTGTACTTTTCTTCCTCGTCTTGCAATTTAAAAAACCCAGTTTTAAATAATTTTGTCTAAATGGAGCAAAATGATTAAAAGATGATTTTCCCTTTCAACGTTTCCATGTTATATAGCTACCAGGGATACATTATTTAAAAACTATTAATTACATTCAAGTACAAAATGTTTTCAAAGCAACACCAGTAAAAACAGAGCTTTCCAGCTCTTTCTAATGAAGGCATCGGAGTAGACAGACAGAGAGAGAGAGAGGCGGGTTGGAGGGGCTGTGTGAACTGAAGATGGCATCATTCTGTCACTCTGTATCACGCACCTCTGATCACAGCATCTTCTATAACGGGAAAGTCTCACTGGGGCTTTTCAAGGTACCTAACCACATCCTGTGTTAATGACCAGTATATCATCAATGTGACTACAGCGCAGGATGTGATTCGGTACCAGCAAGATTAAAAAAATTAATAAAAAAGAACGGGTGTTTATCCTATGCACATGAAAGAACAGCATAGAAAATTACTGCTGTGTTCACGGTGCAGTTTTCTGCAATAGAGAAATTGTTTGTTCTGTGATTCCCAGCTGTGCTGTTATGTGAGCTGAGCAGATCTTAGGGTACACTTTTGGCATCTACACAAAGCTGGAAAATGTTAAAAATAAACACTGGAAAAGAGAACACAAAAAAACAACAGTACTAAATACAGAGAAAATGAATCTTCCACAAATGGATTTAAAAACCCTTGGTTAGCACTCCTTTAACTAACCATTAACAAACATGCAGCATTAATAAAGTAGTTCTTGTAGGCAGCGCCTGGTTCTGGGTCTCATGTTGCACGCAGGTAGGACAGAGCCAGGTGTCAGTTAGATAATTGTCACTTTACGGAGCTGGAACAGGATTGGCTGTTTTCCAGGTCAAACCTTGCAGCCAAGGTTTCTAGATGAGAGGTGAGAAATCTTAACGGTAGAAATATACTGCACCCTCAGGACCAGCACGACCTTTCCATTCGAGAGCTCTTGTCTCTCTCTCTCACACAGAGACACACTCACGCAGACAATCACTGCTACAGTGTGGAGCATGGAGAGGTTGGGCGTCCTGCACGTAGGTCTTGTAGGACCCAGCATGTAGCGGAGGAGTAGAGTGCCGAGTTTTGGAGGACGATGTCATTACTTGAGCTCCTGTGGAACTCTTATTTGTTTTTATTCTGAGTCTAGTCGGCAGGATCATTCAATACCATAGCACTGAATGGAGACCTAGTGGGGAGTTATTGCATTGCATTGTCATCACCACAGTACGAGTTATTGGTAGCACAGTCCCAGAGTGGTAACAATTAATCCATAGCAGCACCATGCTACCATATCATGACCAATATTACCGTCTATCTGGACCCCTGTGCACAATGTGTTCCAGACCGACTACGTGCAACACATTAAAGGTTGATGGTATCACCCCTGTGGGGTATTGACCCAAGATTAAGGAGCCTTGGAGTCTGTCTTCTCTCTCAGTCCTGCGATGGTTCATTCCTGACTGTGTGCTCACTCTCCACCTCTCTCTCCCTCTCCCACACAGCTTGGACCCGGTGCTGCAGGAGATGTGGCCGGAGGGTCAGCTGAGTATCACTGAGGTGACCAAGCGCCCGCTGACCGCTGCCGTGCTCTTCAAGAACTCCATGATCTCTTTAGTGGAGAACCTGGCTTGCAAGGTGAGCCCCAACTCCTACAGCAAGCTTCACTCCCAGACACACTGACGCTCACACTGCACAGACTTACACACACACACACTAACATAAATGTTTAACAGGGGCAGGCCTCAGCCCTGCCACAAGAACAAAAAAAACAAAAAAACAATCAGAGACTACGTCCTGTTTCTGTCCTGGACTCTGGAACATTCTCTGGAGTTCCCTGCCCACATTACACTCACAACTACAACAAAAACATAAGGAGTGTGTTCCAGTAAGCTGGCGTATTGACTGAACCTAGCGGTGAAGTACAGAATGTGTATGTGTTTGTGGTAAAAGCATAGCAAAGTGCTATAAAGTGTAGTGGAAGCTTTGTAAAGCATAGGTTAGCATTGTTAAGCCCAGAGAGGTATGGTAAAGCATATGAAAAAACATAGTAAACTATGGTAATGCATAGTATAACCAAGAGGAAAGCATGGGAAAAC